>JAESUZ010000047.1:0-600000 GCA_017311185.1 Proteles cristata cristata | reverse complement strand
CCTGAATTGAACAAAAAGGCTAACCCCACCCAACGAGGAGAATTTTCCTTCCTGACTGTCTTTGGACTCTTACTAAAGCATTTTCTTGGGTCTGGAGTTTGCAGGCCTTTGGACAGGAATTATACGATAGGAGAAGATAGGATTCAGTAGGCAGAGAGGGAAAGATTAGGACCTGAGGTCCCTGGGTGGGGAAAAACACCTGTTTTGGAACAATGCTGGGAGTGTCTGACCACAGCAAACCCCCTTAGGCTTATGGTTCCTCTTAAGAGTATCACACACCCAGGGCACCTGGTGGCTCAGTTGGTTAAGTGTCTGACTTTGGCTCAGGTCAGGATCTCATGATTCATGGGTTTGAGCCCCACATCAGGCTCTATGCTGACAGCTCAGAACCTGGAGCCTGCTTTGGATTCTGTCTCCCTCTCTCTCTGGCCCTCCCCTGCTCATTCTCTGTTGCTCTCTGTCTCTCAAAGATAAATAAATGTTAAAAAAAAAAACAACAACTTAAAAAAAAAAAGTGTCACGCACCCCACCTCCTCCCCTTCAGGTTTCCCCTTAGGAATTTGACAAAAGACCTAGGTATGGCCACAGACCACCCCTCACATGATGGAAATGAGCCGATCAGGAATGGACAGCCCAGCACCTAGAACTATCAAGACAATGAGGGTAGAACCTGAGAAGGAGCAGGGGGGAAGCAAAAGGGAAGGGCTGACCAGAACCATGCTTATAGTCCTGGGAATTCACCTTCGAATGCCCCCTCTTTGTAAAGAGAGCTTTCCTACTATTCTTACTTTCTAATCTTATAATCTAATAGCCTTTTGCCTGCTGCTCAGTTTGTGTCCACCTCTTCATTCTTCAAAATAGTGAGAAAACGAACCCTGAGTATTGTGGTAAAAAGTCCTGCAACAATTACAACACCTCTCCTGATTCTTGGGTCTTTAGATTCAAAGTGAAACTAAACCACCAGCTCTTTGGACCTCCAACTCTCTGATACACCTAGCAGATCTTAAGACTTGCCAGTCTTCACCAAAAAACGGAAAAATGTTCCATGCTCCTGGATAGAAAGAACAAATATTGTTAAAATGTCAATACTACCCAAAGCATTCTATATACTTAATGCAATCTCTGCAAAATAACACCAACAGTCTTCACAGAGCTAGAACAAACAATCCTAAAATTTGTATGGTGCCAGAAAAGACCCCGGATTGCCAAAGCAATCTTGAAAAAGAAAACCAAAGTTGGAGGTATCACAATTCCAGACTTCAAGCTGTATTACAAAGCTGTAGTCATCAAAGCAGTATGGTACTGGCACAAAAACAGACACATTGAACAGAGTAGAGAACCCAGAAATGGACCCACAAACATACGGCCAACTAATCTCTGCCAAAACAGGTAAGACTATCCAATGGAAAAAAGACAGTTTCTTCAGCAAATGGTGTTTGGAAAACTGGACAGTGACATGCAGAAGAATGAATCTGGAGCACTTTCTTATACTGTACACGAAAATAAATTCAAAATGGATGAAAGACCTAAATGTAAGACAGGAAGCCATCAAAATTCTAGAGGAGAAAGCAGGCAAAAACCTCTTTGACCTCAGCCACAGCAACTATTTACTCAACACTCCAACACTCTTACTCCAGGGGCAAGAGAAACAAAAGCAAACACGAACTATTGGGACCTCATCAAAATACAAGTCTTCTACACAGCGAAGGAAACAACCAGCAAAACTAAAAGGCAACCGATGGAATGGGAGAAGATATTTGCAAACGATGTATCAGATAAAGGGTTAGTATCCAAAATCTATAAAGAATTTGTCAAACTCAACACTCAAAAAACAAATAATCAGTGAGGAAATGGGCAAAAGACATGAATAGACACATTTCCATAAAAGACATCCCAATGGCTAACTGACACATGAAAAAATGTTCAACGTCACTCATCATCAGGTAAATACATATCAAAACCACAATGAGATACCACCTCATACCAGTGAGAATGGCTAAAATTAATAACTCAAGCAACAACAAATGTTGGCAAAGATGTGGAGAAAGAGGATTTCTTTTGCATTGCTGGTGGGAACGCAAACTGGTACAGCCACTCTGGAAAACAGTATGGAGGTTCCTCAAAAAATTAAAAATAGAAAGACCATAAGACCCAGCAATTGCACTACTAGGTGTTTGTCCAAAGGATACAGGTGTGCTGTTTCAAAGGGGCGCATGCTCTCCGATGTTTATAGCTGTGCTATCTACAATAGCCAAAGTATGGAAAGTACCCAAATGTCCATTGAGGGATGAATGGATAAAGAAGATGTGGTATATATATATATATATATATAGAGAGAGAGAGAGAACAGAGGGTTACTGGAGGGGTTGTGGAAGGGGGGATCGGCTAAATGGGTAAGGGGCATTAAGAAATCGACTCCTGAAATCATTGTTGCACTATATGCTAACATGGATTTGAATTAAAAAATTAATTAATCTGAAAAAAAGACTTGCCAGTCTTCATAATTATAGAAGTTAATTTCTTATAATCAATCCCTTAATACATATGTGTTGTGTAGTATATATTTATTATATATGTACTCTATACTATCCAAATGTTCCTGTTTCTGTGGAGAACTCTAACTCATACAGTGTCCTATACCTATGAGAACTGTACATTGCTGGTTATTTCTGAGATTTGTAGCAACAGTTAACTTCTTTCTGTTTCTTTTTGACTTTATTTTATCTTCTCTGGTTTTGGCCTCTCCAACTATATTGTGGTTTGAATATCAGTTTTCTCCAACTATATTGTGGTTTGAATATCAGTTTTCTCTAGTTTCATCAAAGATGAGTTATGCATTTCTTTTCCTGTTATCTTTGTGGTTTTTAAAATGATTTCTGGGAGGAGAAGAGGGAATTACCTACGTTATTAGTTGTTCTTTAAATCAGAAGTTTAGATCCAGTTAAACTAAAGCTGTTACTATTCTGCTTATACCTTTGTGGATTTGTTGAGTCATGTTCCATAATAAAGGAAGACAATTTGGAGCTCTTGGTGATGTGTAATGTTGGGGTTTGGGAGCAAAAGGTCAAGAAAGAATTCTTGAGATGTGTTTGGTGTGAAAGGGGTGGTTTTATAAAAGCACAGAGACAGGACCAGTGGGCATTATATACTTTCAAGTTGGGAAGGGGTTAGGGATAGAGTAAGTCTCTAAGGAATTTGGAAGCAAGGTTCCAGGACCTTGAAGGGATTTTTACCAGATCCTGGAGGGTGGGATATGTCAAGCTAAGGTTGCCTTTTGCCTCTGGGGAAGTATTAACCCTGAGGCAGCTGAGCTCCTTGAGGGAGGTCACACTGCCAGTCTCAAGTACTTAAGTGTCAATGGGCTGTAAATTATAAGAACCATTTACTTTCTTCTCTATTTCTTTTGCTTTTCTTCTCCACATCACTGGGACAATAGAGATGAAAGGGAATGGCTTGAGGCTGGGCCTGAGAAGAGTAACAACTGGTGAAAAAAAAACACAACTGGTGAAAAGTTTCCAGTATAACCTTAAAAGGACTTTTATGAATAGTAATGTCCACCATGCTATTTGAATTTGTATTAACACACTAGTTTCCTCTTATCTGCAGTTATGCTTTCCGTGGTCAGCTCTGGTCTGGAAGGAGGTGATCCTGCTTCCAGAAGGACTATTCCAGACAGAATCGTCAGGTCAGTAGTAGTCTGAGACTACATTGCAATGCATCACAATACACTCACCTCACTTTGTCTTATCATGAAGGCATGTTATCATCTCACATCATTTCAAGAACTTAATGAGTTCAGTACAATAAGATATTTTGAGGGATGCCTGGCTGGCTCAGTTGGAGGAGCATGTGACTCTTACTGTGGGGTCATGAGTTTGAGCCCCAGGCTGGGTGTAGAGATTATTTAAATAAGTAAAACTTTATTTTTTTAAATAAATTTTTTAATGTTTTATTTATTTCTGAGAGAGAGGCAGTGTGAGCAGGGGAGGGTCAGAGAAAGAAGGAGATACAGAATCTGAAACAGTCTCCAAGCTCTGAGCTAGCTGTCAGCACAGAGCCTGATGTGGGGCTTGAACTCATGAACTGTGAGATCATGACCTGAGCTTAAGTTGGACGCTCAACCGACTGAGCCACCCAGGCGCCCCTAAATAAATAAAACTTTAAAAAGATATTTTGAGAGAGGGGGACAGACCACACTCACCAACTTTTATTATAGTGTATCATTATAATTGTTCTATTTTATTGTCAGTTGTTAATCTCTTACTGTGCATAATTTATAAATTAAACTTCACTATAAGTACATATGAATAGGAAAAACATAGCATATATAGAATTCAGTACTATAAGTGGTTTCAAGCATACACTGGGGTCTTGGAGGATATCCTCCATGCAGAAGGGGGGACCACTGTACTATGAAAATCCTTCTTGAGACATGTGTCTCTCAATTCTCAGTAACTCTAATGGAATCAGGAAAAGTTTCCTAAGAAAGTTTTTCTCTCTTTTTCTCTGTTTGGAGTAGTGGTATGGTTTGGTAGTGGAATGAGTTCTGAATTGGATAAAAGGCTAAGTTTCATGCCCAAGTCTTCTTAATGCAAAACAGGAACAGTGCACAAACAAATGTCAAAGTAGAAGCGAAAATGAACAAAACTCCCCCTAACAGATATGTAGAAGATTTGAGGAAGGTTAGAGGCTTACGAAGAATGTGGAACAGTGGTTCAGGCTGATCATACCTAGATGTGAAGGGTTGGAGGGACCTGGGTAGATTTCTTGAAGATACCTTTTATTCTGAATTGAGAATACACATTTATTTTGCCTTTCACACATACTTTTTTTTATTTTTAAAAATATTTTTAATGTTTATTCATTTTTTTTTTACAAATAGTTTATTGTCAAATTAGTTTCCACATAACACTCAGTGCTCATCCCCACAAGTGTCCTCCTCCATGCCCATCCCCCCTCCCCCCACATCCATCAGTCCTCAGTTTTTGTCAGCATTCAAGAGTCTCTCATGGTTTGCCTCTCTCCCTTTCCCCCACCATTTCCGCCCTTCTTCTCCCCCTTGGTCCTCAGTCAAGTTCCTCCTAATCCTCCTATACGTGCGAACATATGATATTTGTCCTTCTCTGCCTGACTTATTTCGCTCAGCATAACACCCTCAAGGTCCATCCATGTTGCTACACATGGCCAGATTTCATTGTTTCTCATTGCCATGTAGTATTCCATGGTATAGATAAACCACATCTTCTTGATCCATTCATCTGTTGATGGACACTTAGGCTCTTTCCATGTTTTAGCTATTGTGGAGAGTGCTGCTATGAACATTGGGATACATGTGCTCCTATGCCTCAGCATTTCTGTATCCCTCGGGTAAATTCCTAGCAGTGCTATTGCTGGGTCCTAGGGGAGTTCTATTGTTAGTTTCCTGAGGAACCTCCACACTGTTTTCCAGAGGGGCTGTACCAGTTTACATTCCCACCAAGAGTGCAGGAGGGTGCCCGTTTCTCCACATCCTCGCCAGCATCTAGAGTTCTCTGTTTTGCTCATCTGAGCCACTCTGACTGGCGTGAGGTGGTATCTCAGTGTGGTTTTGATTTGTATTTCCCTGATGAGGAGGGATGCTGAGCATCGTTTCATGTGTCTGTCCTCTGGATGTCCTCTTTGGAGAAGTGTCTGTTCATATCTTCTGCCCATTTCTTCACTGGGTTGTTTGTTTTTCGGGCGGCCTTTCACACATACTTTAAGATAGATGTTTTCAGGGGTATACAAACATAATTAAAAACATGCCCTACATTCAAGGAATTCATAAAAGTAAGCTTAGAACAGAGCAATGGTTTGACATATATCCCTTCATTTTTCTCTTGTTTAGCCAGCAAACTGTTAACAGAAATGTGACCGTAAATGTTTTCCCTATTTATACATGGCATATGAGAATGTGTGTGTGTGTGTGTGTGTGTGTGTGTGTGTGTGTGTGTGTGTGTGTAAAGACACCATACTTGGCCTAGATTCTTGTGATTCTAAAAAGGCTTTAGACAGCATAAGACCATCTTAAAAATGGAGTGCTTGGGGTAGTTGAACAAGTCTCAGATTATATAGTCAGCTTCCCTCTGTTTCCTACCACTTTCCATCTTTCAGTCTTCAGAAATGATATTTTTGGAGCTTCCTTACTAATGAAGAAAATGTTCACATATTATTAGGAAAAAGCAAAGGTAAAAACTTGTACATTTATTATGATCTGTGTAAAAATTATATTTGAGCAGAAAAATAAAGGAAATATCTTTTGATGGTGGTATTTAGGTGATTTCTTTCTTAAAACTTTCTCTATATTCTAAATTTAGAGACTACTTACAAAATTTGGTCTATATTTCTTCTTAAATTTAATAACCATGGTATGCATATGCATAAAGTGTAGAGAACTGGTTGTCAGGAATGTAATACTCTTCCTTATTTGACCTATACTCTACAGCAGATGAATTTTTTTCTGTCAATTGTACCTTAATACATTTGTGCTTGTGAGATAGAAACATATATTTCCTATATGTTAAGATAATCAACTAGGGAAATATTCAAGTTAAACATTTGCAAAAGTTTATTTTTGTTTTGTCATTTTTAGTTTCTTTATCATGAAAATTTTTTCTGTTTATTAAGATAAAATTGACATATAATATTGTGTTAGTTTAAGGTGTCTGTACAGTGTGGTGATTTGATACATGTGAATATTGTGAAATGATTACAATGTTTGTAAAATTTTAAATTCAAACAAGCTTCTTTCTCTATAGGTTTAGATAAATATTTTCTTCACAACCAAAGAATCAAGATTGATAGACTTTATTTATTTTTTAATGTTTTTATTTATTTCTGAGAGAGAGAGAGAGAGAGAGAGCTTGAGTAGGGGATGGGCAAATAGAGAGGGAGACAGATTCTGAAGCAGGCTCCAGGCTCTGAGCTGTCAGCAGAGAACCCTACGCGGGGCTTGAACCCATAAACTGTGAGATCATGATCTGAGCTGAAGTGGGATGCTTAACTGACTCAGCCACCCAGGTGCCCCGATAGCCGTTAAATCCTACAAAAATATAGCCACTCCATTAGTGAAAAACAAAATCTGACCCATAGTGTATAATTATATAACAGTGGTATCCAAATATTTAAACAAATAAAATTTGACTTATTCAATAACATTGGATGGGAAGTTAATGTTAGAGTCTATCCGGTGTCTAAGCTAAGATTATTTTAGTGGAAAGTAACAAACTTGCTGCGGCAAGATTTAGCAAGGAGGCCAAATTTATTAAAGATATAAAGGTGTCACTTAAAAGTCAAGGGCAGGGTGCAATTCTGACCATTTTCATATCTTGACAGAGTTGGAAAACCATTAGGTCTCCAGGCAGCTTTTTCAAGAGAAAATCCTGTTTCTCTGGAGATACATGGATTCTTTCATCTCTGCCTCTTTGTAACTTGTTTTTTTTTTTCTTTCTTTCTCAGTAGGCAGGCTTTTCCTATTTCTCTGTACATATGGCCACCTAGCCACCCAACACTTTACATCCTTGGCTCAAGTGGACATCTCAGACTAGAGAATATATCAACATTTCCAATGCAAATTTGTAGAGAAAAGAATTAATGGGCCCTGCCTGAGACAGGTGTCCAACTCTGGGTCAATAATACATGGTCAGTGACTGGAGTCACAGGCTACTAATACAGTTGTCAATGGTCTATATCTGGGGAAGGATCAATTTTTAGAGAAAACATTCAGTAGAAATTGATGTCTGCTTTTTGTGTTCCTTCCCCGTATCTACTAACCATATTTGTTGTAGTCCTGTTAACATTTTGAGGTTTTTTGGTTTGGTTTGTTTCCCTTTTTCACTCCTGCACCTTGTGCACAAGGACGGCTTGTTCAGTGTCCCTCTAATCTAGCTGTCAGCTAGCAGACATAAAATTAGGCATTAACAAGAGTTAACATTTATTTAGCACTTGTATGCTTTCTCTTTTTTAAAAAATTTTTTAAATGTTTATTTATTTTTGAAGAGAAGGGAGGGGCAGAGAGAGAGAGACAGAAAGGGAGACACAGAATCTGAAGCAGGCTCCAGGGTCTGAGTTGTCAGCACAGAGCTTTACCTGGAGCTTGAACCCGGGATCACTACCTGAGCTGAAGTCAGATGCTTCACCGACTGAGGCAATCAGGGACCTCTTTTTATTTTATTAAAAGTTTTTTTTAACATTTATTTTATTTTATTTTATTTTTTAAAAATGTTTTATTTATTTTTGAGAGAGAGATAGAGACAGCATGAGCAAGGGAGGGTCAGAGAGAGAGACACACACACAGAGAATCTGAAACAGGCTCCAGGCTCCGAGCTGGCTGTCAGCACAGAGCCCGATGCGGGGCTCGAACCCATGAACCATGAGATCATGACCTGAGCCGAAGTCGG
The DNA here is from genome assembly GCA_017311185.1 of Proteles cristata cristata. Taxonomy (NCBI): domain Eukaryota; kingdom Metazoa; phylum Chordata; class Mammalia; order Carnivora; family Hyaenidae; genus Proteles; species Proteles cristata. The sequence goes on along the minus strand of JAESUZ010000047.1, from coordinate 591,583 downwards.
ACACTTAACCGACTGAACCACCCAGGTGCCCCTTATTTTATTTTTTAGAGGCAGAGACAGAGCATGAGCAGGGAAGGGGCAGAGAGAGAGGGAGACACAGAATCCAAAGCAGGCTCCAGGCTCTGAGCTGTCAGCACAGAGCCTGATGTGAGGCTCAAACCTATTAATGTGAGATCATGACCTGAGTGGAAGTCAGGTGTCCAACAGACTGAACCACCCAAGTGCCCCTACTTTTTCTTTATTAACTTATTTAATTCTTGTAGCAACTCTAGGGAGCAATGTTAATGTTCTTTAAAAAAAAAAAAAAAAAAGAAGAAGATGGTATTGACAATGAATCTTAGGCAGTAACATAACAATGATTATATAAATTTTTTGGTCTACAAAATACCCTTAGTACCAGCTCAGCATTTTTTAGTCAAAGAACTTACACCTTTTTTTTTTTTTTTTTACCACTTGATGTCAGAGTTGTACTATATGAATATATTGCTTTTGGAAATCTTTTGGGGTTTGTGTGTGGTTTCTTTCTTTTTTTTAATTCACTGAGGAAAGAAAATGTTTCCTCTTGTCTTTCTTTTATATTTTTAGGTTAAATTGCATCTGCTACCAGATTAGAAGAAAAGGTTCCTACCATGAGAAGTGCACACAGACTCTCTGAGAGAAGTCCTGGAGGCTCGAGGAACTTTTTCTAATCTTTCCAGGAGATGGGAGTAAGTCAGTTTCTCAGATTAATCTGCTATACAGGAACAAGTTGAATACTTTTCCTTCCTGGTGGAATCCAAGAGGATTTACATCTCAAGGCTTATGACAAACTGATCTCTGATGGAAGAAGTAGAAGATAATTTTTAAAAGTTTATTTATTTATTTTGAGAGAGAGAGGTGGAGAGAGAGAGAGAGAATGTGGGAGAGGCAGAGAGAGGGAGAGAATCCCAAGCAGGCTCTGTGCCTCACATGGGACTTGATCTCATGAACCATGAGATCATGACCTGAGCCAAAATCAAGAGGAAATGTTTTAATGGACTGAGCCACTCAGGTGCCCCAAGAGATATGATAAATACTGGATGAAAGGATCTAGATTTAAAATATGAAGATAGTGCTAAATGATGATTAGAAATAATTCATTAATTCATTCAACGAAGATTTATTGATCTGCTCTAATGTACTTCTCTTCCCAGCCCACCCTGGGCTTCTTTCTACGCCAGTGTTCCTCACACATCATGGGGTTGACAAACACAAGGAAAAAAATCATCCATTATAGAGAGACACAGTCCAGACTTATTACAGGGAAAAGAATCATCTTGGGGAGCATCTGGGTGGCTCAGTTGGTTAAGCATCTGACTTTGGCTCAGGTCATGATCTCACGGTTCGTGGGTTCGAGCCCCGTGTCGGGTTCTGTGCTGACAGCTAGCTTGGAGCCTGGAGTCTGTTTCAGATTCTGTGTCTCCCTCTCTCTCTGACCCTCCCCTGCTCACGCTTTCTCTCTCAGAAATAAATAAAAACATTTAAAAAAAAAGAATCATCTTGGTGCCTAGAACACTCAAGGTATTTTTTTCTTTTTCTAAAATCGTGGTAACATAGACATAATATAAAATTTATCATTTTTGCCGTGAAGATATTCTTAAACTTGACTATAGTTTCAAGGTTTTTGCTGTGAAATTTTAATGAAAGTGGAGTTTTTTAATAATGTGAGCAAGCTTTTTTAAATGTTTATATTACTAATTTTGAGAGAGCGAGAGCTTGTGCTCAATAGTCGGGGAGAGGCAGAGAGAGAGGGAGAGAGAGAGAGTCCCAAGCAGGCTCTGTGCTGATGTGGGGTTTGAGCTCACAAACTGTGAGATCATGACCTGAGCTGAAGTTGGATGCTTAACCAAGTGAACCACCCAGGTGCCCCAAGAGGCCCATTTTTATATGTATTAACAAAATATTTAAACATTTTTGATGGTCCACATATATGTCTGTTCTTAGATTCTTCTTTGAACCATTTGTAACACCTTTCTGGCTCCCTCATTAATCAATGAGTTAAATCTTTGATATGTTTTAATTTTTAATTGTATAACAGTCAAAAGTTTACCTTTGAAAAAATAATCCTTAACAGTTTTGGTGATCATCTACTGAGATGACCAAAGACAAAGCCAGGTAAACTGCATTGCTAAATAAGTGTACTTCATGGATTACATAATTTCTCAATGCCCTTGCTGTCCATAATATGTTCTAACCTTCAAGATTAAGCAGAAGAAGAATAACATAGGTTGAATGAACTGATGAGAAATTGTATTTATTTTATTATTATTTTTTAAATATTTATTTATTTTGAGAGAGAGAGAGAGAGAGAGAGAGAGAGAGAAAGAGACTGCATGTGAATGAGGGAGGGACTAAGGGAGAGCAAGACACAGAATCTTAAGAGGCTCCAGGCCCTGACCTGTCAGCACAGCTGACAAACTGTGAGATCATGACCAAGGCAAAGTCAGATGCCTAACTGACTGAGCCACCCAGGCGCCCTGAGAAATTGTATTTTTAAATGAAACAATAGAATATCATTGTTTTCATGTTCTACTTACTGGATATAGGAGGAAGCTCTTTATCTTTCTTCTTAAACTATTTTAAAAAATTTTTTAATGTTTTATTTATTTCTGAGAGAGAGAGAGAGAACGAGCAGGAGAGGGTCAGAGAGAGAGGGAGACACAGAATCTGAAACAGGCTCCAGGCTCTAGCTGTCAGCACAGAGCCCGACATGGGGCTTGAACCCACGAACCATGAAATCATGATCTGAGCCGAAGTCAGACACTTAACTGACTGAACCACCCAGGCACCCCGTTATTAACCTACTTCTAACCCATAAGTTATTAGACTGTGCTTTTGTAAATGAAGTGAAATATTTAAAATGATAACTGATTCTCATGGACACCCTATTTGAATTAAAAACTTCTTACCAAGAATAAAACTATCAGACTATTAGAAGAAAACATAGGTATAAATCTTTATGACTTTGGGTTAGGCAATGGTCTCTTAGATATGGCGTTAAAAATACAAGTAATAAAAGAAAAAAATACCTAAATTGGAGTTCATCAAAATTAAAAATGATTGTGATTTCAAGAACCCAAGAAAGTGAAAAGAAAACCCACAGAAAGGGAGAAAATGTTTGTGAATATATATCTAATAAAGGTCTAATTACCCAGAGTATAAAAAATTTCTTACAACTCAACAATAAAAAGACAACCCAATTAAAAATAGACATAGGATCTATAGGATCATAGGCAGACATTTTTACATGTGATATACAAATGACCAATAAAGATGTTCAATATGCCCAGCATCAATATTGGGAAAATGCAAATCAAATTCAGTATGAAATACCACTTCACACTCACTGGATATAATAAAAAAGACAGATAATGAAAAGTGTTGGTGATGATGTAGAAGAATTGGAACCATCACGCTCTGCTGGTGGGAATGTGAAATGGTGCATCATTGGAAAACAGTTTTGAAATTCCTTGAAAAGCTATCCATAGAGTTATCAAATGACCCTGAAATTCCATTTCTAGGTACATACCAAGAGAAGTGAAAACAACTGTACACACAAAATCTCAGGCACAGGTGTTCATAACAGTGTTATTCATAATAGTGAAAAAGTAGAAACAGTCCAAATGCCCATTAATTGATGAATGGGTAAACAAGATGTAGTACATCCACACAATGATATATTCAGTTACATAAAAAGGAAATATGGATTCATGCTACAACAGGATGAACTCTGAAAATATTATGGTAAATATTATGGCAAAGTCAGACATAGCAAGCCACATATTATAAGAGTCAATTTATATAAAATGTCCAGAATAGGCAAATCCTTAGAAACAGAAGTAGATTAGTTTTTACCAGGGGCTGGGGGTGAGGAAAATGGGGAGCAACTACTAATAGATAAAGTGTTTCTTTTTGGAGTGATGAAAGCATCACTCCAATTAAATGGCAGTGATGGTTGCACAACTTTGTGAATGTCCAGAGCTGCTGTAGCACATATTTTGAAAAGGTATGTGGATTATATCTCAGAAAAAGAAGATTAAAAAATGCAATAAAAACTTTACTGAATCTCCTTATTTTTCATGAAAAAGTATTGTTTGCATGTATTTGATAAGACTCTATCCTCTTATCCAGCTGAGTGCACAGCTGGCTCAAGTGGTAGAACATGTGACTTTTGTTCTTGGGGTCATGAGCTTGAGCCCCATGTTGGGCACAGAGATTACTTAAAAGTAAATAAATAAATGACCCATACTTAAAAAAAGAAAAAGAAGAGGATAGTCTTCGAAGCTCCATGCCCAACTTGGGGCTTGATCCTCATGACCCTGAGATCAATAGCCACATGTTTTACCAAATGAGCCAGCCAGACACCGTTATTTTCTTCTTTACCAAAATATAACTAGACAAACTATGCAACAAGGGCTGTAGCTAGAATGTCATTTTTGAGAATAATGCTTACTTAATAACGCTTACTTACAAGTATGATGAGCGACTTTAAGGAAAATAAGTTGACTTCATTTATGGAAGGAAATGCCTACAAAACCCTCCAAGGAAACTTAGCTTGGTGCCTAGTTGATAGCATGCTAGGTCATAATTGATAAGGAAGGTTACGTAGGCCAGGAACTTAAGAGAATGTTTGGGACCTCAAGAAAGAGATTCATCAAACTCATAAATATTGCAAATGTAAGATGGTAAAGAGGATTTCCTGGGCTTTGTTTCATAGTCTCACAATAGCAAAGGATAGGCTTTTAGAAGTTCAATTCAAGATTCCTTATGAAAACTTCCAGGCAGAAGTTAATATGGTGGTCTTAGTACTGTTCAACACCGTATGACTACAGATTTACAAAGCAATCTCAAGAAGGCCTGTATGGTTAATTAATACTTGTTGCATCTATATAAATAATTAAGCCCAAACTAATGAGACTAGCCATTTTTTATGTGTACAAAAATAAAATTTGAGATTATTATGATTACAAGAGGTGCAAGGGAGATCATTAGAGAAAAATCTTTGGACAAAAAAAAGATGACTGGTTTTATTTTCAATGAATACCTTTCTAGTGTACTTTTCCAAGTTATCTTTTTCTAAAGGATTTTTCACCTTTTCTTTTCTTTTTAATAGTGTTTATTTTGAGAGAGAGAGAGTGAGCACAGGGGAGGATCAGAAAGAGAGGGAGAGAGTGAATTCCAAGTAGGCTCCATGCTGTTAGTGCAGAGCCCTATGCAGGGCTCAAACCCATGAACCATGAGATCATGATCTGAGCTGAAATCAAGAGTTGGTCACTTAACTGACTGAGCCACCCAGGCACTCCCACCTTTTATTTTCTTTAAATGAGCTATTTCACAGCTATGCAACTATAGAAAACAGTAATTCAAATGTACTTTTTAATCACAAAAAAGAAGGGAGAAGTAACAACAAACATCACAGAAATCCAAACAATTATAAGAGAATATTATGAAAAACTACATGCCAACAAATTGAACAACTAGAAGAAATGGATAAATTCCTAGAAATGTATAGCTTACCAAAACTGTGACAGGAATAAAGACAAAATTTGAACAGACCAATTACCAGCAAAGAAATTGAATCAATAATCAAAAAATTCCCAACAAACAGAAGTCCAGGACCAGATGGCTTCACAGATGAATCTTACCAAGCATTTATAGATGAGTTAATATTGATTGTTCTCATATTATCCTAAAAAATAGAAAAAGAAAGAAAAATTCCAAATTCATTCTATGAGGCCAGTATTACCCTGATACCAAAACCAGATAAAGAGGCAACAAAAAAGGGAACTACAGGCCAATATCCCTGATGAATGTAGATGCAAAAACCCTCCACAAAATACTAGCAAACCAAATAAAACAATAAAAAAACTATTTAAAAATTAATTAAGGGCGTCTAGGTGGCTTAGTCGGTTAAGCATCCGACTTTCGCTTAGGTCATGATCTCGTGGTTCGTGGGTTCGAGCCCCCCGTCGGGCTCTGTGCTGACAGCCAGCTCAGAGCCTGGAGCCTATTTCAGTCTGTGACTCCTTCTCTCTCTGACCCTCCCCTGCGCACGCTGTCTCTCTCTCTCTCCTAGAAATAAATAAAAACATTAAAAAAATTTTAAAAATTTAATTAAAAAATTATTCACCATAATTCAGTGGGATTTATTCCTGGGTTGCAAAGGTGGTTCAATAGTCACAAGTCAATCAAATGAGATATGTCACATCAATAAGAGAAAAGATAAGAACCATATGATTATTTCTTTTTTTTTTTTAATATTTTTATTTATTTCTAGGAGAGAGAGAGAGAGAGACAGCGTGAGCAGGAGAGTCAGAGAGAGGGAGTCACAGACTGAAACAGGCTCCAGGCTCTGAGCTGGCAGTCAGCACAGAGCCCGACGCGGGGCTCGAGCCCACGAACCGCGAGATCATGACCCAAGCGAAAGTCGGACGCTTAACCGACTAAGCCACCCAGGCGCCCCATGATCATTTCAATAGATGCAGGAAAAGCATTTGACAAAGTACAACATACATTCTTGATAAAAGCCCTCCACATAACAAAGGCTATATAGGAAAAAACCTACAGCTAACATCGTCCTCAATGGGGAAAAACTGTGAGCCTTTCCCCTTAGGTCAGGAACAAAACAAGGATGTTCATTCTCACCACTTTTATTCAATATAGCACTAGAAGTCCTAGCCATAGCAATCAGACCACAAACAAACAAACAAAAGGCATGCAAACTGGTAAGGAGTAAGTAAAACTTTCACTTTTTGCAGATGGCATGACACCATATGTAGCAAACCCAAAAGACTCCACCTCAAAACTGCTAGAACTAATAAATGAATTCAGTAAAATCACAGGATACAAAATCAATGTACAAAAACTGTTGCATTTCTAAACACCAATAATGAAACAGCAGAAAGAGAAATAAAGAAAACAATCCCATTTACAATTGCACCAAAAATAATAAGACACCTAGGAATAAACCTAACCAAAGAGTTGAAAATCTCTTTCAGTTGTATTCTGAAAACTATACAACACTGATAAAAGAAAGTGAAGATGATGCAAAGACATTCCATGTTCATGGATTGGAAGAACAGATATTGTTAAAAAGTCTATACTACCCAAAATAATCTACAGATTTAATGCAATCCCTATCAAAATACCACCAGCATTTTTCATAAAACCAGAACAATCCTAAAATTTGTATGGCACCACAAAAGATCCTGAAGAGCCAAAGCAATTTTGAAAAAGAAAAAGCTGGAAGCATCACAATTCTGGACTTCAAGTTATATTGCAAAGGTGTAGTAATCAAAACAGTACGGTACTGGCACAAAAATAGACATGTGGATCAACAGAACAGAGAGAGAACCCAGAAATAAACTTACAATTTTATGGTCAATTAATCTTTGATAAAGCAGGAAAGAATATCCAACAGGAAATAGTCTCTTCAACAAATGGTATTGGGAAAACTGGACAGCAACATGCAAAAGAATGACGCTGGACCCCTTTCTTACACCATACACAGAAATAAATTCAAAATGGATTAAAGACCTAATTTTGAGACCTAAAACCATAAAAATCCTAGAAAAGAGCACAGGCAGTAATTTCACTGACATCAGCCATAGGAACTTTTTCCTAGATAAATCACCTGAGGCAAAGGAAGCAAAAGCAAAAATAAACCATTGAGACTACATCAAAATAAAAACCTTCTGCATAGTGAAGGATATGATCAACAAAACTAAAAGGCAACCTATGGAATGGGAGAAGATATTTGTAAACGACATATCTGATAAAGGGTTTAGTATCCAAAATTTATAAAGAACTTGTAAAACCCAATACACCAAAACCAAAAAATCCAATTAAAAAATGGAAAAAGACATGAACAGATATTTCTCCAAAAAGACATACAGATGACTGACACATGAAAAGATGCTCATCATCATTTACCATCAAGGAAATGCAAATCAAAACTACAATGAGCTATGATTTCATCCCTGTCAGAATGATTAAAATAAAAAACCAAGAAATAACAGAGGTTGGTGAGGATGTGGAGGAAAAAAAACCCCCAAAAACAGAAAAAAAACCCAAATCCCTCTTGCTTTGTTTGTGGGAATGCACACTGGTGCAAACACTCTGGAAAACTATATGGAGTTTTCTCAAAAAGTTAAAAATAGAACTACCCTATGATCCTGCAATCACACTCGTGGGTATTTACCCAAAGAATACAAAAACACTCTTTCAAAGGGTACATGCATCCCTATAATGCAGCATTATAGCAGCATTATTTACAATAGGCAAGACATGGAAGCAGCACACATGTCCATAAATTGATGAAAGCATAATGAAGATGTGATTAATATATACAGTGAGATATTATTCAGTCATAAAAAAGAATGAAATCTTGCCATTTGCAACAACATGGATGGAGCCAGAGAGTATAATGCTAAGTGACATAAGTCGAGTCAAAGACAAATATATAATTTCACTCATGTGGAATTTCAGAAAGAAAACAAGTAAGCAAAGGGGAAAAAGAAGAGAGAGAGAGAGAAACCAAGACACAGACTCTTAACTAAAGAGAACACACTAATGATTATCACAGGGTCAGAGGGAAGGTGGGTGAGGGGATAGACGAAATAGGTGATAGGAATTATGGAGTGCACTTGAAATGAGTACTGGGTGATTAAAGTAAACTTAGAAAACGTTTTTTTTTTTCTGGTAAAGGTCAGTTTTCCATTAGTGAATTTATTTCAGCATCTTTTAAAAAAGACTTTATTTTTAAGTAATCTCTACATTCAATGTAGGGCTCAAACTCACAGCCCTGAGATCAAGAGTCCCATGCTCCACCAACTGAGCCAGTCAGGCGCTCCCATTTCAGCATTCTTGATTGCTTATATGGGTTTCTGCTCTTCGGCTTCTCCTTTGAACTGATTGTAACATCTTACTCATTCTCTCATTAATTAGTATGTTAAGTAAAATATTTGATACGTATTTATTGTACATATTTGTACAAGAGTCATGATTTTACCTTTGTCACAATGTGCTGGGACAATGAATCCAAAAATCTTTTTTTTTAATTTGAGCATAGTTGATGCATATTACAGTAGTTTCAGGTGTACAGCATGGTGATTTGACAAGTTTATATGTTATGTTATGTTCTCCATAAGAGTAGATACCATCTGTTATCACATAATGCTATTACAATATTTTTGACTGTATTTCTTACATCATGTCTTTCATTCCCATGACTTATTCATTTCATAACTAGAAGGCTGTATCTCCCAATCCTCTTTACCCAGAAAGTGTTTCTTTTGTCTTTTTTTTTTTTTTATTTCTAGGAGAAAAAGAGAGACAGCATGAGCAGGAGAGGGTGAAAGAGAGAGGGAGTCACAGACTCTGAAGCAGGCTCCAGGCTCTGAGCTGGCAGTCAGCACAGACCCCGATGGGGGGCTCGAACCCACAAACCGCGAGATCACGACCTAAGCGAAAGTCGGATGCTTAACCGACTGAGCCACCCAGGCGCCCCAGTGTTTCTTTTGTCTTAAGTAATTGTTTGGGAATTGGGCTCTATGCTGGTAGAAGTTCACCCTAAGGAATGACTTTGGTAGGAATTATCTAGCAGTGTTGGAGCAGGGAAGTCCATCTGTGCCTGTGATGGCACACACCAAGACCTGGGCACAGGGCAATTTTTGAGATGTGAGATAAAACCATGCTGGTCTTAACAATGTACTGGAGTGAAGTGCAGTTTGGTGCAGTTTGTGTCTTTAAGTTAGCAGATGGAATATTCTCAGCGGGAACTTCTTTGAGACCTTGAGTTCATCTAGTGGCTGGCAGCACAGATATGTCATTCTAGACAAGCTTATATATCTGTACATTTGATGGATTAGGCTATGATCCAGAAAATGTAAGATGCAAGAAAATGTTTGGTAAAAGATTGTTTACATTTTTCTGGCTAAAGAGGGAGATTAGCACATTTGAAGCAGTAATGTTTCCTTACAGAAGGATTTTAACTAAATAAAAGAAGTATAGAATGTTTTGAGGTGGTGGAAGAGATTCTTGAATAAATTAAATTTGGCTACTGGTTAAGAAAACATTACAAATTCCTGTATTGTTTGTGTTCATGGTCATTCTCTGGATCCTATACAACATAAAGTCTCAGGTTGGAGAGGGAATGAAAGATAAAGTTATACTGTACTTCTTGGGGCTTTATGTTGAGGGATATTAATCAAAAGGTAATAAAATCAAGGTAACCTGAGTAGAGCCTTTGTACTCACAGCTAATTCTGACAGAGAGGAGAACAGAAACTTTGGGAGCTGGCACATGATGTATAAGTAGCTAAAGCATGCAGAATCTGAAGAGATTGTTATTGTTTGTGGAAGTGATTCTCAGAAGAATAGAGTTGATGAATTTGAACTTGTATTACTTTAAAAAATTTTTTTATTAAAAAACTTTTTAATGCTTATTTATTTTTGAGACAGAGAGAGACAGAGTGTGAGCAGGGGAGGAGCAGAGACAGAGGGAGACACAGAGTCTGAAGCAGGCTCCAGGCTCTAAGCTGTGGGGCCAATGTGAGGCCTGAACTCACTAACTGCTAGATCATGACCTGAGCTGAAGCCAGACACTTAACTGACTGAGCCACCCAGGCACCTCAGAACTTGTGTAGCTTTGGAAAAAAAAAAAAAGAGGGGAACAAAAAGAGGAGCTGAATCAGTATCCAAGTTTTGTCACATTTTGGGACTCTGGCCAGACTCTTAGGAATTTCTTTAGAGTAGATGGTAAGGTTTGACCTGTCCCAAGTTGATAGAAGGTTGGAGGACTGGAAGCTTGTAATATCTGTAATTATTTGCTATCCTCATCTCTGGTTGATTGAATGATGCCACCAGGGACATTAATTCCTCTGCACTTTAGGCCTGTGCCTGTGTGTGGGTTGAGCAACCTTCTCAAGCTTTAGAAAGCAGTGTGCAGAAAAGTAGAGAAACATGGGGCTGGTGGTTGAGGAGGGGTAGATTCAGCATGCACAGAAGTTTCTATCACAGCTGAAACTGAAATGAGAAGAGGGACAAGGGGTACCACAGTGTCTCCTACAACAGCTCAAGTGGGTAAGTCCATCCCGTGTTCCAGGAGTGGAAATATGATTTAACTGGGAAATCAAAATACTGCATACTCTGTTCTCCCCAAAATATTGCATCTCTGAGGTGACTGGTTTAGGAATGGGCACATCACCCATTTGCACTAAACAGAGTCAGAAGTTTTGTTTGTCTACTGTGAAAAAGAAGCTTTTTTTATTTGTTGGATAAGAAGCAGCAGAAAAGGAAGCTTAGAGATGCTGATTGCCATCTTGCTATGATGTGGAATAAATTTCCATATAGAAAGCCAACACAGAGGAAAGAAAAGTTGAGAGGTGGATCAAGAACAGGTCTTACTGACATCATTTGAGTGTGGAATCTAGAAAGAAGGCCTTAAATCTCATTTACATAGTCAAGAATTCCCTCTTCCTCCTCGCTCACTTTTCCCCACTCCCAACCCAGTTTTCATTGCTTATAATAGAAAGAAACATGACAGACACAGAATCTTTTCTCAATTGGCCAGGGCTTTAAAGAATGAATGAGAAGTCAAGAATGTCTGTTAGTAGAAAGGGGCCACCTTGTAACTATGGGACCTGAACTTTTCTGTCAATCAATAAGTCAAGACCCTGTTGAATTGTAAAATCGATTTCTGTCCACATGCAAATTTCCTTCCCTTCCCTGTAGTTGTAGCAACAGGTCATTTGATTGCCACTTGGATTTTTTGTTTCTGGTCCCTTTTTGGGCAACTTGACTATGCATTAAAAATGTTTATTATATTTGCCTACTGTTTCTAAATGTTTGTAGCAGAAAAGTTTTCTGTTTGTCTTCTTTTTTTTTTAAATAAAAATTTGTATTTATTTAGAAACATTCAGAATGTCAACAAAACAGCTGCATCCTTTTTTGTTTGCAATTACAAAGTGGTATTCAGTTAATAGAACAAAAATTATTTCTTATAAGCTGCATCAGAGACAACTGAAGATAAAAAAGCTACCATTCCCACGCATAACATAGTTTCTACCAGGCATCAACAAGAACCTGCTTTAAATTTCCATACTGATTTTAACCCCCATACTGTACAGACAAAATTAGTGGCTACTGAAAATACCTACAGAACAGGGCTATCTAAAGACACATTTGGTGGTGTGTTAACTATACAAAAAAAGACACTGTACAGTTTAATTTTTTTAACACTTATTTATTTTGAAGAGACAGAGAGACAGAGTGCAAGCAGGGGAGGGGCAGAAAGAGAGGGAGACACAGAATCCGAAGCAGGCTCCAGGCTCTGAGCTGTCAGCACAGAGCCCAATGCGGGGCTCAAACTCACTAACTGGGAAATCATGACTCGAGCGGAAGTCAGACATTCAACCAACTGAGCCACCCAGGCATCCCAACACTGTACACTTTAAAAACAAATCTTACACAGCCTTACATTTCAATTTTTTTCCCTTTAAAATGAATTAGTTGTGTGCAAGCAGGTTAAATGTTTTGTAGACAAGAAAAAAAGCTGCACTAGACCCAGCTTATTCATCATTATCATCTTCTTCACCTGCGTTTTCATCTTCCTTCTCTTCATCCTCTTCATCTTCTTTGTCTTCCTCCTTCTCTTTCTTCTTCTCACTATTTTTGGCCTTGATAACTCCCTTTTGTTTCTTTGCTGCTGCATCAAGTTTTCCTTTAGCTCAGTATGCAGCAAAATCTTTTTCATATTTTTCTTCAGCTTAGCAACTTTCTTTTTGTAAGGTTGCTCATGATCTGCAGCAATGTTATTCCACATCTCTTCCAGTCTCTTTGCAACCTCACTAACGGATGGGCCAGGATGCCCTCCTTTGATTTTGGGGTGATTCTCAGAACAAAACAAGAAAAAGGCCAAAGGATTCCTCTTGGGTGCCTTGGAATCCTTGAATTTCTTTTTTGTTTCCCCTGTAGTGGGGATGGTGGGGGATTATAAGTTTTCATTTTTCTTTTGTAATGGGCCTTATCTGCCTTTTCCATGTCTTCTTTAACTTTGTTATTTGTGAAAGGATTGGGCCTGATAGAAACTTATTTGACCCTCTGAGATATATTCCACATACACCTAAATTTGTGAGGTAGAGCCAATTTCCCCCAAATGGTAATCTAATCATTTTATTGACTTTTCTCATTCTCCACCTCATTTCTGACACTTTGTCACACGTGCTTCCTAAACTACCCATACCAAGTGTTTATCTCAGGGCCTAATTAAGGGGTGACATAAATTAAAACTCACTTATTTATTAAATTATTTTGTCATTCCCATTATTTAATTTAATCCTCCCAACAGCCCTTAGAAGTACAGTGAGAAGAACATAAGCATTATCTCTATTTTATTTGTGACTGAATTCTAGTGGGATTATATTATGCCTATGGCACTATATTCAGTAAGTGACGGAATCTAACTTCAAAGCTAAGTATGTCTGATTCTAAAATTTTACAGCATTGTGTGTTTTGGATTAGTTACTTTACCTGTCTTATCCTTCTTTTCTCATATGTAAAATGAGGATAATAAAGTATGCTAACACATAGGATTATTGAATTGGTTAGATGAGATATTGTGGATATGGGATGTAGTACCTATAAAATATTAGTTATTTTATCAGTTATCTTTCAGTATGTGATGAGCAATCTCAAATTCTCAGCGGTTCACAACAATAAATATGTATTTCTTGTTTAGGTACATACTGTCAGCTACTGATTGGATGTTGTGATTATTCTCCAGACTGCAGGCTGAAGTTGCTCCACATATCTCCTTATTTTAGGACCTAACCTAAAGGAAAACTATGCACAACATGCTTTTCTGATGGTGGAGGGCACAGGAGCTAGAAGACTTTTGGAATCTTGCAATTCCTTTAGCACCTTCTGTTTGGTAATGTTACATACCAAATATTTCATTGGTCAAAGCAAGTCAGATGTTCAAACCCAAAGTGCACAGGGGTGATGGCGGGGCAAACATTTTATTAACAAAGGATGGAGTGAATAATCTACCACAGATATAATTATTTTTGCTTCCATGGTATTCAGTTGCATTTTCTGACCACTGGAATAGAAGGTGGATTATAAAAAAGACATGGCAGGGGGACAAGAAAGCATTTATTTATTTATTTATTTATTTTTTAAAAATATTTTTTTATTTATTTCTGGCAGAGAGAGAGAGACAGCATGAGAAGGGGAGGGTCAGAGAGAGAGGGAGTCACAGACTGAAACAGGCTCCAGGCTCTGAGCTGGCAGTCAGCACAGAGCCCGACGCGGGGCCCGAACCCACGAACCGCGAGATCATGACCTAAGCGGAAGTCGGACGCTTAACCGACTAAGCCACCCAGGCGCCCCAAGAGAACATTTATTAAATGCCAGAAGAAAAAGTTCAGACGAAAGCTTCTATGGGCATTCAGACAGCTAATGTGTGAACCACAAGGATGGGGAAAGATCTTATGAATGAGAGAGGGCTTGCATTGGGCCTTGAGAGATACTTAGGATTTAGACAAAAGTCATTCTAAGCAGTTGTAGCAGGATGAGTGAAGTACAGAGGTGGACTGGTTTGGCTTTGTTATTGGGGGGCTTTTGATGGAAGCAATCACTGAAGGTGGGCTGGACCGCCTGGACGTCAGGGAAGTGGCAAAAGGAAGACTTCCAGAAATTGTGAGCAAGATTCAGAATTCAAAGTTATGTTTCAGTAAGATCGGCCTGGGTATTGTGTAGGAGGGCAGATGGATAGCAGAGAGTATTTCTCCAGCATCATACATAGCAGCCGTTCTTCTTTCTTCAAAGTTGTACACTGGCTCTGTGAGACAAGCATTATAACAAAAATGTGGTGAGCATGACAAATATTTCTTCAATGCAGACTTGACTCCCACTAGTAAGAAAATGAAGATTGTCTTACTTGTTTTTCTCTGAATCTCCTATTTGACCAAATAAAGAGCATGCTTTGGTAAGAGACAATACTTCCCACACAAAAACATAAAGTAACATATCAGATGGGATGCATTTACTATGAAACTTTGCAAACTGGATGAAAGTATTTGTGTACTATCATTTTATTTTGCTTTTGAAACAACCAAGGAAAGAAAATCTGAACACAATTTTCTGTCGTGCACTTAAAAATAGAGAAATATTTGTAAAATTTTCCATCATTGAGTTCCTTAGCAAAATACAATGCCTAGGAGCTTTTGGAAAGCAGTGACAGTGGCTGTGGTAAGATTTCTACCTATTATTATTTCATTATTTTTCTATTTTTGTTGTTGTTGGTTTATTAATGGCTTCTGATAAATATTTGTTGTGCTAATATTGCTTTATTCTGGATTTGAAAATTAGTAATAGGTTCAGATGAGGTTATTTGGTTTTCAAAATTGGATTTATGACTTAGCTAAGTGAAAAAAAAGTGATGTATATATTACCAATCACCTAGAAATTAAGATTTCTTTTTCAGATCTATTGGGTCACCATTATTTGTGGCATGAGATTATATTACTTCATAATTAATATGATATGGAAAGTAGGTATCACAGGAGAAAAGCACTTTTAAAAAGTATAGCTTAACATCTGCAATCTTTGAGAGTAGAATAGAGAGAGAGCAGAGACTGAACATTCATTTAGCTTTCTCTTATGCAGGCACTGCTAAAAGTGTTTTACTCATTTATTGTAGTAGTAACTCTATAAAGCATTTATTACTATTATTCCCATTTAACAAAAGAGGAAACTCAGGTTCTGCAAGGTGAAGGAGACTGCTCATGACTTCACAGCTAGTAGCAGGTAAAAAGCCAGTACTCAACTGTGTGGGTTTGATCCTGTGTCCAATCCCTTTCCACTACATTTTCCACATTGCTCCACTCTCTTATTTCTTAATCCTGTTTTGGGAGTTGGATTCCACATTGAACCTAGCATAGCTATTTTAGTTAGTAGACAGTTTATGTGTCAGTGATCTTGATTTATGTTTATATTAAAAAATGTTGAATTAGCACCATGAACCAGAGAATTAAATTTATAATTTGGCTCTTAAAAATATTTACTTATTATAAAAACAATTTTATTATAGCAATAATAAACATTTTAAAATGTCTGAATACTACAGTAAATAATCTATTTGTCCATGTTTTCTTTTAATTTTTGTCTACATACATACATGGTTTGGAAACAGTTGTGTACTTTAATTAAACATTTTAGGGGCATCTGGGTGACCCAGTGGTTGAGCATCTGACTCAGCTCAGGTCATGATCTCATGGTTTGTGAGTTTGAGCCCCACATCAGGCTCTGAGCTCAGAGCCTGGAGCCTGCTTCAGATTCTGTGTCACCCTCTGTCTCTGCCCCTCCCCTGCTTACACACTCTGTCAAATAAGAAAACATTAAAAAAAATTTAAGAAGCCATTTAAATAACTATTCTACTAAATGGACATATTATCATTCACTAAAGCATACCTAGATTATTTAAAATTAAGTAGTTTTCAATTTTCTACTATGCTGCAATTAGCTTTTAAATTAAGATATGGCTTTCCTTATTTCATTATGATTTCTTTAAGATAAATTTCTTTTCTTTTTTTTAATTTTTTTTTAGTGTTTTTATTTATTTCTAGGAGAGAGAGAGAGACAGCGTGAGCAGGGAAGGGTCAGAGAGAGAGGGAGTCACAGACTGAAACAGGCTCAGGCTCTGAGCTGGCAGTCAGCACAGAGCCCGACGCGGGGCTCGAACCCACGAACCGCGAGATCATGACCTAAGTGAAAGCCGGACGCTTAACCTACTAAGCCACCCAGGCGCCCCTAGGATAAATTTCTAATCGATATTGAGTCAAAGGGCAACAGAATGAAAAATTAATACAAAATGTTTTATTTAAACAATATTTAAGCTTACTTGAATTGGAAGCCACACTGAAAGCATAATGTTGAGATGGTCATTGTGTCAAGGGTCTCTAAGACCAACCTCAGAATTGATGATTTGCTAGAAAGGCTCACAGAACTCAGAAAAGCTGTTATATTCATGATTATGGTTTATTACAGTGGAAGAATGAAGATGAAAATCAGCACTGAGGAAATACACATGACTAAAGTCCAGGAGAAACCAAGAATGGCTTTCTCCTAGGTATTGCCTCTCAGGGTAGTTGTAGGGGGATGCCCTGTTCTCCCATCAATGACATGTGACATGTGCGAAGTAGTGAGCTAGGGAAACTTTCCTGAGCCTTGGTATCCAGTATTTTTATTGGGAATCAGTCAATTGGAGATTATTGTTTTTATGTGGGGATCCAGCCTCAAAAAGACCAAATTGATGCAGCATGACCCAAGGTCTGAGGCATATAAAAACCGTCATATCAGGCAGGATATCCCAAGGCAGAAGTTATTTCCCAGGAATATCAAGGGGAAGGGATTGTCCCTTCTTTGAAATGGGCAGGGTTTGAGTAACAACCCAAGCCTGCTGAATTAACCTTTTACTCATAGGGATGTAGAAATATTTCAAGAAATAGGATTTAAAAATCATGATATTGTAGGGGCGCCTGGGTGGCTTAGTCAGTTAAGCGTCCGACTTTCGCTTAGGTCATGATCTCGCGGTTCGTGGGTTTGGGCCCCGCGTTGGGCTCTGTGCTGACTGCCAGCTCAGAGCCTGGAGCCTGTTTCAGTCTGTGACTCCCTCTCTCTCTGACCCTCCCTGCTCACGCTGTCTCTCTCTCTCTCTCTCCTAGAAATAAAACATTAAAAAAAATTTTTTTTTAAAAATCATGATATTGTAATGTTAAAGGAGGTTAATTATTAGTCCAAATTTTACTTTTACAGTGTGGGTAGCTGTGGCTCAGAGCAGCTAAATTATTGACCCATCACTCTGCTAGGTAGCAACAGACAAAATACATAAGGATTAAGTGGGAGGTTTTCAATTATCTAAAACATCTTGGAAATATATACTGTTAAATACTTTTTCCTATTAAAATCCTACCCTATTTGTTCTCAGCTTTTAGAATGTAGATACAATGCCTGTGGCCTTTCTTTCTTTCTTTCTCTCTCTCTTTCTTTCTTTCTTTCTTTCTAATGTTTATTTACATTTGGGAGAGAGAGAGAGACAAAGAGAATGACTGAGGGAGGATCAGAGAGAGAGGGAGACACAGAATCCAAAGCAGCCTCCAGGCTCTGAGCTGTCCACAGAGTCCAATGCGGGACTTGAACTTATGAACTGTGAGATCATGACCTGAGCTGAGGTCAGACGCTTAACCAACTGAGCCACCCAGGTACCCCTGTGGTGCTTATTTCTAATGCACCTGTGACCCACCTTTAGAGATTCTCATTTGATAAATTTGGGTAGGACCCAGGATTTTGCATTTTTAACAAAGTACTCAGATCACTTCTGATACTGGTGGACCTAGGACTACACTTTCAGAAACATTGTTACACACTGATGACTGATAATCTTCCCACAACCCCTATTAAATCATGCCTTTGTGTGTGTGTTTGTTTTTAAAGCTGGTGGCTCTCCACTTTCCACTTAAATAGGTACCTCTTTCTTCTGCCTGTCCTTTCACTATTTCACTAACTTCCACAATACAGCCCCAAGTACCTTTTCTCTCACTCTTCCCTGGAACCCTACCAGAATTGAGCTTGGACTACTTCCTGAACAGTTCATAGGCGTTTTTACCTTTATAATCTGTTCCTATTGTTTACTCATTGTAGTTATTACCTTTTTGTCTGCCTGGCATTCCTTTTCATCTTCATTGTAGGGAATCTGCCCTTATCTTGTTCCGTGTGGTTGGTGGGAATGTGGGTAGACAGGCAGGAGTGTGATAAGACGGACTGTCAGTTACGTGTCAGCTTACCAGTGGACTGTGGGGTTGCCCGTGATCCAAATCTGGCCAAATACAGTGCTCAGGCCAGGTTTTGTTTTGTTCTGTTTTTGGGTTTTGTTTTGTTTTTTTTTTTTTCACACGATCTGGGACAATCAGTAACCTTCCATGTGATATTACCTATGGACACTGAAAGGAAAGTCATCTGTTTCCTTTGATGTTGTTGAACTGAGTAGTAATCCTGGAGTTTCTCTGGCTGTATCCATCCTCTGTGCCATAAGAGAAATCTCTCTAAATAGAAAAATGGAGACCCTCATATAAAGAGAAGTAGAGCCAAATATGAAGAGAGATAGTAAACACAATTTGAATTCTATTCTAGTGGTGCCTGAGACCTGTCTCCAGTAGGCACATCTGCCTTTTCCAGTTAGGTGAGCTAACAAATCCCTGGTTCCAGCCATTGTTTTCTTCTTCTTTTTTTTTAACAATACAAATTTATTATCTTACAGTTCTGTAGGTCAGATGTCCAGTGTGAGCCTCACTGAGCTAAAATCAAGGTGTCATTAAGGTTGCATTCCTTTCTGGAAGCTCTAGGGAAGAATTCTTCACCTTGCTCATTTAAATTGTTGGCAGAATTCTGTTCCTCGCAGGTGTGGACTGGAGTCATCACCGTTGCTAGCTGACTATCAGCTGAGGCAGTTTCCAGCTTCTGTTGCTGTCCACGTGTCTAGGCTCATGAACCCCTCCATCTGAAAAGCTAGCATTTCTGCCTTCTCCTTTTCTCAATCAATTTTAAATTTAAATTTGTAATTTGTAATGATTGAGTTATATATGCATTTCCTCAGTTAGCTAACGGAAGCCTCTCCTAATCAAGACATGACTTTACTAGTCTTTGAGCATTTCCTTGCCTTGTAGTGTAAGATGTTCCAGGTTCACCTTATATTATTTCTGCCCTAGACCTAGAACCAGCTACTTCTCTTTTTTTAGAGTGAAATGGTATTTCGATTAACATAGTCTAGGCTCCAGGGATGCTCATTACCACCAATGAGATAATCATTGTTACTAGGCCTTTTAGTGGAGAATGCTAGGAATTTCTTCTTAAGAAGAATTATATCTTTGATTATACTGAATAGTACATCCAATAATACATCCTGATAATACATCCAATTCAAATTTAAGACTGTAGGATTTTTTCTAAACGCTTTTGTCTTACATTTTTATTTCTTTTCTTCTGTGCCAAGAACCTGGGTCTTCAGGGGCGCCTGGGTGGCTTAGTCGGTTGAGCGTCCGACTTTCGCTTAGGTCATGATCTCACTGTTCGTGGGTTTGAGCCCCACATCGGGCTCTGTGCTGACTGCCAGCTCAGAGCCTGGAGCCTGTTTCGGTCTGTGGCTTCCTCTCTCTCTGACCCTCCCCTGCTCACACTGTCTCTCTCTCTCCTAGAAATAAATAAAACATAAAAAAAAAAAAGAACCTGGGTCTTCAGTGACACCAGGAATGAGAGAATTAGCATATGACATAGTCATTCGCTTTATCCTAAATAACAATTTCAGAATAATACTATTATCCACAATATGATTACTGAAAATAGTTATAAATCGTTTTTTTGGGTTTTTTTTTTTTTGCAGTTCTTTTCATCCTTAGGGTATATCTCTGTAGAGATATGCAATCACATTTTATTTTTAAAAATTATTTGGAAAAATTCTTTTCTATGTGATTGTAGCTCCAACTGGATATACTTTTATTTTTATGTTAAGAGATTGCTTTGCTTTAACTTAGTTTTTAAAATATTACAACAAATTTATATTTGGGTCCATTTTTTGTGTTCATGGTCAATGTTTTTTTTCTGTCATTTAATTTTTGATTATGTAAAAACATTTATATGATACAGAGGTTGAAACTATGTGAGATGGTATGCTCACAGAATGTCACTTCATCCTTATTTCTTCTATTCCATTTCCACCTGTCCTCTGTAAATGTCTTCATTTTTTTGTTTATTCTTCACTTCCTATTTTTGGCAAAACAAACATGTATTTCTCTTTCTGTCTTACACAATAAATAGTATATAATAGACGTTTCCGACTTTGTTGTATTTACTTAACAATATATGGTGGACATCATTTCATAGAAATTCATAGAGATCTCTCTTATTCTTTTTTTTTTGACACTATGCAAGGTACTCCATACTATAACCTATTCAACCAGTCTCCTATAAATAAGTATTGGGTTAATTCTACTATTTTCCTATTATGAATAATCATGTAATTTGTGACTGTATGTATATGTTGTTTTATATGTATAAATTTGCCACAATGTAGTTCTTTACTTGAAAAACATGTGTATACTAAATTTTTTTTGAGTTGCATGGAACTGAGTGGAAAAGGAGCTGTTTGTACCCTTAGCTGGTCTTCTGGGGAATGGGACAATGGCATACTCTTAGCAAATACCATGAATCAAAGATGCTACAGATGAACCAGTTCTTGCCTTGATTTAAAACAAATATGTAGAGGGGTGCCTGGGTGGCTTAGTCGGTTAAGCGTCCGACTTTCGCTTAGGTCATGATCTCGCGGTTCGTGGGTTTGAGCCCCGCGTCGGGCTCTGTGCTGACTGCAAGCTCAGAGCCTGGAGCCTGTTTCAGTCTGTGACTCCCTCTCTCTCTGACCCTCCCCTGCTCACGCTGTCTCTCTCTCTCTCTCCTAGAAATAAATAAAACAATTAAAAAAAATGTAGACTCTGGAGTTGCTTCATCTTCACCACATATATTGCATTCTTAGTATGTTCAACACAATGTACTATCTCAGAGATGAAGAAGAAATAACCCTCACCTTTCAAGAACAGACAATCCATTACAAAATTACCTGGCTTAGCTTAGAATCACCTGGAGAGATTTTAAAATTTGAGCCTCCATCATTTAAAAAAAAAAAAAAACTCTTAATATGATTGTAATAGTATTCAAGATTGAGAACCACTGATCCAGAGGCAGCTGTGACCACAGCTATAAATAACAGGGTAGACATCACAAAATGTGAAAGATGTGTAGAAAATGCAGTCTTTCAGATAGGGAATATTTGGACTTGAACAGACAGGATTTGAACTAGTATGAAGAGGATGAATATGAAATATAGATATTATTCTGTTATGAGGTTCAGGATTCTACAGTCTTTGAGTAGACGATCTGTCTGGCAAATAATGTCTTATTTTAATTTGGCATTTGGAGAACCAGGCTGGTGCAAGCGTTTTCTCAGGCCAAGGATCAAAAGAAAATCCTGCTGTATGGAGGAAGAGAGCCACCAGGTGGCACTCAAGCACAATTCATCAATGTTAAGAACAGATTATGCTGCTGAAGTAAATGATTTTGTTGCAAAACAAACGTATTAGTTTTAAGAACATTTTTCTTCAGGTGTAAATGAAGTCTAATATAGAACCACAAACTCTATTATTAAAATCCATTTAAACTGACATGAAATTTTATTACTTACCTGCCATGAATACAGACTTCGTTTCTCTTGCATGGTATATGCAAAGAGATATGATTTAGTCATTATGTTACATATTATTGACCAGATGTTTGAAAATATGTATCAACAAATACTGCCTAAAAATCTTCTGTCAGACAAATGTCCAGAACTTCTGTGCAAAGAGGAGCTATAGACAGGGTTACTGAGTTGTTAAGATGCGTCTCTATCTGGAGTTTCTCCGGGATTTTTCACCCCAGGGACTGCCGAACTTTGTCAGTCGCTTTCAAAAAATGGAAAATGAGGGGCGCCTGGGTGGCTCAGTCGGTTGGGTGTCTGACTTCGGCTCAGGTCATGATCTCATGGTTCGTGGGTTCGAGCCCCACGTCGGGCTCTGTGCTGACAGCCAGCTCAGAACCTGGAGCCTGTTTCGGATTCCATGTCTCCCTCTCTCTCTGACCCTCCCCTTGCTCATGCTGTCTCTCTCTCAGAAATAAATAAAAAACATTAAAATTTTTTTTAAAAAATATGGAAAATGAACCTGAGACGATTCTACTTTTCTAAAAAGATCGTATTTTTAGTTCCAAAGTTGACTTTTTATAAATACTTTAAGATAGATTCTGAACATATTTAAGAGAAATGTACAATTTCTACATGTGATTAATACGTGTCAGATGCATGCTAAACTAGTACTATCACAGAAAGTACCTAATATGGTCATTGTAAAGCATAAAACCAAAATTATACCATCTCTATTGATATAAATTGCTGTAACTTACTGTTACTGCTCCTAACTTTCTCTTTTAAATAGAGATTGTGTAATTTTTTTATTCAGTCAATATTTTTCTTGTTTTATGTTTTTATTATGGAAATTTAAAACATATATAAAATGAGAGAAAATAATATAATGAGGCCATTCATGCTTATTTTCCAACTTCAATAATTATCAGCATTTTACATTGTTGTTTCTTCTATGCCCTCCAAACTTTATTTTTTCCAAAGTATTTGAAGCATTGTAAAGCAGGCCCAAGAGATTGTATCATTCTGCCAGTAAATACTTGTTTGTATCACCAATAAATGAGAACTTAAAAAAAAAGCAATAATAATCACAATACTACTATCCCATTACTGGAACTCTTAATGTTTAAATCTGCTTTTCAACTCAGTGAGGAATTTTAACATTCTCAATGAAATAATATTTAAGTCTTGAAAACTCAAAATGAGGGTATGTTGTAGAATGTTGAGTACGTATTTTTTTTATAAAATAGGCAAAATTACTTTTAAGATGAAATATGTTTGATATATATATCTTCCACATTTCATGACTTAATTAAACTTTATACAACCTCATGTGTGAGCCATTAGACAAATGAAAAGCATGTACATTTCTGGAGACATGCAAAGTCCTTTTATTTACATGTGCATATAAAATGTTATACAGTTTATGAGGTAGATAAATATGTTCCAATGTGCATATTTCTGTTTTATTGCCATAGCCTGGATAAAAATTCTATGAATATGACTACATTAGCTACACTGTGTCTGCTGTGAGACTTAAGACTTTCTGATGCATAGCTCTGTTTATTCTGGCTTCCATTCTTCCTCAGACTTTATGTGATGTAATGTTCCCTATAAAAATCTGACATCAATAAGGGTAGGAACTGACTCATTACATTTGCTGAAGATAATACGTGTTTTGGGGCTTTTAGTATTCTCCTCCATGCCCGTCTATAATGACATTAGCTTCACTTGAAGCAGGCATGACCAGAGGGTTAGTTTACCTCAAATAACCGAAGGTTACGTTCATGTTGCACAGTTCAGCAAAGACCAAGAGAGAAATGCAATTGCCTCAGCTGAATGTAAGTGACATTGCATATCCTTTCAGGAAAGCAATGTTTAGTTTATATCTAGTGGTGGTGAAGAGTACACAGCTTTTTTTCTCTGAGATCTCCTAATACTTCCATGCTCTTTCTAACATTCTTTTAGCCTGGTATATTGCCCATGTGTGACAACTTTGCAGGGTGTCTCCTGGCAGACTATTAACTTAAAATTTAACTCAAAATCTAAAAAGTCTAAAATCTAAAAAGAAATATAAAATCTAAAAAGAAACTAAAATCTAAAAGAATGCACGGAGTAAATTGCTAATTCAATACAGAGTAAAGAAACTGTTATTTTCTCAAATTTTGAAGATCTTCTCTATGTGCCTGCTCCCTATAAAATTAGTCTTATAAGTACTTACATTAGGGGAAGTGTAGGAAGGTTAACTTTGTCTCATCAAATATCTCCAAATTTATTTGTTGACTGACTTCTGAAATCCCAAAACCAAAATTCTATTAATTCCGTAGGTAGATTGATTAATTGTTCAAATACAAAATTTCCTGAGCCCCAAGCCTTATGAATTATGTCTTGATGTATTCACCTACTACCCATTTCTCTATGAAAGTCTTGATAAGGAAGTGAGTAGAGTTAGGTTGCTAAATGAAAGAATCTATGTAGACTCTTTTAAGAAGCAGATTTATTCAACCAAAGTAGCTCTGATGAGGATTTGACTAATTTATTTTTTTTTAATTGTTAAATGTTTTTTTAATTTATTTCTGAGAGAGAGAGAGAGAGCAGGGGAGGGTCAGAGAGAGAGGGAGACACAGAATCTGAAACAGGCTCTGAGCTAGCCATCAGCACAGAGCCCGATGTGGGCCTTGAACCCATGAACTGTGTGATCATGACCTGAGCTGAAGTCGGACGCTTAACCAACTGAGCCACCAAGGCACCCCTTGACTAACTAATTTAAAAAGGGCTAAATAATTTGTGTTAGCAAGCAGCTGAAAATTGTTGTTGTTCTTTTTTTTCCTGTTCAGGCTAAAAAATGTTTAACAAAAAATGTTAACATGTCTTTTTTTTAACACAAAATATCATAGGCTAATGTACAATCTATTTTGCCTAATTTCCCTGAAAATGTATCATCCAATCATAAAACTTCCAACATCATTACCTGCTGAAAGCCATGATGATCTTTAAAGCTGCTGGGACCTCTGCTACCTGTTCCCTGTGTTAAGGATGATCCATTTTCCCATGGGTCTGCTACTCCTCTGTAGCAACCTGAGTAGGTGGCTGTGCAGTCAGTATGATTTAAATCTCAGTATCAGGTCTCAGTACATTTCTAAAGCAGAGATAAGGGAAAAGGCCTTTTCCTATCCCATCAACATACCACTATCTGGTGCACATGTGACTATCTACTATTTGCTTGGTGTTCCTTTGGAGATGGAAAAAGGAGAGGAAGGTGGAGCATGAGGTTGCTTGGAGACATTAGTTTAGAAGAACCAAGGGAAAAAGAAGTTCTTGACTTTTGGCCTCTGGGTGAGGCTATTGAAAGCTCAAGAGAGGAGCTCCAGAAATGGGGTAGGGTCTTAGGTTTCCTGGAGAGGACATCTGTATGAGATGGAGGGTGGGAGGGACTGCTGGAGAATGCATCTAAAGTCTTGGCTTGGTCTCCACAAACATGGGCCAGTGAGAGACCCCCTACCTGTCATTGTCATGGGACCAGGCCTTTTCTCCCAGCAGTAACAGCTTGCACATACTACTACCTTATATAGCTTAAAATACTTTTTCGTCAAGGGGCACCTGGGTGCTCAGTTGGTTGAGTGCCAAGTTTTTAGCCAAGTCATTAACAAAACCCTGATTTAGGCCCTATCATTTAGAGAAATTAATGTATGATGTATGAAAGTATGGGATTTTTGAAATTTGACTCTATAAAAGTTGAGGATCTCACAGATGTATTTCAATTATCTACACAATTTCTGTCCCTATAATCATGAATGTTTTGAGAATTGGCTAATCTCCACTTCATGGATGCAATGCACTCTTTGAATATCTACATATATCTCCATCTCTGATTTACCAGACCCTTCTAAAGAAGTTTTTCTTCCTTATAAGCTTTTGCATTAGAGGAGAATATTTATGATTCTTTGTCCTAATCCTATTATATGTTGTTCTAATTATAATTGTGTGTATTCCTATTATATATCTATTAACTAGATGAAATATATTAAAAGAAGGGACAAACATAATTTTTTATTTCTAGGTACAAGCCTTGCTCACTGCTGATACTCAGTGACTGTGTATTGATAATGTTATCATTTATAAAGCAGACTGTCTCCTCCTTTAGTTGGCTTCTTAAACCACTTTTCATTCATATGAATAATCTCAAGAAATTTTGCAGAACTACCCAGATTTCCATACAGTTTCCTTCTGTTAAGCTCTGTCTAATCTGGATATGCAATATGGAGCTGCATTTCTGGGAATGTTTAGTTGTGCAAATTCCTGAGAAGTTACCTTGGAAATCCACAGGTTTAGAGTTTGGAGGGAGTAGGTGGAGTTGATGAGTTAACAGAAAGTCTTCTAAACTTGTTAAACTCAACCCTCTCCTCCTTTCTATATAATTTATTGGGAGTATAGAATTCCTTCCCCCCCCCCCAGGGAGATACTGCCTCACATACTTTACTACTCTTTGAAGCACAGTTGTTCTCCAATAGTTCATTCTTAACATTTCATAGAAGCTTCAGATGTTTTCCTTAGGTTTATTAATCATAAAGGCATTATAAAACCTTTCCAGACAAATTCCACCTGACCTCTTCTTGTTTGGTCCTTCCATAACCCTGATTACTCAGCATTTGTGTATTTTTCCTGCTTGTGTTTAGAACCTTGCACATTGGTTTTTAAGTTAGGGTTATGCAAAATCAACTAAAGTAACAATGCACACAGAATCAACTGTTGATACTCCCTGGAACCAAATAGAATAAATAGAACAATGAACCCATTAGGATGCCCTTATGAAACATCACAAACTTTGGGGACATCTCAATAATCCCTCATCAAAATTAGAACACCATTTAATGCCACTCTAAAACATTAAGACTTGCAGTTTAGATTTGAGACACTTAAATGAGTAAGCAAAGCCCTAAGTGCGAACCCGATACATAATCTTTTTGGCCTTTCATAGATAAAAATCTCAGAACCAGAGAATATTCAGAACAAAATCTTAGATCCAGAATCAGCTGAACTTTGACCTCTGGAGAGCTACTCATTCTTAGTATCTTACAAAAGGGATTTGTTTATTCATCTTATCGAGTCCATATTAAGAGTCTTAATTTTGGATGACATTAAATACTTCTATGACTGTAGGCAGAAATGACAGAGAACCAACAGTGTTAGTTATTTTATTTTGCAAGAGTTAAACCAATGAATTTTATTTCCGCCTCATCTCTTAAATCATTTTTCATTTGCAGTCTTTTTCTTCTAAAGCTGAGTCTTGAGGCTTAGAGGTCAAGGATAAGAGAAGAGGGCAGGCACTAGACTTCTTACCAAGACAATAGCATTGAAAGCAAGGCTTTGTGGAGTTGAGAGTTTGTTTTTCCCCAGTCTCCTTTAGCTTTAGATGGGAAAGTCTGGAAAACTTGAGTCACAGAATTTTCCCGTAGTGAAGAGAAGATACCTCTTCCCCTATGGCATTTGAGCCATTTCCCTCTCTGGGCTTTCCCAGAAGAGGAGCAGGTGTGTGGGAGGCTATTTCATTTAAGACCTGAAAGAGATTGCCTTGTGGACTGAGGCTAACATGAGACTAAACCCAATAGTCTGAACTTGACTGTGCAATGTTGCTAGGGAAAGCTCTCAAAGTTGAGCTTTCCAGCAGATGAATGGATCAAGAAGATGTGGTTTATCTATACCATGGAATACTACATGGCAATGAGAAACAATGAAATCTGGCCATGTGTAGCAACATGGATGGACCTTGAGGGTGTTATGCTGAGCGAAATAAGTCAGGCAGAGAAGGACAAATATCATATGTGTGCACGTATAGGAGGATTAGGAGGAACTTAACAGAGGACAAGGGGGAGAAGAAGGGCGGAAATGGTGGGGGAAAGGGAGAGAGGCAAACCATGAGAGACTCTTGAATGCTGACAAAAACTGAGGACTGGTGGATGTGGGGGGGAGGAGGGATGGCATGGAGGAGGACACTTGTGGGGATGAGCACTGGGTGTTATGTGGAAACTAATTTGACAATAAACTATTTGAAAAAATAAAAATAAAAAAAAATAAAAAAAAAAATAAAAAAAAAAAAATAAAAAAAAGTTGAGCTTTCCAGGACCCCTCCGCCATCCGGTATAACATAAATACAACCTAGGAGGTGTTGAAACTTCTTGAAAGGGAACTTGCAAAGCAACTAGTTTGAGAGCCAGTCCTGCCCTATGCCCCAGTTTGAGACTATCCTTGTTTATCCCAGTTGTTCCACTGTAGTTGTAATACACCTTCCTGCCACTCCCACAAATGTCTTGATTTGGACGATAAATTTTACTGTCATCATAGCCCTGGAGCCTGTGGAGACAGGAGCAGTTCTGAAGCAGAGGCAGGAGATGGGCTGTTGGGCCAGGTGGTTGGATGTTGGAAATTTCACAGATGTAGGGAGCTCTACAGCACGGCAGGGGCTCCATTAACTAGGGAATACTCTTCAGTTTTTAGTCAGCTAAGAGACCAAGATCAAGGATGACGCCCGCAAAGGAAGTTAGCCATGAATTCCAGCAGAGCAAGCAGCAAACAGGTGGGCCTGGACATCAAGTCCATGATTGGGGAACTTCAGTGGTTCTCTGTCCACACATAAACCACATCCTTCCCCCATCCATTCCGACACCATCTTGTATGTGCATATGTTCTGGTTCACATGGATGTGGTGGAAGGTTGAGAAATCCACATTTCTTTTCTAGACAAGTCAAAACATTGTCTAAAGAGACTATTTCAAATACTGAATATAGATAAGTTTTAAACAGTCTTGAGGAAAGTTTAATTCCCTTTCCTCTAACCAACTGATAGAGGCTTCTGAGGAAGCAATTTCAGTCAAGTTAAAGGACTTACATTTCTCTTTGCATGTCTAAGTTGCAGCACCCGAGTAGCTTTGTGGCTCTACGAAAGGTATATAAAGCAGTGTACAGCACTCATTAAGCAAACGACCGCTGGAGTCAGTCTGCTTGGGTCCTAATGTCAGTTCTGCCAATTACAAGCTCTTTGATTCTGTACTAGTGACCTAACTTCCCTGAGTTTTAATTTTTCCATGTATAAAACAGGAGTGACAGTACTGCTTAACGCAGGTGGTATTAAATGAGATGTATGTACTGGGTACATAATATACCCTTAATGAATGTTACTATTTACTCTAATAGTTACAGTTATCTACCACAGTATATATAAGTACATATATTTGCATCAATCCTACCTCTACTAATAGAACTCAAGCTCCTTAAAAGCTTTAGAGTTTCTTTTATTTGTATTCCCCTCCCCACAGTACAAATTCTCCATGTACTAAGGATTATCAGTAAATGTCCCTTCAGCAGTTGACCATAAAATGCTCAAGCTCTTTATAATACAGTACAAGTCATTTTTGATTCTCTCTCTCACCTTCAATATGGAATCTATCAGCAAAGACTGTACTTTTTAAAATTCCAAACACACTTTAAATCCATTTACTTCTCTCCCTTTCCATGTTTTGCACTCTATGTCAAAGCCACTGTAATCTTTCACCCAGGTTCATGCAATTGTCTCCTCATTACTATCCTCTTTTTTTTTTTAATAGTTAACTTATTTATTTATTTATTTATTTATTTATTTATTTATTTTACAAATAGTTTATTGTCAAATTAGTTCCCACATAACACCCAGTGCTCATCCCCACAAGTGCCCTCCTCCATGCCCACCCCTCCTCCCCCCCACATCCACCAGTCCTCAGTTTTTGTCAGCATTCAAGAGTCTCTCATGGTTTGCCTCTCCCCCTTTCCCCCACCATTTCCGCCCTTCTTCTCCCCCTTGGTCCTCTGTTAAGCTTCCTCCTAATCCTCCTATACGTGCACACATATGATATTTGTCTTTCTCTGCCTGACTTATTTCGCTCAGCATAACACCCTCAAGGTCCATCCATGTTGCTACACATGGCCAGATTTCATTGCTTCTCATTGCCATGTAGTATTCCATGGTATAGATAAACCACATCTTCTTGATCCATTCATCTGTTGATGGACACTTAGGCTCTTTCCATGTTTTAGCTATTGTGGAGAGTGCTGCTATGAACATTGGGATACATGTGCTCCTATGCATCAGCATTTCTGTATCCCTTGGGTAAATTCCTAGCAGTGCTATTGCTGGGTCATAGGGGAGTTCTATTGTTAGTTTCCTGAGGAACCTCCACACTGTTTTCCAGAGGGGCTGTACCAGTTTACATTCCCACCAACAGTGTAGGAGGGTGCCCGTTTCTCCACATCCTCGCCAGCATCTAGAGTTCTCTGATTTGCTCATTTTAGCCACTCTGACTGGCGTGAGGTGGTATCTCAGTGTGGTTTTGATTTGTATTTCCCTGATGAGGAGGGATGCTGAGCATCGTTTCATGTGTCTGTTGGCCATCTGGATGTCCTCTTTGGAGAAGTGTCTGTTCATATCTTCTGCCCATTTCTTCACTGGGTTGTTTGTTTTTCGGGTGTGTAGTTTGGTGAGTTCCTTGTAGATTCTGGATATCAACCCTTTATCTGATATGTCATTTGCAACTATCTTTTCCCATTCTGTTGGTTGCCTGTTAATTTTCTGGGTTGTTTCCTTGGCTGTGCAGAAGCTTACTATCCTCTTTTTCATTCTTGGGTCTCTCTAGTCTATTTGCTTTTTTTAACTTTTTAAAAATTTTTTTACAATGAGTATATACAAATCAGATCATATCATTCCCTTGCTTAAAATATTTAAAGGGCTTAGAATAGAATCTAACTTTAAAAAAAAATGTTTAGTTATTCATTTGGAGAGAGAACAAGAGAGAGAGTGAGAGTGCACATGTGCAAGCAGGGGAGGGTCAGAGAGAGAAGTAGAGAGAGAGATGCTGTCAGTGCATCATGGAGCTCCATCCCAGGAACCATGAGATCATGACCTGAGCCAAAATAAAGAGTTCAGTTGCTCAGCCTACTGAGAGCCACTCAGATGCCCTTCAATTTTTTTTTAACCATAATCTATGAAGTCCCAAATTAGGAGCTATAAATTCAAACTCCCATAGATGCTAAATAAGAAACATAAATGAATGAAAAAGACTGTGTTGGGACAGTGGTAAACAGAGGTGACAGGCTTTGTGTCAAGGAGGTAGATCTAGCTGAGGGGTGCCGTGTAAGAATACAAGACCACTGCTGACAGAGACTTTGAGTTTTTTGAAAATTCAAAACTTGTTATGTGATACCTACTTATTTTCAACTTTGGCAACTAATTTAGGAAAACACACACAGCTGTGAACACGGTGCAAGCCTAAGACCTCTGTTCTACATGACGGGGCATGCATCTTTCCAGGCTTCTCTCTGCCATTACCTTCTTTATGTTTCTTGAAGATTCTGCGCTCTGTTCCAAATCAGAGCCTTTGAGCATGCCGTTCCCTCTACTGGATGACTCTACCCCTCAAAAGTTTGCATAGGTATCTTGTCCTTCAGGTCTCAGTGTAGAACAGTAGCTCCTCAAATAGGCCTCCTCGTACAAGAGTCCCTAACTTAGTTCAGGTTATCTAGAAGCCAGAACCCAAAACAAAGATTATGTACTAAGTTTTATTTGCTAGGTGTAATCTCAGGGATTTATGAAGAGATATGGCTGGTCACAAGAGATGGAGATAATCTGTGGGGATTCCCTGTTCAGGGCACCTTATGTTGAAATTTTGGATTGGGGATTCTCAGACAACATGAGTGTACATTTGCTCATCGAGCCTACTAAAACCTGGTTTGTGGTAGTAAATTTTTAGCGTAGGCTATTTTTTTTCCTTTATGTAGAGCCAGGCTAAAATGGATGTTTCCTTCTTATTTTCCTATGTCTGTAATTTTTTGTTGTTGTTTTTAAGTCCAAGGGTCTTAGATTTATTCAGAGGCCTCAGTTCCAGATCCTAATCTCTGGGACCTGAGGCTTCATGTCCTATTCCTACCTAGTCACTAAAATCTGCTGGTTTCTGAGACTAATTGCCTCCTCCTCCCCAGGCCCCAGAGACCCCACTGTCAGTTTATACTCATTGTTCTGGCTTTCCCTTTTTGTTTTTGGCTCTTTACAGGTTTTCCATAACTTCTTTCATGCTCAGCTAGATTTAAAAAAATGTGCAGGTGGCATGTTAGAGAGAATTTCTAGGTGTTTTATAGTAGGGAGGCTTTTAGAATTTTTGGTCTTTCTAGTATTTTTGGAGACAGAAATCACACACCAAAATCATACATTTCTTGGTCTGACTTTTTCCCCTCCTCCAAATGGCATTTCTACAAGGGCAAAAACTTGCCTGTTCAAATCCTGTGCCAAACAATGTTTGGTACATAATTGGTACATGACCTACTTGAAGGAATTAATCTTGATAATGTTAATGTGGAATTGGAAATGTAACTCTGTCCTGAGTTCCAGAGAATAGTGACTGTTTTACTCAGCTTTGTCTTTTTGGAGAACTTAATACAGTTTCAAGAAGGGAGAGGATGTTTTCTATAAGTTTTTAGTGGTTAGTTTATCTGTATTGATGTAAAAAAGAATTATAAAAATTAATAGTGCCTTACAATTAAGTTATTTTAGGAATATTAAGATAGATATTTATAGTATCATTTTTCAAAGTTTTCCCTGAACCCTGAAGCTACAAGTAATTTTTTCTCTGTATATTTCTTTTTTTAAGAGAGATTTTTGCTTTTGTTTTGTTTTGTTTAGGTTTATTTATTTATTTTGAAAGGGAGCACAAGCTTGAGTGAGGGAAGGGTAGAGAGAAGAGAGAAAGAATCCAAGGAAGGGTCCACATTGTCGTCCTAGAGCCGATGTGGGGCTCAAACCCACAAACCATGAGATCATGACCTGAGCCGAAATCAAGAATTGATGCTTAAATGTGGGTATTGAACCCATGCACCACAAGATCATGACCTGAGACTGAAGTCTAGAGTTGATGCTTAACTAACTGACCCACCCAGGTGCCCCTCTGGATATTTCTAGAGCTTTCTTGCTTTGTCCATTTTGCTGCATATCTGCTTCATCTTCGTTGCCAGACTCTAAGCTCTTGAGGGCGGTTCTTGTTGGTGTTATTGTTTATTTTAATTTAATTTATTATTTTTTAAAATTTACATCCAAGTTAGTTAGCATATAGTTAATGATTTCAAGAGTAGATTCCTTAATGCCCCTACCCATTTAGCCCATCCCCCCTCCTACCACCCTTCCAGTAACCCTCTTTTGTTCTCCATATTTAAGAGTTTCTTATGTTTTTGTCCCCCTCCTTGATTTTATATTATTTTTGTTTCCCTTCCCATACATTTATCTGTTTTGTGTCTTAAATTTCTCATATGTGTGAAATCATATGGTATTTGTCTTTCTCTGACTGACTAATTTCATTTAGCGTAATACCATCTAGTTCTATTAATGTAGTTGCAAATGACAAGATTTTATTCTTTTTGATGGCTGAGTACTTATCTCTCTCTCTCTCTCTCTCTCTCTCTCTATATATATATATATATATATATATATATATATATATATATATATATACACCACGTCTTTCTTAATCTATTCATTCACCGATGGACACTTGGACTCTTTCCATACTTTGGCTATTGTCGATAGCACTGCTATAAACATTGGGGTGCTGGGGCGCCTGGGTGGCTCAGTCGGTTAAGCGTCCGACTTTTGCTTAGGTCATGATCTCACGGTTCGTGGGTTCGAGCCCCGCGTTGGGCTCTGTGCTGACTGCCAGCTCAGAGCCTGGAGCCTGTTTCAGTCTGTGACTCCCTCTCTCTCAGACCCTCCCCTGCTCATGCTGTCTCTCTCTCTCTCCTAGAAATAAATAAAACATTAAAAAAAAAATTAAACATTGGGGTGCACGTGCCCCTTCAAAACAGCACACCTGTATCCCTTGGATAAATACCTAGTAGTGCAATTGCTTGGTCATAAGGTAGTTCTATGTTACTGTTTTTTGATCCTGTAGTGCATGCAGGGTTTCCAACCTTGGCACTATTAACACTATGACCAGATAATTCTTTGTTTTGGGCAATTGTCCTGTGCATTGGAGGATATGTAACAGCATTGCTGGCCTCTACCCACTGGATGCCAGTAGAATCCTCAGTTGTGACAACCAAAAGTGTCTTCAGACATTGCCCGATGTCCCTGGGGGGACAGAAGTACTCTCGGTTGAGAACCATTGCTTCCAAGTGCCTTACACAGAGTATGTGCTCCTTGTTTATTACATAAATTCTATAGCAAACTTTGATTGAATCCCACAAAGGCAACCGTAGGATTTATTTTCTCAAGGAAGCTGGTCTAGTGTCCGACCAGCCTTCTTGTTTGCAGGTCTGACTCAACAGTAGGATGAGTTACGCTCCTGTCACCACTCACTGTCACCTCCCTCCTCAAAGCCTGTCCTCTTGTTTTTGTCTAGGTATCTATACCTGGAAACATTTGGAGATTTTATAGTTTTGGTGTGTAGCTTATGTCCATTGCTTCCGTAATGCATGTATTCATTTTCTGATGAATGCTGTCAGCCAAACTTACATTGAACTGCACCTATTTTACAGATGACAGAATTTCTAAAGCACACACAAACCTACAACATTAGAATACCATTTATTGGCATAAATGAGCTAATTTGGCCCTGGAACTGTAACATTGTTTCCCCTTTAGCAAGGCTACAAGTGTTATAATCAGCATTTTTGAAAATAAACCTTCCTGCTTTCCTATGTTTGCAATTTTTACAGTGTTTTTAATAGTTTAAACTTTTATATAAAAACCTAAGCAATAAATTGTGTTTTGTGAAAAAAGATGTTTATGTTAGAAACAATGGTTATAACAAGTAATACATTTTAGGCAACAGAAATAATTTTAAGCAATAAAATTAATTTTAGATGATGTAAGTTGATGGCAGTGGACCCCACGAACGCCTGTTGCCTTTTTTTCCCCCTCACACTTCGTTCCCGCTCTGTGACACTGGCTCCCCATCCTCTGATGTACTCCGACTGGCAGTTGCGAGGTGGTGGTGGTGGTGGAGGGTCCAGAATGGTGGTGGGAGTGTAGATTAAACTTCATTATCTGCATTTGACAATTAAAGAAATAAACTCAGAGGGATGATGTCATTTTTAAAAATTATCTTGCTAGTTGAGGTCAGAGAAAAGTCTCCTTTTTCCCAGGGCTCTTTCTCCTATAAGACATATTCAGATAGTGATGTCATATTTCAGATATTGCTGGGGAAGTGCAAAAAGTGTTTCTTCGTCCCCTATCACTTAAAGTCAACAACAGTACAATGGCTGGACACTTTCCTCAGGTAAGCCCTGAAAGTGAAAACATCTCCCCCTTTCTGCACTATGCAGAACGTCTGCATTCTGCACAATTTCCAGGCATAACCCAAACACAATCTATGGCTCAGAGGGAAAATGCCACAGGAGAAAGTTGTAGAAGCAATCGCAGTGATGTAATGTTATGAAGAATTAAGACGTGTAAGCGAAAGAGTAGAAAAAGCATGGAGAGCAAAGCAACCCTCGTTCATTTTGAAAGAATCATGAAAAGATGGCATTTTTCTTTTTCTTGTGAGCAAATATCAAGATGAATTTAATAAATGAGACTGAATGCCAGACTCACACCAGACAAAATTCAGCTGTATTTGTTTGTTTAATTATTAAATTATCTTGAGGCAAATTCGCTGAAATCCTGAATAATAACAAGAAAGGGAAGTCATGCCAAACAAAGGTCTGTATGTTTCTACCTCCTCAAAATATTGGAAAACCACTCCAGTGAAAAATAATTTTAAATAATCTTATTTTCCTACTACAAAAACAAAATGTCAATTAAAAAGTTTCAGAAAACATATGGAAAGATAACCATGTAAGTATTATGGTATGTATTTCAGATATAAATATACATTTACATGTATACACATATATGTATATATTTATGTATTTCTGTAGAAATACGTATGCCTAGTATATGAGGAAATACCTATATCTATATCATATTTATTTATCTGCATCTATATCTACCCCAATGAAATAATACTAATTCATTAATGCTATTTTATTGACTGCTACTTTCATTTAACTTTCAGAGAATTTCTTTCAATTCATTAAATAATTTAATATTCTTCTGTAATGTTATTTTTAATGGTTAAAGAGTCAGCAAGGATATTGTGATTGTCTTAAAGTGGTCAATTTATTTTTTAAAGAATTACTGCTTTGTAATTTTCATTCACTTTTTTATTACTTTGCTCTACCTAATGATTCTGGTTTCTACATTCATTTTTATACTTGCTGAACATGAGTCTTTTGAAGAAAATTTTTCTCATCATTTCCTCATATGGTTAACTTACCTCATAGTCCTGAAGATGGGTGACCAAAAGGAAAGCTTCGAGGCACAGAATTTTTAGATTATTTCATTATTTAGATATTCATTTTCCTGTCCCTGATTATAACGTTCCAGCTCTCCTGGGAGGTGAGTGATTACCCATTTTCAGAAGAAAGAAGTAAGGAATGCAAATATTAAGCACACAGGCCTGCTCAGCTGTAAAATGGATATTAAATTCAAGTATCTCTGAGCATTTCTCACCCTGAACTTTTCACCCTGAGTGTTGAACCCTTGTGATCACATTTCCTCTTACAAACTGCTTGTTAGTTGTCGGCCCACAGCTTTTGCTGCCTAGACATTTTCATTTCTTAATATTTTTCCTTTTCATTATCAAATAGAACAATATGATACTGAGTTTTGCTGATAAAATCAAGGATGAAGCCTGTTCTTCCAGTGATTTTAGGACTAATTTGCTTCAGGCAGTCCTTTCTAGTTGCCTTTTTCTTTTTTCCTATTCAACTTAAAAAATGTTTATTTATTTTGAGAGAGAAAGAGTACACGCGTGAGCAGGGGAGGGACAGAGAGAGAGGAAGAGATAGAATACCATGCAGTCTTCCTGCTGTCAATGCAGAGCTCAATGTGGGGCTCTAACCCACAAACTGTGAGATCACAGCCCGAGCTGAAATTGAGAGCTGGACGTTGAATCACTGAGCCATGAAGATGCCCCTCCATGTGATTTCCATGTAAAGACTTGATTCGATGCAGAGTTCAGGTTATACAGATATTTCAAGATGACAGTCATATTAATGTTCATAATTAAAATCATGACAAACATTTATAGTAAGCACTATTTTGAGGAAATTTCTATGAAAGTAGAGAGAATAGAATAATGATCACCTATTACCTAGCTTCAACAGCTGTCAACTTATGGTCAATCTTGTTTCATTATTCTCTTGACCTCTTCCCTTCCTTTCCTCACACTGAATTATTTTCATGTAAATCTAAGATACTACATTATTTCATCTGTAAATATTTCAGCGGGTAAAGAATCTTACATATTATATATTTTAAATTATTTTTAATTTTAAATTTGTATTAAATTATAACACAAAAAGTTTATTAAATTACAACAGACAAAAATTCTAGCAAGAAATAGAAATGTTAGGGGCGCCTGGGTGGCTTAGTCAGTTAAGCGTCCGACTTTCGCTTAGGTCATGATCTCGCGGTTCGTGGGTTCGAGCCCCTCGTCGGGCTCTGTGCTGACAGCCAGCTCAGAGCCTGGAGCCTGTTTCAGTCTGTGACTCCCTCTCTCTCTGACCCTCCCTTGTTCACGCTGTCTCTCTCTCTCTCCTAGAAATAAATAAAAAACATTTAAAAAAAATTAAAAAAAAAGAAAAAAGAAATAGAAATGTTACCAATGCCATAGAAGCCTTCACTGTGCCTGTTGCTGGTTGTGTCCCCACCTCCCAAGGGTAACTGCTATTCTAACTTCCAACACCACAGATCTGTTTTCCCTGTTTTTGAACCTGGTGTATATGCACTCGTACAATGTATTGTTTTGGGTCTGGCTTTTTTCATTTGACATTTTGTTTGAGAGATTTATCCATATTGTTACATACACTTGTAGATTGTTCATCCTCCTTGCTGTATAGCATACCATTGCCTGACTACATGACAATGTACCCATTTAATTGTAGACGGATTCAGAGAAAAGTTTCTAGTGTTTGGCCATTATAAGTAGTCTGAAATTCTTTTATTACTCTTACAGAAGAGGTAGTCTTGGGTGAATAAAGTAATTTGCTAAGTTGACACAGGTAATAAGTTATGGAGTCTGAATTCAAAGTAGCTTTGCCTGATTCCAGTGTCAGAGGTATTAACCACTGTGCTTTCAAGGCAGACTGTTTTGCAGAGTGAGCTGTAGTTATCTATATAGTGTATACATACAGATCCATAAGCTCTGTGAAGAAACGTGCATTATTCCTCATGGTTCTCTGCCCAGTCATTGGTTTCCTAATTCAGAGTCTATTTTCTGAAGAGCAAATGCCCTATCCCCTTGTAGAAAATTGTCAAGATTCATCCAGTACAACTAAGAATTAAAGCATTGAACATGAGTGGGAGATGACTCTGGAATAGGAAGGAAGAAGGAAATACACTCAGGATCATGTTAGCTGACTCTGTTGTAAAGTAGGATGCATGTGATCTGTAAGCGTCTGCAGAATATGGTCCTATAAGTTTCAGAATTAAAGTCTATTCACTCAATTTCAAGCACGTAAATAGGAAGTGAAGATTTTAATGTCTAATACAAGCATCTAAATGCTTCATTTGCTCATGTAAAATGCAAAAATATAATCTTAAAACTTACTGAAAACCTAGTCTTGTCTCTCTTTTCTCTGAAGCTGTTGGGAAAATAAATGATTTAATTGAATATTGTATGAATAAATGTAGGTGTGACACAGTACTTGTTTTTAAATGAACAGGACAAAGTAGTTATTTTATTATGAATATGTGTAGATATTACAAAGCAGTAGCACAATTTCTCTTAAAGTTTTGTAAGATCTAAATACAAGTATATCTATATTAATAGAAAATGCAAGTATTTTTAAGTTGTAAAACTTGACTACAGCAAGTATAACACAATATCATTCTGATATCAAAGAACTAGTTAACGTATGATGATTTCTCTTGCCATCTCCCATATTGTCTTTTTTTAAAAAAAATTCATTTTGAGAGAGTGCAGGTTGGGGAGGGGGAGAGAGAGGGTGACAGAGGATCCAAAGCGGGTTCTGCACTGACAGTAGTGAGCTTGATGTGGGTCTTGAACTCATGAACCATGAGATTGTGATCTGAACTGAAGCTGGATGCTCAATCAACTGAGCCACCCAGGTGCCACCCCACTGCCACTGCATATTGTCCTATGTTTTTTCTTGTTGTTGGTTACATCTTTGAGAAGTTTTTGTTGTGAATGCATAGCTCGTAAACATTTAAAAATTGCTTATCAAATCATAGGCCAAAATTATATTTTTAGAATGTAATTTTAGAATTTCATTAGGCAGTGAACTCATTCATCATAGAACATCATGCATTGTTTGTTTTAGAGAGAATACTGAACAACTCATATCCTCTGCTTAAAAATAGATGCTTTTTTTTCCTCAAAGCAATTATCTTCTTTTGAGTCCAATTTTCTCTTCTCTGGTATTCAACAGGACTTCAATTCCAATGAGCTTTCATTTTACTATGCTGATCATGTAGTTATGCCATTTTTTTTCTATCTGCCTCAAAGCTGTAGAATTTTAAATACATTTTTTTGGTCAGAACATATTTATTCAGGTATAGCAAAGCCTGTATCTTTTGACTCTCACTGATTGCCAGGAACAGGATACTCGGACTACTAAATGTAAGGAGGCAGTTAGGAACACAATATGTGGTTAGGAACACAAATATTTGGAACCAGGCTCTCTAGGTCAAATTTTGAGTCTAGTACTTATTTGTATGAAACCTTGATCAAGTTAGTTAATATCTCTATGCCTCAGTTTTCTTGCCTGTAAAATGGGGGACAATGATACCTGTCTAGTCAGGTTATTCTGAGAAGTACTGGGTTATTATATGTTAAGCTCTTAGACCTGTGCTTGGCACATAGTAAGTGTTACATAAGCATTTTTATTTTTATCCTGACATCTATTAATTTTTCCTTGAAATTTTAACAAAATTCAAAAGAACTAATTTACAACCTATGAATTTATTTCTACAACTTTTATATGCAGTAATAGTGACCCAGCTGTGTCTAGAGGACCTAGAGACATTTTTCATTAAGTTTTGGATAATATGCTCTGAAGTTTTCTTCATCTTCATATGTTAATTTGCAAATTCAATAATTCCTTTTTTAAAACATGTTTTTAATTTTTATTTATTTTTGAGAGTGAGAAGGAGACTGAGTATGAGTGGGGTAGGGGCAGAGAGAGAGGGAAACACAGAATGTGAAGCAGGCTCCAGGCTCTAAGCTAGCTGTCAGCACAGAGCCCGACACAGGGCTTGAACCCATGAACTGTGAGATCATGACCTGAGCCAAAGTCAGACACTTAACTGACTGAGCCATCCAGGCACCCATTCTTTCAATCATTCCTATTTATTAAACATTTATTGTGGTGCTTGAATATTCAGTAAGGAACAAACAAGAAATATTCTCTACTACCTGGATCTTATATTCAAGTCTTATATCCAAGCAATAAGCAATAATAGAGATGTTTGTTTGGAAACTCCCTTCATGACTCCCTACCCCTGAACTTCAGTTTGAATCAAATGTTAAACTGATTAATTTTTTACTAAAAAAAAAATCACTGTCCCTCTTTAAATGCACCGATGAAGTAAAGTAGATGTATGTAGAAATGGTTTTAGAAATGGATGTAGAGATAATGTGTCAACTCTCTTAATTAATTTGCTTTTTACTCATTGATATTATTAACCTATCTTCATATTAAAAAGTTTCATAATGAATCATTCTTCAGTTGGGAAATCCAGCTATAG
Organism: Proteles cristata cristata; assembly: GCA_017311185.1. Lineage (NCBI taxonomy): Eukaryota > Metazoa > Chordata > Mammalia > Carnivora > Hyaenidae > Proteles > Proteles cristata. The sequence continues at coordinate 550,462 of JAESUZ010000047.1, read as the reverse complement.
TTGTAAGTTTATCAAATGTTTTTAGAATGCTCACACTTAAGACTGTGGGAAAAGGGTGTAGCTGAATGGCAATATATTAACAAAATGTGTTGAAAAATCAGTTCCTTATTGACTGTATACAAAACACAAATTTCTAATAGCTCTTAATGGCACTACTTCCTCTGTGGATTATGTAGGAAATTCTTTTGTCTGAATAATTGTTCCCGGAGGAATTCATTCAAAATGAATTCACTTTATAAAGAAGGATAGAGAATGCATGTGTATGTATGTGCACACATGTGCATGGGTAAGATAGAGAGGGAAACTGATCATTGTGGAATACTTAGTTAAACAAGCATGTATGCCTAGTATAATTAAAGAACATAATTTGAAGGTAGCAATAGTATCTAATTATATAAAATACTCTGTATGCTGTTGCTTGTCATCACATTGTTTAAAATAATCTAATAGTAACAATGAACCTCTAATCCAAGTGTTATAGGAAACAATGGTGGGAGAACTAGGTTTTCACTAAAGAAAAAAAAAACCACTGAGAACCCTAATTGTCTGGATAGTTAGAGAGGAAATAGCTCTCATGCTTATGATGAAATTATCTAAGCCCATAAAGGTAAAGTGGACTATTTCCTCTCAGTTACCCTGACTTGTGCTGTAAGCTTCTCTGCTTCATTTTAGATTGGAGACATCTATAACGTGAACTTTATTTATTTATTTTTAAAATTTTTTAAATGTTTTATTTATTTCTGAGAGAGGGAGAGAGAGAGGCAGCATGAGCAGGGGACGGTCAGAGAGAGGGGGAGATACAGAATCTGAAGCAAGCTCCAGGCTCTGAGCTAGCTGTTAGCACAGAACCCAATGCAGGGCTCGAACCCACGAACCATGAGATCATGACCTGAGCCTCAGTTGGACGCTCAACCAACTGAGCCACCCAGGTGCCTCTATAAGGTGAACTTAAAAAAAAAAATTAATGTTTATTTATTTTTGAGAGAGCAAGAAAAAGCGCAAGCAGGGGAAGGGCAGAAAGAGAGGGAGACACAGAGTTTGAAGCAGGCTCCTGGTTCTGAGCTGACAGCACAGAGCCCAATGCAGGGCTTGGAACTCATGAACCATGAGATTATGACCTGAGCTGAAGTTGGACACTTAACCAACTGAGCCACCCAGGCACTCCTAATGTGAACTTTTAGGAAGAGTGAAATGATACATTCCTGGAGTCCTCTTTACTGTAATGGTTCTCAGCTTGGTGGGATATGTTGCATAGGGTACGTACATTTTCCAAACAATGATCTCTCCACACCCCAACCCTTTGTAATTTTTAAAAACCTTTCCTTGTGATTCTAAACTATGTCCTAGCCCAGTCACACACTTCTGTCTCCTGTCAGAATCCAGTTTTTAGGAACTGTGAATAGATTGTGTCTAAAGGAGCCATTAGTGTTCCAGAGGAGTCAGTTAATTTCACATAAGAACATTTCCATCTTAATTGAAGTCTTCTTAAAAAATCAAGTTTGGCCCAGACCCAAAAAGACTAAGAATCTGAACAAATGCAATTTTTTTAAAATGTTTATTTGTTTATTTTATTTTTTTTAAATATTTTTATTTATTTCTAGGATAGAGAGAGACAGCGTGAACAGGGGAGGGTCAGAGAGAGAGGGAGATACAGACTCTGAAATTGGCTCCAGGCTCTGAGCTGGCAGCCAGCACAGAGCCCGACGCGGAGCTCGAACCCACGAACCGCTAGATCATGACCTAAGCGAAAGTCGGACGCTTAACCGACTATGCCTCTGAGGCGACTTAACCAGGCGCCTCTGAACAAATGCAATTTTATATGTGAATAGTAGTAAGTAAATTAAGAGGAAAGGATGAATACTGTTAGTGTGGTGACTGGGTTGGGAAGAACGGAGATGTTTTCTAATGGGTTAAGATGTGTGGGCGTCAGTGAACCATGGAGGTGAGGGTCATTTCTTTAAAAAGGACACACACACACACACACACACACACACACACACACACACACCCCTCTTGTGGAAAGTGGTATAGCCTTTCCCAGAGAGACATTAGGGTTATCTAGCACATTAGGCACTTCTCACAAATTTGCAATGCTCAAAATATTAAATCCATGCCTTTACATGTCTCCTTGGTCTAATATCAATTTGCATGTCAAAAAAAAAAGAGTATCATAAGACTGATAAATTGATCTCAAGAAAGGGGTTAACCTTTATAATAGTGATGGTGAGGTTTTTGTCAGGGCAGTACTCTAGTGTGTTAACAAATAATGGTGTGCGTGTGTGTGTCCCTTCCTACTTTATCTGTGGCTAAAGGGATCTCTCTTAGTTTCCCTTACATATATAATAAGATAGTCCCCAAAACTAGTTAAACACACTTTTTTTTCCAAGTAAGTCTTAATCTTGGCAGATTCATACTATTTTAGGATGTAACGTAAAGCAAATAAAATATCTTGAAACACTCTTCATGTGGGAATGCAGGGTAGAAGTAACCCCTCTCTGGTTTTGGAGACTGGAGGGTTAATGATGAGACAAGGCTGTCAACAGCTAGAGGTGTTTCAAGTCCTGGTTTTCCTGGAGCGTTCTCCATTTCTTACTTTGAATGAATGACCTGAGTGAGAATGCTAAGAGTTTCCTTCTTAACTTTACTCCTTTCAAAAACATGGTAAATTACAGACATTCCTTTATGTTAACCTTATTTTAATAACATTCAGGTATTTAAACTGATCAAGTCTGATATGACAGGATAAGTCATCTAGCTATGAAAGTAAAACACCAATGTAAAATACTCTCTGGTATGATTTCTTTCTGTGAATTTTCCCAACAATTGTGATACACTTTTAAAAGGCTTTTTAAATTTAAGAACATTTATCTGAGAATGCCTAATTGAGAAAAATACTGCATATTGGTAAAATTGCTTTGCTCAAGACAACTGCTGCTATTTCTTCATATTTAAAGTCCCAAACCACATTTTGTATTTAAGAGCTTCAAATAATAATTACCTCTGTGTAATGAGCAGAAGTCCTTAAAAGGGTCTGCCGGTTTCCCTGAAATCTTTTACAGGGTGAGCAGAGCTATATCCACTGATAACCCAGCTGCCGAGGAACTGAGTAAAGCCGGCTCCAAACTTCTCAGCTGTTGACAGGCTTGACTTGCTGAGAACACTGGTTAAATATAGCACACGCGAGCTCAGCTCCTCAACAAAGTCACTGCTCCGACAGTGTTGTGAAGGGAGCAGAAGACGAGAAATCTAATCTCAGAACCCAACAACACCTAGCAACAGTTGAAAAAACTTTTAAACAAAAGTCTGGGTGGGAGATATACAACAGCCTCCACTTTCTGCTGATCGGGATTTCAGGGAGAAGAAGCTGCTTTCTTTCCCCTTCTCTCTACTCAGTTTCCTGCATGACTTCAGCTATTGGCTAGTCCTAGGAAAGAAAGTGGGAAAAGCTTTTTCCTCTGTATTCTTTTGGGCTGGATAGTTTTCTAGGACTCCAGTCTCTCTTGGGCTGTGGGACAAGCCACTGGGTTCTTCAAAGGATAAACTACCTCCATAAAGGACATACCCTTGGTTAAACAAGCTGCCGTCAGGTAAGACCAAAATAAATAGCTATTTACTCTCTTAAGAAATTTCTGCTTCTACAAGAAGCATTTTCTCTCAGATTCTGTGTTGTCAGTGTCTTTTGATTCTTACTGTTTCCACTGTGTGATAACACATTTAAGGAATTATCATAATCATTGTGAATTATTTTTAAAGAGTCAGCACTGTCATTCTCTCATAATTATACCAATTCCTTTATAAACACAAAGATTGTTATGATGTTTTAATAGTCATCACAATATTTCTGCCAAGTTATCATTCTTTGGCAGGTAACAGAAATACGGCAAAGGACAAGTTCACAGCTCCTTTCGCAGTTAAGACGGCTAAACGGTGGAAGAGATTTTGTCCCTAAGAGCAAAATAACATTCATTTACTGAAACTAGCTGAGCAGCTTGTACGGTAAATGAGAGGGAAGTCCTGCATGGTGTTTGTATTGCTGTACTTAAGACGCCCTGCTATCTGCTTCTCCCTTTGCCTGATTCTCTGATTACACTGGTACACCTTGTGCTGGCTCTGACCTGGTTACGTTACACTCACCCCAAATGCTTCTGACTAGGCACAAAACATGGCTGCTGTAAAATCACTACTTTTGCAGCTGTTGAAAACAAACCGTTCAGAAGAATGTTATTTTGTGATTTGGAAGATGATAAACTGATTAATTGCTTTTGTATAGATAAAACAGATTATTCCTAAAATAGAAATTGAATTTTTAGAGAAAAACCCTAAAGTTGTATATGTGTGTATATGAGTGGGTTTACTATCATGTAAAGGAAATCCTCCTTTTATCTGTTGGTATATTGTCTCCCCTTCCATGAGTCGCTATGTGATTTTATCAGAAGTGCTTAGAGTGATCAGTTTCACACTGATTCTGACAAAAGTTATGTCTGAATGTTGGGATATAATTATTGAGACCTGGTGTATATAACTGGGCTAGATTTACATAAGAAATTTGGTTCCTTTATGTGAACATGATGATTTGGATGACTATTCTAAGGGTAATATAAAAGATACAGATGCACATTTTGAGAGGGAATTATTTGAGTCTATAATGTTAACCTAAACAAAGAATTTACCCAAGACCAGTTTTGAACATGTTTCTTATTGACAGATAAGGATGTATCAACTCTTTCAGTACGTGTTCCTATTTTAGGAAAAATTCATTTAAGCTTATATATTCAACGTACAGGTAAAAGAAATAGTATATTCATTTCAGAATGTCCAAAGCTTCATACTTCTGATTGCATGATTAGTTTATGAAGTAAATGAAGCTAATAATATACAATGAATGTATACAAGTGACAGTGCAAAATGCACTCTGGTAAACTTGGTATCAGAGAATGAAACTCCTGGTGCTTTAGTGGAGATGAAGTATCTTCGTCTTGAAAAAGTTCTGAAAAGTCAGAACTAAATGCTTTACATTTTTCTTGTTTTTATCTTAGGAAGGGTCACATTGTTGGCTTACAGTTGTATGTGTAAAGCCAAACTTTGCCATTAGTTCTAGGCATGTAATTTCTTTTGGAGTCAGTGGAACAGTGTGCAGATAACTGAGTACAGCATTTGGCCCTGAGTGAAATCTATTTTTCCCAATGAATTGATTTCTGAGTATCATCGTCTTCATGGCTGTAAATTTACTCGTGAGAATAAAAAATAGCACAGGTTTAGACCATGTGCTTCCCTCCAGTATGAACAATTAAACCCTCCATGAACTTTGCAAATTCTGTTCTCCTGTTCACTCAAGTTCACATTTCTATGTTATTTTGCAAACTACCTTTCCCTTTTGCCTTACAAGATGTTAGATTCCATTCTTGTATCTCCTACCACACTAAGACCTCTTCTCTTTACTCTCTTTACTGAGATTACTTCTCTTTAATCTCAGTAAGGATTGTAACAATCCTGGCCCCGCTACCACTCCTCCTTGCCATCCAAACCGCCTTGCCAATGACCACAGGGTTAATTTTCCTAAAACATTGCTCTACTTGTTTGTGTACTCTTCAGTTATCTTCTGGGACTCCTGGTTGCTGCCAAACACCTATACTGAGTATTTTGAAAACCTTCCATCATCTGGCATGTACTTAACTTTTCCAGTTTCACCTCCCACTACTCAACAAGTGTCCTCTGCTTCAGATATTTCAGATTTGGGGCCATTCTCCAAACACATACACAGTGTACATTTCAATGCTACACCTCTGCCTGTTTCATTCCCCCTGCTTGGAATACCTTTCCTGCCTTTTCCTGTAGATACCTTGTCCACTCTTTAAAGCCCAGACCAGTGTCTTCTACTTTCACAATGAATCCCTGACCATACCTTTTAGAAGTGATTCCTTTATAGTTTAGACAGTTTGGTGCTCCGTTACAATTAAGGAACATTGAGACATGGTTTGCGTCTTTAAGTTCAGAACAATTTAATGAAGCAATTAGGTGCAAAGCATTGTCCCAAGCATTGCTTGTTTTTGGAACTTTTTATTCCCATGCACACTGTGGATGTTCTATTAACATTTTTTTGGCTCTAGATTTCTGATGATGAGCACATGACAAAGTATAAATAAGTATAAAATCAAGAAAAGCCACTTACAGTGCAGTTAATACTTTTTATTTCAAAAATTTCTCAAGGCAGGTCTTCATAGTTTTAACATGCACAGAGAAGTTACAAGTAATTCTTACTACACTCATGTACCTGATTGTAGAGATCATATACCTCTTGAGAATAAAGTAGAAAGAACTAAATATAAAGACTGTGTGTATACATGCTTATGTATGCATCTACCCACCTAAATGCTATAACTCATAACTTTTACCATCTTTTGTTACCAGATTCAATTTACAATGAATGTGGTGCTATTCATTCAAAGCATGGTATTTTGTGGGTCATCATGGATAACAGTCTGGTCTGGAACATTAAAATATTTAAATATCATCTTGTGATCCTTTTTTCTTTTTTCCCTAGATATTTAAAAATAGAGACATTTTCAGATTTATTTTTAATCACTTATGAAGACTCTAAGTAAGGCACTGTATGAGATAAAACATGAATTATGATTTTGAAGCAATTTTTTGTGTGCCCACCAAAAGAAAAGCATTCTCTTTATATTTTCAGATAGCCGAGGAAGTTAAATTTACTCTTTTACATGTGTTTAGCAAGAATCATTATAGGATTTTCCCAATGAAATTTGTGAAATATTTAATATATTCATTTAGCAATGGTTTTCCTATGGTTATATTTTAAATTTACTTTTTAGAAGTATAACGTGGTGGCAAAATACACATTCTAAACTAATGCTGATTGTGTTTTTCTTTTTTGGAAGATAAGCATTTCTTCATAAAACAGGCGCTTTAAGAAATAAGATTCTACAGAGCTTGCTTACTCCATATTTTTACTTATTTGTTTCATGCTATTTCTCTATACATGTGGGTTTTAGAAAAGCAGTAGCTTGAGAAGTGAGGGGAAAGCTTAGGTTGAGATCTATTTTAGCAGAAAGATTTCAAAGAGAACACTGGTAACAACTTGTTAGATATAGGATATATAAAAGACTGTAACAAATTTCTTTATACATTAATTATTTTAAATATATATGTAGGAATAGAAAGGTAAGCTAATAAAATAAATTTTGTTTCCTTAAACATGAGTTGAAAATATAAAAAGGATATGGGTATAAAGGAGGAGGTAGGGAAGGCAAGTAGCACAGACAAGTCAAATGGCCTGGATTCAGATCTTCACTCACTATAACCTCTCTGTGCCTCAGTTTCCTCATCTGTAGAATGAGAATAATAATACTATCTTCCTCATAGAGTTGTTTTGGAGATTAAATGAGTTAACAAAAGTTAGTTGCCTGGTAGACTTTTCAATGAATTTAAGCTATTATTGTTTTATTATCACATCTTAAATGTGGTTATGTTTATTTTAATCTTTCTTGCACACAAAACTCTTAGATACAGATAGTCTGTGAGCTCAAGTTCATAGATCATAGGAAAGGCAGAAGAATGTATTGTTTAAATTTGGAATCTTGTTTGGGACATACTTTGCTGCTGGGTACTCTAAGCAGACATAGTTTGAACGCCAGCCAATAATTTAGTATGGAATTTATGTTTCAAACCCTCCCTTATCTCTCAGCAGTCTGCTGCCTTATAGAATCATTACTAAAAAGGCTAAAAAATCACCCATGGACTCTCCTATGGTTTCTATATTTGTACTTGGAGATAAAAGTATGTTTATACATAGTGCTTGGGTGCCTCTTTTATAGCCTACGACACTGGGTAATGTATGGCAATGAAGACTTCCTCCTCCATAGAAAATATACTATTAAATTTATCACTCTTTATTTCTTCCCTTAGATGTTTTGTTTTGTTTTACTAACCTAGTAACAGATAAAAAATGAAAAGACCAAAAAAGGTCATCTCACACTAGCTTTAACCTTACCAAATGGAAATGAATTCTTGCTATTCATTGTCCTTAATCCTATTCATTCTTAAACATGACAAGAAAGTATATTCCAAGGCAAACAAAAAAACTCCTTATATCATAAAGATGTGTGCGTGTGTATTATACGGTATTTACTATTCTGTATATTTAATTTAACAAAAATATTTGAAACACTCTTATAAACAGGGAAGTCTCTTAGTAGCTTTAGCTCCAACAAACCTTATGTCGGGTAGTTACGGTTTCAACCCGACCATTTGCTTTATTTTTCCCAATCGAAAGGATAAGTTTCGAAAACACAAGGCAAACTGAGTTTTAGAATAGTCATTCTTTAATGAAAAGCTTGCTATAGAAAGAAAGAAGGAAGAAAAGAAATAGGAACTTTTCCTGGCTTTACAGAATACATTATCAAGATTTGAGGGCAAAAATATAGGAACCTCAGGAAAATACATCGGGTTAGGTTCTTCTTTTCCCTTAAATGGTCAGTCCTACTCTTTAGTTAATCAGCGAAGGGGAAAGTACAGGCAGAATTCTACTTTCCCTGTGGCAATAGCTGAGGCAGTTTGATTTCAAAGGCAAGGCAGGAGTTATGGAAGAACTTGGAATAAGGAAAATCAAACGTGAATTGAGCAGTCAGAGCTATCTGGCCGCTAACCAGCTGATTGCAGAACTTGAGAAACTCCCAGCAGAAATGAAGTAACAGGACGTTAACCAGCACCCCAGTCCCTGAGAGCTTTTTTAAGCCATAGCAGCCCTGAAAAGTCAAAGGAAGGTTGGTGTTGCGTTTCCTTTTTGGGAAATGGTGTCAATGTGCATAATATTGGGTGATTTATGTGTTTCTGAGGTCTGTGAAAGACAGACTAAAAATTTTTAAAGCAAATGCAGAATTGATCTCAAGTGATCTGACTTTTATTGAGCCCTTAGGGTTCAGGGATTTTTCCGTTTTTGCTTTCTTGCTTAGATTCTGTCACCTACTTTCTTTACTGAAATATAGAAGAACATGATGATTGTTACCTGACTGGCCAAAGGCCTTATATATCTACACTTGAAAAAAGTCTTTTTTTTTTTTTTTGCTTTTGCAACAATTGACTGTAACTGCAATCTTCCCAAGTTACTCTGAAGAAATGAATTATCTGCTGCTTATCTTTGTAAGGAAAAGGTGTAAGAAATCCATGAACTGAACTCATCAGAGTTGGCCAAATGCATTCTTTAAAAAATGATTTGCTGAAGATTTAAAGCTGAAAGACAATTTGATTAAAAACTAGACTGTTTACATCACCAGGACAATCAAGTTACTGCCAACTTGCGTTGTTTATATAAAAGATCTTTGTAAAAAAAATAAGTAAGGTTCTTAGGCGCACACACACATATACACACAGACATACAGAAGTCATAGGTGATATGATAATAGGGTAAAAGGATTTTTTTATATCTCTTTAATATACTTACGTCTTAAGTAATTCACTTTAGGGCCTGCTTCTTTGAGGTACCACAGCACAACAGGAAAGGAAGAAGCATTGCTGAGTTCATAATGCTATTTCAGTGTGGCAACCCAAGTACATGAGGAAATGACGCCCTGGGCCTGCATTTGGAGCCTCACAGTTACTGTGACGACAACACACACACTACTGGAAAACAAAGATGGTCTGCTTGCCAGGGTGAGCCAGGAAGAGTTTTGCCAGCTCACATTTTTCCTAATTATTCTGTAAATCTTGAAATGTGACACTGGAGATATTCAAGCCTCTTTGTGTTTCAAGAACTGTTTAGTAAGTGATACATACTTGAGCAGCCTGGTATTTGGGTGAGGGAGGGGCCTTACACATAAGCTTAACTTTCACATGTTGTCTTAATAGATATCATCTTCTGGTTTGGACATCACCAAACCAACTGCTTTGATCACAGGCTGTTGTTTGCTCTGGTGCATAAGGAAGCCAGCTGCATTGGTAGAATTCACTCCTCAGGGGCTTTTCAACTTTGGGTTACATATCCCCACCTTCTGTATGCTGTTCATTTCAGAGATCATTGTCCAACATAACAGGTGTTCCTACCAATGACTGGGCATATGAATCCTAATTCCTTTAAAAAAAATTTTTTTTAAATGTTTTATTTATTTTTGAGAGAGATAGAGAGAGAGAAAGCGTGAGCAGGGGAGGGTCGGAGTAAGAGGGAAACACAGAATCCAAAGACAGGCTCCAGCCTCTGAGCTGTCAGCACAGAGCCCGACATGAGGCTCAAACCCATGAACCGTGAGATCATGACCTGAGCGAAAGTCGGACGTTCAACTGACTGAGCCACCCAGGTGCCCCATGAATCCCAATTCTTATATAATATGATACATTATATAATAATAATAACCATGTAAAATTCATATCATCTATATAATATAGCTGTATATAATTATTTAGTATATACAAATGATGACAATACTACGTAGCATGTACTGGAGATATTCTGTGCCAGGCATTGTGCCAAGCATGTCACATGGAGGATTTTATTTACTTCTCATAACAACCTTGTGGGACATTAGTTTTATCTCTGTTTTATGGATTGGAAAGATGAGGCTGGTAGATGATAAGAAACATGCCACTGGTAAGGTGAACATTCAAACCGAGACAATTTGACTTAGCTAGCCATATTTTCAACTACTTTCTTGTAATGTAGGCACTAGTTCAAGGAAGACCTCCACCTAGGTGACTGTGAGATGTTTTAATGAAGGTTGTAGAATGTAGACACTACAGGGAGTCAGGTGCCCCTGCAGTGTGAAAAGATTCACTAACAGCAGAGAACATAGAGATTCAGGGCCAAGTGGGGACTCTTCTCCCAGATCCATAAGTAGAAACAGAAGGGCTTCCATGGCCCCTGGAGTTGGGCAGCCCAGGAAGAGCCAGGCTTCGGTACTGGAGTGCAGAAGCTATTTTTCTACAGTTATTGATGGGGCAGTGTGATTCCCTAGGAGAGGGTGACATGAAACATTTGCTTTTATGAGGTATTAAGGCTGCTATTGTAGCCAGATCTTTTGATACTATGGGGATTTTGGTCTCCTTGTCTCTGTTGACAGCTCAGAACTCCACCTTCTGTAGTAACATTTGAAATGCTCTGCAGATCTCTGCCTTGGTTGTAAGTATTCAGTTTAAGTGTGTTCAAGAGAGAGTCCTACAAAATACTTATCCCAGGGGTTGGTAGCAGTGTTCCTTGAAGAAGTCTTTGGTGGTGTGTGTATTTCGGTTGGAAGAGGCAAGGAAGGAGGGGATAGAACATTTCATTCTATATAAGAGCTCTCATAGTTTCCCCCAAACTCTGTTTAGGTAGTGTGTTGTCAATTTGGCAGCATGTTATTCCCTCAGAAAAAAGCCAGAGAGCTTGCTATAGTTTAAGGAAAATTATTTGATGCTTCAGCTAGTGGTTTGCTCCTATGGAGCAATAGTGTGAACTATTTTATTGGATATTTGATTTAATTCTTTTATCTTTATTAACCAGGAGTTAACCACTAATGATGTTAAATGTGTGATCACTTGGATATAATTAAAATTTTTGAGTTTCTATGTATATGTATGGCATGGATTGTCTGAAGTAAAAGGAGAGAAATTCTAATAAAATTTTGATGGAACAGATAATGCTATGCTTTTTCTTATGCCAGTGTCCATAAATACTCTATGTATCCAATATCCCAGGTGATGAGATTGAGTATTCCAGTAACATAAATGTTTCATGTGAAGTGAGCACATAACAGAATGAATCTCTACCCTCTGAGAAATTGTATTCTATGAATTGTAAACAGTATCTTGTCAAAAATAAATTAGCACTCCTTGATGCCCTACCCCCTCCAACATACAGATAAACATTCATTATTGGTCAATACACAGGACTTATACCACTACTGCTTACTTGATGGGATAAACATCTTCCTGAAGCAAATATACTCTTTGCTCTGTGGCACAGGTTTATTTAATCCAAAATAAAAGTAGTGACCTATTTCATCCAGGTCCTCTATTTCATTCACGTGATCTCTCCTGATTTCCTTACAATAAATAAACTCAGAACTTCCCTTTTGTCATCTCTTGTCTTTATGTAAAAAGATGTAACAGTATCAAAGGAAAGAGAGGATTAATGTTATATTCATTAGAGAAAAAGGGCTTGACTGCTGGCTTCTGGAAGTTTATTTTTCTTTATTCTCATTCAGTTATTCTATATTTCTCTTGGCAACAAAACTGATATAACCTCTTAAATGGAAGATATTAACAATTTATCATATTAATGCAAGAGTTATCTAAAACATTCTGTAAGAGCTTCTAGTTCTCTGGGTACTTCTGTGCCTAGTCTGATTTCGAGCAGGAGTGGGGGCTCTGAGTCTCACACTGTTGATGATTATATAGCTTTCGTCTTGAAGCCAATCATACCCAGCAGGAAGCTGAGCTCTGAGCTCACTTGGAATTATCAGATCATCTAGTTTTGTGGTTCTCAATGCTCTGTGCGTTAGGTTCACCAGGGATGCTCTAAAAATTCAAATGTCTGGGGCTATACCCCAGAGGTTCTGATTCTAGCTCCTGAGAAGGTTCTCAAGTATTGATCTATTTTGGAAGATTTTATATGATTTTAATGTGCATCTGGAGTTGAGGACCAGTTATCTAGTTACGACCTCATCATTTAAAAGAAGATAGTACTGAGGGTGAAGGAAGAGACATCCCTTAGCAGAAGTTACAAATTCCTCTGAGTACCAGTCTACTACTCTTTTTATCACGTGATCATTATAAACAATAAAGTAGCTAATATTTTAGCTTTTTTTTTTATGAGAGAGAGAGAGACAGAACATGAGCCTGGGAGGGGCAGAGAGAGGGGGAGACACAGAATCTGAAGCAGGCTCCTGGCTCCAAGCTGTCAGCATAGAGCCCACTGTAGGGCTCAAACCCATGAACTGTGATATCATGACCTGAGTTGAAGTCAGATGCTTAACTAAGGCACCCAGGCATCCCTAATGTAGCTAGTATTTAATGAGTGCTTTGTATATATTAGGCACTTACAACCCCACAAGGCGGATACTCATATATTCTACATTTTACAGATAAAAAGGCTAAAGGAATTATCCATAGTCTCCTAACAAGTAAGTGGCAGATCTAGGATTTGAGTCAAGCAATTGGACTCTTCAGTTTGTCATCTTAAGCTCTTCATGGCTTTGCTGTTCTGGAGCTAACTCTGAGACTGTAAGGTGTTGAATGGTAGCTGCTTCCCTGTTTCAGCATCAAGGGGTCTTGTGGTAGCTGACCTTAGAGCTCTGATAACTGACTGGGCTTTCTGCTTGACCAAATATTGAGTCCTTGCTTTCTCTATTTTCCCAATAAGTGGACCAGTTGGAGACAATCTATTCTCTTAGAGACTGTTCAAAGGCGCTCCCTTTTGCCAGTGACTTTGTTTCTGTATATTGTCTTTTCTTGCCCTTGTGGACTGATATAATATCTTCTGCCTTACTTTTGGGCACATATTCTTTTTTTTTTTTTTTTTTACAAATAGTTTATTGTCAAATTAGTTTCCACATAACACCCAGTGCTCATCCCCACAAGTGTCCTCCTCCATGCCCCCCTCCTCCCCCCCACATCCATCAGTCCTCAGTTTTTGTCAGCATTCAAGAGTCTCTCATGGTTTGCCTCTCTCCCTTTCCACCACCATTTCCGCCCTTCTTCTCCCCCTTGGTCCTCTGTTAAGTTCCTCCTAATCCTCCTATACGTGCACACATATGATATTTGTCCTTCTCTGCCTGACTTATTTCGCTCAGCATAACACCCTCAAGGTCCATCCATGTTGCTACACATGGCCAGATTTCATTGTTTCTCATTGCCATGTAGTATTCCATGGTATAGATAAACCACATCTTCTTGATCCATTCATCTGTTGATGGACACTTAGGCTCTTTCCATGTTTTAGCTATTGTGGAGAGTGCTGCTATGAACATTGGGGTCCATGTGCTCCTATGCATCAGCATTTCTGTATCCCTTGGGTAAATTCCTAGCAGTGCTATTGCTGGGTCATAAGGAAGTTCTATTGTTAGTTTCCTTAGGAACCTCCACACTGTTTTCCAGAGGGGCTGTACCAGTTTACATTCCCACCAACAGTGTAGGAAGGTGCCTGTTTCTCCACATCCTCGCCAGCATCTAGAGTTCTCTGATTGGCTCATTTTAGCCACTCTGACTGGCGTGAGGTGGTATCTCAGTGTGGTTTTGATTTGTATTTCCCTGATGAGAAGCGATGCTGAGCATCGTTTCATGTGTCTGTTGGCCATCTGGATGTCCTCTTTGGAGAAGTGTCTGTTCATATCTTCTGCCCATTTCTTCACTGGGTTGTTTGTTTTTCGGGCGTGTAGTTTGGTGAGTTCCTTGTAGATTCTGGATATCAACCCTTTATCTGATATGTCATTTGCAACTATCTTTTCCCATTCCGTTGGTTGCCTATTAATTTTCTGGGTTGTTTCCTTTGCTGTGGGCACATATTCTTTTTATCTTTCAGTGGAAATTCTAACCACAGACTCTAGTCTCCTGTTCAGACCCTTGACTTTTCTCCTAGTCCTGTGACTTTGGCTGGCTTCATTATTTTCCCTGGGATTCCCCTATTGGGACTTACATACCACCCATTAACTTCTCATGATATCAGCAACAACAGGAAGGGATTAATTGCTTGACTTCTTCTATGGCAGCAGGTGCATTGGAAACAAGCTGGTCTGTCGCATGGAACTGACTAGACCTTTTGAAGTCTACATTTTTAGGCAGCATGTATAGATTAATTTTCTGATTGATTCTGTAAGTCTGAAGTTCTAAAGAGCAGGATTTTTCACGTGTAGGGGAAAATCTATAAGCATTGTCTGGTTAAATGAACCCTACCGGGATGAAAATCACCAGTGGCAAATCCTGTAACATAGATTATTCTAAGCAATAAAATCTAAACAGAAAGTCAGAGATTATTATTATTCTGATTAGTATTTACTTGTAAATTTTAAACAGAAACATGATAAATAGATTCTGATATGACTTGGGATGATTTTTAGAATCACATTGTACAAAATAAGTGCTCAATAAGTGTTTGTTAAATTGAATCCATTAAATATAATGGGATTGAGAAAGTAAACATTACTGACAAGTTTCCATTGATTGGATTTAACATAATTGTTTTTTTATAAATATAGGAATAACAATCAGTGACCATGGGTGATTATCTGTCTGCTTTTCAGTATTCTCTTAACCTTCTTGGTCACATATTGCTTTTGTTATGATACAAATTAAAAGTCAACAAACATTTAAAATGTCCATTAGAATATCAGAAAATAACCGACTCATAACTAACTGAATAGAAGCTGTACTCTAGCTATGATTAGCAGCATATAGAGGTATTCCCAATAACGGACTAAAACTCTTACTTTAAATATAGTGGCATAATGAGGCACTTGGCTGGCTCAGTTGGTAGAACATGTGACTCTTGACCTCAAGGCTGTAAGCTTGAGCCCCACATTGGGCATAGATATTTACTTAAAAAAATAAATATATGGTATAAGACAACTATTGATACAGACTAATTGTAAATATTTGCCACTTATCTTTTCACTCATGCACTGAAAAGCTCATGAAAAAAAATAAACATAACCATGCTCTTATTGTGGTTTATTAGCTGGAAATGTTCTCAGAAATCTATTTTGGAGTTGGGATTGCTCCACTCCCCTACAAGTGGTAAAGCAACAGCTGCCATTTAATTAATGTGTCTGCTGACAGCTCCAGCTGATGAATACCATTGAAGTTCCCTATCAGCATCAATACTACCCACATTACTCCAAAAGGAAATATTGATCATAGTTGCTTGGTTTTGTCTCAATTTCACCATAGCTTTCTTCCCTGCATCACTTCCCCCAAATTCCAATGATGCTGTTATTTACATCACCATTCACATCTTCCAGGGAATAAAGTCCCAGTGGAACACATGTGTTCCTGGTGATGTATTACGATGGAATCTCACCAAAATGAACACGTGAAATGCTGAGCTCAAATAGAGGAGAGGACAAGGGAGAAAACCAGATGAAAGTGACTTGTGGTTTCTCGGAAAGTGAAGGATTTTGTCCTTTTGAGAGAGAGATTGGAGGAAAAAAACAGAGCTGTTATTTTTCCACATAGGATGAATGCATGATTAAAATCCTATGACTTGATTTATGTCTGGCTTACTTTAATATGTGTTCCCAGACACTTTCATAGGAGTTGGACTTCCACAGTACTAACACTAGTTTTGTGTGAGAATTTAAGAGGATTGGGGCTGTGTGAAAGCAACTAATTATAGAGTGAGATCCACTTGAATCTCATCTGCTCATCTTGAAAAATATGCTTTGGGCTCAATCAGGCAAGGCCTATGTATATAGCTAGAAGAGGGGTTGGACTGGTCCTGAATTGGGAGCAGGTGGAGCACAGGATTCAAAAATGGCATGGGATTAGATGATGAAGGGTGGTCCAAGTTGGCAGTGGGCACCTGAAGGTCTACCATAAAGTTATGAAGTATCCTGGCAGGCAGGTAGAGCATGGCTATGTCCAATACAGGTAGAGTCAGCATTCAAGTAAGCCTGTGAGCAGGACCAGGGAGGAGAGGAGGAGGGTGAGATGTAGGGACAGGATAGTTTTGGCGGCACAGTAGTCCTAGAGATTCTGAGTGAGATGCCGTGATTCTAATGCAATGCCAGAATAACTAAGATGATGCTAAATCTGAGAGTACCAGGCTAGGATATTTTTTTCCCTCCTACTTCACATTTAATATGTAGCATTCACCCATTCACTAAATATTTTAGATTCATATGTGTCAGACACTGAGCTAGACATTGGAATACAACAGTGAATATAATATTCTGTCTAATCTTTAACTGGTGCTGAAGGTAGAAACAGTGGCAATTTTGATGCCTTGTGACTAGTGAGTAAATGGTATTGTAAGAGCACCCACCTGATATTGGGTAGTCAGTGATTGGTTTAGTGATCATAGATGAGATGAAGTGACCTTTGCTGCGGGAAAGAGGAAATGTTGAAGCTGAAATAGGGCCCCACACACAAGATCTATGGGAATGCAGCAGAAATGAATGTGTTCAAAAGTTTTGAATATCTCATTTGTTGCAACAAGTCCGCATAGCTTTACAAATGGTGGGGAACTCGTAAATTACATTCTTTCTGCTTACATGATAATCTTCATGTTTTTTAAGAATAATGTGATAAAGAGGATGCACTCTATACATATATTTTCATTATACTTAAATCTGGAGTATCTATAACAAGCCAGCCAAATATGCATCTTGTGGGCTAGAAAATTTTTGACCCTCACTACCATCCACACTCTTTCATAACAGTGACCACTCTTAATGTATCTAAAAGGCGATGATGACTACTTCTTATAAAATTATTTGCTTTAGGACTTTCACAAGCTTGTATACTTTGAAGAATACTTACTAATGTTCAAACTTCACTTTGAGTGCTTAACTGCTGCTGGATCAAGAAATCTGTGTGAACAGGCAGGAAATTTTTGAAGTGCAAGTTCGGAGGGTTGCCTCACCACATATTGAAATAAATTTTGAAACCACACTCATTAAAACACTTTGGTAGTTGTGTCAGAATCAGCTCATATCTGATGAGAAGATCAAAGGAAAATGATAGAAAGTCCAGAAAAATAGACACCTCCATATAAGAAGTTAGTGTTGGGAAGGAGAGCCATTTCAAATCAGAAAAGGAAATGCAGATTTTTCAATTAATGCAGGTTGGAATAATTGGGGGGAAAAAAGAAATTAATTCTCTACACCATACCTTATGCCAAAATATATAGTAGATGCACTGAAAATGTAAGTGGAAAAGATGAACCTGAAATACTTGAAAATAGATAAATAGATTGATAGAGTGTGGAAGATCTTCCTAAACAAGACAGGAAAGCATTGAAACAAGACTAAAATACTTGACACCATAAAAACTGAAAACTTTTACATAGAAAAAAGCCTATCTCATGAGCCAAGTTACAATACAAGCAACAACTAGACAAAAATATTTTTGACGAAAATAGTCAAGGACAAATATTCTTAATATAAAGAGCTCTATTAAATGAATAAAACAAAAGAGATACAACAGAAACATGCAAATAACATAGGTAAAGAATTTATAATAAATGTATGAAAAACTAACTTCACTGATAATTAAAAATTCAAATTAAAGGAAGGTAGTATTATTTCAACCAACACATTGACAAAGACTCTGAAAAAATCTAATACCTAGTATAGTGAGAATGTGAGGAAATGGACACTATATACTGCTGGTGGGAAAATAAACTAAGGCAACCTTCCTGAAAAGCAATTAGACAATATGTGGTAAAAATCCTTAGAAGAAAAATAAGGTCACTTCCATTTTGAAAAATAGAAGAGTCAAAACACATGTGATGCTTTTGAGAGTGCATTGTTTCTTTTCCTACCATTGTTTATTCTACTATTGTCTATTGACTTCTACTATTGGCAGACCTAGAGGGCCAAAAAAAAAATCCACAACTTCTTCCTCAGCAGCTTGATAAGACTTCCTAGGGGGAGACCTTGCTCCATTAGAGTTGTTGAAACAAGACTACATTGTCCATTTTGCCTATTATTGAAGTGTCAAGTACATTTTGATGGCAATGTACTTCCTGAGTAATGACACTACCAAAACCAACCTGATAACTGAAATGAACACCCTTATGACTGGATCATGAGAGTGAGGGGTCAAGGAGCAAGTCAATGAAATGGGGCAAGAGAATAATCTTTATGAGGGATAGGGAAGCTGAGACCCAGAAAGTTTGACTTTCTCAAGATCATATAGTTTCTTATCTCAGGTATATGAATTCACAAACGAGGCACAGTATTGTGCAGCATATCTTTCTGGAATTTAGATCATGACCCGTCTTGGATTATTTCCCGAGGTACCTGTTGTATAAGAGATCAGGATTTCTCTGTCTCATCATGCCTTTGGCACCTCTAAATGTTGGGCTTTTCAGAACATCAGCAACTTACTACTCATCAATTGTGTCTGTCATTCCAGGAGATGGAAGGCTAGTTACAGAGTGGCGTGTGGTGTGCATGTGTCCTGAGAGGGGTCTCGTGAGGGTGGTACATACTGCAAACTATGCTCCCACTGGTCTGAGAGCAGGGGCATTTTGTAAATGTGTTGGAGGCAGTGATGTGAGTGAAATGTCACCCAAGACCTGTGTGCTAGCATTCTTGTTCTTTCTTCTGGGAAGCCATGTTTTGGAAGAACCCATTCCTGAAAGGTTGCACAGAATGAAGGCAGGCACTAAATATTCTAAACCAAGCTGATTGTCTGGATCATCTTTTGCTGTTTGGTCCTGCAAGATGTGCTGAGATAAACAGTGGTGCTTAGCACTTTGCTTGTCCGTCCAGGTATTCTTCACATACTGGGCTTAAGCTAAAGAGTTTCCTTTACTTCTCTCGTACTCACAGATGAAGAGGAGTGAGACCAACATTATAGGCATACATTTTATTGTACTTTGCTTTGCTCACTTTATTGCTTTTCACAGATATCGTGTGGCTTTTTGTTTGTTTGTTTTTACAAATTGAAGGTTGTGCTAACCCTGTGTCAAACAAATCTATTGGCACTATTTTTTCCCATCAGCATCTGCTCACTTCATGTGCTTGCGTCTTTTTTGGTACTTCTCAAAATATTTCAAACTTTGATTTTCAGTTATGGTGATCTTTGATCAAGGATAATGGCTCACTAAAAGCTCAGATGATGGTTAGCAATTTTTTTTTAACAATGGAATATTTTAAATTAAGATATATACTTTTTGGGGTGCCTGAGTGGCTTAGTCAGTTGAGCGTCTGACTTGATTTTAGCTCAGGTCATGGTCCCAAAGTTGTGGGATCAAGCCCCAAATCAGGCCCCATGATGAGTGTAGAGCCTACTTGAGATTCTTTCTCTTTCTCTCTCTCTCTCTCTCTTTCCCTCTAATCCTCTCCCCTGCTTGCATGCTCTCTCTTTCTGAAAAAAAGATATGTACTTTTTTTTAATGTTTTTATTTATTTCTAGGAGAGAGAGAGAGAGAGAGAGAGAGACAGCGTGAGCAGGGGAGGGTCAGAAAGAGAGGGAGTCACAGACTGAAACAGGCTCCAGGCTCTGAGCTGTCAGTCAGCACAGAGCCCAACGCGGGGCTCGAACCCATGAACCGCGAGATCATGACCTAAACGAAAGTCAGACACTCAACCGACTAAGCCACCCAGGCACCCCAAAAGATACGTACTTTTTAAAGATAGTGCTATTGCACACTTAATAGGTTACAATATAGTATAAACATAATTTTATATGTATTGGGAGATCAAAGAATCCATTTGACTTACTTTATTACATGATATTCACTTTGTTGTAGTGGTCTGGAATGGAACTTACAGTATCTTCGAGGTCTGCCTACATATGCATTCTGTTCATTAGAATTTAAGTGTGAATAATAGCAACAACTGTGGTTTATTTCTAACTTCTTTTTGGTGATTGCTAGACCAAGAAATTTAACAATGAATTATTAGGGGTTCTTGGGTGGCTGGCTCAGTTGGTTAAGGATCTTACTCTTGATTTTGGCTCGGGTCACAATCTCACATTGTGAGATGGAGCCCCGTGTTGGGCTCTGTACTAGGGGTGGAGCCTGCTTAAGATTCTCTCTCTCTCTCTCTCTCTCTCTCTCTCTGTCCCCCCTTTCTCTCTCTGCCCCCCTCCTCTCTCTCTCTCTCTCTTTCTCTTTCTCTCCTCGCTGCAGGTTATCTCTCTGTGATCATGGGAATTCTGTGTTCTCTTCTTTCCTTTCCATATGGGTTCAGGCCTTGATATGTGTGCATTTTTTCCTCTCCCTCACATGAGGACCTTCTCTTTCAGGCTTTCTAATCAACTTTTTGTGCTATCCTGGGCTTGTTCCTTATTGTCTCATCTTTTTCTTCTTTTGAGAACCTTCTTTCTGTTATTCCTTCTGCTACAGCCAGTCTTAGAGCATCCTTCAACAGTCATGTACATGAAAGCTATATAAATCAAGATACTTTTACTAATGTTACAGAGAAAAATTTGTTACCAATAGTTAATCCACAACCTCAAGATTTACTATCCTTTTCTAGTCAAAACTCCAATTATTCTCTAAGAAATACACATGTTGAAGAAAGGACCTGAAAGTTCTTCTAGATTATTTTTTTTTTAATTTTTTTTTTTTAATGCTTTATTTCTAGGAGAGAGAGAGACAGCGTGAGCAAAGGAGGGTCAGAGAGAGAGGGAGTGACAGACTGAAACAGGCTCCAGGCTCTGAGCTGGCAGTCAGCACAGAGCCCGACGCGGGGCTCGAACCCACGAACCGCGAGATCATGACCCAAGCGAAAGTCAGACGCTTAACCGACTAAGCCACTCAGGCGCCCCAGTTCTTCTAGATTATTGTATAGCAGAGTAGTTTGAAGTATTTCAAATTACCACTCAATGTAGGGGTCAAATCAGATGCTTGGGAACTGGGAGCTTTTTTTTTTAAAAGCTTATTTATTTATTTATTTATTTTGGAAGAGAGAGAGAGAGAGACAGACAGACAGACAGACAGACAGGGAGTGAGGGGCAGAAAGAGAGGGAGAGAGAATCCGAAGCAGGCTCTGCACTGTCAGCTTGGGGCCTGATGTGGGGCTCGAACCCATGAACCATGAGATCATGATCTTAGCCAAAACCGCGAGCTGGAAGCTCAACCAACTGAGCGACCCAGGTGTCCCAAGGGAACTGGAAGATCATTTGACTTGGATTTCTTCTCAGTTTTTCCTTTTTAGAATAGTCTTCATGCCTAACATGGAGCTTAATTTGTGATCCTGAGATCAAGAGTGAAATGCTCTACCAACTGAGCCAGCCATATGCCCCTCTTCTCAGTTTTTTTATATTTGTTTTTCTATCCTGGAATTTGTGCCTTAAAGGGGAGTCTACTTAATGTCTACTACATTAAGAGATTGGAAGAACATGGTATGAGTACCATGAATAGGTGTTTAATATACTCAGAAAAGATCAGAATCTTGATTACATAAAAACCTCAGCTAAATTCCAAAAAATTTTCATAAGTGCTTTATTGAAAGGAGCATTATGAATTGTAGATTTAAAATATATATATGTGGAATGGATTGAACACAATTTTCTAAAATAGTCTTGAAAAGATTCTATATAATGATGGTGTGAAATTACTTTTTTTTAAACCCAACTTAGTTTCCTCACTGAATGGTTGATTTATTTGTTTAATTTGGTTCAATCCAAACTAAAATTTACATATAACCTCCTCGGCTGTGTATGATCTGGATCTAACTACAAAAGCAATTGTCTATGTATTTTTCTATTTAACAGCCCAATTAAAGAGAATGGCAAACTAGGAATAATATCATATTTAATAAGAAAAAGATTGGTTATTTTAAAATGATTTAATGGATTCATTTACATGGCCAAATAGATAAGAAATATTTCACTTAAAATTCAAAATTCAGTAAGGTATTCCCTGGATATCATAATGCCTAAATTGTATGTATGTGTGTATGTATATATGATGTATAGCCTACCTTATTCCGTAAAAGATTTAAACAGTTATCATATAGATTTGGTAGGGATTGTTATACGTTGTCTCAAATAAAATTATAATATTGCTATATTTTTAAATAAAACATTTCTTGGCTAGCAAATGCATGGGCATTTTGCTTTCCCTAAAATGCATTTGTTTTATTTTTAAAATTTGATACAATCATGAACTTAACAGAAAAGTAGGAAGTATTTCCTCCCCTCCCGAACCATTGGAGAATGAGTTTCAAACCTGATGTCCCATTACCCCCAATTCTTTTTCTTTTTAATGCTCATTTATTTATTGTGATAGAGAGAGCAGGCACTCATGTGCTCACAAGCAATAGGGGGAGGGACAGAGAGAATCCCAAGCAGGCTGCATGCCCTAAGTGCAGGGCTGGATGGGGGCTTGATCTCACCTACTGTGGGATCATGACCTAAGCTGAGACTGAGAGTTAGATGCTCAACCAAGTCAGATGCTCAACTGACTGAGCCACCCCGGTGTTCCCCCATTACTCCCAATTCTTTTTTTTAAAGTTTATTTATTTATGTTCAAGAGAGAGAGTTGTACGTGTGCACATGGGCTTATGCACATGTGCAAGTGGGGGAGCAGCAGAGAAAGAGGGAGAGAGAATCCCAAGCAGGCTTTGTGCTGTCAGTGTGGAGCCCAGACGTGGGGCTCAATGAACCATGAGGTCATGACCTGAGCCGAAATCAAGAGTTGGCCACTCAACCAACTGAGCCACCCTGGCTGGTGCTCTACCCCCAATTCTTTAGTGTACATTGCCACAAACAAGGGTATTCTCCAACATAACTATGACAAAAACATCAAGATTAGGAAATTAATATTGATGCATTACCATTTAATCCTCAGGACTCATTCAACTTTCCAGTTGTCTCAGCAATGTCTTCTATAACAAAAAGATTTATTTCGGAATTACATTTTGCATTTAGTTGTGTCTCTATAGTTAATTTAACTCTGAAACATTTCCCTAGTTCTTCCTTGATACTTTTGAAAATTACAGGCTGTTTTTATTGTAGAATGTCTCCTCATTTTGGGTCTGATGTTTCCTCATGATTAGATTTAGGTTATACAGGTTTGGCAAAACATTTGTTTTAGCTGTCCCCAAATGTCTTCTTTGATACCTGAATTATAACTTTATTGACACAAGAAGGCTATAATCTAAATTTAGATCTTCATATGATTCCATTATCTATAACTTTAATAACATAATTTTTTACCTTAATCTAACCTATTTTGCTGCATGAGTTGTCATAGGAAGTCTCACCATTTACTGCCTTTGGTGGTCTGACTCAGGCTTTCTCAACCTTAACATAATTGATATTTTAGGTTGGATAATTATTTGTTGTAGGGGCCTGTCCTGTGAGTTGTAGGATGTTTATCCTTATGTATCATTAGCCTCCATCCGCTAGACACCAGTAGCATTTCCCATTCTAAGCTGTGATTATCAAAAGTGTATTTAGACATCGCCAAATATTTCCCAAGGGGTGAAATTGTCCCTGGTTGAGAATTCCTGGTGTAGCATATTTCTTTTACTGGTCTGACCTTTATTGGTATTCAAATCCTCATGAAACAGAAACAATACTTTAGGCAATTTCTTTTCTTCTAATTGAGATCCATCTTCTTTTAAATCTAATCAGAATATTCTATCACATTCTAGCAATTGTATTCTCTTTAAATACTAACTATGCCTGTTCTAACTTAGTTTCCAGTGGCCCCTTGCCAGCACATGAGACTTACTTGACCTAACGTACCAAAACAAGACTTTCTTGGTGTTTGTGTCTCTTTAAACTGTGTGTATCTTTCAAAGTCCACTAAGAAAACAAAAGCAGATACCTCACACTTTCCTCCATAGTAGATAGGATTTTCTAATTCCATTGTTCTCTTCATCCCTTAAGGGCACTTATTGCTTGGTCTATACATTTTAGCAACTACTTATTTTCTGTTTAGCACTTGGTTTTTGCCTTTTTGTTTCTTTGCTCATTTTCAACTTACTGTTTTGTATTCCTATCTTACTGGGGACTTTTGAAAGCAGAGATATACTTCCTTTGTGCTCTCCACAATCTTGACATATGACTAAACTATGTGGAATGAATATTCAATAAATATGGGGTTCAATTCAACTGCTTTTGCTAGAAGTGGTTACGAGTTGATTATTTTAAAATATGACAGATTCCAACCAATCTTACCTCTAGAAAGTGCAGGAAAGAAATTTAGTTAATATGTATCAACTTTTCTAGTATTTTCCATTTGTTAGTTAGCCTTAGTATTCTCATGAAACAAATTGAAGTTCTACCTGTTCTATTCTGTAAATGACAAGGTGGGCTTATCTCCTGTAAATGGTGTATCTGGTAAATACTCTGACTCAAACTGTCCTACTTTGAGGGGTTTTTTTCTCCTCCACAGTTTTTTTTTTTTTCAATTTTATAACAAAATTGTAGCCAAGTGCCCCTCAACAATTTTTCTGTCACTTGGTTAAGTTTGGTTAATTATAATATACTATGACTTTTTTCAGAAGCAGTTTTTACCTTTCACCAAGTCCAGGATGCTCATTATTTTATTGACCACAGAAATAAGACATTTCTCCAAATTTTGACAAATATAGACATCATATAAGATTTTTTAAATAATTTTTTAAATTTAATTTAATTTATTTATTTTTTTTACAAATAGTTTATTGTCAAATTAGTTTCCACATAACACTCAGTGCTCATCCCCACAAGTGTCCTCCTCCATGCCATCCCCTCCTCCCCCCCACATCCATCAGTCCTCAGTTTTTGTCAGCATTCAAGAGTCTCTCATGGTTTGCCTCTCTCCCTTTCCCCCACCATCTCCGCCCTTCTTCTCCCCCTTGTTCCTCCGTCAAGTTCCTCCTAATCCTCCTATACGTGCAAACAGACATCATATAAGATTTAGTTGTTATCCCGGTCAGATACTTGGTCAGAAATATATTTTGTCAAAAAACATTATTTTGGGTTTAGTGAGAAAAACACTTTATTAAAATTAACTACAGCCCCAAGCAATTCTTCCAGTACCAAACTAGCAAGCTTCCTTGCAGGGCCTGTAGTATTTCAACAATAAATATTTTTTGAGATAAAACATAGATGTAAATGTAAATATGTTTCGTTCTTTCAAACTCTCAGTAAGTAAATCTGATGAAATTCTTTTTTTAATAAGTAACAAAGTTGGTAAGAAAATTTTCTAAGAACATACTGTTGCTTTTAAAAAGATAGGAATAGCTCTTAGTATTTTAATAAACTTAGATGAACAGATGAATTCTCCAAGACGGTATTTTTTTCTTTTTACTTGCTATGTAGCATTATGCAATCTTAAATACAAACCAGTATTGTTATAAACATAGTGATTGCAGAAATATATCTCAGGCAGGCTTGGGGCTTAGGCTGGTTGGCCAGTGCTGTACTTGGAAAATGAATCTTCCATTCACCTAATCTTGCAGTAAACTCAGAAACATTCCGGTGGCCACCAATCACACCTATGCACACGTTGTCATTCTTCTAAGACTCTAAAACAGAGATTGGAAGAGATAGCACATTGCCAAGTTCAGTCTTCAGACTGTATTTTTTTTTATAAGTTTATTTATTTTGAGAGTGAGAGAGAGAGAGACAGAGAGAGAGAGAGAGAGAGAGAGAATGAACAGGAGAGGGGCAGAGACAGGGGGAGTGAGAATCCTAAGTAGGTTCTGCACTGTCAGCACAGAGCCTGACTCGGGGCTTAAACTCACAAACCAGGAAATCATGACCTGGGCTGAAACCAAGCATCAGAGGCTTAACCATCTGAGGCACCCAGGTGCTCCTTCAGGTTGTGTTTTTTCTTTTCTCTCTAGCTAATCCAATATTTCTCTATCTTTGGAATTAAAGTTTACATTTCTAAGGGAAGGGAGTGAAAGCAAGAGGGTAGAAAACACCTTTAGACATAGCAAATGGAAACATGTTAAATGACCCCAAAAGATCTGGGTACCTCTAGAGGGATCAAAGACCTGGAAATTTGGTTCACTCAGTATGGGAGCTTCTGGATGCCCTGCCCTGCACAGCAGTCTTCAAACTCTTAAATTTCTGTATTCTTCACTTACATAAAGGAAGTTAAAGGCCCATAAACCCGCCCTTTTTTTTTTGGTCTTTATTAAGATCTTTCTAAAATTAAACCATCTTTACATTTGGAGGCCCTAGTGGTGATTAACTGTTGCATTAAAGCAGGGAAAGCACTTATGATTCAATTTCTACCTATATATTTGGCTTTTGTTTATTTTAAATGGAAATGGCTTTTGAGAAAGGCTCCATTATTTTCCTTTAAGTATAATATAATGAACTCAGTGCTTCCATTTTAATTTTAAAAATCAGTTTTCTACGTATTACTTCTCCACTGCTGATAAAGAAGTTTCTTTTTCTTAAAATTCCATTGAATGGTCATTTTCATTTGGATTTTGCTTTCATTATTCATTTATTTGATACATTATTTTTAAGGACCTGCAATGTTATTGTATCATAAATAGGCACTGTGGGGGTAGCAAAGAAAATTCAGATATAATCCTTTCTCGAGATCTTCTATAAAGTTAAAAACAACACATGATCTCAAGTTTAGTCAGTTTGAAAGTAGCCAGACCTGATTTCATATCCAGACTCTACTGACTGAAAAGTCTTATGCTCTACTGCTCCCCCGTTTTCCCTCTAGAGTATAAACTTTAATTAGAAGGGTAGAAAAATATTAAAAGAGTTGATGAGAAAAGAAAGGTAAAAATATGGTTAGGAGACTTTGAGATTTGGAATGTGCTGTTTCTTTCAATCTCTGTGGGGCTTGAGATGGGGTTTTTGGAAGAAGTAAGATTTATGATGTACTTTATATTATGTCTCTGTGACCAATATATGTGTCGTGGAGATAATTTGATGCTTTTAGTTCTTTAAATATTGCTTCTTAAATAAATCCATTCAGTCCATTAACCATGGTTAATGTTTTCCCACTGGTTTGTACAAGTCATAGCTAAAGACCAATGTAGACTAACAGGGAAGGAGAAAGAAAAATTAGTACATTCATGAATTATTCTCTGTTCTCACTTTAGACAAGTTAATTTTCCTTAAATTATCAGGTTCTGTCTTAACCATAGGCCACTTGTGGTTATCAAGAAATAAATGTTTATATGTTTGGCCTTCACAGTTTTACATTTAACACTAAAAGCCCAATTCAATTCATCCTTCAGCACTCTATCACAAAACCGTCAATGTGGGCATCAAAATTCTAAAACATGGATAATTCTTAATTATAAAACTTTTCTTCCAATGAATATTGAACAAAGACTGAAGAAAAATATTCTGTTAAATTAACATTCAAATGTTATAATTGCATTAAGGGGGTGACTCTTGTTTCTAGAGTAATTATATCAGAAATTACAGAGTATTTATGTCACCACATCCTGGATGGGTAATTCAAACTTCACCCAAAAAACAGCCACAAAAAATATAGGCCCACCCAAGATTACTTTTCATTTTTTAAGACTAGAAGGATATGGTGTAACATGCAGTTTCTTTCGATTCCCTGGTCGTATGAATAAAACAGAAGAAATAGCTTAAATAAAGGAAGAAATATCTTAGATTATATAGTCTGTTGTTTCACTGACTTTACTAGTGAGCAAGGCAACTTTGCTCACAGTACTTCATTGTAACTTCAGCACTTATTTTCTACATGTATGACACATATTAAAAATAATTTGTACATGAGGGGCACCTGTGTGGCTCAGTCAGTTAAGCGTCCGACTCTTGATTTCAGCTCAGATCATGATCTCTCCATTTGTAGGATCAAGCCCCATGTCAGGCTCTGCACTGACATCACAGAGTCCACTTAGGATTTTCTCTCTCTCTGCCCTTCCCCTACTCATGTGCACACATTTTCTGTCTCTCTCTCTCTCTCAAAATAAATAAATGTTAGAAAAATAATTGGTATATGAAAAATAATTTAAAAGTACCTTAGTAATAGAGTCTTACTAAAAAACTAGAATTTAACAGATTAAACTGAATTACTCTTTGATGGTTCCCCTCTCCAATGCCCTGTACCTTAGTCTTCTCTGCTGGAAATGGCCACTATTAACAATGTTTAATATACTTCCATGCCTTTCTCTTTAGGGACAGAAAAGATATCTATGTGTGGATATATTTTAACATAAGTAATGCATCTTTTATTTTACATAACAATATGGCTTAGACATAAGTTTTTCATGTTAATCCATGTAAGTTTACTTCATTTTAGAAAATTACAGCATGGTCTTCCATAGAAAGATGCACAATTATTTATTTAGCCATTTTTGTTTTTATGAGTATCTAAGTTTTTCAAGTTTTCACTGTTACAGATCACGCTGCTGTGAAGCTCCTTATACATGCCTCCTTAGGCACAGGGGTTAAGTGTCTCTGCGGGGTAGATATCCACAGTAGAACTTGACAGTGATGAGTTGCACCAGATGACCTCTTGAGTGCTTGTGTCTATAGACCCTCCAGCTGTGTCTGAGTATACTCATTAAATTTGAATTTCCTCCATTAAAGTGAGGTTTAACACTGGTTTATATAACTCTTGACCATTTTTATGATTTCTTCTGTAAATTACAGTTTATATTCTTAGCCCATTTTCCAATTAGATTGGTTTTTCTTTCTTTAAATGATTTGTTAATTCTAATCCTTTGTTGTTATACATGTTGCTCATCTTTTTACATAAAAATTTTTTTTAAATGTTTATTTATTTTTGAGAGAGAGAGAGAGTGCAAGTGAGGGAGAGGCAGAGAGAGAGGGAGACACAGAACCTGAAGCAGGCCCTAGGCTCTGAGCTGTCAGCACAGAGCCCAATGTTGGGCTTGAACTCACAAACTGTGAGCTTGTGACCTGAGCTGGAATCAGATGCTCAACCAACTGAGCCACTTAGGCACTCCAGTGTCTTTTTACTTTTAAAGTGCTTTGGTCAGTCAGATATCTAAATTTTGATGTAGTCAAAATTGATGTAAGTCAATTCATTATATTTACTTTTAGAACTTTTGCCTTTTTGTGTATTTTTCAGATGGCTTACCTGACTCTAGTCCTATACATTTTTGCCCAGATTTTTTTCTAATAATTTTTTACCATTTAAAAATTTAAGTCCCGCTTACAATTTTGTGAGAGGTATAAGAGCTCATAAATTTTTTTCAAAAGTTTAGCTAGTTCTTCTTATTGATTTGAAATGCTATACTATTTTTTTGGTAAAGATTTGAAATTCCACTTTTCTGATATTTCATACATATGAATATATAGATATGTATATACACACACATGCATTTTATCCTCTAAACATCAATGTGAGGTTATTTTCCATGGTTATTCCTTATTCGACAGACAGTGAAAATAAGGCATAGATATATTGAGTAACTTGTCCAATGACACATAGTCATGTGGTGGTAGAACAAGAAATTAAATTTCAAGGGTCCAGATTTTACAGTCTGTGAGCTTACCAACTGCAATCTATAAAATTCCTTTGTATGTGGGCCTGTTTCTGGAATCTATTCTATTTCTTTAAACTACTCATATACTGTTGCATTAATATCATGTAGTACTAATTACCACAGATTTATAATATCTTTGATGTCTATTAGGACAAGTTCCTTCTTTTTGTATTTCTTTTTTTTAATTTTTATTTATTTATTAAAAAAATTTTTAATGTCTTGTTTATTTCTGAGAGAGAGAGAAAGAGACACTGCATGAGTAGGAGAGGGTCAGAGAGAGAGGGAGATACAGAATCTGAAACAGGTTCCAGGCTTTGAGCTAGCTGTCAGCACAGAGCCCGATGCGGGGCTTGAAACCACAAACTGCGAGATCATGACGTGAGCCAAAGTGGGACACTTAACCAACTAAGCCACCCAGGCCCCTCTTTGTATTTCTTTTTTTAAAAGATGACTTTAAGAGTGCCTGGGTGGCTCAGCTGGTTAAGTGTCTGACGTCAGCTCAGGTCAAGATTTCATAGTTCGTGAGTATGAGCACCTGTCAGACTCTGTGCTGACAGTGTAGAGCCTGGAACCTGCTTTGAGTTCTGTGTCTCCTTCTCTCTCTGCACCTCCCCTACCCTTGCTTACATTCTGTCTCTCTCGTTCTCTCTCAAAGATAAACATTAAAAAAATTTTTTAAAGATGACTTTAGTTACCATTGTTCATCCAATCTTCTATACACATTTTAGTATTTTATAAAAAATTCTATTAGTACTTTGAGAAAGATTGTATTGATATTATACATTAATTTGAAAAAGAATTTACATTAAAAATATTAAGGTTTTCATTTATGAATGTAATATTTTTTCCTTTATTCAGGCCACCTTATGTTTTCTCAGTTAAAATTTGTAATTTTTTCCATAGAGGCTTTATTTATTTCTATTAATTTTACTCCTAAGGACTTTATATTTTAATGTCTGTTGCTATGTGATTTTCTCCCCAGTTACATTTTAAAAACCACTGATGTCAATGTACAGCGAAGTTGTTGATCTGTTATGTTGATATTGCATCTTGCCATCTTACTGAACTTCCTTATTTATAGTAGTTTTTCATTTGATTATGTTTAAGTTTTCTTAATTAAGTTTAAATTTTCTAAGTAGATTATCATGTTTTCTGAAATTAATAGTAGTTTGTCTCTGATTTTCCAATCCTTATACCACTTTAATATGGTTTTACTTATTTAATTTCATTGGCTAGAACATCAGTCTGATGTTAAATAGTAGCAGTATCATTCTTATTTTGTTCCCGATCTTAAGGACTGTATTTCCAATATCAGGTTTACTGTATTGTGGGGAGTAGGTACCTTTTATCAAATTAAGGAAGTTTTTTTTTTTACAACCCCTCCCCCACCCCACCTCCACACTATGCACACTCACATATGTATCTCCGCAATTGAGATTTTGTGACACCATTGGAATTATTTTTTTCCTGACTAATATGAAATTATGTTGGTGAATTACATTTGTGGTTCACTATTAGAAAAATCTATCTTTGTATCCCTGAATAAAACTTGCATGATCACAATGCATTATTTTTTTAAATAGATAACTGAACTTACATTTTTGATATTTTTATTTGGCATTTTTGTACTGATGTTTGTGAGACTGGCTTTTAGGTTTCTCCTCATGCAGTCTTGTTTTGCATTTTTAGAAAGCTTATAACAGGGGCGCCTGGGTGGCTTAGTCGGTTAAGCGTCCGACTTTCGCTTAGGTCATGATCTCAGGGTTCGTGGGTTCCAGCCCCGCGTCAGGCTCTGTGCTGACTGCCAGCTCAGAGCCTGGAGCCTGTTTCAGAGTCTGTGTCTCCCTCTCTCTCTGACCTTCCCCTGCTCACGCTGTCTCTCTCTTCTCCTAGAAATAAATAAAACATTAAAAAGAAATAAAAAAAAAAAAGAAAGCTTATAACATAGACCTAAATAGCTTAGTGGCTTCTCATATTTTTCCATTCTTATTTGTTTAAAATGTGAATTTTTACTGTTTTAAAGCATTAGTAAGGGTTGACTATGAAATATTGTGGGCCTAGTAATTTGTGGGGGAGGTTGTATATTTAAATATTTATTTTTCTGCTTTTTTTTTTGGGTTGATTTACTTTTCTTCTATTTTTTCTGATGGCATAAAATTATAAATTGTAATTGTGTTTTCCCAGTAATTACTACCCAATTTTTAACACATACAGCTAAAATATATTTTCTATTAATATCCAGAGTTAGTGTTTTTCTACATTTATTGAACAAAATGAAATTTCTGTATGTTTCAATTTTATTTGAAGCATTCCCTTACATTTCCTCCCATGCTGAAATCATGTAGACTTTTAGTTCTATGTCGTTATTTTAAAAATTATTGTTGTTGTAAAAAATAACATGTAAATAGAATTAATAATGTAATTTTATGGATTTCTTTTTCACCATTGCTTCCCAGAGCTTCCTTATTACTTTATTTATTTATTTATTATTATTTTTTACCATTATTTATTTTTGATAGGCACAGAGAGACAGAGCACGAGCAGGAGAGGAACAGAGAGAGAAGGAGATACAGAATTCGAAGTGGGCTTCAGGTTCTGAGCTATCAGCACAGAGCCCAATGCAGACTCGAACTCACAAACTGAGATCATGACCTGAGCCAAAGTTGGATGCTTAACAGACTGAGGCACCCATGCACCCCTATATTTATTTTTTTATTTTGGATGGCATAATTATTTCAAAGTTATTACAGATGACAAACTTGTTTCTTCATGTTTCATTTTTTATTTCGAATGATAGTTTGGTTGGGCATAAAATTATGGGTTTAACTTTTTTTTCTTGCTTTTTTATTTCATTCATCCATTGTCAATGAGATTCTCTGTAGACCATTGTTTTTTATTTCCCAAAGATCTTTGGATTTGTTTCATTTGTTCTTGGTCTTCTGAAATGTTAATATAATGTCTGAGCATGGGTTTCAAAAATTCGTCTTACTCAGCACTTGGTTAGTCCTTAAATTGTGACTAATGTATATATTACCTTCCTTCATTACCTCTAATATCTCTTTAGGTACTCCAATTATATAGATGATTAAATGCTTGAGTCTACTTTACATGATTCCTAACTTTTATTTTATACTTTATATCCCTTCATCACTTTTTACTGCATTTTGGAAGAAGTTTTTGGCTTAATATTCTAGTTCATCACTTTGTTCTTTGACTATGTCTGTTCTGTTATTTGACCAACTTATTGAATATTAGACTTCAATGGTCAAAACTTTATTAGTCGTACTTTTTAACTGATTTTTTTTATGGATTTAATATCCTCTTGAATAGCTCTATGGATATGAATTACAGTTATTCTAAAGTCCTATCCAACATCTTTATTAGTTTTGGTTTCTAGGTATAAGTTCTTCACTTTTTTAAGATGAAGAACTTCATTTTATCTCTTTTTAATAACATTAGTCTTTCCCCGATGCTTAGTGATTCCTAACTAACTGTTCCTGTAGCTGAGTCTTCTTGTTTGCAGTCTGTTCTCTGTACTTCTGCAAACTGCTTAGAAACAGGGGCAGGGTGGGGCGCCTGGGTGGCTTAGTCGGTTGAGTGTCTGACTTTCGCTTGGGTCATGATCTCACGGTTCGTGGGTTCCAGCCCCGCATCGGGCTCTGTGCTGACTGCCAGCTCAGAGCCTGGAGCCTGTTTCAGAGTCTGTGACTCCCTCTCTCTCTGACCCTCCCTGCTCATGCTCTCTCTCTCTCTCTCTCCTAGAAATAAATAAAACATTAAAAAATTAAAAAAAAAAAAAAAAAGAAAAGAAAAAAAGAAAGAAACAGGGGCAGGGTTTGCTCCTGGAAGTTGCACTCAGTCTGTTCTCAAGAGTATGTGGGAAGAATAGGGATGCCACTGGGCAGGTTGCTTTGGAGGCTAGCTTCTGGTGAATGAAGGGATGTCTCATTCCTCTTGGGTACCTCCCAACATCCAGGGTATCTGAGATGCTCCTTTGTTTCTTTGAGCTAAGCTCCAACACCCCTTGTTTCCAGCTAGAATCACCAACTTACGTTACTGCTCTTAACCTAAAATGTGGCCCAGGTTGATAGAGGGCAAATGCTCAGTTTCACCTTCTTGGCTGTTCCTGCTGCTGTCCTCTAACAGTAACACTTGTCTGTTGTCCCCAGCCTCTCCCTCATCCTTGGTATACATTTCTAACATTTTTTGGCAGCACTCTCCTGTTCTTGTTTTGAGCTATGGTTTTAAATCTTCATTCTGATCCCATCTGCTTTTTGTCTTTCAGTGTTTTCTCAAAGTTTATGGTCCTCCCAAGGTTGATATTATTTTCTAGTTATATGGGTAAAAAAACCCTTTCTAAAGTTTTAAGGATTTGCAATGGGAAGGGGAAGCTACAATCTATTCCTCCTCTACCACCTTGAAACGGAAACTGGAGTATAATATTCAGAACCTTAGTATTATATTTTAAAAATGAATTTAACAGACCAATTTTCAGGATTGCCATTTATGGTTGTTTATGTTGTTTTCTGTATGAAGTCACTGCTGAAGTGATAAATAGAGCTGAAATTGAACTCACGGTGACTATATTGTGTGTCCTTGCATAGGAAAGCTTCTGCTGGGTCAAAGGTTCCTTTTCCTCCAATATGCACAATGATGTCCTATGAGTCAGCAGTGGCTCTGGTCATTTGAGCTTTAAATTACATTATGTTTGGTGATGGTTCCATGGGTGTATACTTAATGTCAATACTCATCAAATTACTCACTTAAAATATGCTCAGTTTATTATACATCAATTATATCTCCATACAGTCATAAAACAAAGTTTAAAAGGTAACAGGAATTATGTTTGTAAAAAGTGAGGTAAGGAAAATGTGCTATTGGATTTAAAGGATAAATGTGGAATGTTTTTAATAAATTTGTTGATGTAATATAAAATATTTACCTTAGCTAACAAAATAATAATAATTATTAAAGAAGACACATTCATGAACCACAGAAAGAATAATTAAGATATAGTAACTAGCTGTTAATAATCTTTTATGAGGAAAAGAAGTAGTACAGTTAACAGCCTGCCTTGGGCATCTTAAGGAAAAACCTAGTTAGAGGCAGAGGAATGAACTAGAGCTGTATTGTCCAGCATAATATCCACTAGCCACTGACTACTGAAATTTGAATTAATTAACATAAAATAAAATAAAAATCCAGTCCTTCAGTCATACTAGTTGCATTTCAAGTGCTCAACAGTCCATGTGACTAGTGGCCACTATACCAGACAGCATGGATATAGACAATTTCTGTTATTGTAGAACACTATTAGTGCTGAACTAGGTAATCTCATAATTTAGGTCCTTTCCATCCCAAATGTTTTAGCTCCATAGATAGTACATCCAATGTGATCTCATATTTTAATTGTCAGATTATCTAGTGGGATAATAGAGTATGGATACACACTGAGTACAGAATAGGTACTCAGTGATAAAATTGTTGGTGAATGACCCGAAAAACAAACAACCCAGCGAAGAAATGGGCAGAAGATATGAACAGACACTTCTCCAAAGAGGACATCCAGATGGCCAACAGACACATGAAAAGATGCTCAGCATCACTCCTCATCAGGGAAATACAAATCAAAACCACACTGAGATACCACCTCACGCCAGTCAGAGTGGCTAAAATGAGTGAAACTCTAGATGCTGGCGAGGATGTGGAGAAATGGGCACCCTCCTACACTGTTGGTGGGAATGTAAACTGGTGCAGCCCCTCTGGAAAACAGTGTGGAGGTTCCTCAGGAAACTAACAATAGAACTCTCCTATGACCCAGCAATAGCACTGCTAGGAATTTACCCAAGGGATACAGAAATGCTGATGCATAGGAGCACATATACCCCAATGTTCATAGCAGCACTCTCCACAATAGCTAAAACATGGAAAGAGCCTAAGTGTCCATCAACAGATGAATGGATCAAGAAGATATGGTTTATCTATACCATGGAATACTACATGGCAATGAGAAAGAATGAAATCTGGCCATGTGTAGCAACATGGATGGACCCTGAGGGTGTTATGCTGAGCGAAATAAGTCAGGCAGAGAAGGACAAATACCATATGTTTGCACGTATAGGAGGATTAGGAGGAACTTAACAGAGGACCAAGGGGGAGAAGAAGGGGGGAAATAGTGGGGGAGAGGGAGAGAGGCAAACCATGAAAGACTCTTGAATACTGAGAACAAACTAAGGACTGATTAGGGGGGAGGGGGGAGATAGGCATGGAGGAGGGCACTTGTTGTGATGAGCACTGGGTGTTATATGGAAACCAACTTGACAATAAACTATTTGTAAAAAAAAAAAAAAAACAAAAACCAAAAGACATTTTCAAAAAAACTAAAAATAAAAAAAATAAATAAAATAACAGCTCTCATACGGTGACATCTAGTGCTCAATAAATATTTGATGAATGAGTCAACAAATGATTGGAGTGTCATACTTTGTGGTTTGCCTTTAAATAAACAAAATCAAATTTAAAAAAATTGTTGGTGAATAGGTATATGAATGGATATATAAATAAAGATTGACAGTGAATTTCCACTATTTGATAAAGTACTGCATTCCTTCATCTGTTCATTAACTCAATGAATATTTATCAAGTGCCTACCAAGTGTCAGGTACTACTTCAGGTGCTTGATATATATGAATATACTACACAGACAAAGATAACTTCCCTTCTGGAGCTTACATGCTAGAAGCAGGGGGATATTATAAATAATAAGCATAAATAAGTAAATAACATCACAAATTTTAAAGTAACAAATGTTATGAAAAACAAAATGTAAAGCAGAGTAAGAGGAATCAGGAGTGCTGGGTGTGGGTTGAGAAATGAAGATATTAATTTTAAGTGAGGTGGTCAGAGTACATTGTAAATAGGGTGGTCAGAGGTGACATCTGGGACTTGAAAGGGAATAAGCCATGTGAACATCTGGATAAAGATCATTCTAGCAGACAGAACAGCCAGGACACAGACCTAAGTTGGGAGCATGAGTGTCATGTTCAAGGAATAGCAAGATGTGTGGCTGGAGCAGACTCAGCAAGGATGGTAGTTGTGGGAGATGTCTGTGAGGTTACAGACTGACAGCTCAAGCAGGTCTTGTAGAGCATTATAGGAATTTAACTTTTATCCTGAGTTTGGAGGAGAGAAAGAACAGGATCTAATTTCAGTTTCAAAAGGATTAGTCTAGCTTCTGTGTTAAGAAGACATTGTAGTAGGACAAGGACAGAAGCAAGATGACCACAAAATCCAGCTGGAAAATGATGGTGGCTCAGTCTGGGGAGGTAGTGGTGAAAAGTGGTCAGATCATATTATATTTTGTAAGTAAGAACAATAAGATTTCTGGGTGGGTTGGATGTAGATGTTGGAGAAAGGGAGTAGTCAGGTATGACTCCAAAGTTTACGGCCTAGCAGCTAGAAGGATGGAGTCACCATTAAGAGAGACAGGGAAGGCTGAGAAGGAGGAGGAGTAAGAGAAAGACCAGGAATTGAGTTTTAGACATGCTGAATTTAGGATGTCTGTTAAAGAAGTTGGGTAGGCTGCTGGATATGCAAGTACAAATTTAGGAAAACAATCTGGGATGGAAAAGGTGTTATTGATAGGTAAGCAAATCTGTTAATGAACAGTAAGTTTTTGTATATCAGAAGGTATCAATTGGCTGGCTGTTGGGGGGGGTGGGGGCATAAAAATATCTTCATTTTGTTCTTAGCATGAGCTAGGAGAAGACCTGTCCGTGTGAATGCTTTGCAAACATTCACAAAATGTTTAGGCATTAATTTTGGCCTGACAAAAGGAAATGTTTCCCTATAGGCATGGATGTTTAGTGTACAAAGTTTTCCTATGATTTTTACAGAAAGAGCTTTAGCTTTTTTGTTAATATGAATCCACTATGATATATGCTAGTATTTTTTTCCCAGTCCTTTACTATTCTTAGCAGTAAAACCCAAATTAGTGTACTTTACTTATATTTCATTTATCACTGCTACATAACATTTTATTTTTAAGCTATAGGAGAGAAAATCTTGCTATTAATTTAAAAGAATGAAATAATGAGCACCAGGCCAGAGTCTCACAAAAACAAGTTAATCAACATTGTGGTTTTATAATCTTAAGAATTACATAAAGGATATGGTTCTTGGATTCGTAAGGGCAGACATGGAACAGTCCAACATCTGTGCCAGAATGATCTCTGTGAAGCATAATATTTCCTTTTAAATATTTAGATATCACGATAGTTTTCTGTAGTTTTAATTCATAAAACATGGATTTAAAAAAAATGCCACAGAAGCATAGCATATTTTCAGCTGTTGTCTCCTTTCTTTCTACCTTGCTTTAAACTCTTGTTAAATAAATATTCACCAGTCCCAATGTGAACAGTTCAATTAGCACTTTCTTCCATAAATATGACCATTTACAAATATCTCTGGACAAAGAAATGAAATGATAAGGAATAAGTTCACCAACTCTGAGTTAGGGTCATGAAGTTTAAAGAAACTAATATAAATAAACTAAGATAAGAAACACTAGATAGCTTATTTTGGGTTGAACTATGTTGCTTCCATAATGCTTCTACTAATATTTCTCTTCTGTTAAGACTCTTATCTTTGGCAAAAAAAAAAAAAATACTCTTATCTTTGGCTGTTTTCCAAGTCAAACATATTGTAGTAGCCCATGTTATGCACAAGGATCCTTGGTTTAATGATACCCAGAAAAATAATTAAGTTTAGCAAGTTTCAGAGGAGTCATGTAAGTTAACATAGGGAACTCTATTTAGTCTGTGTATCTTCAGTGGATTTGCTTTCTTAATTGAGTAATCCAAAGCTGGATATTTATGTTAAAAAAACAAGATATTTAGCTATGTTTGCACGTGAGCATCGTTAGTTTTTTTTTTCTTTCTCTTTAGGTTCAGCAAACACACACACACACACACACACACACACACACACAGTAACCAATCAGGTTATAGTGGAACAAGATAATTCAATTTTTATTTTGCATAGTGGATGCTAAGTTCCAAGCAGTAGTTATGTTTAATAAAGTAAAGTCCTTCTTTCCATAAATTAGGGAAAGGAGGTATGGAACATGTAGGGTGCACAGTAGTGAGCTTGAGTTGTGCACTGACTGTAGCAATTTTAAGATGTGCAAATGCCCCAGGTCATGATACTAAATGCAGACACTTTGGCCTAAGGCCCTTTGCTCAGTTATGTAACTTTCCTCATCAGTCTTATTTGTTTATTCTCTACCAAGAGCCACATAGTTCAAGTTAACATTTCTTACATGAAATGTGCTTTTATTTTATTCTGTTGCCACTGTGAAGATCTCACGTACAGATGAAGTCATGTGACACTAAAAAATAAATGTCTGAGTAGCCACCATCTTTAATTCCTACCACCCACTTCCTAGACTGGCCCACTTCCACCTGAATGGCTTTTAGGTCAATGTGGTCCTGATGGAGGAGGCGAAGAGAAGATGCTAAAAAGGTGGACCAGGCAAAATGACGGTGGCATGGTATATGGAACTGACTTGCCTTTGCTGTTGAGGACCGTCGGTGACAGGAGAGTAAGAACAGAGCCTCGGTTGTAGGCTTGAATTGAATTGAGAGAGAATTTTTCAGAGTTTAGAGTAAGGGAGGAAAGACATTTCATGAAGCAAGCAGCTACTGTGCACAGCTATCTATATCTGTATCTGTGTGTTGATATGTGTATGTATATATATGTATACACACATTATATATGTGTGTGTATAAGATTTAATCAATTAAGATTTAATCTTATTTTCAATTATTTTTGTTATCCGCAAAATTTCTATT
The DNA here is from genome assembly GCA_017311185.1 of Proteles cristata cristata. Taxonomy (NCBI): domain Eukaryota; kingdom Metazoa; phylum Chordata; class Mammalia; order Carnivora; family Hyaenidae; genus Proteles; species Proteles cristata. The sequence goes on along the minus strand of JAESUZ010000047.1, from coordinate 510,546 downwards.
GAGTTGGTATAAACTAGGATGGGCAGACTGATTGTTTACAGCCATTACCTGTTTTGACTGAGCCAGTGTGCTTCCATTTAACTGGGGTGTCTACCATTAGAGCTATGTGGCCCCAGTCCTGGGATTCTTTGGATGTCCTCACAATCCAGATATAAAAATGTTCAAACGGAGTGCCATGGGGCCTAGAACCTCACTTTAGCACTATGGCTGGCATCATTCTGATTCTTAAATATTTAAAATACCACTTCTGCTTGTAATATATCTGGAGGCAGGTCCTAAATATTTGAGATATTTAGAAAGGGCAGGTCCACATGGGATTCCCATCTAGTAGGGAGAAAGAGAAACGATAGGAAATGTTTTACCAAATATGGAGCATGAGGAAGGAGACTGAAGGGTGCAGGCAGAGAGGTAAAGGCTGGGGAAAAGGTATCGCCAATAACCTCACTTACATCCTCGTTGCCTTGGGGGCTGGCCTTGCCTTTGCACAAACCCCTATTTCCACTTGAAAGTTCTTGTAGGTGCCTTCTATTATCTCACCTGACCACTCACACCCTGTTCTTTTCTTCCACTGAGCACATATGCCACATGCTACACTGCTGATGTAGTTGCTCAGTAAGAATTCTTGAGTGTTTGTTTTCCAGCGTGGGTATCCAGGCATCTTAGTGCACAGAATCTGAAGATAGCCTAATTTAACACTCTAATTTTGAAACTCAGAAAGTAAAAGTGACTAAGAAATTATTGTCCATGTCCCTCAGATCTAGGATCAATTTCTAGTTTTCTAGTTCAGGGATGATTTGCCTACTATACCATATATCTCAAGCAGCGAGTTTCCTGAAGAAAATTATATCATAATCAGGACAAACTTCTCAAATGGTCCTGTGCTTTGATAGCAATAGACTTAATTTTTCCTCTTTGCTCTATGAAGGCTTGGAAAAAATATTCATAATATAATGATTAGTAAATAAATCCTATATGATACCATTTAAAATATGCATATAAACATAATTTTAAGCAAGGAAACGTTCTATACCCACGTCAATAAATATTTTTCTATGGTGTCAAGAGAGGCTGTAAAAGAATAGACTTTGGAACCCAACTGCCAGGGCTCACATTCTAGCAGAGCAGTATTACACAAGCTACTTAACTTCTCTGTGCCTCAGATCCCTCATCTGTATAATAGGAATGATAATTATACCACTTCATAAGTTGGTTCTGATTATTTATGCAAGATGATTCAGCTTAGAACAATGCTTAGCACATAGTAGGGCTATATGTATTAGTTCTTCTTATTATAATTTTGTTTGTGGGCTGAGGTTCTTCCCAATCCAGATTTAAAGAGTAAAAAAAAACCCTGATTTCTTGGAATTAGATTTGATGAGATGATTATAACAAAGTAAGATAGATACAGAGGTCCATGGTGCGGAGTGGTTATTATAGTAAACTCGACATGAGTTATAAACCCAAAAGTCTGGCCACAGAAAAATTTGAAAGTACTAAATATTGTTTCATAAATCACCTTATTTGGGCCAGTTCAATTTTATCAGCATGTCTTATCTCTTATCTCTCATAAACATATCATATCCACCAAAGCTGGGCGAATAAAAAAAGAAAAGCCCAACAAGCATTCTAATTCAAAAGATTTTTTTTTTAATGTTTTATTTATTTCCAAGAGAGAGAGAGAGAGACAGTGTGAGCAGGGGAGGGTCAGAGAGAGAAGGAGACACAGCTCTGAGCTAGCTGTCAACGCAGAGCCAGACGAGGGACTCGAACCCACGAACCGTGAGATCATGACCTGAGCCAAAGTCGGACGCCTAACCAACTGAGCCACCCGGGCGCCCCCCGGATTTTTTTTTAACCCTCAGAGAAGCTCAGTCTTTTACAGTGTATTTTGGCCATATTGCCTTGGTTACTTTCTGAGCTGAGATGTATAAAAACACATAGTTATTTTGTCAGAATGGAATCTCAGAAATAAAGGATAAATTCTCATTTACAGAAGGGGAACTTCAAACCTAGTTATTAAATCAAGCCATAGTGGAAAATGAAAATCATGGGGCGCCCGGGTGGCTTAGTCGGTTAAGCGTCCGACTTTCGCTCAGGTCATGATCTCGCGGTTCGTGGGTTCGAGCCCCGCGTCGGGTTCTGTGCTGACTGCCAGCTGAGAGCCTGAAGCCTGTTTCAGTCTGTGACTCCCTCTCTCTCTGACCCTCCCCTGCTCATGCTGTCTCTCTCCTAGAAATAAATAAAACATTAAAAAAAAAAATTAAAAAAAAAAGAAAAGAAAAGAAAATGAAAATCATTATTCATAATTATATTCCCCCAAGATAGCTGAAGTTCCAAGGTAATTACTCTGTAAAATAACTTGTTGATAGCAAATTCTCAACTGCAGAGATAATTTAATATTTAATATTAGTACTAGACAACATTCAGCTCTCAGCTTTAGAGCATGATAGATTTTCCTCAAAGTAACACTGTTTCCTTTTTTAAAAATATGTAAATGTACATAAAACGATCTGAAGTCATCATAAAGGTATATAAGAACTGAGTGTCTTTAGAATGGCAGAAGTGTGGTTTCCTTTGAAGGATGTTAAATTCTGGGAGAGTAACTCCATCCCTTGTAAATCTTCAAATATTTGCTGAAATTTAGCAAAGACATCTTGATGGTTTAGATAACTTGATGTTGCTTTACGCTTCCTGAAGAAGGTAGTTGTGGAGACTGTACAGATACCTGTGGTTCTAACCAAAAACTCCTTAGACTTGCTCTAAGTTATGGGCTGAGGAGATTTTCTATTGTCTTTTAGATCCAGCCCTTGGCAGAGGGAATTCTGAGGACTCCTTAGTCATAGAATTACTGCCGTCTCTACTGCCTGCCCCGAGGCCCACATGCTTTCCAAATAAAATGAAAATTAGGGCCAGGAATCAGTAGCATTTCCTTTTTCAAAATAACATTTGATTGAAATTACTTATAATTACTTAACTTACTTTCAGTGATTAATGAAAGTATTTGGGAGAGTGGGCTTCCAGAAACACATAAGTACTCTGAGGATTCTGAAAATAATTTTCTAATTCTCTTGAGAAAACAAAGTGTGTGGGTAATCTAAATACTAAGAGACAGAAACTAGTGGACAATTGGAAGACTGCAATTGAAATGCATCCGTGTTAAATTGGTGGATAACAAAACAAAACAAAACAGAAAAGCCCCCTCAAGAACAAAAAAACAAACAACTGGAATTTATGTATCCACAAGGGGATGTGGGTGTTAATATAAATGACAATGACAGGGTTGTTGTTCCAAGAGGATTTTAAACAGCAATTGATTCAGAGGTTAGCTGTAGCAGGCTTAGGAATGGCAAAGTTAATGGCAAAGTCCTATTTCCTTTGAAAGGTTTTACAGTGGTTAAATGATGGGGCTGAGGGGTCTGAGAAGGAAGAAACTCCCCAAAGCTGTAATACTATATGCCCTTTGTAAATTCATTTATATATTTCATGTAAAAATTATTTTAGTGGGATGAATATTTTCTTAGTTAGATGTTGTGGTTAAAGCAATTATTCCTCTTTAGTCCAGTCCTGTCAAAAATTCATACTAATAATTAATAACATGCTGAATGAAATATTTTAAAAACTACATTTTAAAAACCTCAACTCATAATTTAAGAAAAATGTTCAGTAACCAGTGTCAGGGAATCGCTGCAGACACTCACAGAAGAGAAGCAATAAAAATTGGTCTGTTAAAATAAAACCAAGCAGGATCAGAGACAGTGTATAGTGTCATTAGATTCTTAGGTCATTAGATTATCTTGGCTAGCTCTTTTCTTAGATGAGCCATGCTGCTTGCTTTGGGGCCTCCAAGCAAACCTTATGTGGCAAGAATTGACGTATGAATACATTTTCAGTACACCACTTCGTGTTATTTCACAGGCCTCTGACATTTGGCCACCCCCCAAATAATTTCTAGTAGGTTTCATCAATGCCTTCATTTTCCTTTTGTAATACTTAATAACTTCTTCAGGTTGGTTTCTACTTAAGCGGTTTCCCCACATCCAAGAGCCAGGAGATCCTTGAATGAGGAAAGTTAAGCTTTCCTAAAGACTCAAACAATGTGTCTTTGTAGGTCAAAGAAAAAGTGGGAGCAGGGGAGAATAGGCATGATTGGAACTCATTCCAAGCCAGCATTTTTACTCTTCCCTTCCTTTCCTGTAAATAAAATGAAGGCTGGGGAAAAAGATTTGGAAAAATATTTGAACAAAAATTTTGTCTCAAGCCCTATACCTCCTCTTCCTCCCAGGCAGAGGCCACCCAAGGGCTTGATTGATGTTCTCTATTGGGGAAATCTGAAGGAATACTCTCTTGGATAGCTTAAGTGTATCTGCTTTAGTAGGTAACATTTCCGGGCCACACAGAAATGGAACTGGTTTTCTGGGTTTGCCTCCAAGTTGACCGAATTTGAAAGTAATTAGCTGTGAGTCTGAGAGCAGGCTACTTTAGCTCCTCTGGGCCTTCTTTTCCTCTCTGACTAAAAGCAGAGGGCAGATTAGATGGTCTCAAAAGTGATCCTAGATTAGGATTTCTCAAAGTTGATATTACTGACATTTTGGACTGAATAATTCTTTGTTATGGTGAACTGTCCTATGCGTTGTAGGCCATTTACATCATTCCTGGTCTTTACATATGCCAGTAGCATCCTCCCTTGTTCTGACACCCCAAAATGTCTCTAGACATTGCCAGATGTCCCCAGGGGATAGGTTGCCAGATTAAAAATACCACACAGGATACTCAGTGAAATTTGAATATCCGATAAAAATGAATTCTTTTAAAATATTGAATGGACATATTTACATTAAAAACTTATTTTGTCAGAACGTGCAAGCCACTGGGCTCTGGAGTCATACCTGGATTCAGGCCTATCTCTTCCGAGCTTTGTGTCAGGGTAATCTGTTTAACCTCTCTAAACCTCAGTTTCCATGCCTACATCTTAAAGTTGCCGTGGGATTAAATAAGTCATTTTATATGAAGTGGTTATAAAACATCCTTTTTTGTTTTTTATTTGAAATTCAAATTTGGCTGAGCATCGTGTAATTTTATTTGCTAAATCTGGCAACACTGTGTAGGGAGCAAAATCACTTTCTCCTTCACCCCCCGTAAAGCAGTTTTAGGCAAACATTTTAATGAAGATGTGGTTCTGTTTTCCCTAGAGTTTTTGGATTAGTTATAGAGATAGGCCAGACTTTCATTAGATTAAATGTTTGGAGATGATGTTCTTATTTTGTTATTTTGGCATTCGTTAGAAATATACTTTCTAAGGGAGCCCAGGTGGCTCAATTGGTTAGATGACTGACTCTTGATTTCAGCTTGGGTCATGATCTCATGATTCATGGATTTGACTCCTGCATCAGGCTCTGTGCTGACAGTGTGGAGCCTGCTTGGGATTCCCTCTCTCCTTTTCTCTGCCTCTCTCTCTCTCTTTCTCTCAAAATAAATAAACTTAAAAAAAAAGACCATTCTTATTTAAATAAAAGAAACTTACATTCTAAAAAAAAGAATGTTTTTCAAAATTGTTAGGCTAAGGATGTCAGACAATGACCATTTCTTTCAGCCACTGCTGATTTACCTATTGGAAGACTAAGCATGTGGAGATAGAGAGAGAAAGGGGAGGGGGAAGAAATGTTTTGTTTGAAAGAATTAGACATAGTTTAGAAGCACCAGTGTAGAAGTAGATGCTATATGGGAAGTTATCTTGGTTGAACTTGTTCTGAATTCCATATGGGGGCAGTAGGAAGGATAATCTTTTCAGTGCTGAGAACATTTAGAGTTTTTAACCCTGCCCTGCTTAAAATTTACCCCATGTTAGCCATAATGGAAAGTGGAAGAATTGCTGCAGGTACCTGACTCCTTCTCTTTCTACTCCAAGCTCTTGAGAAGGTATGTAGAAAGAACACAGTACATGAAGTGTACCTGTGGGGAAATGGATGATAAATGAAGTTGAGATTTAGGCACATGTCTGTGTTGTGACAAACTTGACACACCCTTTTTTAACCTGAGTCAGATTCATGTGACCAATTTGGGGTAATCGCACTTTGTTTTTCGTTGGGACTTCTTATTTTCGTGAAAGTAGGGAGTTTGAGGATGTAACATGAAGATGAGAGACTCTTAAGGACATTGGAATTGGTGAAATGTGACAGTAAAAGTGTGAACCTGGAGTGCTCAGCGGTTCACTGACTGATTGATTCAATGTTGGAATCAAACATTGAAGGAGATGCTGACTAGTATAAAATTGTTACTTTTGTTTCCAAACTTCCAAATTGTTTGGGAAAAGAATACGTGCAGACAGAGAGAATGTAGCAAAAAGATAATAAAATCTATGCTAAATGCCAAAAGAATGTTCACACATCTAGTGTTGTAGTTCAGAAGAAGAGTTTCCCCTTTCTTCTAGTACAGGGCGGCTCACACTTAGCATTATTGACATTTTGGGCTGAAGAAGTCTTTGTTGTTGGGGTTTTCTATTCATTGTAGGGTGTTTATTATTTTTTTTAAACATTTATTCATTTTTGAGAGACAAAGAGTGAGCTGGGGAGAGTAAGAATCTGAAGCAGGCTCCGGGCTCTGAGCTCTCAGCACAGAGCCCAACGTAGGGCTCGATCTCACAAACTGTGATATCATGACCTGAGCTGAAGTCGGACCCCCAACCCACTGAGCCACTCAGGCGCCCCCATTGTAGGGTGTTTAATAGCATCTCTGGCCTTTACTCATAGAAGCCAGTACCTGTGTGATAATCAAAAATTTCTGCAGACATTGCCAAATATCTTCTGGGGAAGAAAATTGCCCTGGTTGGGAACCACTGGTCTAGAAGTATGTAAACATGGGGAAAGTTTTGAAAGAAAGGGGTGGTGATGGTAGAGAGCATTTTTAATGTGGGAAATGCTGTGCATAAAGATGCCAAGGAGGAAAAAATCCAGGGTAAGTTTGAGTGTAGTAGGCAGATGAGTTTAATTATAGTCATAGTTCCTGTGGGAAATAGAACTTATTTTAAGAAATAAAACTATTGGGGCGCCTGGGTGGCTTAGTCGGTTAAGCGTCCGACTTTCGCTTAGGTCATGATCTCGCCGTTCGTGGGTTCGAGCCCCGCGTCAGGCTCTGTGCTGACTGCCAGCTTAGAGCCTGGAGCCTGTTTCAGTCTGTGACTCCCTCTCTCTCTGACCCTCCCCTGCTCACGCTGTCTCCCTCTCTCTCCTAGAAATAAATTAAAAAAATAAACATTTAAAAAAATTAAAAAAAAAAAGAAAAGAAATAAAACTATTTTGTGACTGCCTATGCTCACAGAGCCTAACAATGTCTTGACCTTAGCTGTTCAGTAACTGATTGGCGATTTGATTTGTAAAGGAATCTGTATCAGGATAAGAAAGGCCTTGAATGAAAGTCTAAGAGATTTAAACTTTCTTTCTGGTGGGCAATGGGCAGCTCTTGAAAGTTCTTTGAGCAAGGGAATGACATGATCTTGAGAAAGTCAACATGTTCTGGAGTCCATTTTCTCACTGGTGAGATAAGGGAGCTGGGATTGAGAGTAGTAATAGCAACCAGCTTACAAAAATAATTTTATTTCACCTTTTTACCAAGTACTTTTGTCTACATTTCTACTTTGATTGCTCCTCCCTCCCATCCAATATTAACTACCTAAAACTTTTTTTCTTTAGTTATTTTCCTTCCCCGGAAACACTGGTACTTGCACATCACAGTGCAAATGGACTTCGAATACACTCCATGCTAGGAAAAAACTGCCGCAGTTTTATTTTCCTCACCCCTTGATGTGATGTCATTAGCGGGCCTGGGCAGCTGGTTCACCTCACAGGCAAAGACGAAGTTGAGTGGCACTCTGTCCTTGGCAGGCAGGGGCAAAAGCTGGGCTCCTTTCTGTGTCTGGGATCAGCCTTGAAAGAATTTTCTTTTCCCTCCTCAGATGAATAAGTGGCACTGTACAAGCATTAAAAGAGCGGTCTGTCATATGCACTTGGCATTGTCCCCTCCACAATCTCTTGAAAGTCTGTTTGTGGTGTCACAGGATCAGTCCTTGACCGCTCTGTTCTTTCCATTTCCAAAGAGGCAAGACAGCTTTCTTCCTACTGCTCCCACCACCCAGGTGCTCTGTTTACTGCAGGGTCTGGTCTTGTCCCACGGACAAGTTACATAACTGAGGGTGTCATGAGGTAATACATAGCTTGGCGCTCTCTTCCTCCAACCCCCAAAACAAACTTCTCTTGTTTCTTGGGTTTCTCAGTGTCTGACTGATGTTAGAACGAAGATGAGAATCAATTAGTTGCACCAACAAAAATGGAACTTGAATAATTAGGAGAAAACTCAGCTATGGCTAAAAGTGGTTTCTGCTAATTAAGAACATTGACAAGCAAAAGATTGTCAGTTTTAGATCTGGTCAACGGGGAATATGGCCTATGGGAGAAATGTTTCTCACGCGAAGAAAAAAACATTGGGGCCTCTTGAGATTCAGGTAAGTTTCTTGAGATGAATCCATAATTTCAATCTGGAGTGTTTCATGCAATTATTCTATTCTATGTTATTAGTATTTATGGTAGGTAGAATGCCGGCTATGTCATCTGCACGTTCCTTGCTGGGAATTACTGTGCATGTTTTATAGTACATTACACCTGCCAAGGGGACCAGAGTTTCCGTTATCGACATTCTTTGTCAATCCTTTCATTTTCTATCTTTCCTTTCCCTTGTAATTAATAAGACATTTTCATATTCAATGGTGTCAGATCTTACTTCTTAAAAACAAATTATAATGCAAAAGTAACATGGGTTCATTCTAGACAATGTAGGAAAAAATAAGTGTTAAGAAAAAAAAATCATGCACAATTTCACCACCCATAAATAACTGCTGAATAGTTTGATGCACTTTCTTTTTTTTTTTTTTTAAATGTTTTTATTTATTTCTAGGAGAGAGAGAGACAGCGTGAGCAAGGGAGGGTCAGAGAGAGAGGGAATCACAGACTCTGAAACAGGCTCCAGGCTCTGAGCTGGCAGTCAGCACAGAGCCCGACGCGGGGCCCGAACCCATGAACCTCGAGATCATGACCCAAGCGAAAGTCGGACGCTTAACCGACTAAGCCACCCAGGCGCCCCTTGATGCACTTTCTAAGCTTCATCTCTTTGAATAATTTATATGCTATATTCACACAATTAGCCTTAGACTGAAGATATAATTTCATATCTAATTCTTATTTTATATGCAATTTCCCATCTAATAAGTAAACCGTAATTTATTCAACAGTTTCCACACTATTGGCCATCTTAGTTGTTTCCAATATTTTGGAATTTGGAGTCTAATACTATTATTAAAACTTTGATAAAAATCCTTGTCAATAAATTTCTGGTTGCATTTATAATTATATCTTAAGGATAAAGTCCTGGAAGTTAAGATCCTTAGATCTAAATGAATGACTATTTTTTAAGGCTCTTTCTGCAATTTTTCAAACTACTTTGCAGAAAGAAAATGAGTTTCTGTACTGCCTCATATCAATTAAGAGTGTTCATCCTACTAAACCCTTACCAGCATTCAGTTTTCTACCTATATCTCTGATAATGATATTTTGTTTTTGTTTTGTTGTAAAATTCGCTGATTTTATAAATGTACTTTCTATACTGATGAAGTTAAATATATTTTCACATTCGAGTGGAAATTCACTTATCTTCTTTGTGAATCACCTTTTTTTTTTACATATTATGTTTTGTATTGATTTATAAGAGCTCTTTATATATTGTCGTTAATTATTGATATTTTGATTGTTAGGATATATTTGTATACAAATACAATAATGCAAATATGCAGATAATGTTCTCATTTTATAGTTTGCCTTTGAATTTTGTTTATAATGTTTATACAGCATCAGCATTTGAAGGTAATAACCCAACCTAAACATCATGGAGAGTCAATGGCGTTTTATTTTTATTTATTTTATTTTATTTTTTTATTTTATTCTTTTAATTGCCCTAAAATATGTTGTTCTCTCTCACTCCCCACTACACAACCCTATCCTGCTGCCCCAAAAGGAAACAAAATGTCTATTAGCATTTGAATTTTTATTACTCCCAAACTGGAGGAGATTCATTACATTACCTATATGAACTAATTCTTGAATTCAAGAAGTGTTCAATAAATATTTTATGATTGCGTAATAAGCTCACCAATGAGTTCTCTTTTAGAATAATCAGATACATCAACTTAGTAATCAGAATGAAGTGTATTTTAACTTGGAGTAACTTGTTATCATATTGCTCTGAGTGAAATCCCAGACTCTAATGATTGTTTTGAATGAGTTAGAGTTTGAGTTAGATATAAGCTGGGAGGTGAAGGTATAGTCGCTCATTCTGGAGAATGGCTTTGGGAGTAACTGTCTCAGAATTTCTGCCATAGTAGTCAAATAAGCATCATTATTCTTGGAACGTATTTCCTCTTCTGTTCTACTCTTGTTAAGGTTGATCAGCTTTGTGTTTAACCATGCTACCTTGGCTTCTATTTCTGAAAGGATTTACTTACTATCTCATTTATGTAACAGTAGCACATAAGAATGAATCATGTTTTATTTTAAAAGAATTGAGAGCAGAAATGCCAAACACATATCCTTGTGAATAGGAACTCTGATCTGTTAGTAGAGGTTGTTTTGGTGATGTGTTGAGAATTCTGGGAATGTATTCAAGCTCAGCAGCCAAAGGATGCCACAATTAATTAGTGATCTGCGAGGAAGGTGTGACAAATTCATGCTGTGTATTTACCAGCCCAGGTTAAAGTTCATTTAATTAATATGAAAGTTCAAATACAAAGAGATTTTCAAATGTGTTTACTATCTGTCATGCTATCTTTGACATAAAATTACAAAGACTTTTCTTGTCTGTTTTGGAGAATGTTACTGTTTTTGTAGAGAAGCTCTCTTTGGAGAGAGTCTTCATATTACAATTGTTTTATGTTATTTTTTTCTTTTTTTTTAACTAAAAAATTTTTTTTAATGTTTTATTTATTTCTGAGAGAGAGAGAGAAGCAGCAAGAGTGGGGCAGGGTCAGAGAGAAAGGGAGACACACAATCCGAAACAGGCTCCAGGCTCTGAGCTAGCTGTCAGCACAGAGAGGACGTGGGGCTCGAACCCATGAGCCATGAGATCATGCCCTGAGCAGAAGTAGGATGCCCAACTGACTGAGCCACCCAGGCGCCCCATTATGTTATTTTTTTCTATTTGAAAAATGCTGATGAAGAATCCTGAGAAAATTCCCTTTCTTCCATGTTGACACATTCTTGGAGTTCCTCAAAGGCTCAATCTTCAAAGAACAGGAAGAAGCCTGATTTGTATTTGTGACAATATATGGGTCTGTGTAAGTTTTAAAATAGTTTGTTTTTAAGACGAAGATTTAGTCCATGTAACCTCACATGGATGTTTAGCAAGGGCACAGTAGAAAGATACTGAGTGGTAAAGAAAAATGAAGATCTTTCCAAAGCCTCCTTAATCAAAACCCCATATACCTGCAGAGCAAAACTTTAAAAATAACTTCAGCTCCTTGTATTTCTCATCATTAACTTTCAGATTTCACTCTCCTTTATTCTCAGACAACTAGCCTGCATCTTTTATTCTGTTCTATGAATGTTTAAAATGCTCTTAACTCGGCTAAGCAGGTCTTATATCTACCAACCTAGTGATGGAAAGTGGTGAGCTCCTTTTTTTCTTCAATGGTTGGTAGAACCCCATGGCTCCCTGCAGTCTCCATTAGGTAACACTGACTTTATCCAAAGTTTCAAGATTTGAAAATCCAGTTCTTGGCTTGAGCTAACTTGTATGGTGAACTGTAGTTTTCATTGAAAATGCCTCTTGCCAATTAAAAACAAAGGAAAAAGAGAAATTGCCAATAATTTTCAGAAAGTTAAGTTTAAGTTTCATTACTAGTATTTCTTGCAGGAAAAAATAATTCTTTCCAAAAAAATCTAAAAACCAGAGGTGCCAGGGTGGCTCAGTCAGTTGAGTGTCTGACTCTTAGTTTCAGCTCAGGTCATGATCTCATGGTTCCTGGGTTTGAGCCTACATTGGGCTCTGTGATGACAGCATGGAGCCTGCTTGAGATTCTCTCTCTCCTTTTCTCTCTGCCTTTCCCCTGCACATGCTTTCTCTCTCTCTCTCTCTCTCTCCCTCTCTCTCTCTCAAAATAAAAATCAAAGAAATTTTTAAAAATCGAAAAACATTTTTTATATGTTTATAGCCATTTTCTCTCTTAGCTCCCTGCCTACATTGAAACCTCATTTTAGCCAAAAATATGTACAGATTCTTAGTACCACACAAGTATGTAGACCACTTATGTGCATTCCAACTTTGTGTCTCAATTATTTCTTTTTCAGTTTTTTAAAACTTTTAAAAATGTTTTATTTATTTCTAGGAGAGAGAGAGAGAGAGAGAGAGAAAGAGACAGCGTGAGCAGGGGAGGGTCAGAGAGAGAGGGAGACACAGACTCGGAAATAAGCTCCAGGCTCTGAGCTGGCAGTCAGCACAGAGACCGACGCGGGGCTCGAACCCACGAACCGCGAGATCATGACCTAAGCGAAAGTTGGACGCTTAACCGACTAAGCCACCCAGGCGCCCCTCTTTTTCAGTTTTGACTAAACATCTCCTCAGAAAAACATGCTACTTTTTTGGAGACAAATTGTCTCCTCCTTGAGGTTGGTGACTTCATTTGATATGACACCAATGTTAACCAAGGAAATAAGCATAGAATATTAAAAAAACCAAAAGGGAAGGTGTTTTAAATCATTGGGCAGACAGTTGGCACCAGCTTTTTGGAAGCAACTGGCTCAATTAGCCTGTTCAGGAAATGTGCCACATTTGTGTAGAGAATCTGACTCTCCAAATTATAGAACTGGTAGAACGTTGTACACCCAGTTTACTTTGCTGGGAACGTCATCCTTGGCTCATATTCAGTGAAAGATTCATCATCTTCCCAGGTGACACTGGGGCAAACCAAGGTTTAGTCTCCTTTTATTGCCAGGGAGAGATTGATGGTTGTGGGTAGAAAACTATGCAAAAGCTGGCAGTTCTGGCTGGCTGGAGCTTTCAGGTTTGTCCAAGAGAAAGTCAAGGCTGTGAACCCAGGTAAACTAAATGTTTACCACTAAAGAAGCCACCATGGGTTTGAAACCACTGAGGTGCATAGTCCCATTCACAGAGAGCACGCCATTCTATATAGCCACAATTTTCTCTGTGAATGACTGTGAAATGTAGGTTAGCTCATTTAAGTTTTGGATTAAACATGCAAGAGGCAGATTTTATCAAGATAGGTAGTGGTTACATCCACAGCATGTAATTAATAAGAGACACAGTTATGTCACTGTAAAGAATTCAGACGTAGTCTCCTTACGTCTGGGAATTTGTTATATTTTATAATGATTGTAGCTGCAAACACTACTTGTCCATAGTGGTTAGCAGAGTACATGCCTTTAACTGTGAAGAGCAGAATTTAAGTGGTGAGTGGAACAAGGTGGAGACTTATTCTCATAAAATCAAATTATATCAGTGGCTTCAGAAAATAAAAAAAAAAACTGATTTTTGAAAAGTGGGTTATTATAAGTAAATCTCTTAATTTAAGTTTCATCTTTGTAATCTAATCAGTCTGATGATTAGTACAGAGATTAATGAGAACTAATTTCAAAGTGCTATGTGGCATGATCATCCTTTAAATTTCATAAGGAATATACTATGATACTTAGAAGGTTTTTGTATTTGTAAGATTCGGCAAAACAATGACCTTACCACATTGATGGGATCAGATAGTTTGCTGCTGTTAATAGGTATTAAGCACAAACAGATGGACTGTCCCAAAGGAATCAATGAAAAAAACAAAATGTATTGAGAAGAAAGCTGTGCAAAAATACACTGTTAAGGGGCGCCTGGGTGGCTTAGTCGGTTAAGCGTCGACTTTCGCTTAGGTCATGATCTCGTGGTTCGTGGGTTCGAGCCCCGTGTCGGGCTCTGTGCTGACTCCCAGCTCAGAGCCTGGAGCCTGTTTCAGTCTGTGACTCCCTCTCTTTCTGACCCTCCCCTGCTCACGCTGTCTCTCTCTCTCTCTCCTAGAAATAAATAAAACATTAAAAAAATTTTTTTTAAAATACACTGTTAATTACTTGTACAAGTAACAAGAACAGTCTTATGACTTTGTAGAATGGAATCTACAAATATGTAGGCTATGGGAAGTAAGCAGGTCCATTTATTCAATATTTAGCATATATTTAGTTGCCTACAATATGCCAGGCACTGTATTAGCTGCTAGGAGTAAAAATATTTAACAACTTGTTATTTCCCTATGTGTGAGCTCAAGAAGCTCACACATAGGGAAATAAACATGGTAGTTGCCATAGTTATTTGATCAACATTCAAGGAGAGTAAAGAAAGCAGCTAAAGTTTTCCTAAGGGAACTAGGGAAGAGGAAGTAATTCTTGAGTTGACACTTGAAAAAACCGCAGGACTAGTGGTAGGGAGGAGAAAGCTCCAGAGGCCTCCAGAAAGGGTGATGTGTTCAGGGAGCACAGATGAGTCGGGCTTGGTTCTTTGAGGGGAGGGGCTTGACTCTGTCTAGGTCTTGGAGAACTGTAGAACATACTTTTGGTAATCGCAAATGGCTTAAGAATCCTGAGTACAGGGGCGCCTGGGTGGCTTAGTCGGTTAAGCGTCCGACTTTCGCTTAGGTCATGATCTCGCGGTTCGTGGGTTCGAGCCCCGCGTCGGGCTCTGTGCTGACTGCCAGCTCAGAGCCTGGAGCCTGTTTCAGTCTGTGACACCCTCTCTTTCTAACCCTCCCCTGCTCACGCTGTCTCTCTCTCTCTCCTAGAAATAAATAAAAAATATTTAAAAAATAAATTAAAAAAAAAAAAAAGGAATCCTGAGTAGAGTACTGACACAAAGACCTTTTTGTGTTAAAGGTATTTCTCTGAGAACTTTGCAGAGTATGAGGGGGAGGGGCTAACAGTGCAGGGAGAGTGGTTCCCGCAGAGACGGAGGAGGGGCCTGCAGTTGGGGTGGAAATCTGACACACTGATGATATCAGTTTCCTCTTGCAGTCTTGGTCCTATCTCTCAGCTGCCACCTAATGCTGGGCCAGAAGTCGATGGAAGGTTCTGTGTGCTAACCTGGCTTGCTTTAATGGGTTATAGGCTCTGGGGTACTATAAATAACAAGTAAAATACAAATACAAGTAAAAATCCCAATAAGACTCTGAAGGGTGTACAAATTATTTTATTTTTCTTATATTCTGTTACTGAAGTATTGTGGGACTAGTACTTACAAACATTTTTTTTCTCTACAAATATACACAGTGACAGTATGTGCAAGTCATATTTAATTTAAAAATGAATCTTTTTTTTTTAGTTTTATTTAGTTCTAGGAGAGAGAGAGAGAGACAGCGTGAGCAGGGGAGGGTCAGAGAGAGAGGGAGTCACAGACTGAAACAGGCTCAGGCTCTGAGCTGGCAGTCAGCACAGAGCCCGACGTGGGGCTCGAACCCACGAACCGCGAGATCGTGACCTAAGCGAAAGTCGGACGCTTAACCGACTAAGCCACCCAGGCGCCCCTAAAAATGAATCTTTTAAAGTATGGGCAAATCTGTACCAATCACGTACCAGAACAGGCCCATTTTGGCTCCATTATTAATAAAGTAGTCTAATATATGAAGTGTGTGGCTGGGGACAGGAGCTAGTGACTAACAGGAGATTCACCGTGTATGAATGACTATAGAGCAACTTGAGGTGGTGGGGACATCTGTGACAAAAACTCCTGTGAGGCCTGATATGAGCTCATTTGTGGCCTTTATGTGAATGAGAAGTAACCCCAGCATGAACCCTTCATTAAGTTGGTTGTGTATACTTAACAATAATAATCAATTGAGACTATGACCTGGCAAGTGTAATAAGTAGGATGAAAACTTACTTCAAATCAAATGTTGATGGGCCAGAAATGGAAACTATGAGAACCAAAGACATTCAAAGAACACTGTGTTCTTTTAATTCTCACTTGGGAACCCCAACATGTTTACTATTTAATTTTTTTAAAAATGTTTTATTTATTTCTAGGAGAGAGAGAGAGAGACAGTGTGAGCAGGGGAGGGTCAGAGAGAGAGGGAGTCACAGACTGAAACAGGCTCCAGGCTCTGAGCTGGCAGTCAGCACAGAGCCCGATGCGGGGCTCGAACCCACGAACCGCGAGATCATGACCTAAGCGAAAGTCGGACACTTAACCGACTAAGCCACCCAGGCGCCCTTTACTATTTAATTTTTAATTTTTTTAACCTTTAGTCGCTTTTGAGGAAAGAGAAGTGAGTGGGGGAGGGGCAGAGAGAGAGGGAGACACAGAATCCGAAGCAGGGTCCAGGCTCTGAGCTGTCAGCACAGAGACCAACACGGGGCTCAAACTCACAAACCATGAGATCATGACCAGAGCCAAAGTCTGATGCTTAACCAACTGAGCCACCCAGGCACCCCCAACCTATTTAGTATTTACTGAACAAAATGTATCTGAAAATTAGAGGCAAGTAGTTGATTTTTTGCTGGGACTAATGGTGCATTCAGAAGAGAAGACAGAGCATATTAATTTTGATTTAGATAGAATTGACCATTATAGAATCGTATTTGAGGGGCTCGGTCAGATAAGCCTCCTAGTCTTGATTTTGGCTCAGGTCATGATCTCATGGTTTGTGAGTTTGAGCCCTACATCTGGCTCCTCACTGACAGTGTGGAGCCTGCTTGGGATTCTCTCTTTTCCCTCTCTCTGCCCCGCTCCTCTCTCTCAAAGTAAATAGATAAACAAACAAGCAAAAAAGAATTGTATTTCAGTCACTATGTTCACTATTATATGTACTGTTACCTCTACGATCTGTTAAGCTCTTTCTACACACATGGCATGTGCTGAGGAATCACCACTCAGTATTTCGTTTTGTCTCTCCAAAGCTCAGGTGGCAGTCAGACATTATTAGGATCTCCATACTCAAGTAAATCTGAGGCTTTGGGAGGTTAAATGGACTTTTTGCTATATGGTTCACTGTAAACGTGAGAATGTTAGAGCTGAAAGAAACTAGAGATAACTTAATTCATCAAAAGCTTAGATGCTAAGCAGACAGGCAGCTAACACAACACCAAGAATCCATGCCTTATCCGAAGGGGACAGTTGCCATTTAGCTTCGGCCTTTGTTTTCATATAGAGATGCAGGCCTTGTGTTGCCAATGTTATAATTTTTTAAAAGAAATCAGAAATCTGGGTTTAAATGTGAAATTTCCCAGTTTTTAAAACATGCTGGGCATACAAGATATGTCCAAAGATTGGATGTGGCCGAAGGGCTACTAGTTAGCAACTGCTAATCAAGTACAATCCCATTTTTTTTTACAAATGAGACAGAGAGGTGAAGTGAGTTGCCCAAAGTCATGCGGCAATTCAGTGGTATAGCTGGGAATCAATATGCAATACATATTCCTTCCATTTTTTCTCCTTAAAATCGTATTAGATTACGTATTACTAAAAACAGTTCTTTCAGGTTTTCGGAAAAATTGAAGTATGTAGCTGAGGAAATGTAGTGAGTGAAAGGGGATAGATGGACTATAGGTTTTTAAAAGTATTTAAAAATTGTTTACTTCCTTTATTTATTGAAAATTTATTGATATTTGTAATGCTAATGCTTGTGACATAAATATTTACAAATATTTGCTCTTTTTTCTGCTGATTGCTTTTGCTTAATATTTTATTTTTCTCCCTTTTTTGAATTTAAATTTAGTTAGTTAATATACAGTGCAATATTGTTTCCAGGAGTACAATTCGGTGATTCATCACTTACATACAATACCTAGTACTCATCACAAGTGCCCTCTTTAATTCCCATCCACTATCTAGCCCATACTCCCACCCATCTCCCTCCATCAATCCTTGTTTATTCTCTATCATTAAGAGTCTCCTGTGGTTTGTTTCCCTCTCTTCTCTTGCCTGTCCCCACCATATGTTTTGTTTCTTAAATTCCACATATGAATGAAATCATATGGTATTTTTCTTTCCTTGATAGATTTATTTTACTTGGCACAATACATTCTAGCTCCATCCACAGCAGTGCAAGTAGCAAAATTTCATTCTTTTTGATGTATGAGTAATATTCCATTTTATATATTTTTATATATTTATATATACACTTATCTATTATATATATACCACATATATTATATACACCACTTCTATACTATATATATATATAGTGTGTGTATGTGTGTGTGTGTGTGTGTGTGTGTGTATATCCATCAATATTGATGGATGAATACATATGTATACCACTTCTTTATCCATTTATTAGTTGATGGACATTTGGGTTCTCTCCATCATTTGGCTATTGTAGGTAATGCTGCTATAAACATTGGGGTGCTTGTTCCGCTTTGTTTCTGCATTTTTGTATCCTTTGGGTAAATGCCAAATAGTGCAATTGCTGGATTGTAGGGCAGTTCTATTTTTGGTTTCTTGAGGAACCTCCACACTGTTCTCCAGAGTGGCTGTGCCAGCTTGCATTCCCACCAGCAGTGCAAGAGGGTTCCCCTTTCTCCACATCCTCACCAACACCTGTTGTTTCTCTTGTTAATTTTAGCCATTCCGACAGGTGTGATGTGATATCTCATTGTGGTTTTGATTCCCTGATGATGAATGATGAGCATCTTTTCATGTGTCTGTTAGCCATCTGTATGTCTTCTTTGGAAAAGTGTCTATTCATGTCTTCTGTCCATTTCTTAACTGGGTTGTTTGTTTTCTGGGTATGGAGTTTGGTAGATTCTTTATAGATTTTGGATACTAACCATTTATCAGATAGGTTGTTTGCAAATATCTTCTCCCATACTGTAGGCTGCCTTTTAGTTCTGTTGATTGTTTCCTTCGCTGTGCAGAAGCGTTTTATCTTGATGAAGTCCCAATAATTCATGTTTGCTTTTGTTTTCCTTGACTTCAGTGACATGTCTGGTAAGAAGTTGCAGCAGCTGAGGCCAAAGAGATTGTTGCCTGTGTTCTTCTCTAGGATTTTGATGGTTTCCTGTCTTACACTTAGGTCTTCGATCCATTTTGAATTTATTTTGGTGTGTGGTATAAGAAAGTTGTCCAGTTTCATTCTTCTGCATGTTGCTGTTCAGCTTTCCCAACACCATTTGTTGAAGAGACTGTCTTGCCTTATATTTTATAAGGAGCTTTAAATAGTGTGATTTGGAGAATAAAATTTCTAAGGAAAAAAAACCTATGGGTTGATTTTTTTTTTTTTACGAATAGTTTATTGTCAAATTAGTTTCCACATAACACCCAGTGCTCATCCCCACGAGTGCCCTCCTCCATGCCCAGCCCCCCTCCCCCCTACATCAATCAGTTCTCAGTTTTTGTCAGCATTCAAGAGTCTCTCATGGTTTGCCTCTCTCCCTTTCCCCCACCATTTCCGCCCTTCTTCTCCCCCTTGGTCCTCTGTTAAGTTCCTCCCAATCCTCCTATACGTGCACACATATGATATTTGTCCTTCTCTGCCTGACTTATTTCGCTCAGCATAACACCCTCAAGGTCCATCCATGTTGCTACACATGGCCAGATTTCATTGTTTCTCATTGCCATGTAGTATTCCATGGTATAGATAAACCACATCTTCTTGATCCACTCATCTGTTGATGGACACTTAAGCTCTTTCCATGTTTTAGCTATTGTGTGGAGAGTGCTGCTATGAACATTGGGGTACATGTGCTCCTATGCCTCAGCATTTCTGTATCCCTTGGGTAAATTCCTAGCAGTGCTATTGCTGGGTCATAGGGGAGTTCTATTGTTAGTTTCCCGAGGAACCTCCACACTGTTTGCCAGAGGGGCTGCACCAGTTTACATTCTATGGGTTGATTTTTAAATTTTATTTAATAGATGTTACAGGAGTATCATGAATTCCAACTACGAATTTTCTAATATTCTTATTTTTCATTTGATGTAAAAATTAGAGAAATGAGTTAGGGAATCTTTTTTTCCAATAATGAAGAAAGTTTTTGCTTTTACTGTAAGATTTTTCACTGTGGACCCTAGCAGTTATAGAGTTATTCTATAGCTTAACTTGAAACATTGTCTCCCTTCTTTTTTTCCTTTCAGATGTTTTTTATAAAGGGACTCTTGTAGGTATTCCTTAGTCTTCCATTCACTGACTGGGTTGTCAAGGAATCTGGGATGGGCTTCTCCACTGATATCTGTGGCTAAGGATCCTGCATGTGTGCAGACATGGATTTATATGGACTACTATTTGGGGAAAGAATATAAAGGAAATAAAGTTGGGGAAAGGAGGAAGTTTCACTTTTCAATCACATCCATTTCTTTAAAACAATTTTTTTAAATGTTTATTCATTTTTGAGAGACGGAGAGAGACAGAGCATGAGGTGGGGGAGAAGGTCAGAGAGAGAGGGAGACACAGAATCTGAAGCAGGCTTCTGGCTCTGACCTGTCAGCAGAAAGCCTGATATGGGGCTCAAATTTGCAGACTGCTAGATCATGACATGGGCTGAAATCAGACGTTTAACCCACTGAGCCACCCAGGAGCCCCTAAAAAATTGTTTAATGTTTGTTTATTTATTTTGAGAGAGAGAAGGTGCAAGCAGGGGAGGGGCAGAGAGAGGGGGAGAGAGAGAATCCCAACCAGGTTCTTCATTGTCAGAGCGAAGCCCGGCTCAGGCTCGATCCCACAAACTGTGAGATCATGACCTGAGCCAAAACCAGTAGTTGGATGCTTAACCAACTGACTCACCCAGGCACCTCAAGAGCACTTATCCTATTTATGCGGGTTTCATCTTCATGACCTAAGCACTTTCCAAAATCCCCTCCCCCAATACTATAACATTGAGCATTAGAATTTCAACATATGAATTTTGGGAGAACACAAACATTCAGATCATAGCAAGTCCCCAGTGACTTTTTTGGAAGAGAATGGCAGTTGCTCTCTAGGAAATTATATTTGAAACTACTGTTATGCATAAATATTTCCCAACTTATTTTTAGTATTCTATTATACATTGATCATCCATTTTTTTATTTATCTAAATTATTTTGAAATCCTAGATGCTTGACTAATTCCAAGGGGTGAATATTGTTCTACAGTGTTAAGAATAGCTTACTTTTTATTAGCCCTCCTGCATACTTTCAGGACTTTTATATTTGCACATGGTAGCTCTTGTTTTATAATTTAAGAGACAGAGAATGTGGCTTTGCATCCTCAAATTATGACCATACTTGCTTACTATCCCTTTAATCGTTTCTCAGAGCTTTTAGTAGCTTAGGTGTTCTCCTCTCAACAATCCTGGGAAATTGCTATGATGTTGGACTTCTGTGTTAATGCGCTGAAGGTAAGAATTCAGATATTTGGAGACATTTCGTTTGAGGTTATTTGAGGAGAATATGATACTGGCTGATCACGCTGTTCAGCAGCCTGTTTGTAACCCCCATCTCTGGCAGAGGTTTCCTATTGGAGTCGTTCCAAATTTATCTAGTTTCTGAATCCTTTAGTCATTTTTTGGCTTTCCTGATTTCTCTTGTAACATTTCAGAATCCTATAAATTCCCCATCTTCTTAATAAAAAGCCCACAAGTAGAAGCAACATTCAGAGATCCTTATGATTTCTGAGGACTTTTAAGAGATCTGTTTACATTTTTTCACAGTCTTTAATTTATGTGAGCCAGAATGTGGCCACCTTTTCCAGGAGATCAAGTAGAATATGCTGGTGCCATTGCATTTTCTCATACACTGCCTCCCCCCACCCCTCTTAATTTAATCCAATTACACAAAGATATATTGCTCATACATTTTGTGTAATTTCTGTGCTAATTGCTGAAGGGGTTACAAAACTGAATTAAACAGTTTATGATCTTGTGAGATGAAGGAAATGCTAGGGACACCAAAGCTGTGCAGTCAAAAAAAAGTTTCTGTTTTTATTTTTTCCTTGGGTTAAATTTATCTGAAGACTTCTAATCAAACCTCTGTGGAATAAAAGAGAAAAAGAAGAGAAAAGCAAAGTCCTGGGCTGAATATGCTTATCATGTACTATGAATAGTCTTGCTCCAAAGGATGAAGTCCAGATGTTGGATTTATCCCATAGTTCAGTGAATGGCAAAATCATAATACTATATTTTTCATAGCTTCACTATTTATACTAACCTGTGATGAAGCATTAGCCCCCTTTGACTAATATTTTCTGCCTAAAAAGATCCACTGGCAGGCATACAATTAAGCCCAGTTGGAAGAAGCATATTCCTGAGTTCATGGCAGTAAAACTGGTTGTCTTTAGACTGTCACTGTGCCAAAGTAATAGAATGTAACAGAGATAATACAGGAATTGTTACAATGCAACATGACTAATGTAGCCATCAGACACAGGGCCTTGTCTCTAAAATCTTTCTTTTCAACAGATTAATTCAAGAACACTTATAACTCACCCCATGAAAAGGAACAGTTAGTGATCATCTGCCTTAGATGGAGAAACTGAGGCACAAGGCAAGCAGTCAATTTCTTTGAAATGTCCAGTGAGCAGTTAATTTCTTTGGAATGTCCAGTGAGCCTCTTAGCCAACATTACTGATGACTAATTCTTGGTTCTTGACAACAATTCTTCCCCAGCTCAAATATGTTCTCAGCAAATCGTGAAACTCATGACCAACGAGCACTGCTCTGCTTGTTCCATTAGAGATGTGTTAGAAATCTTCAAGGTCACTGTTTGTTTGTATATATCTTTGACATCATCTTTTGGACTGTGCTTGAGGCAGTTACCTCATAGCGAGTAAGGAGAGATCCCTGACTGTAACAACACATCACTAACTGTTACCGAAATACCACAGACCCAGGCTCTCCCATGAGGCATTGCTGGTCAAGAGCATTACTGAAACGAGGAGCGTGAGGAAGATGAGAAAGCCAGTATGCATATGAAATACGCTTTATTTCTAATAAAAGAAAAGAAAACAAGAACAAAAGATTGACTTCAGTTCAAAATCCAACTTGTTTTCTTTCAGAGGCTATTTAAGTTTGTCCATACAAACTCACTTATTTTTCTTCCTAGTTTATGGTCACATATTTTAAGAGAACAAATTATTTCCTTCTGATTCTTTTCCTCCTTCTCCCTGCTTTTCCATCTGCTTTGAAAAACCACGATACTGTGGACTGGGACTTGGCTGATCAGAAGGTGCTTATTCTTGTCAGGCAGACAGAAGGTTAAATGAGGGATGCTAAGTTTATTTGACATATCCATTTCGCCTACTTCTGCCTTCATAGTATCTTATTTAGGAATGTGGGGAAATCTCTCCAATCTGATTATGCCTGCATGGAAAAGTAAGAACAGGATCTTGAGGCTACAGCAGTTACTTGGCCCTTTCTCAATGGTGTGCTGGAGCCAGCTGGCACTGGCTTTCATGGGTCGACTGTGCTCATCTTGTCTCAGCTCTGCATTCAGTGATGTCATGGTGGTAGCTTGAAATTGGCCATGATGGGGTTATTTACACCATGGAAATCTGCAAATATTACCTGCCAGTCAGGGATTTTTTTTTTCCTGGAGAGCTAGTTTACGACCATATCACTGCCCCTTGTCTTTAACCTATACCTGAAGTATTTCTGCCAGTGTCCAGTAAAACTTCACCAAACCTCTGACATACTGTGAGCTCAAGATGACAACACAACATGAATTAGGAAGAGATAAATTCCCCAGCAGTATCATTATCAAAACTTAGCTTTGGGACAGGGCTTTATCTGTCCTGTAATCTGTATGAGCAACTGCATAAGGGTCCATCAAATATGTAGCAATATATGACATAAGTGTGCTTTCTTTGTTAAAAAAAACTTTTATTTATTTACTTTGAGAGAGAGAGCGAGAGTGAGAGAGTGAGCGTCTCTGCAAGTGGGGGAGGGGCAGAGAGAGAGAAAATCTCAAACAGGCTCCATGCTGTCAGCACAGAGCAGGAGGTGGGGCTCAATCTTATAAACTGTGAGACCATGACTTGAGCCAAAATCAAGAGTCAGATGCTTAACTGACTGAGCCACCAGGCGCCCCTAAAAGTGTGCTTTCTAAGCAAATGAAGCTTCAAGATAATCTATAATCCCTTGTTCCCACTTTCAACCAGATTATCCCACTAGATCTGTCTCCAGTAAAATCTTCACAAGCCTTGCGTCCAACTTTTGGTACATTCGTAGTTATAGGTGAAGGCTTTTTGCAGCAGTGACTTCTGTGACTTTGTGGTTTCTGTGATCCCAAGGACTTTCGAAAAGCACCATAGAGGAGCACCTGGGTGGCTCAGTCGGTTAAGCGTCCCACTCTTGGCTTTGGCTCAGGTCATGATCTCACGGTTTTGTGAGTTCAAGCCCTGAGTCAGGCTCTGCACTGGCAGCATGGAGCCTGCTTGAGATTCTCTCTCTCTCTCTCTCTCTCTCTCTCTCTCTCACTCCGCCCCTCCCTCCCTCATGCTGTCTCTGTCTCTCTCAAGATAATTAAACATAAAAAAAAAAAAAAGCATCAGAGATTCTGGCCCCACCATTGCCTTTAGTGTGTGGTAAGTTTGACTAGCATCCGAGAACTGGGGTAAACCGTGGAGGCTTCTGGACTTCCTGAGATCTCTTTGTTGCCTTGATAAAATTTCAGCAGCATCAATGATGGCAGGAGAGTCCTCTGACAGCAAGAACAAAAGAGTAGGAAATATCTGAGTCCGTTGGTAGCTATCAGGACAGCATCAAGGAGCACAGTTATTCACCCTTTCATCTCTGGGACTTCTGTTTCTAGAAGAGTGAGGGTCTTTGAGGAGAATCTGCAGGTCCCCAGTCACAGGTGTGAGAAGATTTTGAGACACCATAATTTTACTTCCAGATTACTGTATTCCAGGCATGATTTCAAGTTCTCCATCTGTGAAATGGCAGAGGCACAAAAATGTGGAATCTGAGTTCAGGCAGACATGATTTAACTATTGGTTAAGCCCCTAACAAACACTTATCCGTTCGGTCATATTTCACGATTAAAAAAAGCAGGGAAATCCCCAGTGACTTCACATCCTCCTCTGAAGAAAAGTGAACAAAATTATAGGGGGCCTCTGGACATATGACATAATTTTATGCTTTGAAAAATCAACTACTAGAAAACAGAGTACCTTAAAAAAATTTTTAAAGATCACATTAAGTATTCATTCTCTTTGAGTCATTGTGGATGAAACCTATACCATCTTGTATAGGGAAGGTGCTTAGAAACATTTTTGTGGAACTGGCTTTGAGATAGGAATATTGATTCATTTTTTTATAATAAATTTTTTTTAAAAAATCACCTGGAAATTAACTCATTCAGCCACTCAGCTTGCACATGCAAAAGATCTTACTAATTTCTCCAGCTCCTACCGTGACTTACCTATTCAAGGGGAACAATTTTACTGTCAGTTCCATAATGACGCAAACAACTTATAATTCGTTTCTTTACCCAATGCTTTGTACTTTGAAATCACCTAATAAGCATATATTGAATGAAAATAATACAGTGGATCCTGAAAATAATTTCACTATTGACAGTAAGTAAATTTAGTTTTGAGTAATAAATTTTAAAGGGACAAAGAAAGGCTTATTCTAAAATTTTCTTTTCAATGACATGTGCATGTGTAGGGTATGGCATTTATAAATATAGAAGTGACAAGATGATCTGATGAAAACAGTAGGATTGATTGATTATTTTATTCTTTTTTTAAGTTCATTTATTTATTTTGAAAGAGAGAGAAAGCACGAGGCGGGGGGACAGAGAGAGAGGTAGAGAGGGAATTGCAAGCTGGCCCTGTGCTGCCGGTGCAGAGCCCAATGCAAAGCTTGAACTCAGGAAACTGGGAGATCATGACCTGAGCCGACACCAAGAATCGGATGCCTAACTGCCTGAGCTACCCAGGCACCCCAGTGAGACTCTTTTAGTAAACTAAGCAGCCTACCAAATGTAGGGTGTGACTGATTATAACCTAAGTGAAATCTACAGAGCAATAGAAAACCTTTAAGTCTGTGGTCACTGTCTAGGACTTTGGATCAAGAAAAACACAGCTAATTATAATCCTTGGAAGAAAAACCGTTTTCACACAATTTATATATGTGAATATCTTTTACATGGTTGTGAGAGATTTTTAGAGAGTAGCGCTCTTATTTCTGAGGTTTTCCTTTTTTTTTTTTTTCTGTTTTATATTTCTTCTTATGCCCCCACTAGTCGCTGGGTACATTTTGCTAGAGCAGAGGTATAGAGAGGAGAGAGGGATGATCAGGCCTATTAGCTCAGTTGGCCCACGCGTCCAACAACGCAGGCTCCTTCTCTGCCTAGAGCAGCTGGCTGTGGCTGGTCTGGAGGAAAGCTCTCTGTTCACAAGCTATGCCACCTCCTTGCTCCGGTTCGTCAGCTGCCTGGCAAAACTTTGTCTTTGGCCACAAGTGTCATTAGATGAGAGAATACGGATGACAGAAAGCAAACACATCACCACTCCTAGAAAAGCAATTCTCAATTTGTGTTCTGTGGCTGGTGAGTCATGCTGGTATACTAAGAACAGCGGAGCACAGAAAACAAGGGGAAGAGGAGTGAAGGACGCCCTCCCTGGTTACAAATTTGGAAAATGCTCACTTTGGGCATTTTTGTTGGCTTGAATGACAGCTGATGGAAATGAAACGTCAACAAAATAGAGAGGTCATATTGAATTACTGAGAAAGTATTTTTTCTCATGGCTGCATGAGAAACAGACTTTACTATTTATGTACATCTTAATTTTCAGACATTAAAATTATAGGAACGTAGCCAAAATTAAAAATAACCTGTGTATTTCTTGATGTGTAACTATAGAATGTTCCTTGACCTTCCTCTGCCCTTGCTCCCACTATTTAGTTACCATAGTGACACCAAGGTTCACTTTTTTTTTTCTGTTGTGGAAGAACAACACTACCATATGAGGGACAAGCCGAAGGCTGAACATGCAAACACAGGGTGCAGTCTTTTTTTTTTTTTTAATTTGTTTTTTTAATATTTTTATTTATTTCTAGGAGAGAGAGAGAGAGACAGCGAGCAGGGGAGGGTCAGAGAGAGAGGGAGTCACAGACTGAAACAGCTCCAGGCTCTGATGGCAGTCAGCACAGAGCCCGAACGCGGGGCTCGAACCCACGAACCGCGAGATCGTGACTCCAAGCGAAGTCGGACGCTTAACCAACTAAGCCACCCAGGCGCCTCCAGAGTGCAGTCTTATTATAAGGAGCAACTTGCCTTGAGTTAATCTGCTGTGTTTTGTTGCACACGTGTATTTAGTATTACACTTGTCTTCCATTTTGAACTTATTCTAACCACATTAAACCACTGAACATCTATGCACTTTTGTTTATACTCTTCCTTTAGCCTGGAAAGAGCTTACCCATCCCCCAGACCCTAGGGAGTACTACAACTAGAAATGCTTGGTCCTCAAAGCTGGCCCTCAGTCCTAATTCCACAGCCATTTGTCTTTTCATGCTTTCTAATTCTTTTTATACCTTTTTCAGGATCAGGTCTCATTATTTTTCAGATCCAAGACTGCTATTGAAGCATTTCTTAAGATGCCTTTATTTTAAAAATCTGTTTAAATGTCTATTTTGTAGAGCATTTTTCACATGAGAAGTCATTAGGATATGAGTTTCCATTATATTTATTTATAATGTTTATCAATATTTATTAGTTTTTTCTATTTTTGGATATAATTATAATATGCCTAATACATTAAGAGATAAGCATAACACTTACACTTCACAAATAAATATACGAATGTTTGGGATAAGTGATTACAGCCTTAAATAATGGATTGAACTGTCAAAAAATTTAGGATCAATGTCTTGACTAAGACATTCTGAGGGAAGGAACACGTTTTTTTTGTGTATTTTATCGCACGGATCTTGGTGCTTGTTTGGTATAGTTGTGCACAGAAAAGTTTGTGTGGAATGAACTATGTAAACCTATGTCTTCAAGTTGAGAAATCCAGGAATTTAAGAGTAAGAGATCAGTGTGGTATTTCCTTGTCTTAGTTCCTACCACTAGTATAGAACTCTTCTTCTCCTCCTTCAGGTTAATTTCAGAGGTGGTCCCTAGAGGGTGTCTATTGGCCCTCCAAATGTTGTCCTTGCCCTTAGGGCTGGCTTGAAGATCTATTGATGTCTCTGCTACTTCTGCTGGTTCCAATAACATTCATGCATGTTCCCCAAATCCTCTCCATGCTTTCTGCATAGCCACTTCAAAGCAATCTCCTTGTAGAGCCTCTTTCCCATTTATGCTTTAACTGTAGTGTCTGTAGGCCCCTGCCAGTGTTATTTTTTGACTGCATGTCTGTGGAGGACATCCCCAGGAAAGACATTCCTGCTTCATAATATTCCCTCTCCTATTGCAAAATGACATTGTCCTGTAGATCAAGCTTGTGATAATCACACCCTCCTCTTCCTTTAGACAGTTTCCTTTGCAGCAGGGTTCTTTAACCATCTGCACACAGAGAGTTTGCGCTCCTGTCTCATTTCCTTCCCCATGCATTTCTGACTATTTAGTCTGGTTGTCCAGAGTAATCCACTCCAAATGGTTTCAGAAGCCAGGCAGATACAAAAAATGGAACAAATAAGTGTTTATAGGTTAAACCAGAGTGTCACGTTAAATAATTTCTTTTTTCGAAACACAAAAACCTTGATATTGCTTATTTTATCTTAGATAGATATTTTCAATAGAAGAAAAGAAAAAATGTAGATAAATATATACAATGACTCTTAGGTCTCAATGTTCAGAGTAATATAGAGTAGTAAGGACTGTAGTGAGCAGCAAGTGTCTCATCATGGTCACATGATTCAACCCAGGTAGCCAGTTATGTGGGAAGATGGTCTGCTGTTGATAGTCTGATTTTTATGTCTTTGATTTATTTTGAGATGGAGACAGAGGGGTGAGCAGGAGGGACAAGAGGTAGATGGTAACGAACAGCTTCAGGCTCGAGCACAAAGACAGAGCACCGGTTCTAACCCACAGACCAAGATCATAACCTGAGCCAAGTTGACACTTAACCGGACCAAGCCACCCAGGCGCCCCCCAATAGTCTGATTTTTTCAATAAAACCTGCATACTCAGGTTATTTTGTGAAATTTTCTGTAAAAAAAAAAGGCTAATTTTTATGGATGAGTAATATTACATTGGATTTTTATACTCTGTCTTTTATCCATTCATCAGTCAATGGACATTTGACTGTTTCCATAATTTGGCTATTGTTGGTAATGATGCTGTAAACATCAGGGTGCATGTCAATGACATGGGTGGAGCTAGAGAGTATTATGCTAAGCAAAAATGTCAGAGAAAGACAAATAATTAATATGATTTTACTCATATGTGGAATTTAAGAAACAAAACAAATGAGCAGAAGGAAAAAGGGAGAGAGAGAGGCAAACAGAATCTTAATCATAGAGAACGAACTGGATGATTACCGGAGAAAGGTGGTAGATGGGTTAAAAAGGTGATGAGTTATTAAGAAGCGCATTTGTGGATGAAAGCACTGCATGTTGCATGTGGGAGTGTTGAATCATTAAATTTTGCTAATCTGAAACTAATATTACACTATATTTTAGCTAACTGAACTTAAATAAAAAAATTTTTTAAAATGAAAATTTGGAATAAATAAATTATAAATAATAAAGAACAATGTGAAACTAATTGCTCTCCCCACCCCATATCTGCAAAGAGAATTTGGCTTATAGGACATCATTTTTCTTTAAATGTTTATTTCTTTATTTTGAGAGAGAGCGAGCACAGGTGTGCACACAAGTTGGATAGGGAAGAGAGCCATGGGAAACAGAATCTCAAGCAGCCCACTCCTGTCAACACAGAACCTGGACGCAGGGCTCAAACACACAAACTGTGGAGCTTGTGACCTGAGCTGAAATCAAGAATCAGACGCTGAGCATCTGATTTTGGCTCAGGTCATGACTTCCTTGGTTCATGGGTGCGAGCCTCACATTGGGCTCTGTGCTGACAGTCCAGAGTCTGGAACCTGTGTCTCCCTGTCTCTCTGTCCCTTCCCCTGCTAATGCTCTGTCTCTCTCCTCTCAATAATAATAAACAATAAAAAAAAAAAAAAGAAGAGTTGACGCTTAATCAACTGAGTCACCCAGGCGCCCTAGGACATCATTTTTTTTTTCTTAAACAGTTTATCATCAAGTTGGTTTCACAGCAACCTATCCCAGCAAGTGCCCCCCTCCATACCCATCATCCCCCTTCCCCTCTCTCCCACCCCTATCAGCCCTCAGTTTGTTCTCAGGCATTCAAGAGTCTCTCATGGTTTGCCTCCCTACCTCTCTCCAACTATTTTTCCCCTTTTCCTCCCCCATTGTCCTCCGTTAAGCTGCTCTTAAGCCACCTATACATGAAAACATGTGGGATCTGTAGGACATCATTTTTTAACCTACAAATCTGAATCCTCAAACAGAGACCCTATGGGAGGATGAATGATAATTAGGCATGTCGTTAGTAATGTAAATGGTTACAAACGATGTATATTTTTCTAATCAAGTAAAATATTTCTAGTTTAGTTATGGGAAGAGCAGGGAGTTTCTGGTTAAAATAGGTAGATATTTTGAGGCCTCTGCAATTTTCTGGACCTATCTTAGTCCAAACATCCTAGAATGTTGGTTCTCAACGTGTAGTCTGGGAGCAACAGCATTATCACTGCCTGGAATTTGTTAGAAATGTAAATTCTCAGGACCCACCCCAAACCCATAGATTCAGAAACTCTGGGGGTGAGAACCTACAATCTGTGTGTTAAAGAGCCCTGTGGTGTGGGGGGGTGGGGGGGTGGGGGGGCAGGTTTGTGATTCTGATGCACTCTGAAGTTTGAGAATGTTGCTCCCTTTCAGAGGGAGCTTCTCTACCCGCAGTTTGCTCCTAGAGCCCTGGCAGCCTGTATAACCTTGGAATTCTGTCTTCCTCCTCCCCAACTCCAGGTTTTAGGAGCCAAGATATGTCTGCTATATGAACTCTGGGTTCAGCTTGGCTCTCCAAAAAAGGGTATTGGATTAAGACACAAAAGAAGTTGCTGGTCCTTAGTAATTGAGGAAAAAGGATTTGGGGATTAAGCATGTTCAGAGAGGAAGAGGAGGAAAAATATGTTACCAGATGTCTTCCTGACCTCCCTCTGCCGTGGCCTATTTTGCATGAAACAGCCTAGTGGTATGATTGAAAGAAGTATTGTCTTTGCTCTACTTTTAGCCTCTTAAAAATGGCTACTTCTGTTTTCATTTCAAAGATTCACTAGGATTCATAAAGACTGAGGAATACGGAGTTAGCATAGTGATACTACTATGTGACTTAAATCTAGAGAGGTTGATTTCTTAACTCCATCCCGAGATTCTGGAAGAGTGAGAGTTCAATAGATGGGTGAGAAGTTATGTTTGGGCTTGAGGGACACATTAGGTGAGTCTGGGCTGGGAAGGCCCCTTGTGGAGTAGAATGAGATCACTGGGATCTTATTTTTATAATTTTAGTGAAAGGCATAGATGAACACAGATGGGAATACAGGAAAAGTGCCTGAAAGAGAGGTCAGGATGAGCAGGGAAAGTCAATAGATAGCTTTGGGGCAAAGCATCTCCATGTCTTTCCCTCTTTTCAAAAGCTTCTCATCAGCCTCCTCTCAGATATGCACAATAATTGTTGGAAAGTCCCTGAACTCTTGTAACCTCCAGCCCCCATGTAGGAATCTTCCTTGGCTTTTCTTTTTCAAAGCTAAAGCAGGAGCAGTGGTGATTTAAAGGAAAACTCATTTACATTAATTACCTGAAGGTTCTGTCACCCTCATGTTTCATGAACTGTATCTAGTGTTATATTTCAGTTAAGTCACCCCGTAAAGCGCAAGGATATAATTCTAATACTTTATTTCTTAAAAAAAATTTTTAATGCTTATTTATTTTTGAGAGAGGGAGAGAGAAACAGAGCACGAGTAGCATTAGGGACAGAGAGAGAGGGAGACACAGAATCCAAAGCAGACTCCAGGTTCTGAGCCGCCAGCACAGAGCCTAACATGGGGCTCCAACTCATGGTCCCGCGAGATCTTGACCTGAGCTGAAGTCGGACACTTAACTGACTGAGCCACCCAGCTGCCCCTCTAATAGTTCATTTCTTTGTGACTGAATCCAACTTTACTCTACAGTTACTTACCTTATACTCCTTCCCTCCAATACTTGCCTCAAGTGGAGAACTTAACCTGGACATTTCCTGGTAAATTCAATTTTATGTGATGATATTTTTCTTTTCTTTCTTTTTTTGAAATTAAAATTGAGGGGCGCCTGGGTGGCTTAGTCGGTTAAGCGTCCGACTTTCGCTTAGGTCATGATCTCGCGGTTCGTGGGTTCGAGCCCCGCATCGGGCTCTGTGCTGACTGCCAGCTCAGAGCCTGGAGGCTGTTTCAGAGTCTGTGACTCCCTCTCTCTCTGACCCTCCCCTGCTCACACTGTCTCTGTCTCTCTCTCTCTCCTAGAAAAAAAAAACATTAAAAAAATTAAATTAAAATTGATATATATAGCTCAATCCTAGAAGAAAATCAGAATTCAATTTCAGTCCTTCCTTTCCCTCCTCTCAAGCTCCCTTCCTCCATATTTTGGGGTATCACACGAACACTGTGCTTCATTTGTGGGAGGCAGGTAAGAAGTTCGCTAACATGACTGGGTTGGTGGAAGTTACAGGGTGGGAGCAGCTCCAATATCTCCCTTAGATTGACTGCCCGGCTGCAGTCAGGACTGGCCATGTGATTTAGAGGGCCCAGCACATAATGGAGCTGTGTGGCCTCTAGTTCAAAAATAGTGAAGGATTTCAAGACAGCAACAGCAGAGCATTAAACTGAGTGCCGCCGGGCTCTGTGCAACTGTATGGGTCACATGCCTCTGAAGCCATCTTACCTATGTTCTCTCCTCATCTCCCAGCCTGGCTTCAGGTGAAAGTAGAGGTCACAGTTCTTTCTGGGGAAGTGTCCTCCTGTCTGATCTGCCGTCTTAGAAGCCTATCGTAATTCTCACAGGTGTCACAGATTCCCTGAAACGTAGCTGTGCCTTCTGTTACATCCTCCCTTGGGTGGTGTGCTTTGAAGCCCTCTGCCTTGGTAACTTTTCTAGTAGCATCTCTCCAAGATACCTTCCACCCTTGCTGGGCACTCAGCCACTTGTGTGTCCGATACCTAGTGGCTGTCAGTCTCCATTACCCCCTTTATACTGACATATGCTGCTAAATCTCTACCATCTGCATTTCCCATGGCATGACTGATGCCAGTGGGAATCCTACTCACAAACTGTAGCATATCAGGTGCTCCCACCTTAGATTCCTCAAACATTGTGAAGGAACTTTTTATATTCATGTCTTCCTTCAAATTATCTGGAAGAGACTAAGAGGATAGATAGTTGGGCAGACGACAAGGCTACCATATTATCTTTTCCCTCATTTTTTTCTTCTTTCTTATTTTTAGCCATTTCTCTAATGACTATGAACTGGGGGAGGGAGTGAGGAGTGGCAGAATCCATTTCCATTTTCTCCGGTTTAAATGCACCTACTAATTATAATTGTCACACAGTCTAAATCAGGGCTGGCAAACTAGAGGCTAGGGATCAAAGCTGGTCACACCCATCTGTTCATGTATTGTTATTGTCTGTGGCTACAGCAGAATTGAGTAGATACAACAGAGACCACACGGCCTGCAAAATCCCAAATATTTAATATTTACATTTTTGCATTAAAGGTTATTGACTCCTGTGCTAGACGGCCACAGCTGAAAGTAAAGTGTCTGTCTTTGGTGGTAGCTATATGGGGGTACTGAGAGGTGTTGGATGACCTCAGTAGTTAATCTGCCATAGATGAATGCTTTCTGTATTACTACTGCTAGAAAATATTTTCACATACATATAGAGTAGAACAGGCATTATGATTTCACATATACATAGTGGGTAGAGCAAGCATCATTATCTTCATTTTACAGATGGGAAAGCTACCAGTTGGAGAGGTGAGGTAGCTTGTTAAGGGTTACAGAATAAGTGAATGTGGGGCTAGCAGTGGGGACATGGCTTTATTGATTCCTTAGGGCTAATAGCAAACATCAACAGGAGGACTCAGCAATTAGGAAAACACATGTTAAGGATGTTGATGTATGAGGTTGTGGGACCTCTTAAGGTCCTTTATGTTGTTGGGGGTATGCTGAGGTAGCATGGCTGGAAAGGTGGTGACTCTTTTTCTTACATATTTCCTGCCCATACACTCTGTCTGAAACTTGTGTATTATGGTAGCATGACATTTTCAATGGGTTGCATGACATTCCTGATGCATTCTAATTAGCTAATCACAAATTTCCATTTACTCTTTTCACCAGACTTTGCATTCACATGGCAACCAGGTTTTATGAAGGTCGGATGATTGATGTCAAATTCATAGGCTCTTCACACAGTATCAGACTGATAAGAAGCTGTAAACATCAGATAAACATCTCTGACAATTATGTAGCTTCTGTTGCATTCATAGAATATGATTCAACAGAAATAATTTTTACTTGCTTGTTGTATAAAGTAGCTGTGCTGTTTTAATTTAGGCTCCCTATACTCTGATCTAGCCCAAGACAAGGGATGTTCAGGCGTAATTATAAAAGACAGAAGTCAGGAAGAGTTCAAAACAGACACAACCCGGGGCGCCCCGGTGGCTCAGTCAGTTGAGCGTCTCTCGTGGTTCGTGGGTTCGAGCCACGCGTTGGGCTCTGTGCTGTCAGCTAGCTCAGAGCCTGGAGCCTGCTTCAGACTCTATGTCTCCCTCTCTCTCTCTGATCCTTCCCTGCTCATGCTGTCTGTCTGTGTGTGTCTCTCTCTCAGAAACAAATAAAAAATATTAAAAAATAAAAAAAAAACCCGACACAACCCATGATGTCCTACATTACAACAGATTTTAAGTTGCTCTTTTAAGTTAAGAAATGGTCTAGAGACTGAAAAGAAAAGGCACTTAGGGACACCTGAATACAATTGACATATGTGCAGGCAATTAGAATACATGAAGTCATCACCAGCACACAGATGGGGCAATGCATGCAGTGTTTCATCTTCTCCCTTGGTACCATGAAGCAGTGATGTCCAAACGACTACATGTCTTTCTTCTTGTGGAAGTTAACCCATCTTGCTGACATTGACCAGCAGCTGTGATTTGCCTCACATTTCTTGCAAATGCAATAAAGTTATTTAAGAACAGTTGCTGCAGAAAGATATTTTTTTTCTAAGAGAAAACTTGTATTGTTGGCCTACTGAAACAATCAGCTACTGAGCAAACCAGAATTTTTTTTATCTGCCTAATTAAACAAATTTTTTTGATTCATATCCAGTTATAAAATAATTGTCATGCTCCTGGAGTCTTAGTTACCTTTCCAATTCGAAAAATTAGAAGTCAACAGTGCAAGGGCAAAGTTCCTCCCCAGCTTTGTTGAAAACCTCAAGCACTGAGAAGCAGAAAGGCAGTGTAAGGGGAGCATTGGGGGAAGAGAATGGGGTCTTAGAAGAATAAGGTATGACGCCCTAGAACTTCGAGAAAAATATCTACTGGAACAGTAGGATTCTGAACTAATTATTGTTGTTTGATACTATTTAGTGGATGCTAATATCCTGAGACTGAACTTTCAGTTCGGTAACAGAGTGGCTATGGATTCATTAGTATTGCAGTAGTCCTGATATGATGGGAAAAGGTTCCATTCAGATTTTCCCTTTTGCACAAGTAGAATCCAAGCAGGCTTGCATTCTGGTTCAGGCTTTCCCAGGTACTGGCCATTTTATTTTGGGAAAATGTCTAAATCTCTCTAAGCCTCATTTTCCTTATCTTCATAAGAGGAATAATTATAGTACCTGCTTTATGGATTGTTATCAGAATTTCATGAAATGATGCTATATATGTCAGATACTTAACTCCATGCTGAAAGCATAATAAGCTCTTTAGTAAATGTCAGTTATTATTTCTGTGAATAGAGGTAATATCTAAGAATAATTCATCAACTATAGACTGCTGAGATAGAGTCTAAGGTATTTGTCTTTCTGGCTACAGATGGATTTCTTGTTAGTGGAAGGGAAATGACTGATTCTTATGCTATTCTGGGGCCGGCCTTTTCCAGGAGTGATGAAATACAGGAAGGAATTCTGGTTCCAGCTAAGCAGGAGTCTGGTAATTTTCCAGAGATGTTCTCTTTGTCACATGGTAAAAACAATGTTTAGCAAGTTTAATTAAACTAAATGGTAACACTTTTTAGAGGCCACAGGTACTGTTAAAATGTCTGAAAAAACTGTAATGCTCAAGTAGAAAGAATGTAAGTAAAATTAACCAGAAAACCAAAGCGTTGTATTAATCACTTACATTTCAGGCCTTATTCTTTCTTAGTAATCAATGACTATGTATTATATACTATGTCTAGTAGAGCAGTGACATGAGAATTACAATAATAAGTACTATAAATATAAATATACTTAAAATGTATTTCAGGTTCAAGAATGAGTCATTAATGTTAAAAATCCCAGAAAAATATGTGATTTCATTATGTCATTGTTTCCTTATAAAATAGTATATTTCTAGATAGTTAAATGCTTTTCTCTTACATACAATTGACAGTACCCTTATTTCTGTAAAGGAAGTAAAAAAGAGCAACAGCAAACCCCAAACCTTGTTATAGATGCTAGAAGTGAGTATAAAGAGGTAAACCTACAGTTGGTAAGAGAGGTCATCCTATTTTGCATTCAAAGTTTTAAAACCCTCAAATTGTACATTCATTTAAACTCAGGTGTCCAGTTATAAAAGATTTCTTATTTCATGGCAGTTCCCTGACCTATTATTTTATTATTTTTTTCTGAAAAAAATTTCCACGTCTGCTTTCATCTTCCTTGAAGGATATTAAACAGAACCTTATAAAATATTTAACCATGGGGGCGCCTGGGTGGCTCAGTAGGTTGAGCGTCCGACATCGGCTCAGGTCATGATCTCATGGTTTGTGGGTTCGAGCCCCACGTCGGGCTCTGTGCTGACAGCTAGCTCAGAGCCTGGAGCCTGCTTCGGATTGTGTCTCCCTCTCTCTCTGAGTCCTCCCCCCCCCCCACCCCCACCGCTCACTTGCTCTCTCTCGCTCTCTCTCTCAGAAATAAATAAAACATTAAAAAATATATTTCACCATGGTTTTAGGCTAGGACAGAATAATATTTTTTTCTATTTTCCCTAAACTTTTGATTACAACATCACTGCAATGACTCTAAGAGAGTCTCCTTTCTTGAATTCAAACATTTTGTGGAATTATATAGGATTTTCAGCTGGTCTGGATATATCTGCCTTAGTAGAATGAAAATACCTTAACTGAACAAAAACCTCGGTTATTCTGAAGATTTTATGAGTGTAGATAATGGGCAGCGAAAAATCACTTACCATGGCTTCTTTCTAAGTAGGATGAAGAAAATGAAAGAAAACTAAAGAAATTTAAGAGTAAACTTAGTAACACTTGTAAACAGGCTGTATCATTAGAATGAGCAATCATCTCATGAGAAATGTTTGAACATTTCATGAGTTGAACTAGTTATAATTAGATTTAAACAAGTAAAAAGAGATGCAGAGGGAATAATCTGGCATTGATAGAGAACAAACAAGTTGATTTGATGGGTTTTTTATAGTTTAAAATTCACGTAAAACTAGAACAGATGTTTTCTTTTGCCTTTAGTTTTGGACGTTTGGGGTATTGTCATTTCCATACAACAGAAGGAACCAGGACAGTTCCTTGCTAATGTTTGGAAGCTCCACGTGCAGCATGCTTTTTGCCAGGCCGTGCTGTAAAAAGTAGGCTTTTCTATAATTATGTGCTTTCCTTTTCACTATGCACTATAATTTTTTCTTATAATTCTATAAAATCATTTAAAAATAGAAATTATATGAAGAAGATTATGGTGACATCTCATCCTATGCACTAGGTAAGTTCTTGGAAAAGAATATAGATTAAAAAAAAAAAACAGAAACAGAGGCTGGATACTTAAGCACAGGAAATATGCCAAAACCTAATTTATACAGAAAACAACTCTCTTGGTGGAAGGGATGGGGACTATTGTGGTTCAGGTTGAATTGTGACATGAAAAGACAAATCTGAAAGGAGGCAAGAGTGAGAAAAAGGAAAGGGGATATTCAAGGTCAAGACTTGCAGGAGCTAATGAAGGTGGGCACTAGAATGGGTATTTCTTTGCTCTAGACTTTGTTTGTTTTTTTCCTTGTTCAAATGCTCTACAAATACTTGTTGGTTCAGCATAAATGGCTCAAAAAAAATTTTTTTTTTTTTACAAATAGTTTATTGTCAAATTAGTTTCCACATAACACCCAGTGCTCATCACCACAAGTGTCCTCCTCCATGCCCATCCCTCCTCTCCCCCACATCCATCAGTCCTCAGTTTTTGTCAGCATTCAAGAGTCTCTCATGGTTTGCCTCTCTCCCTTTCCCCCACCATTTCCGCCCTTCTTCTCCCCCTTGTTCCTCCGTCAAGTTCCTCCTAATCCTCCTATACATGACCTTGAGGGTGTTATGCTGAGCAAAATAAGTCAGGCAGAGAAGGTCAAAATTTTTATAAACATTTTCTGATTCCTAGGATATTATTCAGCTGACGGTATGCTCTGGTGATTGCCCAATACAATGGTGGGTGGTGGGGGGGGAGGTGGGGGAGAGAGAAGGGATGGCCATAGATAAAAGAGGGAGGTTTGGAATAACATTTGGTATTTCTTTTCACACCCTCGTCAGCAAATTCCATGCAAAGTATTGCTGACTAATTACTATGAAAGGAAAAGTAAGTGTATTTCAAGGTAATTTACTTATTAAAGAGAGGACTTTGTGCCCCAAATAACATTGATTCATAAAAAAGGGTGGGATGATTACAAATCTGATGTGAATTTTCATTTTATACCTTTTTTTTAAACCTTTTTTTAATGTTTTATTTATTTCTAGGAGAGAGAGAGCGTGAGCAGGGGAGGGTCAGAGAGAGAGGGAGTCACAGACTGAAACAGGCTCCAGGCTCTGAGCTGGCAGTCAGCACAGAGCCCAACGCGGGGCCTGAACCCACGAACCACGAGATCATGAACTAAGCGAAAGTCGGACGCTTAACCGACTAAGCCACCCAGGTGCCCCTATACCTTTTTATTAAGAAGAACTTTCTTCAAAGGCTATGTACTGGGGTAAAGCAAAAGTATTTTTGGCTTCTTTCAGAAATTTTGTTATCTACATGTCCCAAACTTGCAGCCATTCAATCAACTATTGAGAAGCCTACAACATGCCAGATGCCTTTTCTGTTACCTACCTGACACTCCTGTAAACACAATGGGCAGGATTTGGCCAAGTCTCATTAAATGTTTACTATTGTTCAGCTCCAGGGCTTTTAACACAAATGATCCCTGTTCAGACTTCACATCCTGTTTTCATAACCTGTATTCTTAATATTTAGTCAGGTTGCTTCTTGGTTTAAAAATGATTCATCATTCCACAAGTTCTGCAACAGTTTAGTGATTTTGGCTAAAGTTTTTTTGCTTAACAACCTAATTTCAATTGCTGTGTGTGAGTTTTGCACAAGTGTCTGTGAAAGATGAATGGATTTCTCCAACTCTGTAATATGAAGTGAAAAGCATTACCTTAGTAAGCATTCGAAAATTTTTCTGTATCATCCGAATTACAGGATATTCCCTAGCCCCTACAACTGCATGTATTTAAGAACTTGGAGGAAAGTCATATAGTGAGTAGGTATATAGAATCAGACCTGGGTTCAAATCCCAGCTCTTTTATTCACTAAGAGTAGTTGTGTGACCCAGAAACAAGATATTTAATCTCTTTCAACTTCAGTGGCCATATCTATAAAACTGAGAATTAGGTGTATATTAATTTAAATGAGATGCTGTATGTAAAATGCTTAGGTTACTGTGTAGCACTTAAACAGTATGTGAGACCTATTAGAATAAGGAAGAGCATGACTGTTACTAAATGTGATACATGGAAGTCATTATTGTCTTGACATTCTCTACCTACAAAATAAAGTAATTTAAAGTGGACATTATTGGGGTGCCTGGCTGGCTCAATTGGAAGAGCATATGATTCTTGATCTTGGGGTTGTGAGTTCAAGCTCCATATTAGGTGTGTAGAATAGTAAAAAAAATAAGTGAACTTTAAAAATAAATAAATAAAATAAATAAAGTGAACATTATTGATGGCAGACTTGGTTACACTATTGAGAGATTATGTTTTTCTCCTTCATACATGTTTCCTTCCTAAAACATTTCTAATTTTTTAACTCTGGGTACTTTTACATTCCCAAGATAGAATAGGTGCTGATTGCTGATTTTATTGTGGAGATAAAGACAGTAGACCCTCTTTGGATCACTAAGAAAGGGCTAAAATCCATGTGCACATGTCAAAGGAAAAGCAATTAATGTGAAATTTCAGCAGCACAGAGGAAAAATATTTGCTAATACAGAATTAATAATGTGGTCTAGCACATGAGATTTTTTTTTAATCAGTCAAAGTGAAATAACATGGAAGAGAATAGGTTAACTCAAGATTTTGAGTTGATTAGTGATATAAAATGATTAGATAATTCTAAAATATGTGGTTTTTGTGTAAAAGTATAAATTCTGAACTTGATTAATTCTACAATTAATACTAATTAATAAATATAATTCCACTAATTCTGTAAAATCTATTAATATTACAATAAAATTTACTTAAAAATGTATCAGACTGAAATTTTTAGAAAGTACTAAATATAAAGATAGTTTTAATAAATAAAGCTCACTTTATTATATTTAAGAATGTGGTTGAGTAAATGCATATAACATAGGTAATTAGGCATTTATCCTAATTTAGGGAATACCCAAATGCTGTATATTTTATAAAGGATATAAAAAATCCAGGGAAATAAGACACCAATACATGCTACAGTCAAATATAAATGCCGTGTATGATTAAAGCCATGTATGATTAAATTTAAAACTTCACCACCTTACAGTCCTGTGCTTTGGGAGCTATTGTCTGGAATTTTTATTAATTCATGATCTAAATTGAAGTTGCCAAATCAATATTTGGCAACCATCCCAAAGAGGCTTAAGATTTTATAGAGAAAATTATTTCAGATAAAAGGAATTCACATGTTGTATAGAGTTGTAGGGAGTCACAATTTAGTTTGGGAAGCCCATGTGTCTTAGTTATGTTGTGAAATAGGTAAAGAGTTAAATTTGAAATTGTTGGGCAATTT
Source organism: Proteles cristata cristata (assembly GCA_017311185.1). Taxonomy (NCBI): domain Eukaryota; kingdom Metazoa; phylum Chordata; class Mammalia; order Carnivora; family Hyaenidae; genus Proteles; species Proteles cristata. The sequence continues at coordinate 469,249 of JAESUZ010000047.1, read as the reverse complement.
TCCCTCTACCCTTTTAGGCTGTTGGCTGAGATACTCTTGTAACAAAAAGACAAATGAATAGAAATTTAGTAACATGAATACCTCCTCTATACATGGGAAAGGAACTCTCAGAAAGGCTCAAGCCATCACCCTAATAGTCCTCAGCTAAAGACAAAAGATGTTGTGGGTGGGGAGTCAGTTATGGGAGGTTACCAGGAAAAGCACAGTGAATAAAGGTAAAGTGTTGTGAAGATTTAGGTTCTTAGCCTTCCCCACTGAGAAGATTTTCTAGGAATTTAGTCATTCTTCTCTTCTTGGTACAGAGAGGGAGACACCCTTACAAATAGGGAATTCCCTTATAAATTTAATGTTTCTTACAAAAGGATAACTTCTACTCTGTTTTCAGAGCTTCACCTGTGTCTAACATTTCTTAAATAATTGCTATGCCAAAGAAGTGTATTTTTGCTCCTCCTCAAAACATTCTATTCATGGGGCGCCTGGGTGGCTTAGTCGGTTAAGTGTCCGACTTTCGCTTAGGTCATGATCTCACGGTTCGTGGGTTCGAGCCTCGTCGGGCTCTGTGCTGACTGCCAGCTCAGAGCCTGGAGCCTGTTTCAGTCTGTGACTCCTCTCTCTGACCCTCCCTGCACACGCTGTCTCTCTCTCTCTCTCTCTCCTAGAAATAAAAAAAAGAAAAGAAAAAAACATTCTATTCATTATCTCTTTTTTTTTTTTTTCTGGGAGCTTAAGTCAGTCCTCTCTGCCCACAAACTGTGATGAAGTGTAGTAGGTCTGCGCTGTAGTGCTCTGGCTTCCATTACAAAGAGACATTTATTCTTTTTTCACCAGACAACACAAATGATGTTCTAAAATTTCAAGAACCAATCATTGAGTGAACCAGAAAGTAGGGTGCCAATGTTAAGGACCGTTTTTTTTAGTTTATATTGTTCAAATTTAGGGTGCTTGAGAAAGTTCACACAGACATGCACAAACAAGGGTCCATTTGGTTATAGGAGTTCAGTTCAAAAAAGGAGCATGAATGTAGATTTCAAGATTTGTTCAGAGAATTGAATATGCACTATCTGAAAGGAAACATCACACTATATTTATATTTATATTATAAACTAGTGTTTTGAAAAGATTTCCTTGGTTTCTTAAATATGGTTGGGTTCATAAAGGAAATTTACTTTCAGAAAACAGGTCTCTATTTTATCTGGAATGAGTAATGAAAATCTTGCTGCTTAGCTGTTCAAGGGAAGGACTATTTATACTGTGAGTTTTAAATAAGCCCATGTGCGAAGCTACTTTATTAAAGGGTTTAAACAAATTTTGTAGTACAGCCCCCAGGATGTTAGAGCTCTCTTTCCCGCACTTGGAGTCCTAGGCTTTGAGTTCAGTTTGTTTGTGTGTAACGTACCTGTTGGTCAAGTTATTTTGCTTAGAAATTGACATAGAATCTGTAAAGCATTCATAATGGAAAGACCCAAATGTGCTACCCACGGGACTACTTAGCTGCTGCTTTGTTTTTTTTCTTTATTTTACCTCAAAATATTAAAAAAAGTTTTTACTTTGAAATTGATCTGTTTTCTCCAATTCTTTGTGCTCTTATTCTTATTACTGTAAAAGACTGACACAAAACAGAACAAAATAAAACAAATCCCTGACTTTGAAAAAGAGATTATGGAAAAACAAAATTCCATATCACTAAAAACACCACCACCCTCTTCCCTTTGAATTTCCCTTTTCCTCTCTCCATTTTAGGCCCCCTCCACCCCATGTGGATTTTTCTGTACATTGTGATTTCCAACTGGTTTCTGGCAGGGTTTGATATTTGAATTTTCTGATAGACTTAATTTAGAGTCACTTTTTATTTTATTTTACCCCAAACAGATTTATATATTTATTTGCTTATATATTTTTTAAAATTTAAATCCAAGTTAGTTAACATATAGTATAATAATGATTTCATGGGGCGCCTGGGTGGCTTAGTCGGTTAAGCGTCCGACTTTCACTTAGGTCATGATCTCGCGGTTGGTGGGTTCGAGCCCCGCGTCGGGCTCTGTGCTGACTGCCAGCTCAGAGCCTGGAGCCTGTTTCAGAGTCTGTGACTCCCTCTCTCTCTGACCCTCCCCTGCTCACTCTCTCTCTCTCTCTCTCTCTCTCTCTCCTAGAAATAAAAAGCTAAAAATATTTTAAAAAAAAATAATGATTTCAGGAATAGAATTTTGTGTTTCATCACTTGCATATAACATTGATTGCTCATCCCAATGAATGTCCTTAATGCCTCTCACCCATTTAGCCCATCCCCCCAACGAACCCCCCCAAACCAACCCCCTACGAGCAACCCTCAATTTGTTCTCTGTGTTTAAGAGTCTCTTATGGTTTATCTCCTTCTTTCTTTTTATCTTATTTTTGCTTCCCTTCCCTTATGTTCATCTGTTTTATATCTTAAAGTCCACATTTGCGTGAAATCATATTATGTTTGTCTTTCTCTGACTGACTTATTTCACTCAGCATAATACACTATAGTCCCATCCACATTGTTGTAAATGGCAAGATTTCATTCTTTTTCATCACCAAGTAATATTCCAGTGTGTGTGTGTGTGTGTGTGTGTGTGTGTGTGTGTGTGTGTGTATCTCACATCTTTATCCATTCATCATTTGGACATTTGGGCTCTTTCTATGCTTTGGCTATTATCAGTAGCGCTGCTATAAACATTGGGGTGCATGTGCCCCTTTGAATCAGCACTTCTATATCCTTTGGATAAAAACTTAGGAGTGCAATTGCTGGGTCATAGGGTAGTTCTATTTTTAATTTTTTGAGGAAGCTCCATACTAATTTCCAGAGTGGCTGCACCAGTCCGCATTCCCACCAGCAGTGCAAAAGAGATCCTCTTTCTCTACATCCTCACCAACATCTGTTGTTGCTTGAGCTGTTAAGTTTAGCCATAGAATCACTTTTTAAACAACTAATGTTTTATTTTACAACACCTTTTGATTCAGAGAATTATTGCAAACATAATACCGAGGGTTCCAGTATATCCCATACCCAGTTTTCTCTATAGTGAATATCTTACATTAGTATGGTACATTTATTATATTTATGAACCAATATTGATACATCATTATTATTTTTTGATATATTATTATTGACTAAAGCCCATGCCTTATTCATTTTCCTCACTTTTTCTTGATAATGTCTTTTTTCTGTTCCAGGATCCCACCTAGGATGCCATATTGCATTTAGTTGTCACGTGTCCTTAGGTTTCTGTTGGCTGTGACAGTTTTTCAGATTTTCTGTGTGTATGTGTATTTTTTTTAAGTAGGCTCCATATCCAATATGGGGCTTGAACTCACAACCCTATCAAGAGTTGCATGCTCTATCAACTGAGATACCCAGGTGCCCCAGACTTTCTGTCTTTTTGATGACCTTGATAGTTTTAAAGATTACTGCTCAGCAGTTTTGTAGACTGTCTTTCAATTGGGATCTGTCTGATTTTTTTTCTCATTATTAGGCTTGGGTAATGTTTTTGAGGAGGAAAACCAAAATGGTAAATTACCATTTTTATCCCATCATGTCAAAGATATATACTATCAATATGACTTAGCACTCTTGATGTTGACTTTGTTTGGCTTGAGATGTTTGTCAGGTTAGAATCACATTTTCACTTTTTCCTGCAGACCATCAAAGCCTTTTCCTGATGATTTTAATGACATTTATTAGAGCTATAAGGAAGCTAACTGGTTTTTCTTTTGGTGTTTCTTTATCAGTGATGTTATGAAGCTGCTATAATTTTCTAAGTAGTTAGACAAAAATTTCAATAGTAGTAAAAACATCTTACCTTTTTTCATGTGTTGTAGGTGGGAATGAGATCCCGAAACCAGGGTGGTGAAAATTCATCCAATGGGCATCTCTCCTGCCCCAAGTCCTCTATCATCAGCAATGCTGATGATAAAAGTCTCACAGAAGATGCAAAAAAGAAGAATAAATCAAATAGAAAGGAGGATGGTGTCATGGCCTCAGGAACTGTCAAACGACACCTAAAACCATCTGGAGAAAGCGAGCGAAAGAATAAGAAATCCTTGGAGTTATCCAAAGAAGACCTTATACAGCTACTCAGTATAATGGAAGGAGAGTTGCAGGTAGAGTCAAATTTTCTCAACTATGTGTCTCTAGTTCCTAAGCTATAAATAAATGAGAGACCATTATGAATCCATCTCCCTCGGTGGACTGTGAATTTTATGGGGAAAGGGTCTATGTTTTTCTTATTAATTTCAAAATCGCTGCCACAAGTTTGTACCAAATAAATGTTTGTGGAATGAATGAATGAATGAATGAATGAATCAATGAATAGATGCTGATTCCAACTCGCAGCTTCTCGAGCAGCAGATGATTTCTTCATGCTATGATGAACACAGGCTCCTGTACTTAGTAACCAGTAAGGTTATCTAATTTAGCCATTGACTGGTTGAAAATTGTAGAAAAGTCATGATTATTAGAGGGCAGAGTTTAGATCATGGTTACTTTGCTTTTATTTTTTTTTTTAAAGGGAGATAAAGAGACACAGGGAAAGAGAGAAGGGGAGAGAAAGAGAGGGAGAAATAAAGAAAGCTTTGTTTAAATCAGACTTACTCTTTTCTCATGTTTTTTGTAATTTTCAGCTTTAATTTGCTACGTCATGGGAGTTGAGATGCAGAAAAACAAGCAGAGCATTGTGTTGTGAACATGTAATATTTTCACAAAGCACTTTGAAGTCTATTATTTCACTTGATATCAACAAAAATGTGGATATTAGTATCTGTATTTTCATGAGGAGGAAACGGAGGCCCAGAAGTGTTGATGGTTTGTCCAGATCTCATTTTAGGCCTCCTGATCCTGGTTCAGTGCTGTTTCCACTGCCATCCCTACCACCCTTCTGTAGCCGCCACGAACAAGGTCTCCCATTAAGTGACTGCTTTTAGGGCTCCAAGAGGGAGTTGGGACCCTTTCGAGCTTCTGAGCTCTGGACAATTGTGTTTCTGAAAGGGGAGGGGGGATAAAATAACTTTTTTTTTTTTTTTTTGGAGAAGAGAATGACTTAAGAGTGAAGGTGCTATTTTCCTTTTTGTTTTTGTTAGGCTCAGCCTGCATGAGCCTCGAGGGGAATGCTAACAATTGTACGAAATGAAGCCTTTGTTTGGTGCTGTTACCATCAGAGATATTATTTGCAACCTACCTAAACTAGGGTGGGCTAGCCTGATCTGTTCCTGTTCTCATTTGTGTGTGCTCACAGATAAGAAAACCCCTGGGGAAAAGAGAAATAGAAAACATACAAAACTCAAATTTTAAACAAATCAACAAACACAATTGAATTTACCATTTATGGGTTGAGAAAAAATCACATTTACATTTCACAGGGAAAGATGAAATTTTCCAGAATACCACCATTATTAGAAAAAGCTTCACCACTCCCAGAAAGATGATTGTTTTGTCTATTAACATTCATTGTGTAAGGATGCAGAATATATTAGCCTAACTTTTTAAGCTGCCATCAATTGACAGATATTGACCTGAGTGGAAGGTACAATAGTTGTCTTGGAAATTTTCACAACACAGTGTCATCAGCTCACTTCTCGTCAAGCATGGTGACTTGTGTGAAGTCTGTGGCTCTTCCAGATTCTAATTTCTATAGAAGGCTATTTGTTGTATCATGGTGGACTCTGGAAGGTATTTAAGATTCCTGTGGCTTTTATACTAATGGTGTTGCCAGATATGGTTTCAGAGCCTAAGCATGCAAAATATAAGCCCGCATACCCAGAACATTAAGGAAATTAGCCAGAAGGTGCCAAAGAAATGCATTTTGCTCACCATTAAACTTTATAAATATGGGATACCTTACCTTACATAAGAGATATATCCTGAACAGCAAGAAATAAGTAAAAAGTATAAGGTATTTGTGGAGGAGTCAGTGAAAGAAAGGAGAAACGAAGGACCTGGTATATTAAGAAATTTCACAGTCAATTCATTTGCAAAACAAATAATTCACCCCCCTTATATATTTCTATGCACACACACACACACATATATGTAAGTGTATGTATTTGTAAATGCAGATTTTACAATATTAGGTTTGTTTAAAATGAGAGTGTTCCTGTATTTAGAGCTATAGACCTATGTTCTTATAGCAGAAACCTGTCCTTTATTAGCATTGTCATGTGAGAGGACATGTGTACTGTAGTTAAGGGTGAGAGGCAGTTGGCATTACCAAAGATGAGTGGGCTGGTACAAATGTGGCAGCTGTGTGCCAGGTTTGCCAGACTAGAGATAAGAAAAAAATCTATGTAAATTTCTTTTTTTTTTTTTTTACAAATGGTTTATTGTCAAATTAGTTTCCACATAACACTCAGTGCTCTTCCCCACAAGTGCCCTCCTCCATGCCCATCCCCTCTCCCCCCACATCCATCAGTCCTCAGTTTTTGTCAGCATTCAAGAGTCTCTCATGGTTTGCCTCTCTCCCTTTCCCCCACCATTTCCGCCCTTCTTCTCCCCCTTGTTCCTCCGTCAAGTTCCTCCTAATCCTCCTATACGTGCACATGTATGATATTTGTCCTTCTCTGCCTGACTTATTTCGCTCAGCATAACATCCTCAAGGTCCATCCATGTTTCTCCACATGGCCAGATGTCATTGTTTCTCATTGCCATGTAGTATTCCATGGTATAGATAAACCACATCTTCTTGATCCATTCGTCTGTTGATGGACACAGGCTCTTTCCATGTTTTAGCTATTGTGGAGAGTGCTGCTATGAACTCTATGTAAATTTCTGGTGCTGTGAAGACTGGCAGGGATATGTCTCAAGAGGTAAGTTACCTTCAGCTCAAGCCTGTATGCCGTTCGGCTTGACATTTATGAACATTTAGTGAGTTGTCTCCCAGACCTTCAAAAAGCTATTCTTTACTCTCCCTTTATGGAATGGCTGGAGTTAGTGTTCCAACATTATATAAAACATTGGGGCTGACAGGCATCTTTGAGGTGTCTTATTCACCTCCTTTATATTACAAATGTGAAACTGACCCTCTGGCAAATTATGTGGCTTTCCCAAGGTTATATAGTGATTTAGTTAACATTTGCTCATTTCAAAATTCCTTGTCTCTCAGTTCAATCTTCTTCTCATTATTTTATTTACATTGGGAATGTTCAAGGGTAAGATCCAAGACCTTTATGTTTATTCTTCATCTTGAGAATTTCTTTCAAGTAGACTCCCAGTGTGGACTCCAGGGCCCAAACCATTTTTTAGGTAAGAGAAATTGAGGAAGGTTTCTTTCACATCCAGGTGGTAGAGTATGATCTGAGCTTTGAAGTTTGGTGTGATCTGGATAGTGAGAAAAATGGCAAAAGGCCACATGGCCATGGTCTGAGCCCTACGCAACTTTGGGAGGCTTCATATTCACTACCCTAGGAGGGTGGTACCCAGGAATTGTGCAGCAGCTTAGCCTTGTGAAGACTAGAACCACTTGTCAAAAGAAGAGAGTGACACACAGGAAAAGGGGCTTGTAATATTGGGGAGATAGACCATGATCAAGTCTGCCTTTAGGAGAGGTACTTGGGAAGTGACTTGGGGAAAAGGAGGAAATGGGAGTTCACTCAGGTTTTCCATCTCAATTTTCTCTTTCTCAGACTTGTTTTTAATCTCTTGTATTCTCTCCACGTAGATATCCAGTGGTTTGGACATTGTAAACAATTATGTGTATTTTCTGGTACCAATGGCCCTCCGTCTTTGGAATCTGTTGTGTAATCTATGAGATTTGTTTAGCCAACATTAAAACAGCATGACCTTTATTGTTAGCCTTGGCTCTTTGCAAAATTCGCAAATTTGCTGTTTTCTTTGCGAGTCCAGGTATCCAGTGAACTCTTGCAGTGCAACTCTTGATGTTTACTAGAGATGGAGTTGCCTTTCTCAGCGATTTTGGCATTTTAAGGAATCTTGTCTAGAACTGGTGATGTCATGACCCTTGTTTTGGAAAGGGACATCTTCCAGGCTTTATAAGCCACACCTTAGCAGATGCAAGCCTGTCATTTCAGCACAATGACTGGCCAATATTGCCTGCATAGAAGTAGCTGGGAATGGTTTTCATTATTACTCTTCTCTCATTGACTGCTTCCAATAAAAGTCTTTCTAATAAATTGGAACATTTTTACTTTCTGGGTGAAAAACTGGTTACATATTTCCCAGACTAAACTGAAAATAATGAAATAGTATACCTAGGCTATCACTTGGGCACTGTGATTAATTTCCCCTTGTATTTGTCCAAAAACAGCACTTTAAAGAAGCCAGTTGAATTGGCTGTACTAAAAATGACAAAAGTTCAAAGGAAATGCTACTCACATCAAAAAGCCATCACACAGAAAACTTGGCAGAAGGCTATTCTTGTGAAATGATTCAAAAATAGGATACTAATTAAATCTTTTTTCTTCATGCAAAAAACATTTAGCTGTTTTATATAGTAAATTCCCTTGATATATCCACTTGAATACATTTTAGAAAAGTTGACCCCTAAAAAGTTTTCATCATTTTTCCCTGTGTTCTTATATTTAGTTCTCTTTTACCTATGCAAAAGGAGGCTCCAAGAAATCTAGATAACATAACTAGATAATACACCACCATTTCATTTGGCTTTGGTAACCACCAAAAGCCAGGCAGAATCAAGAGACAGAATCATCTGCACATTGAAAAATGTACCTGTGTCCCATGTGACTGGTCAAAGGTGTTATATTTCAAAGATATTTACAAAATAGATGATATGCCTCTGAATTACTAGAAGTTTCCTTTATTCTTTCCTTTTGCAGTTCCTAGTTATTTTCTTTAATACTGTTGATTAGTTTTTCTTTCCTTTTCTACCACCTACTGGAGATGAGCCCTCTATCTGCTCTTCTTTATTACTAAGAGAGTTCATTTATTCTTAGGGCATTAATTTATTAATTCTAAATTGATTTTACAATATTTAAGACATAGTAATGTTCTAGAGGTCTGAAGAATGCAAAGATGATGAATAATAATACGTGACACTAAAGTTTGATGAGCTCCTACTATATGCCAAGCATAGTTTTAGGCACTGGATACTAGAGTAGTCATGAAGAAAGAGCTCCTGACCTAGTAGGATAAATGAGAATATGCAGGAATGAACATTCTATAAGGTAATTGCAATGCAAATTATAGGAGTACAAAGGAGCTAAAGAAAATCTCAGGAGATGAATGAAAGCTTTACTATGGAATTGGACCATGAAGAATTGGTAGGCTTTGACAGGTAGAGATGAGTAGGGACCAACATGAACAAATCCAAACACAGAATGGGTAGGAAAATATGTGTTATGTTTATCAGTAAATTGTCTTGCTTCATCAGAGAAGTATTTGTAGGAGGTGAAATTATGCCTGAATTTGCATACTATAAATAAGACATCTGAATAAAAACAATCAGAAGGATGGAGCACCTGGGTGGCATGGTCAGTTGAGCATCCAACTTCAGCTCAGGTTATGATCTCATGGTTCATGAGTTAAACCCCACATCCAGCTCACTGCTATCAGCTCAAAGCCTGCTTTGGATCCTCTGTCCAATCCCTTCTCCCCCTTTTGCCCTCTCTCTCTTTCTTTCTTTCTTAAATAAAAAAAAAAAAAAAAAACCAGCCACAAAAAGTGAGGATCCCAGGAGAGTGGAGTGATGCAGAAGTCAAGGGAGTAAAGATTGTAAAGAAGGTTATGTCAGTCAAATCAGCAGAAAATTTCAGTTGGATATGACTGAAGGGTGTTCTTTGGGTTTGTGGATCTGGAGATTATAGGGATCATTTGCCAGAGCAGTTTCAGTGATTTTAAATCTATTTTCAGTGGTTTGAGAAGTGAAGAGAAGTTAAACAAATAGAATAATATGTTCTGTTGAAAATCTAGGTATTTAGAAAATCTTTTATTTTTATTTTTGGTAACAGTTAATCAGAATTTTGTGGGGATTTTTTGGACGTAGTCAAAAAAGCCAAATCCTCCCCCTCCTTTTTTTTAGTATATCTGTATATTTTAGTATATCTGTAAATTATTTATCTGGCACAGAGTAAGCCCTTAGTATATATTGTTGACCTCCTGCTTTGAAATCACTACATTGCTCTTCTCTACTTTTGAGCATTAAGTGAAACATAAGGTTATTAGAAAGTAGGAGGCTAAAACAGTATGAATGCCAAGCCTTAGGGGGGAATGCTGTAGAACCCCAAAGTTTTGGTAGTTGATCTTATTAGTGTTGACTTTGGGCCTCAGTTTACTCTCTGTCTATACAATACATACACTTCCTCCTATCCGGGGTTGTTGTAATTACTATACTCAGCGAATATAGATGTTATTGGATGGACGGCTTTGCATAAGAAAGTAGAAGAAAGACAGGGTAGTAGCTAGTGGGAAACTCAGATCAGTGGAGGGTTTTTAATGATGAAAGAGAATATGTGTTAATGGGTTAAAGGATTGTAGGACCAGCAAGGAGAAAGGTCATGGATGTAGGAAAGAGCAAGGGTTTTTGATGAAGCAGAGTCTTGGAGGAACCAGGAGAGAGGGGAAAAAAAGGTATGGTTTGGGTGCTGATCTTGGGTTTGCCCTTGAAAAAGAAGGATTACTTTTATCTTCTGTGACAGAGGGAGGAGAATGAATGAATGAATGGGGATGAAGATACTGTTTGTAGCGGAGGGTTGAGTGGTTGAGGGAGCTCTCCTGAAAGCCTCAACTTTCTCAGCAAGGAAAAGACAAAGTTATTTTCTGCTGAAAATGGGAAGAGCTGGGCCAAGCAGCAGCTTTAAGGATAATTATAGAAATGCCGAATCACTGCTGAAGGGAATGTTAGAGGAAGGTGATTGTGGACAGAGAGGAGCATTGATAAGTGAAGTTTAGGATTTAGCCAGCAGAGGCCATGTGTTTTCAGTGGCATTTTTTTAAATGTTTGTTTTTGAGAGAGAGGGAATGAGTTGGGGGGGGGAGGAGAGGGAGACAGAGAATTCAAAGGAGACTCCACACCATCAGTGCAAAACCCAACATGGGGCTTGAATCCATGAACCATGAGATCATGACCTGAGCCAAAGTCAGATGCTCAACCAACTGAGCTACCCAGACACCTCCATTGGTTTGTTTAGAAGCTGAAGTTTAAAAGGAGAGATATATTTTATAGCACTGGATCTAGAGTTGCAGTCATCTAAGTGGGTGCAGTGAGAAGACAAATGTGGAAGAAAGTGACACGTGTTGGTGAGACACTGCCCAGCAAGGAAGAGATATGGGGAGGAATGAGCAGGTCAGTTGGAGGCCAGGCATGAGAGGGCTGGAAGGACTTGAAGCTGAGCCTTTGCACTTAAGTTTTGTGTGTTGTGCAGTGTTACCTAATGTATGGTCCTGGGAGTAGAAGTGTAGACAATCAGAATTCATGAGGTCCAGGAATAGTAGAGTTAGGACATTGGCTAAATCTCCCACATGAATGTTAAAGTCTCCTAGGCTGATAGTAGGATTTGGGATGAAGAATGTGTCTGTATCACAATAAATACAGAGAGTTGGAGATTAGAATGTCAGCAGATGGCTGCTGCCAACCTACTTTTTCTTAAGTGTTTCTCTGATCATGTCATTCTGTTGCTTAGGAATTTACAAGAGGCCTCTAAACTCTTCAGATTTATATCTACTTTGCTCAGACTGGCCTGCAGAAGCTATTTATTAAGTGTCTTCCCCTTAGCTATTGCCATTCATTTTTGATATTCTTTAACATGACCATTCCTATCCAATCAGATAGTCTCTACATTCTTCCCCAACCTGACATGTATACATGCACACACAATCTCCAACACTATCCTCATCCCAGTGGGATCCCCCCGTCATGTTTCTTTATATTTTTCCTACCTTATGAGTACTTACAAGACAAATGCTGGGGCCTCTTAGGAAGATTCAGTGTATATATTTGCCCTTGTTCCATCCATACCTCCTTCGTGTACTAGTCAACATGTCTTTTCTCTTCTTTTATTAAAGACTTTATTTCTCAAGAGGAGTCTCAGGATCACAGCAAAAATTCAGAGAAAGGTACAGATTTCCTATATATCTTCTGCTCCCACGCATGTACAGCCTCACCATTATCAACATCCCTTACCAGAGTGGTACCTTTGTTACAATGAGGAACCTACACTGACACACCATTATCACCCAAAGTCCATAGTTTACATTAGAGTTCACTCTTGGTGTTGTATGTTCTGTGGGTTTGGACAAGTGTGTAGTGACATATACCCACTATTGTAGTATAATATAGACTATTTTCACTGCCCTAAAAATCCTGTGCTCTGCCTATTCATTCCGACTCATTCCTCTCCCCCCACCCCCAACAATATTTCTTTTAGGGACTACCACAGGCTTATCTCCTCTGTGAAGATTTTCCTAAATAATTGCTCTCCAAGACTTGTCTTTTTCCTGTCATGAAATCCCACATTATTCGGGTATAAGTGTAAATCATAGCATCCTGTAAATACACATTCCCTAAGTGTATTTATGGGACAACTTGTTTCTGTTGTCTGAAATAACTTGAGAGGGTATTGTGTCTTCTGCTTCTTTCATATGCCTCATTGGACCCAGAAAAGGGCTAGGCATATCATTGTTAGCTTATTGGTAACTGTTAATTAATCTTGGAATGTCTTAATACCTATACCTAATACCTATGAGGCAGCTATAGATTAATTTTTAATGTCTAAAAAAGACTTTGAGCTATGTAGAGAAAGTAAAAGTATCACAGTATATATAATGCTATTGAATTAACAGGAATGGTCCCAAATATTTCAATTAAAATCCTACTACAATACTATGACTCTGTTTTTTTTGTCATCTTTTTTTTTCACAAATAGTTTATTGTCAAATTAGTTTCCATATAATACTCAGTGCTCATCCCACAAGTGCCCTCCTCCGTGCCCATCCCCTCTTCCCCCCACATCCATCAGTCCTCAGTTTTTGTCAGCATTCAAGAGTCTCTCATGGTTTGCCTCTCTCCCTTTCCCCCACCATTTCCGCCCTTCTTCTCCCCCTTGCTCCTCCGTCAAGTTCCTCCTAATCCTCCTATACGTGCAAACATATGATATTTGTCCTTCTCTGCCTGACTTATTTCGCTCAGCATAACACCCTCAAGGTCCATCCATGTTGCTACACATGGCCAGATTTCATTGTTTCTCATTGCCATGTAGTATTCCATGGTATAGATAAACCACATCTTCTTGATCCATTCATCTGTTGATGGACACTTAGGCTCTTTCCATGTTTTAGCTACTGTGGAGAGTGCTGCTATGAACATTGGGATACATGTGCTCTTATGCCTCAGCATTTCTGTATCCCTTGGGTAAATTCCTAGCAGTGCTATTGCTGGGTCATAGGGAAGTTCTATTGTTAGTTTCCTGAGGAACCTCCACACTGTTTTCCAGAGGGGCTGTACCAGTTTACATTCCCACCAACAGTGTAGGAGGGTGCCTGTTTCTCCACATCCTCGCCAGCACCTAGAGTGCTCTGATTTGCTCATTTTAGCCACTCTGACTGGCGTGAGGTGGTATCTCAGTGTGGTTTTGATTTGCATTTCCCTGATGAGGAGGGATGATGAGCATTCTTTTTTTTTTTAAAGAGTGGTGGAACATCCAATTTTTTTTTTCTAGGAGAGCGAGAGAGAGAGACAGCGTGAGCAGGGGAGGGTCAGAGAGAGAGGGAGTCACAGACTCTGAAACAGGCTCCAGGCTCTGAGCTGGCAGTCAGCACAGAGCCCGACGAAGGCTCGAACCCACGAACCGTGAGATCATGACCTAAGCGAAAGTCAGACGCCTAACCGACTAAGCCACCCAGGCGCCCCAGTTTTTTTGTCATCTTTAACAAGCAATGTCATAACTCCACTGGGGATGGTGATAACCAGTTCAGATGGAATTACCTAGTGACATCAAGCACAACAGGCTTGTCCTACGGGGGTACCATTTATCACTTTTTTATTTAGAGATGGCTTTTCTTTTCCTAAGTGAGCCCCATTTGTCACATGGTAAAGCCTTCTGTGGAATCTCTGTACTTCTAAAGAATGAGGCTTTTAGTTACTCTGTATGGCTTTTTAAATTGATGACTCACCTGCACTTAATACACTCCATCTTTAGAATCTTAGGCTGAGGTCACCCTGAGCAAGGCTGCCCAGTGAAACCTCACACTACCAAAATGGTCAGCATGCTGAGAATGGTATGTCTTTGCTAAGTTTAGGAGGCAGCAAAGAAAACAGGTTACTTTCTGATTAAAATCAAGACCAGATCTCATTCTTTGTTGAATACTATGCTTCAGAATCTCATGTGTCCAGTAGTATTGTCAGTATTTTGGCAGAGACTATTGGTGTCTGATTTTCATTGTTCAGGCAGAATATTTTTAGTTCTTCTAGTAGAATCACAAAGTTGATTTCTCTATGGTGAGAATAATGTGTTCATTGGCACTATAGGGGAAAACCTTGGTTTTATTGAGAAATGTAGAAAAATATATCAATATGTAGTAGAGAAAGTGTCCCATAAGTAAATCTATTTATTATTTTATGAAACTCTAAACATGGGAAAAAACTATAGAGGTACTATGGAAAATATGGAAAATCCACCCCCCATGGCTTTAGTTTATATTTTTTTTAGTGAAAGTGACCTCTATTACTCTAGTAAGCAAAACTATACCTAAATATCTTATTTACTTATGTAAATATTTCCTAATTATTTGGGCGTGTGGTCTTATTACATGGAGCCTTTTTAAAGTAAAATTAGAGTTTATACAGATAACCATTATGAGAAATATGTGTTAAATGGAGTAGGATATGGGGTGGATTGCCATTTTAATCTTTTCTGAAGATATGCACATTAAAAATAGAGATTGACCTTCAGGATAGTGACCTAGAGTAAGGATGCTTCAAGGAAACATTGGGTGACCATGAAAATTTTGGCTTCATTTTGTAACTGTCATGGTACTTTACCCCTTGCGTCACTTTATGTATTTTCTCATTGGAGGTGGTAAACCAGTATTAGTGGCAGAACTATCTGTCAACCAGGGAACAGATTTTGCCCTACCCTGAAAACACTGTCACCATAATCTCTTTATTGTTGGGTGAAATGATGAAATAGATGTCTGGAGTTTCCTTTAAAATTTCTTCTAGGGGCACCTGGGTGGCTTAGTCGGTTAAGTGTCCAACTTTCGTTTAGGTCATGATCTCGTGATTCGTGGGTTCGAGCCCCGCGTCAGGCTCTGTGCTGACTGCCAGCTCAGATCCTGGAGCCTGTTTCAGAGTCTGTCACTCCCTCTCTCTCTGACCCTCCCCTGCTCATGCTGTCTCTCTCTCTCTCCTAGAAATAAATAAAACATCAAAAAAAAAATTCCTCTAAAGTTTCCAGCCTCTCATCCCCACAAAAAGTATATGAGGAGATATATAGGTGGTTTATTATATTTGTTTGTTCACTTGGGTGTATATTTAAAACTTTCCCATAATTCAAAGTTTAAAAAAAACCAAATAAATGGCAATGAAAAGGCAAAAGAAAAATAATCACGTTTATATTGCCTATGTGTCCTCCCTGTGCAACCTACTATATACCAGCATCTTCATTATTTTATTTAATGTTTACAATAGCCCTAAAAAGTTAGATGAATGAATAGGAGCTTAGATGGCTTAAGCAAACTCCTCCAAGAATGCCCTAGTAAGATGTACTGCGCCTTGTTGACTCCAAGGCCAGTACCTATCATATGCCAGAAAAATAATATGCTACTATTGGTTTTGTAGTTCAAATGGAAGAACAAACTTGCTGGAAAGAGAAACCTATTCCACAGATAAGAAGAAATATCTATTATTTGCCAACAAACTTTTTCCATACAAAACAACAAATTTTGAAATTTACAACTTGGAATAATTTTTTGGTCTCCACATCACAAATTGATGGTTATGTTCCTTTTAGTAGGTTGCCTCATCTCCTTGCCTGTATCGTGCCTTCTTTTCATGCTTCTCAATAGAATTATAACAAACTGAACCATAGAATCACTTGTAATGAAACCAGTTGTGACTAACGTCAATGTCATTGCTTAAGGGGTGATTGAAAACATTGAAAAGCAAAGTAAAATCTTCACTTTAAGTTAGGTACATTTTTCTGATTTACACTGTTAAACCACATAAAACATTTTTATAGTTTTTCAATGTTTTTAAAAAGTGTTTCATTAAAAAATGTTTTATTTATTTTTGAGAGAGTAACAGAACATGAGTGGGGGAGAGGCAGACAGAGAGGGAGACACAGAAGGTGAAGGAGGCTCCAGGCTCCGAGCTGTCAGTGCAGAGTCTGATGCAGGACTTGAACTCCCTAATGGTGGGACTCAAACTCATGAACTGTGAGATTGTGACCTGAGCTGAAGTCAGATGCTTAACCAACAGAGCCACATAGGCACCCCTAATTACTAAATGTTTTTAAGAGTAGGGGCACCTGGGGTGGCTCAGTTGGTTGAGTGACCAACTTTTGATTTCAGCTTTGGTTATGATCTCATCGTTTGTGGGATCACATCAGGCTCTGTGCCGATATCATGGAACCTGCTTGGGATTCTCTCTGTCCCTCTCACTCCGCTCCTCCCCCATTCTCTCTCTCTCTCTCTCTCCTCCCCAATTAATAAATAAAATTTTAAAAAAAATCTTTTTAAGAGTAAAATGCAAGGGCACCTGAGTGGCTCAGTCAGTTGAGTATCTGACTTTAGCTCAGATCATGATCTCATGGTCCATGAGTTCGAGCCCCAATTGGGCTTGCTGCAGGCACAGAGCCTGCTTCAGATCCTTTGTCTTCCTCTCTTTCTGCCCCTCCCCCACTCATGCTTTCTCTGTAAAAAATAAACATTAAACAAACAAAGACTAAAATGCAGAACTACATATCTAAACCATGGTGAGTTTAAATTGATGGTGTCCAAATTACTGAGATGTTTCTGTATAAGTACTGCTTATAACTGCTAGAAACTTGACATTGTTTACAAATTCCAGGGATAGCTTTTACCTCTTTTTTTATTCCCTTCTCTCTTCTGAGCAGGTCCAGGGACACTCCTCAAAGTTACTGGGCAAAGACTTAGTAGATAAATAATGGCCCTTTTTCAGCACTTCCAAATGGTCTTCCTTTGTTTCAGCCCCAGTGATCTTTAGGAGACCTTTCCATGTACAGTGGTGACGAAGGACTTGTTCAGAATCTCTTGTGACCTGTGGCATTCTTAGGTCTGCCAGGTGGGGTTACGAGTGCAGACAAAGTGTGGAATATTTTTCTTTGCAAAGCTAATTGACCCACATGGGACTTGAAATCTGGTTTCATAAGCATCATGTCAACCAGTCACAGACTAGCATCGAAACACATGATGGGCTCAAAGAGACTCACATCACGTGATTGTCAACAGAAAAATACTTTTTGTCCTAACTGTTTGTATTTAAAAGAGAAAGCAGGGTGCCCATGAAAAATTTTGAAATCATTTCCTTGTGATCAAAAAGAACATTGTCACTTGGTCTTTTCAGCTAACATGTAATTCTATCTGTGGATACCATCTTCTGCTTCAACAATGTATACGTTTGTATTGGCAGGAAAGAACTTTTATTGACCTTTCCGAACAGCAGCCATTAATCTCTAACAATACTTAACTCCCACATTAAGCATTTCCTGATCAAGGGTCTGAAAGGAAACAAGAAACAATGTGCACAAATTTTAGCAGACTCTGCTCTATTCCTGCCTTTTAAAAGTTGTAATAATAAAAGCACATTTGCAAGTTCATGGCTCTGTGGGGAATAGCTAATTTGTGAGGAAAACCAGCAATAAATCAAGGCTTTGTATGTTCCTAAGCAAATGCAAAAAATGGTCTGATGGGTTCAAAACGAACTTCTACCAATGAAAATGAGTGTCCCCTGAACAGTGGTGTTACTGTTTTTGAACCTTACATGGATCTTTCCTGAGATGGCATATTACAGTACCTGTCATCTTGGACTAGTGAAAAAAATTTCATATGTGATATAAATAGATATTATATGTGATGAATATTATTATTTTTTAAATATGTCTTTATTTTATTTTGGGAGACAGAGACAGAGAGCAAGTGGGGGAGGGGCAGAGAGAGGGGGGGAGACACAGACTCTGAAACAGGCTCCAGGCTCTGAGCTGTCAGCACAGAGCCCGACACGGGGCTCAAACCCACCAACTGTAAGATCATGACCTGAGCCGAAGTTGGACGCTTAACCAACTGAGCCACCCAGGCTCCCCTGTGATAAATATTATATAATATGAGTGTGATCATTGGGCTGTATATATAGTTTTTAGTTAACAATTTTTTTTCTTAACCTCAAAGCAATGTGCAGAATGAACTATGTTCTGAAACCACCAAAATGTACACAACTTTTTTTCTTTAATGGAATGTTAATTCCTGGCTTGACGTTTACAAAAGACAGTCAATTGAGTGCACAGTTGAATACACAGCTTGAGCCCTGAGTATTTGTTTTCTTTGCAATATCTGACTTGTTTAGAGGTACATGTGGCGTAACCTGTCAACTTGAAGTGCCAGGTATGCTGACTGCAAAATACCTGGGCAAAGATACATCCCGGGGAAAACAAACTTACACATCCTGACAGGGAGACACTTCCGGTGTCACTGAAGATTTGCACACAGGAAACTCTAACCGTTGCACTTCCTTTCTTTCTCTCTGGAGCTATAATTACTCTAGAGCTATAAAGGATATAGGGAAAGGATATTTACCTTCTTCACCTGTAAGGCAAGATGCAGTTGGATAAGATCCCATTTTCCCCTGAGGCTCACTGTCTCATGCAATGATTACACATACCACACTTTTATCTACCTGCAGTGAAGATGGATCAACAATCTGGTCATTCCTATTGATTATCTACCACCATATGATAGCTGATTCAACTGACCAAGGAATAATTGACATAACTGGTTAGATATGGAATGTTGGCTAGGTAGTGGAGGGAATGCGAAGGGAAAGAATAAGCATAGGGTCCCTGACCTCAAATAACTGGAGAGACATGATATCCATTGTCCTTTCTTCACTTCAGGCATGCTCACCACCTTTCACATGGTTTGTTGCCATAGCCTCCTAACTGATATTCCCTTCCTGTGGTCTTGTCACCCATCATTCTCTGTATCACAGCCAGAGTCAGCTTTTTAATACAAATCAATCAAGCTTCCCTCTGCTTAAAATATTCAGAGGTTCCCTATTGGTCTGCAAGGCTTTCATGGACTGGCACCTGCTCACCACTCCAGCCTCATCTTTCACTGCATGCCCCCCATCTGTGGTCCCACCATACTGACATGTCTGTAGC
Source organism: Proteles cristata cristata (assembly GCA_017311185.1). Classification (NCBI taxonomy): domain Eukaryota; kingdom Metazoa; phylum Chordata; class Mammalia; order Carnivora; family Hyaenidae; genus Proteles; species Proteles cristata. Next base: position 449,932 of record JAESUZ010000047.1, on the reverse strand, counting down.
TTTTGAACCATTTCCTGTGTTAAATACTATTGAGAGTCTCCTCTTTCATTATGCATTATGCAAATGATCTTAAGGAAAAGGCACTAATATTTCACGTTTCAAGCTGATGAAAGCCATGCATTGACTCTATTCATTGATTTTTGTACTACTTTCTTTTTAATGCCATTTCCACATCAGGTGAAGGTCATTAGGCAGGGAAAACAATTCTCCATACAAATACCTATTATTAGGCTAATGCTTAAAAACTATTCCATTACTTGTTATAGCTTGCTCACATGTTTTTTCAAGGACTTTATGGGAGAGGACTTCCGTTCTGTCCAGGTGTTCAGAGATGTTTGTATTTTGATAGAGTGTCATTTTTGTATCTCTTCCAAAGTGGTGGAGTCTTATTGTAATTACATGTTCAGGAATCATGTTGTAATTAAAAGTGTATGGATAGAGTCATGCTCTGATTTAGTAAATCCAAAAATCAGGCCAAACATAAAATAATTCTAGGGGTAAATTTTATATATTTAAAAAACTTATGTTAAAAATACTTTTTGTGTGATTTAAAACAATTTTATTATCTTTCCTTTTTGTTGAGCATAATTGTCATATAACATAGTAGTTTCAGGTGTACAACATAATGATTTGAAATTCATATACACTGTAAAATGTTCATCACAGTAAGTCTAGTTAAAATATTTTATTTAAAAATTGAATGATTAATTCACAAACATGGTTGAAGAGCTAGAAAAAGGTATAATGTACACAAGTAAGTATATTTTCTTTAAGTTTTTTTTTTTTTACACAAATGGAACATATTATTATGTATGCTGTTCTGTAACTGGCCCTTTACAGATATCAAATATAACTTGGAAATCTTTTCCTATTAGAAATTACAGAGATTTTACATTGTTTTTAATGGCTGTGGAGAGTATAGTGGGTAGTTGGGTCTGTGGCTTAGTGCGGTTTCCAGTTGATGGGAATTTAAACACTACCTAGTTTTTTGCTCTGACAATCAATGCTGCATGAATATATTATACATACATCTTATTACACATGTAAGAGTATTTCTCTTGGTCATAGTCCCCAGCAATTGTAACTGCTGAGTGAAAGGATATATACATCTGTAGTAGATTTTGTTAAATTGTCTGTTTTCTCACACTTTTGCCAACACAGTATATTATCATGTTGCTGATTGGGTGTTTTAATTCCTCTTCCTCTGCCTCAAAAGGTGAAATGGTTATCTTCTTGTAGTTTTAAGTTACATTTCTCTTCTGATTGAGGTTGAGTATCTTTTCAAATGTTTTTAGAGGTATTTTTTTATCCTTTTCTGTGACTAGTCTGTTTCTATCCCTTGCCTGTTTTGGGGGTTGTACTATTGGTCTTTTATTGATTAATAAGAGCTCTTGGTATAAAGAAATTATACTCATATCTGTGATATGAGTTGTAAATGAAATATTTTTTCTACCTCATTATTTTTATTTTGACTTTGCCTTTGGCATTTCTTGCTATGCAGAATTTCTTATTACTATTATTAGTCAGACATCAATCTTTTATGGCTTCTGATTTGGATCAAATTTAGAAATCCCTTCCCACTTTTAGATTATGAAAACTTTCAAACTTTCTTCTGGTCCTTTTTTTTCCTTCCAGTTTTCCCATTATTTTACCCAGCTAGAATTCAGCTTTGTTTAAAGTGACTCACTTTACTTAAAAAAAAAAAAAAAAAAAAGGCTGTTGTATCAGTTGGGGTCTAGTCAGGTGCACAGAGACCACTCTAGATATTTCAAACAGAAAAGAGTCAATAAAGGGATTTAATTATACAGATGCTAGAAAACTGAAAGAGTGAAAAGAGAATGTTGAGGTAACCAGAGATAATAACTGCCTACCTCTAGAACCGGGGAGACAAAGGGAAGAGGTAGAATGACTAGAACTAGTTGTTCAGAGGGGGCACCTCTCTGAAGAGGGAGCCGGTTCTAGAAGGTCTGAAGAAGCCGGAACTAGAACAACATTGTCAGAAACAGGACTAAACAGAAAGGCACCTCCCATTCTCCCCTTCCCACCTTTTAATATCCCTCTAGTGACTCCTATTGGCAGGCAGAACCCAACAGGAAGCAGCAAGCATAGGACTCTAGGAAATGTAATTTGCAGACTTTCAGACTCAGTATCACAGAGTAGAATAAAGATAACTGATTTTACAACTGAGCAATAATAAATAAATAACCATTCATTGATTTTTTTGGTTTTCCCCCTGTGATTTGAAATGTCACTTTATCTTATAATATTTATTTCTTTCTGAGTTATAGTTCAACACATAGGTTTCTCTGCCTATTTCGTGCTTTAGTATTACATTGCTCTAATTAGTTTAGCACTATAATGTGTTTTGTGTGTGGAAAGACCTGTCCACTCTCACTACAGTGTTTCTAAATTTTCCCAGTTATTCTTATTTAAAAGAGATGACTTTATAATTAATGGATCTTTAAAGGAATTTAAAAGTCAGGATTTGTGGGTTTTTTTGCAAAATACTTGCTTTTTAAAAATATTTTTCATTGTTCATGGTAATCAGAATCTCCCTGTGTTAGGTGCTTAACAAATATGTGCAACTATCTAACATTTAAAATGTCATAATGTCTTTTTTTTATTGCATTCCTATGACCTCCAAATCAGTTTTAGTTTTAATTTTATTTTATTGGCAATGATTGAGTGTATAGAGAAAGTGCAGAGATCTTTTCCTTTGTCAACAGTTCTTTATTTATTTCTTCGCTTTGTGTTGATGTGAACCACCAGAAACAGGGACCTAACTAACAAGCTTTATCCAGACTAGAGCTGGTGGCTTGGATTAATGTGGTAACAGTGATGGTGGTGGTGAAAAGTGCTCAGATTCTGTACAAATTTTGTAGGAGGCAGATTTGATGACAGGTTGAGTGTGGAATATGTGTGAGAGAGATTGTCTAAGGCTGACTCCAAGGTTCTTTGGCCCAGCAAATGGATAACAGAAATTGTCATTTACTAAGATAGGGAAGACTGAAGGTGGAGTGGAATGCAGTAGACAGGTGGAGACCGGCAATACAATTTTACGCATCTTATTTTTGAGATGCTGTTAGACATTCAAGTACAGAGAGATATTCAGTAGGAATTTAGATATGAGTCTGGAGTTCAGGGAAAAGGCTGGGCTGGAGTTATCAATTTAGGAGTCACCTGTGTGTAGATGGTATTTAATTCCATGCAACTGGATGAAATCATGAAGACAGTAAATGTAGAAAAGGTAAAAGGTCCAAGATCTGAGCCCTAGGGAATCCTACCACTCGGAGGTCAGGAAAATGAGGAGGAATCAGCCAGCAAAAGAGAATGAGAATGAGCAGCTAAAAAGGTAGGAGGGAAATTAGTAAAGTAGGGTGTTTTGGAGGCAAAGTGAAGAATTTTTCAAGGTGGAGAGGAAAATCAAAAGTGTCAGTGGCTGCTGATGTATCAAGGAAAATGAAGAATGAGAACTGACCATTGCATTTAGCAACAGGGAAGTTGTGGTTTGTTTTTATAAGAGAGGTTTCAGTGGAGTGATAGGAACGGAAACCTGATTGGAGTGGGTTTTACTTGTGGTACCTAAAGTTCCAAGTGCCACCACTTTAGCAACTGCAATTTCAGAAGTACATGATCTTTTTCTTTCTTTATGGCTTTGGTGAGTCTTTAGGAGCTGTGGCTAGAAAAAACAATGCCAGACATGTCAGGAAGAGATGCTTCAAGTGGTTTTGCTGTGGTTAAGTCGTCTTAGGACATAAGCCTTCAGAACTGATCTCCATGAAGATGACATCAGCTGTGAAGTGACCACTAGAACTTCAGCTGGAGTGAACCCATGTTGTTGCAGCCCCATGGTGTCTTGCTAAATTAGCTCTTGGGATTAAGCATGTGTGAGAAATGGCGGCAGAAAGAGGGCATTCAGACTACATGCTTGTTGGCCTTGAAGGTCATGGAGAAACTGGAAGGAAATTTAGGGCTATTCTCATGATATTGTTTAAAACTAGCCACTGCTGAATGTGATATAATGAGTTCAGCATTGAGAAATCTGGCAGCACTGGTTGTCTGATCTCATCCACCTGCCTCTTCTATTTAGTCATCTCTGCCATGCTTTCATCTGACCATTGACTTGTGGATGATGAAGCATGTTAATGACAGCCCAGATAAGGCTGCTAACCACAAAAACTCAGTAGAGGTCAATGCATATCAGTTGTCTAAAATGACAACGTTTGGCAATTTGGTAACTTCAGAAAAGCAGCAGGAGTTTGAAATAAATTGGGAAGACTATAAACAACTTTGACTTTGTCATGATCAAGAAAATGCTCTCCCTGAAAGTTCTCAGCTATTAAAATGAATCTTGGCCAGTTGTTCTTGGTCATTTATTATGAAAAAGCTGATGCATTGGGAACATTACATAAGCTAGAAAGGCATAGATTTTTAAACACCAGAATCAATGTGAGATTGTCAGATAAAGCTCAGGCGTGGGCTTATGAATGAAACAAAGTTCCCAGGAGGTGAGCTACAAGTAATAAGACCATGATATGTAACATGTTAGCCCTGGTGCTCCCAACTTTGGATGATGCTTTGTTCTTCGTAGTACTCCTTGATAAGTTTATAACAAAATTATGTTTTTCTAACATTTTCCCTTAAGAAGACTATAAGAAATTTGGCTGAATAAAAGATCTGCCATGGGAAGAAAGTATGCTATAAATACTTTACATATGCACTGATCTGAAAATTAGGGTAAGAATATTGAATCAAATATTTTGAGCTCAGTAACCACATTCCTAATTGCTAAGAGGCAAATAATGTATTTGAATACAAACAAATCTCAGTGAAACGTAAGTTACTTTTTTTAGGGCATTGATTTTATAGCATGCCAAAATTCCTTCCAAGTGTGCCCAATGACATTGAAATGCTTATTATCATTAGGAAATTGATCTCCGAAATACATTGCTTATTTCACATTTTTAAAATAAATTAATTAGCATATGGATTAATTCCTACTTGAGATTGTTGCTATGCATTTACTAGTGATTTAGTATAGTGGAGAGATCTCTGATTTCAGAATCAGGAGACCTGGTTCTAATATATAATCAATAACCAATTAGCTGTACCTTTGGGGGAAATCACTGGCTTCTCGGAACCTGTTTCCTTAGATACAAATTAAGGGGTTAAAGTTCTTTCTTACTCTAAATTCTTGTGATTCTATGAATAAAAAGTCCTACTATCACTTGGTCAAAAAACTAGAATTAAAATTATTGATTTCTTATGACTTCCTTATGCTATCCCATGCTCTAGAACCTTCCTCCCATCCTTACATACAAAAGGTTCTGGATGAACAATTAATTACAGGATTCACCTCCCCAAATCTCATTCCTAATGGATTATAAAGTCATGCAAGCATGGGATTATGTCCTATTCATGTGGGCTCCATCACAATGACTAGCAGAATAGCAACATTATACTTAAATAAATGAATAAATTAGTAAATAGAGGGAAGAAGAAATGGAGGAGGGGTGGTGGAAGGAAGAAGATAACGAACTGCTCCATCTATGGTGTGTGCTGGTGCCAGTGGAAAGAGAAGTGGTAGACAGCCTTTTCAGCTTTCAGCTAAAGAAGGAAGGAAGACAAATCAAAGAGATATTCAGTAAAGGTTTTTATTTAATTTCTATAAGTAGAGATTTTTATTTCAAGCAAATTCAACATAGTGGAATTCTAGTCTAACACAATTATTTTATCTATCCCTTGGATTTTTTAAAATTTTGGATTAAAGGTTGATCTAAATTTTGGGTTAAAGATTCAGGTAAGAAGAATTGAGCAAACTGAAGAAGACTCAACTGAGAGATGGACATGTGAAAGGAGAGGAGACTCAAATGAATTTATTGATCTGAAAAACAAATACAAAAGACATAACTGTTAGTTCTGGTGAAATGAGTATTATTATCACCAGTAGATTTCATCCTTCTGAGCTTCCCGGTGTATTTGAATAAAAATAAGGTGGCACATATTTGAGAGGCTCTATATTGACATACATGGAGAATTCATGAAGTACAGTATTCAGATTGTTAGCTTTTGAGTTAGATCAGCTAGATTATTGTCCTGACACCAGCACTTGTTAGTTATGTGACTTTGGGTAAATCACTGAACTTCTTTGTACCTGCCTCAGATACCTCATATAAATGATAGTAATAATAATAATACCTAACTGATAAGGTTATTGTTGAGGTTTATATGAGATAATATTTGCAAAGTACTTTGCATATTTCCTGGCATATAGTAAGTGCCCAGTAATATGAGCGAGAAAGAGAGATGGGAAGAGAGACAAAGACAGAGAGAATGTGTGTGTGTTGACATCTGTATATATGTATCTACAAAGAAAAATAATCGGAAAAGATCCACCTCAAATCATCAATAAAATTAGGTCTGGGGAGTAGAATTGGGAGAATGTGGCATATACCTTCACTTTTTCTTTAATGTTGATTCTGTTATGTTGATTTTGTATAATAAACTTCAAATCATTAAAAATTTCAATAGTAGATCTAAGGAAATCATTTGCCAAACTAAATTAACCTAGAGAGAATACAGTTTAAATTAGTTTATGCAGACTCATGGCAGCAGAATAGACCACAGATAACAATTTCTTTGTCAGGGGATAATATTAATATGCACATTCAAATATATGGTCTTAGGATATTATCTCCACTAGAGTTGAGAAAGTTCAGATATTTCTTGGATCTTACTTTATCACCTGAAAAGCAGGGCCAGAACTCAAGTACCCTTATTCCAATAAAGTCCCTCCACTAATGACATCTACAATGTTGATCCATCCCCACCAAGCCCAGTTTTAAGAACTAGCAAGAGCTCATTTACATAATATTGAAACCCAGCAGAGTAGAGAATGATATTTTCTGATGAACATGCTAATTTGCTGTAGATCTAGATAAAGATATTGATGAAAACTCTCAAAATATATAGTTACCATTCTGGTAATTTCTTTTATCTTGTAAAGTTTACATAAATTGAAGCTTCAGGCTGTTGTGGGTGATAAACAATCTTTTCACCTTGTGGATAATTCAATATGGTTAGCTTAGGTTGAAATCTCATTTTTCTGGCTGCTGATTTACAAGATCACCCAAAGAGTCTATTCAGTAATTGTGATGCATTCCTGTAGCATTTAAGACTAAGCCCTAAAAGCTTTGCTTTGTATACTTGATCTGTAGCGACCTTTAGATTTTGCTGCCCATTGAACCGAAGGTCTTCCTTGTGAAATCATAGAATAGTGCCCCAGTTCACTTTCTGTTACTTGATATCACTGAACAAAAATACCATTATCAGTGTCTGAGAAAAGAAAAAAAAGATATGGTACCCTGTCTCTTTAAAAGTTTAAGAATAGCAAACACAGTAGAGTTAATTCTTTTGGGGGGCTGTGCCTTGAGAATTTTCTGGCCCAGAATCAAGCTACAGATAATTAATTATGTCAGTGAAAAGCTCTGATGGCCTGCTCTCTTCAGAGAAAAGTGACATCATCCATAGAATTCTCTGGCAATAAAGAACAAAGCTGTGAGTGCAGGAAATAACAGACAGATGTCCATGAGTGCATATTTTATCTACTTCAAAGTGCATTGCAAGAAGTCGTGCTCTAGGGCTGTCTCCCAGCAGCAGAGGCTTGGCAAGGGGTCTTGGAGATTTAAAGAAGTTTACAGGATTGGCTTTACTGCCTCACGTGCTCTGGCCTGAAGATAGCAGTGCGGCATCTTTAGGGAAGTTACTAAAAAGATGATAGTGCTCAAAAAAAATGTTGGCAAGATCATGGCAAGCCAATCAAGTTATGTAGTGTGGGGAAATTGGGCCAGATGGTGGCAGCATCATTTGTGGATGAATGTTAGTACAGGAAACATTACCCAGAGAATTGAATTCCAGAGCCTTTCCTTGCTTTGTAGTTATGTCGTATTTTCATATGTAACTTGTAATAGAGAGAATAAATATCTTGGAATCAGATAACTCTCTTTCTTATGAATCCTATGACCTTGGGCAAGCTATTTAATTTCTTGAACTTTATTTTCATCATCTGTAGAATGGAATTAAGAGAAGTAATACCCCTAAAAGAATTTTGTTCATACTAAGGTGCAAGGTAAGTATTGGTTGTTATTAAATTCAGCTCTGTCCTTCCTTGCAAAATATGTTAGTTTCATATTATGCATACAGATTCAAATATATTTAGCTGGAATAGATGTTTACTTACACAAAATATTTTAATAGAAAGATCATTGTCTCTAAATGTCAAATTCTAGAGGACAAGAAATTTTCCTATTAGAAATTCATTCTGGGGCATCTGGTTGGCTCAGTCTGTTAGGCATGACTTGAGCTCAGGTCATGATCTCATGGTTTGTGAGTTCAAGCCTGCATTGGGCTCTATGTTGGCCACACAGAGCCTGGAACCTGCTTCAAAGTTTGTGTATTCCTCTCTCTCTGCCCTCCCCCTGCTTGTGCTCTGCTCTCTCTCTCACTCAAAAATAATAAATAAACACTAAAAAAAGAAATTTATTTCTCTGAGTTGAAACTACCTATTCCAGAACTTTCTTCAATTTTTTTTAAATCTGGTGATCAAAATAAAACAAGTTCAGTACAGATCATTGAGAATATGCATTCTCAATGAGAGTGTTATTGTTCCCAACAGGGTGAAAATTGATTCTTAGAGGCAAAGACATTTTAGATGTTACAATGGTTTGTGGACCTCAAAAAGATCACGTACATAAATAGATATACAATATACCTGTGGTATTAAAATTTCATAAGTGTGGTAATTACAAAAAATAATCTAAAAAGTCTTACTAGGAGAGGGGCGCCTGGGTGGCTTAGTCGGTTAAGCGTCTGACTTTCGCTTAGGTCATGATCTCACGGTTCGTGGGTTCGAGCCCCGCGTCGAGCTCTGTGCTGACTGCCAGCTCAGAGCCTGGAGCCTATTTCAGATTCTGTGTCTCCCTCTCTCTCTGACCCTCCCCTGCTCATGCTATCTCTCTCTCCTAGAAATAAATAAAAATATTTAAAAAAAAATAAAAATAAAAATAAAAAGTCTTACTAGGAGAGAACAAGTGAAAAAATTTTGAGAAACACTTACCTAGAAATATGAAAAGTTACAAAGGAAAATATCAATCATCCATAATTCTACCAGCTTGAAAGAATAATTGTGAATATTTGGGTGAGTATTTTTCTTCATACATATTTTTTAAATAATTGCAAATGCAGTGTACACACAAATTTGAATACATATTTGTTATAAGCACTTCCCATATCCTTCAACATCCCTTGAAATATAATTTTTAAAGCCCATAAAATATTTTATCATATGGAAGTATTATTTTCTACTCAAATATCTTCTTAGTGACAATGTTTTTACTGTTACAAATAACATTGTAATGAACATATTTGTGCACCAATCTTTGTCCTCACAAGAAGCCTTAGTTAGGGTTTTTCTCACTGACATACCGAACCCTTTATAGCTGAGGATAGTTACCCTGTATCTGTCATAGTTGTTACAGATATTTCTCTCTCTCTCTCTCTCTCTCTCTTTTTTTTTTTTTTCTGGCCATTTAATTGGCTATGGTTTTGTTTTTTTTTTATGCATAGAATCTCTTCTTTGTCATTTCAGAGAAAGTCTTTTCCTCAGACAGATGTCAAATAACTATCCATGTATATTCATTCATTCATTCATTCATTCATTCATTCGTCTTTGAACAGAAAAACTTCTAAAACAAGGTCATATGTTAATTGGTCGATGAAAATGTTGTGATGAGGGGCCTGCAGAAGCCTAACTATATTTCCCCTAAGAGCAATGATTCAGCATTTTCTAATGCAGTGTTTCTAGTAACTTTACAGAAAATAACTACTGCAGGTAATAAGAATCAATGTAGCTCATTGAGCTACAGAAAGAATGTAGCTCATCTCTGTTTGTTCCTTGTATACAAGGAGGAACCTGAACCATGGAGAGGTTTTATAGGAGTTTAATTAACATACTGAGAGTAATAAACCAGTATCTTTCGGAATCTAAACTTTCTCTAGTGAAAGATAAAAAGTAGACTTTTTAATCTTTGAGAACAGTTCTGTTCTCAAAGGAAAAAATGTACATGCTTAGAAGAGGAAAAAAACAGGGGCGCCTGGGTGGCTTAGTCGGTTGGGCATCCGACTTTCACTTAGGTCATGATCTCACGGTTCGTGGGTTCGAGCCCCGCGTCTGGCTCTGTGCTGACTGCCGGCTCAGAGCCTGGAGCCTGTTTCAGTCTGTGACTCCCTCTCTCTCTGACCCTTCCCTGCTCACGCTGTCTCTCTCTCTCTCTCTTCTAGAACTAAAACAAAACAAAACAAAACAAAAAAAACCAAAACCACTTAAAAAAAAAGAACAGGAAAAAAACAGGAAATTGTTGTTAGACACGTAGAACGCATACACACAGCACACACGCACGCACACTTTACTCATACATTTAGCAAACATTTATTGAGCAGCCACTTGTGTCAGTCACTGCACGAAGGACTAGGGACACAAAAAGAACACAAGAGGCATCTGCCCTCACTGCGTTCTCCATCTCATGGAAAGGGAGAAAAGGAACGACTGAAACTACAAGTGGTGAGAATAGTAATTAAGGGAAGCATCAGGCATCAGAAATGGTACCTTTTATGCCAATTCTCAAAATTTAGAATATCACATAGCTTCTAAACATTGACATGGAGGTAATAATACACATGAGATATTCTTGTTTTTCTTTTAAATTTTTAATGCTTTTATTTATTTCTGAGAGAGAGAGAGAGCGAGCGAGCAGGGGAGGATCAGAGAGAGAGACGGAGACACAGAATCTGAAGCAGGCTCCAGGCTCTGAGCTGTCAGCACAGAGCCATATGAGGGGCTGGAACCCGCGAACCGTGAGATCATGACCTGAGCCGAAGCTGGGCATTTAACCAACTGAGCCACCCAGGTGCCCCGAGATATTCTTGTTTTAAAAAGTTTTGAATGTGCCCTATTTATGATTCAATACAGTGAAAAAGCAAAATAATTGTATGAGTGGATGCAGTGGACCATATTTTCTCTTTCAACAAGTAGATTTGACATTTCAAACTGAGACATTGCTCTAGAATCCAAATATACCCATTAAAAATCATTTGACAAATCACAAATATAGAAGTTTTATAGCTTTCTCAGGATCTCCTTTCTTTAAAAAGAACATTTCAAGTAGGAGCTCTTATAGGAATTTTATTAAACATCAAAGATGCAATTTCTAAAAGTTAACATTTCTATTTTGGTGTACTTATTTTTATTTTATTTCCCTAAATCAGAGGGCTTGCCTTTGGTTGCACCTTCATTTGTAGGCAATGCCTGCTTTTCACATGAGTGCTAGTGGAAGATGTCTTAACATTCTTACTCCTGCCAGGCTTTAAATAGAATGCTCAGAAAAGTTTTAAAAAAAATGGTAAGTCATTTCTGCTGTAATATGATTTTTTGACATGGTGATAAAGGAACTACAGACTCTAGAGTAAACAGTGCAGTCCAAATTCTTGAATTAGAGAGAAAGCTGTTCCTTCAAATTACATCAACAAATACAGCAGGAGGCTCAAAAGCACAAGGCAGGCCAACACGGGATTGCTGGTTACCTGTTAGGTTTGTGGCATAGGAATCACAGATATTGTTATGAGTGGTTTGTACAGCCACAAAATATTGTGAGGAACAGGGACAAGAAAAAGTGCCTTAGTCTTTGACTAAGTTAGTTACTGAGTTAGTTTGCAGGAAGTCTTTCGGTTATGTTACTCACCAGATGCAGCTGTCCCACATCAGCCAATTCACCTTTATAAGAAAAGAGAAAATTGGGGCGCCTGGGTGGCTTAGTCGGTTAAGCGTCTGACTTTCGCTTAGGTCATGATCTCGCGGTTCGTGGGTTCGAGCCCCGCGTCAGGCTCTGTGCCAGCTCAGAGCCTGTAGCCTGTTTCAGTCTGTGACTCCCTCTCTCTCTGATCCTCCCCTGCTCACGCTGTTTCTCTCTCTCTCCTAGAAATAAATTAAAAAAATATATTAAAAAAAAAAAGAAAAGAGAAAATTGCCTTTTATTGGGCACCTACAGAATTCCAGGCACTGTTAGGCACTTCACATAGATTTCATCCTCATACAGATGGGAAAACAAGCTCAGGGCTAACTGGCCAATGATCACATCCTATAGTACACTGCAGAGCCCCAATTGACCTGTTTGGCTTCCAAAGGGCAGGGCAATTAACATTTGCCAAGGATCTTTACACATTAGTTCCTGTAATATCTGTGAGGTAGCTACTGCTATGGCCATTTTACAGGAGAATGAATTGAGTTTAGAGAAGCTAACTCACTTATTTAAAGTCACACTAGCAGTAGTAGTGATAATGCATATTTCTATCTCGAGATTCCCGAGTGCATGCTCTTTCGATTACATTGCTTGTCTTCAGTTGTAATAAAAAATAAGCATAAAACTAGTGCTAAGTTTACATCAAGAACTTGTTTAAAGATAAAAAACAAGTGTGTTGAAGAACTGCATAACAATATACATCTTCAGTGCACCAGAACAATTGATACTCCAAATGACCACCCCAAGTTCTTGAAAAGACAGTAACTTACATACATTATATTCCTTTCAAAAGGAGAAAGACTTTATATTTCATTTGAGGACGCTCCTATTTCCAAGTCCTTAAAATGAAAAAACTCTAATGTTTAAAGTACTAACTCTTGGAGCGCCTGGGTGGCTTAGTCAGTTAAGCCTTCGACCTCGGCTCAAGTCATGATCTCGCGGTTTGTGGGTTCCAGCCCCGCCTCGGGTTCTGTGCTGGCAGCTCAGAGCCTGGAGCCTGTTTCGGATTCTGTGCCTCCCTCTCTCTCTGCCCCTCCCCCACTCATGCTCTGTCTCTCTCTGTCTCAAAAATAAATAAACTATAAAAAATTTTTAATAAAAAAATAGAGTACTAACTCTTGATTATTTATAAAAGTAAATATCCAGTGTGCCATTCCCTGTAGATAATAGCTGAGATTTTCTTGTATTTTTCTTTAAAATTTAAACTCTAGTTGTTCTAAGTTGGTCAAATGTGTGTGATAAACATCAAATTCATTTATTAAAATCAGAGGCTGAAATGAATATATATATATATAAACATACCAAATCTAAATGAAGTCAATGATGTAGTCTTATTTTGTTTGACTGAAATATTTTCTCTTCTGAAAAAAAGTCTTACTTCTATCTCCCAGCCCTCACCAGTCACAGGATAAAAATAAGATCAAAGAAACTAAGCTATCTTCTCCCTCTCTGGCTTCTACCCCCACCTGCTCTGTGGGAATGCTAAGCCCCCTTGGGTTCCTCCCATTATATGCTAGCAGTCCTCAGACGATGACCCACACATGTTCTGCACACTACTCTGGGCTACCATTTGGCATTTGCCATTTTGCCCTTGTTTCTACTCTAACCAACTGGGGTAATGATGGCTGCTCCTGTAAGTGCCTGCTGAAAGCACAGCCCACATTACTTTTTCTCTTCTGTTTATGTCAGCTGATGACTACTTGGAGGCTGCTCAGTATAGTATATACACTGAGAGAATGATACAAGATAAATAAAGGGCTACTCTTTACTGCCTCCACCCCCCGCCCCCACTTTACTACTGAAGCACAGTGTCTTGAATTCTAATTTACCAATTCCTCTTAGTTTTATTTAGGTCTTTTATGGCAATCCCTCACCCTGACTCAGGCATGGGTTGAGGGGGGTGGGCTGGAGGGGAGTCTGAGTGACAGACACTATGTTGCACTCAGACTCACCCTTCCCCTCTGACCTTGCTTTATTGTCCTTCAACCAAAATGGTGCCCTTCCTCCCTTGGGATGAGTTCTTTCCCAGGAAGAGCCTCAGTTCCTCATGCAAATAGCCCTATGGCAAGGCCACCCTGCCAGTTAGTCCTCCAGACAGGATTATGTTGCAAGATTTTGCTCATGCTCAAAAAATAACTTTTAGAGAAAATCTAAAAAGGAGATAATCATAAAAAAGTAAAGAGGTGAAGAAAATGTAACTTAATAAGCAAAATTGTACCACAGATGTCTCTACAGAGATGTCTGGTACCAGGTCTATTGTAGATCCTTTATCTGCCCTGGGTCTCATCTAGCTGGTTTTTGTTGAGGGGATTAAATTTATGGAGCCAGAGAAAACAACCACAGTGAGAAAATAATCATCTAATTGTGTGTTAGCAAATGCTTCTTTCATATTTTAAGTAATTCAGCTTTTCAACTTGTTCACAGAAAGCTAGACCCTATCTGCTAGACCTGATTACATATAGGGGTGGGCAGTTTAAAGGCTTTGCTGAAATCTTTATTAGCACGGAACAAAAAGCTTGTAGTGTTTTGGAATTTAAGAAATTATACACTGTAGCATCACAGCACTGCATGAGGGAACCTGTGACCTTATCTAATTTCTAATCCAGGACACAGCAGCTGTCGTACTATTAATATCCCAATGTGTGTAAAAAGAAAATAGAAGAAAACCACATAAGTAGTGAAAATGTGTTTCAATCCATGGATAACTCTGATATTCAGCTAACTAATCATAAGGAAAGTATGACTGAATTTTTATAATTTATTGCATGGAATTTTACCTTTTTTTCCTAAAGTGGTAATCTCTAAATAAAGGTTTCTTATTTGAATTATTTTGGTGGCAAGCAAGGTACTCTTAACTTTTTAAAAAACGTAGTAAAATATACATAATGTAAAATATATCATTTTAACCACTTAAAAGTGTACAATTCTTTGGCGTTAAATGTATTCACTTTGTTGTGCACCATCACCATCCATATCCAGAACTTTTTTCATCTCCCAAACCTGAAACTCTGTACCCATTAAAAAAAATTTTTTTTTACATTTGTTTCTATTTTTGAGATTCAGAGAAAGACAGACCATAAATGGGGAGGGGAAGAGAGAGAGAGGAGACACAGAATGTGAAACAGGCTCCAGGCTCTGAGCTGTCAGCACAGAGCCTGACACGGGTCTCAAGCCCACAAACCAAGATGTCATGACCTGAGCCATAGTTGGACCTTTAACCAGTTGAGCCACCCAGGCATCCTTGAAACTCTGTACCCATTAAACAACAAGTCTATGTCTTCCTTTCCTCTCTGCCCTCGAAGCTCTGTACTTTCTGTCCCTATGAATTTGACTATTCATATAAGTCGAATCATAGAATTTGACTATTCATATAAGTGGAATCATATGGTATTTGTCCTTTTGTGACTGGCTTATTTCACTTTGTATAATATCCTCAAGTTTCTTCCATATTGTACCATGTGTCGGGATTTCCTTTGTTTTAAAGGTCAAATAATATTGCATTATGTATATACATCACATTTTGTTTACCCTTTCATCTGTCAATGGATACATGAGTTGTTTCTACCTTCTGGCTATTGCCAATAATGCTTCTATGAACATGAGTGTCCCTGCTTTCAATTCTTTTGGTTATGTACCCAGAAATGGAATTGCTGGGTCATGTGATAATTTACTGTTAATTTTTTGAGGAACCACTATACTGTTTTCTGTATTGACTAAAATATTTTACATTTTCATCAGTAGTGCACAATAGTTTAAATTTTTTTCCACATTCTTGCCAATATTAGTTATTTCCTTTTTTTTTTTATGATAGTCATACTAATGGGTATGAAGTGGTCTCTGACTGGTTTTGATTTGCATTTCCCTAATGACTAGTAACAACTGAGAACTTTTTCATGTGCTTGGAAGCCATTTGTATATCATACTTAGAGAGATATCTATTTAAGTCCTTTGTCCATTTATTAATCAGGCTATTAGGGTTTTTTTTTTTTTTTTTGTCATTGAGTTGTAAGCATTCTTTGCATATTCTGGATGTTAATCTCTTAACAGATAATCAGATATATGATTTGCAAATACTTTCTCCCATTCTGAGTTGCTTTTCACTCTGTTGGTTGTGTTCTTTGATACCGAAATTTTAAATTTTGATGTAGTTCAATTGATCTAGTTTTTCTTCTGTTGCCATGCTTTTGGTGTCACATATAAGTAATGATTGTGAAATCCAATATCATGAAGTTTTCCCCCTATATTTTCTTCCAAAAGTTCCAGCTCTTCCATTTATATCTTTGATAATTTGGGGTTGATTTTTGCATATAGTATAAGATAATGACCTGACTTCATTCTTTTGCATGTGAATATTTAGTTTTCCCATCATCATTTGTTAAAAAAAACTGTCCTTTCCCCCACTGAGTGGTATTGGGATTCTTACTGAAGATCATTTGCCCATACATGTGAGAATTTATTTTTGTGTTCTCTATTGTATTCTACTGGTGTAGATGTCTATATTTATGCCAGTACTACACTGTTTGATTACTGTAGCTTTCTAGTTAATTTGAAAGCAGAAAGCCTGAAACCCCCGACATTGTTCTCTCTCTCTCTTTTTTTAAAATATTTTATTTATTTCTAGGAGACAGAGAG
This sequence comes from Proteles cristata cristata, assembly GCA_017311185.1. NCBI lineage: Eukaryota > Metazoa > Chordata > Mammalia > Carnivora > Hyaenidae > Proteles > Proteles cristata. The sequence goes on along the minus strand of JAESUZ010000047.1, from coordinate 433,448 downwards.
ACAGCGAGAGCAGGGGAGGGTCAGAGAGAGAGGGAGTCACAGACTCTGCAACAGCCTCCGGGCTCTGAGCTGGCAGTCAGCACAGAGCCCGATGCGGGGCTCGAACCCACGAACCGCGAGATCATGACCCAAGCGAAAGTCGGACGCTTAACCGACTAAGCCACCCAGGCGCCCCAGCATTGTTATCTTTTAAGATTGTTTTGGTTCTTTGGGGTTCTTTGAAATCCCCACTGTATATTAGGATGCGTTTTTTTTTTTCTGAAAAATCATCATTGAGATTTTGAGGTATTTTCCTTCAAAAAGTTCAAGCTATTATGTTGATAATAACAGCAAGTTTTAACATGAAAATAGCATCTGTTTTTAACATTTTTAATGAAATATTTCTTTTGGCTGATATTTAGTCTAAAGTGCTAGAAAGGAGTAATCTTTCATAAACATGAGTATAGAGACTTTAAGGCACTACTGACCATATATTTATGGAAAGAAATTTCTCCAAAGAAACCAAAAGTTACAATTTTAGTCCCAATGGCCCTTTAAACTCACCATGTTTGAATCTTCCCCTTGTATGTTATGTTACTAATCATGTTCACTTTGCTTTCTAAAATTCAGGAGAGAAAATGGATTTAATTTTAATAGTAATAGCTAATATCATCGTAAAGTAGATAGCTTTTTTTCTCCCACTATATTTATAACATTCATATTTACCTAACGAGAGAAAATAGTATAATTCAATTTGCATGAGATTTAAAGATAGTCCATTTCCTGTTGCAACATTCTGGTAGAATGCACTGTTGTTCCTTATTCGTTTACATATTTTCCTTTGCAATAAACTTACGAAGAACAAAGTGACTCCTAAATTGTAGACAAAAATGTCAGATGAAAGAGTTCACAAAATGTAATTGTTTAGATCTTTTAAACAAGGCTAAGTAGTTAAGGTTGTTCTGAGATTTTCAGCGCCAGTTTATGCCTCTTTGACTTCACATCATTTAATTTTACTTACTTGAACAAATATTTACTGACTTCTTATCACGTGAGCAGGCACTCTTAGTAGACACTGAAGATACGTTTTTGTCCTCAAAGCAGCTCACAGCCTTAGAAAGAAATAGGCAGTCAATTATTTAAATAGATACAGAACATTGAACTGAGTTCCAAAAATAGGAAACCATTAAAGAATGGGCATGCACTGGTCTTTCAGGATCATCTTTTCTAGGGTTACTTGGCTTACTGAGGCAATAGGATCATATTTAGGTAGTTAACTAAATAATACAAAGAAGCAAGAGTGTTTAGGAGCATTGACTGGTATTCTTCCATAGGCATAGAAATAGAAATAGATTTATACTTTACTCAAAATGCATCCTCCATTTAAGCTCAGCAGCTCTTGGCAGGGAATGTCTTGTTCAAGGTGTGCAGTATCCATATGTAGGGGCAGGCTTCTTAAACTCTCCACCTTGATATGCTCCTTCTCAACCTAAGTGGGTGGACCACCATGCTGGGGACCATGGTGGTCTAAGAATTTGCCCCAAGTTGTCCATCTCAAGCAAATATTTTCTAAGTCCTAAACATTAAAGTGAATATTAAAATTGTATTAATTTTTGAGAAAGTTTTAATCTACTTCCCACTCACCCCAAGTCTTCAAGTAATTTTAGTGGTTCAGGAGGATATCCTTTGTTTAGCTCGATTTTACCCTGCCCTCCCAGAATCATATACATACATACCCATTTTAGAAGTGTGGGAAAAGATGTGTCACATACGCATAAGAACCAAGCATTTTTTCCCACTCATTATGGGTTTTTCCCAAGATTGAAACATCCCACAAGTTTAAAAAATGGTTGAAATTGTCACCAGGCATAATCATCAATAATAGCACTTGCCTTTAAAGAAAGCTAAGGTTTGGAAACACCATCACTGAAATTCAGTTCCTGAGTGTAGTAAGTCCCCACTGACTGCTGATGCTTAGTTGCAGGGACATTTTGGAATATCCAGTCTCCTGTCCACCTTGAATTTGCCCTAGGATGACCAGCGCATCCCCATTTTCCTAGGACTGTCCTGATTTTCTAAAGTCTAGCTTTGTGGGGCCCTACACCTCTGAGTACCTGGCAGACTGGGACAGTGATTACCCTAATTTGTCCAGAACTGGCAAACACTGCCAATAGTTTCCAGGGACTCTCCGGTTTAAGCTGCTGGTTTGAAGTAATGATGATTTTTTTGGTGAAGGATCAGTGGAACTAATAACATAGCAAGAACATGAGAAACCTCTGGGGCAAGCAAGTTACTAGGAATTAGATGACCCTGCCTAGAGGACTGAGCTAACACAGCAGGTATGTTAAGTGGTTTTAGTGCTGCATAGGCCTATCTGTCCTAAAGCAGTGGTTTCTAAGTGCAGCTGTGCTTTAAAATCACCTGCAGAGAGGGGTGCCTGGGTGGCTCAGTAGGTTGAGCTTCTGACTTTGGCTCAAGTTGTAATCTCACCATTCATGAGTTCATGACCCACATTGGGCTTAGTGCTGTCAGCACAGAGCCCTCTTCAGATCCTCTGTCCGCGTCTCTCTCTGCTCCTCCCCTGCTCACACACTCTCTCTCAAAAATAAATAAACATTAAAAAAATAAAATCACTTCTAGAGATATTTTATTTTATTCCAGTATAACTGATGTACAGTGTTATATTAATTTCAAGTGTACCATACAGTGATTCAATCATTCTATACATTACTCAGTGCTTATCAAAATAAGTGTACTCTTAATCCCCTTCACCTATTTTATCCATCCCACCACTCACCTCCCATCTGGTAGCCATCAGTTCTCTATACTTAATAATCTGTTTTGCTTTATCTCTTTTTCCCTTTGTTCATTTGTTTAACTTATTAAATTCCACATGTGAGTGAAATCATATGGTATTTGTCTTTGACTTATTTCACTTAGCATTATACTCTCTAGATCCATCCATATGGTTGCAAATGTCAAGATTTCATTCTTTTTATGGTTGAATAATATTCCAATGTGTGTGTGTATGTGTATACACATACGTATGTATATGTATGTGTGTGTGTGTGTGTGTGTATGCCATTCTGACTGGTGTGAGGTGATATCTCATTGTGATTTTGATTTGTATTTCCCTGATGATGAGTGATGTTTCATGTATCTATTGGCCATCTGGATGTTTTGTTTGGTGAAATGTCTGTTCATGTCTTCTGCCTATTTTTTAATTGGATTGTTTGGTTTTGGGGGTGTTGAGTTGTATCAGTTCTTTGTATATTTTGGATACTAGCCTTTATTGGATATACAATTTGCAAATATCTTTTCCCAGTAAGTTGTCTTTTAGATTTATTGATTGTTTCCCTCACAGTGCAGAAGCTTTTAATTTTGATGAAGTCCTAATAGTTTATATTTGCTTTTGTTTCCCTTGACTCAGTAGACGTATCTAGAAAGATGCTGTTATGGCGATGTCAGAGAAATTCCTGCCTGTGCCATCTTCTAGGATTTTTATGGCTTTAAGTTTCATGTGTAGATCTTTAATCCATTTTGGGTTTATTTTTGTGTGTAGTATAAGAAAGTGGTCTATTCTCATTTTTGCATGTAGCTGTCCAGTTTTCCCAACACCATGTTTTAAAAATACTGTCTTTTCCTCATTGTATATTCTTGCCTTCTTTGTCATAGATTAATTGGCAATATAAGTGTGAGTTTATTTCTGGATTCTGTACTGTGTTCCATCGATCTGTATTTCCATTTTTGTGCCAGTAAAATGATGTTTTGATTACTACAGTTTTGTAGTCCATCTTGAAATCTGGGATTGTGATACTTCCAGTTTTGTTCCTCTTTTTCAAGATTGCTTTAGATATTCTGGGTCTTTTGTAGTTCCATACAAATTTTAAAATTATTTGTTCTAGTTATGTAAAAAATTCTGTTGGTATTTTGATGGGGATTGCATTAAATCTGTAGACTGCTTTGGGTAGTATGGATATTTTAACAACATTTGTTCTTCCTGTCCATGAGCAAGGACTATCTTTCAATTTGTTTGGGTCATTTTCAGTTTCTTTCATCGCTATTTTATAGTTTTCAGAGTACAAGCCTTTCATTTCCTTGGTTAAGTTTATTCCTTAGTCTTTTTATTATTTTTGGGGCAATTATATTTCTGAGGGGTTGGTTGTAATAAGTCCATTTTCACTCATAATTTTGTCTATTTGGGTGCTCTCTCTTTTCTTTTGGAAAAGTCTGGCTAGAGGTTTGTCAATTTTGTTTACTTTTTCAAAAAACCAACTCTTGGTTTCATTGATCTGTTCAATTGTTTCTTTGGTTCTAATTTTTACTATTTCTCTTCTTCTACTGGGTTTAGGGCATTCTTGTTGCTCTGCCTCTAGTTCCTTTAGGTGAGCTGTTAGATTTTGCACTTGCACTTTTTCTAGTCTCTTGAAATAGGCCTGGAGAGCAATGTGCTTTCCCCTTAGGACTGCCTTTGCTGCATCCCATAGATTTTGAATTGTTGTGTTTTCATTTTCATTTGTTTCCATATATTTTTAAATTTCATCTCTAATTGCCTGATTGGCCCATTCATTCTTTAGAAGGGTGTTCTTTAACCTCCATGTTTTTGGATGTTTTCCAGACTTCTTCCTGTAATTGATTTCAAGTTTCAAAGCATTGTGATCTGACAGTGTGCATGGTATGATCTCTCTTCTTTTATATTTATTGAGGGCTGCTTTATGTCCCAGTATGTGATCTATCTTGGAGAATGTGCCATGCGCACTTGAGAAGAAAGTAAATTCCCTGGCCTCAGGATGTAAAGTTCTAAATATGTCCGTCAGGTCCATCTGGTCCAATGTGTCTTTCAAGTCCATTATTTCTTTAATGATTTTCTGTCTGGTTGACCTATCCATTGCTGTAAGCGGAGTATTAAAGTCCCCTGCTATTAGCACGTTCTTATCTAGAAGCTTGTTTCTGTTTGTGATTAATTGTTTTAGATATTTAGGTGCTCCCATATTCAGTGCATAGACATTTATGGTTGTTAGTTCTTCCTGATGGATGGACCCTGTAATTATTATGTAGTGCCCTTCTTCATCTCTTGTGATTGTCTTTAATTTAAAGTCCAGTTTGTCTGATATAAGTATCACTACTCCAGCTTTCTTTTGATTTCCTGTAGCATGATATATATTTCTCCATCCCCTCACTTTTATTTATTTATTTTTTTTTACAAATAGTTTATTGTCAAATTAGTTTCCACATAACACTCAGTGCTCATCCCCACAAGTGTCCTCCTCCATGCCCATCCCCCCTCCCCCCCACATCCATCAGTCCTCATTTTTGTCAGCATTCAAGGGTCTCTCATGGTTTGCCTCTCTCCCTTTCCCCCACCATTTCCCCCCTTCTTCTCACCCTTGTTCCTCCGTCAAGTTCCTCCTAATCCTCCTATACGTGCAAACATATGATATTTGTCCTTCTCTGCCTGACTTATTTAGCTCAGTATAACACCCTCAAGGTCCATCCATGTTGCTACACATGGCCATATTTCATTGTTTCTCATTGCCATGTAGTATTCCATCGTATAGAGAAACCACATCTTCTTGATCCATTGGTCTGTTGATGGACACTTAGGCTCTTTCCATGTTTTAGCTATTGTGGAGAGTGCTGCTATGAACATTGGGGTATATGTGCTCCTATGCCTCAGCATTTCTGTATCCCTTGGGTAAATTCCTAGCAGTGCTATTGCTGGGTCATAGGGGAGTTCTATTGTTAGTTTTCTGAGGAACCTCCACACTGTTTTCCAGAGGGGCTGTACCAGTTTACATTCCCACCAACAGTGTAGGAGGGTGCCCGTTTCTCCACATCCTCGCCAGCATCTAGAGTTCTCTGATTTGCTCATTTTAGCCACTCTGACTGGTGTGAGGTGGTATCTCAGTGTCGTTTTGATTTGTATTTCCCTGATGAAGAGGGATGCTGAGCATCGTTTCATGTGTCTGTTGGCCATCTGGATGTCCTCTTTGGAGAAGTGTCTGTTCATATCTTCTGCCCATTTCTTCACTGGGTTGTTTGTTTTTCGGGTGTGGAGTTTGGTGAGTTCCTTACAGATTTTGGGTATTAACCCTTTATCTGATATGTCCTTTGCAACTATCTTTTCCCATTCCGTTGGTTGCCTATTAGTTTTGTGGGTTGTTTCCTTTACCGTGCAGAAGCTTTTAATCTTGATGAGGTCCCAACAGTTTATTTTTGCTCTTGATTCCCTTGCTTTTGGGAATGTGGGTAAAACCACTTTCTATATCCATTTTGAAAAACTTCTTAATTTTTGTATAAAAGAATGAAATTCAAAATGTAAGAAAGCTCCTGTCCTTAACCATTACTGTTTTCACATAGAAATTTTATCAGAAGATAAAATTTCCTCACTTCCTCTATGAAGGCTTTTCCTTAGCTTATATTCAAGTTAAGTGTATTTTTAGATGAAATTTTAGCCCCCTGTATCCCCTCCATTCTAAGGCTTATCATGTCAATACTTTCAATTATTTGTTCATATCCTTCCAGACTTTAATCTCTGGTGATTGTATCTCTAACTACTGAACACAATGCATTGCCCAAAGTAAATGTGCACAAATATTTATTGAATGAATGATTGGATATAACCCTTTTTTTGAATTATGTCACCTGTTGTGGCTCCACCTGTCCTGTGTCTTATTCTGTGCCCGCCCTTTTCCCTGAACTCCTAGCAAAACCCAGATACCCTCTGTTGACTTTATAAAATGGATCACACACTTACCTGTGGACCATGTGCTTTACAGAGTAGCTTTTTGCTGCCCTGACATATTTTTAATCAGCTCCTTATGCAGCCAGTCAGACATCTTCTTGCTCAGTCTAGTACAGTTTCAGTTCTGCAGGGACATCTTTGTTCTTGACTTCCATATACCTCCCTTAGCACAGAGAGAAACATGTAGGATGGAATAGAAGAATGTGTCCCCTGTGTCTGTTTTTATACCCTAATCTCATATTTCTTCTTCTTCATCATCAGGACTAAATAAATTGAACAATTTTATTTAGTCTCTTCCTCTTCTTTCCCCCTTTTCTTTTTTTCTAGAATCCTCTTCAAAGTATTTTTCCCTCCGAGTCCTTTTACATATATTTTGAATACGGTGGTCTGGTTGGCATCACTGCAGCACCCTAAGAATTTAACTACTTTCTTCTGATAAAATTTCTATGTGAAAACTGTAATGGTCAAGGACAGGAGCTTTCTTAAATTTTTTCATTCTTTTATACAAAAATTAAGAAGTTTCTCAAAATGGAGATAGAAAGTGGTTTTATCCCCAAAATGTAGGATCTTATTTACATAGATTGAATCATAAATTTAAAGTAGTTAAAAAATTTATTGTGATTACATAGATATTTCATTAACCCATTGATTAAACAGACACTCCAATAATAATGATTGATTTACTAAATTAAATTACTTTAAATAGCAGTAATTTAAAGGTAACACTTGCTTGTATTCCTTCCCGGATTATTATTATAGAAATTAAAAAGCTTTTAGTAAGTTCATGATGAATGGAGTGGTTTTAAATATATAATTCACAGTGTTATACTACCATAACCTCTTTTTCTTTGGTAATTAGTGCCTAGGGTAATTAAACTAAGAATGAAATGTGTGGTATATGTAGCATATCACAATTAATACAATTCAAGCATAAGTACATTTTTATGGAGAGAAGAAAAAGGTGTTTCATACCGGCTGGAACAAAAGAAACTGTTTTCTTTTAAGAGAATTATGATTTGTTCCAGAAGACAGATATTAACAATATTTACATATTTCTAAACCACATAGCTTCAACTTTTAAACTGAAATAGCTACCTATTTACATTTCTAAAAACTCCTTATTTACATTATCTGCCTGAAAACCAATAACCAATGACAGTCTTTGGGCTCCTTCAGTCCAGGGTCACCATTTACAGATATGGAGTTATGCCTTCTATAAGGGTACCTGGCAGAAGGCATAGACAGAGGTCGACATAACAGCACTCTCTTTCCTTGCTAGGTAAGCTGCACACTGACTCAGGGCTGTATGTCCTGGAGGGAGTGGGCACCTTTTTCTAAACTGCATAGAGATGCTGTACAAGACAGCCTGATACTGCATCTAGGTTTATGTCCTTTCACTCCGAATGAAAACACATTGCCTTTCCATTAAATTATTTTCTAACTTTAACTTTCTTGTGAATTCTGAACTACTAGTTTCTTCAAAATTAATATTTTCCATTTTTGTCTTGAAATGAGCACATGTAAATGTGGCAGAGACAACTTGGGGAAAATCTGCAAATTCCAGTCTATTGACGTTTCTGTAATAAATTAGTCTTTAGCCATCTGGAATTAGATTAATTTGGAGACGACGAAAAGGCAATAAAAGTGAGAAACCTCAAGAAAGACAAACTTCATAATGGTCCTGTCCCAGGGCTAACTAGTTAGCTCCTTTGTTTAGAATACTGTGATAATGAGCCAGGTTTATAATTTCAAACCCATAGTTAGTTTAACACAGGGGAAAACTCTATTCTATTGCCACAGGCTGAAACTCTTGCCAACTAGTTTGTTCTCTGGTAGAAGTTTTCATGTAGTCAGGATACTTCATACCCATCGCCGTTACTGGAAAAACAAGTATATGACCAGATGAGAGTCCATTTAGCAAATGTTAGCTCCATTATAACTAGAAAATTCATCGCTACTAACCAGTAGAAAATACATCCAGATTGCATTATGTGATGAGTTCCATAGTCAATATGATATAAAACCTATAATCATGTGGTTTTATCAAGAGCTTAACAAAGTGCTGACATTTTGTTGAGAAACCAAAGAACAACCTTGACCCTACCAATCTGACTCATGTGATTGGCTGTCTGGATGTTAGAGGAGTTAAATTTCACCTTTGGTGGTGAATACATTAGAGTGAAAGACCAGCCCAGCACCAAGTGAGTTCTGAACCATGTGTTTCTATGCAAAATGAATCACTTTGTGGGTAACAGGACATCACTAATAAAGGCTGTTTTTGTTAATTACCCACAGAGTTATAAGTAGAATGGGGAGATCAGGGTGCTATTTCAAACCAGATTTGAATTCTTCATTGAAAGCATACATAGAAAGCTAATAAATTTCAAATTGTCCTTGACCTCATGTGCACTGCAATGGCATTAGTATCCCAAGTACTCTTGATTCAAAAGCACTCAGAATCTTTTCTACTTAGATAAAGCAATTTTTATGTAGTTAATATTAGCACAAACCCTTTTTCTGCTTGCCTGCTTCCTAGCAACCTGAAGCAGACTATCTGCTTGCCAATCTGCTTTTGATAAAAAAAAAAAAAATAAGAACAAAAATACCCAGTGAATTTGCCAATAGCCCTGAAGAGATGGGGATGTGTTCAATAAGCTTTGTGTTGATTTTGTGAGTCTGGCATGTGATTTATGTTGTCGACTGTCTGACCTTGCTGCACTCTACCACAGGCCAGGGAAGATGTGATCCATATGCTGAAGACAGAGAAAACCAAGCCTGAGGTTCTGGAGGCTCATTACGGGTCTGCAGAGCCAGAGAAAGTGCTCCGAGTCCTGCACCGAGACGCCATCCTAGCCCAGGAGAAATCTATAAGAGAAGATGTCTATGAGAAACCGATTTCAGAGGTAAAAATACAACATCAACAAGTCCCCCTATAGAACGATACCACAGAGTGGTAGCTTCACATTCTTCCATTTTACAAACTCTAACATTTTCTTTCAAAGGTGACATTTTTATGACACACTAATATTGAAGTAAAGTGTAATTACATAGTTCATGAATTATAGTGGATACATTTTAATGATAAGAATTTTGGAAGCATTTCCTTAAATATACCTAAAGCCTAAAATACATTTCTCATGTGATTATGCTAGTTATAGGCTCTTGCCGTCTGTTATTCTTTCATTGCTTTAAGAGGTGATGTGTGTAAAAATTTGAAGTGCTTATCAGTTTTGGCATAGAGTTGTGAGGATCATTATCAAATTGGTAAAAGAAAATTAAATTGATTCTTGATATTATGTTGATGAATATTTTATTATTGGTATTTATAAAGGTACTGTGTCTTAGTAGCTTATAGACTGTCATAATTAAAATGGTCTCATGTGAATTGAGGCATACAATGGTTGAGGCAAAATCCCAATGGAATGCTTAGAGTAATTCTTTTTTTTATTAAAAGAATTTTTAATCTTTATTTATTTTTGAGAGAGAGAGAGAGAGAGAAAGACAGAGTGTGAGCAGGGGAGGGGTAGCAAGACAGGGAGACACAGAATCTGAAACAAGGCTCCAAGCTCTGAGCTGTTAGCACAGAGCCTGACGCAGGACTCAAACTCACAGACCATGAGATCTTGATCCGAGCTGAAATTGGATGCTTAACCAACTGAGCCACCTAGGCAAAATGCTTAGGGTAATTCTTTAATATGAAAGGAAACCTAAGAGGGCTACATTTAATCATTTTTATATAAGATTGTGTTAGGAACTATTTACTGTTGTTAATGTCCCACAATACTACATGTTAACAGTATTCCCACATTGTAGTAGAAGTTTAAGGCTGAATTAGGGAAATGGAGGCTAGATCTAGCCACATTAACTCTTCAGAATTCATGTAAAAAAATCATAGTTGTGAAATTACATCATAAATGAAAAAAAAAACACAGAAATTAAAAGCCTAAAGCAATTGATTACAATTTAACTTTTATCTTACATCAAGGATTTGTAGCAGCTCAGTTTGACAGGTCTCAGATGCGATCTGCTTTAGACAATATTCACAACAGATTGATGGTCCCATAATTACTTAATTTCTGAAACAAGGATAAGATGGAGTTCTTTTTTCATCTTTGCCTAAAATGTTAAGAGATGATTTATGATGGGAAGCAGTCAACTGGCTGAATCCACTTTCATGTGTGAGAGCCATGGTTACTAGCTGCATATGGCTTTGGGTGGGTCACTTCAGCTCTCTAAGATTATTTCATTATCTGTCAGGTGGTATCAACAAGAGTGCATATCTCATAGAATTGTTGTGTGGATTATGTGAAGCAATGCCTATAAAACTTTTAACACAGTGTCTGGTATATACCAGGTACTCAACAAATACTAGCCATTAACATTTGCTGGGATTTGAGCATATTTGCTCACACCTTGGAGGTGTTTGAGGAATAAACACATAATTAAGTCAAAATATTCATTAAATATTATTATTATGATAACCACCTGGATTGGAGAAGTCAGTTTGGATAAATTATATCATTTAGGTTTTCTAATTCTTTTCTCTCAAGTTAGAGCTTCAGATCGCACATCAAAGCAGAGATAGTCACATACAAATCACATAGACTTACCCAAATTCACTGCTTCTAATCCACTGAGTTCTATGGAAAATACACAAAGAGAGGAATTTCTGACCTACCTTCAGAAAGTAGGCCTAACCCAAATGTTCCTATCTTATGGTCAGAGTTGCAGAGAACATACCCACCCTGTGGATGGTCCTTTAAGAATTTAGTTGGGCATGCATTTTGGCTCTTTCTCCCCTGACAATAGAAACAACCTGAAGAGTTATTCCTCCCTTGGAGAAGAGTGAGTAAGGAGATAGAGAGGAAGACAGAAGCTACTTTTCCCAATGTTGACAAAATGGTGAAGTCCTGCTTTACAGGAGAAATAGAAAGCTAGAATGAGAAAAGATTTATCTTGTAGCATCTACACATTTTGGGTCTCTTAACCCTTTGGACTTAACAACCAAGTTGTCATTACCCAGGAGCAGAAGTCCTTCTTCCAACTTCATGAGGTAAGGATCCCAGTACAATCACTGTCCCATTAGCCTTCTAGGAGTATGAGCAGATAGTCTAGCTTTTCTTCTTAGAAGCTATCCTGCACCTTGAGCCAAAAACCCACTGCTCATTTTTATTTCCGTACCAAATTAGGCCCAGCTAGCTTATCCAATGGAACTCACCAGAGGTTAAGCAAGGAACCCCATGTGGTGGATCCCTCTCATTTGCCACATATCTGGGGAGAAATTAAGCAGCAAATATTAAATCTCCTTGAGCTTCTTTGTGAATTAAAGCCCAGGATATCAAAGTTCATAATTCTTAGGCCAAATTCCAAAGAAATCAAGGTTTCAGTTTCCTTCCCAAATTCTTATTCTGCTTAGCCTGAGGGGTCTTAATATTATGCATTTTCAAAGTTTAATTAACATACCCTAAAGTCCCCCTACTTCCCCTTTTATCGAAGAGTCCAAAGAATTATTAGGACACATGCAATTATCATAATACCAATCTCACACTCATAAATTTTAAAAATACAAGAAAATCCTTCAGTTCCATGGTCAGTTTATCTCAAGGAAAATGACTCAGCATAATGCAGGCCTATGTTACTCTCAGAAAGACCAAAGTAGAGACTTAAGGGATATCTTAGGGAAGGAAGGTAGGTAGAGAAAATCATTAATTACAACAGGATTCTGGTCAGTCTGGGGCAGTTGTCCACATCAGACAGAGCCTGTTACCATCAAAAGTTAATAATAATAGAAACAGTGAACCCAAGGTTGGCTGAAAGAATCTGCATGCACTATCCTTGCCTTCAGTGAGAGGCATTTAAAACAAACCATGAGAGACTCTTGAATGCTGACAAAAACTGAGGACTGGTGGATGTGGGGGGGAGGAGGGGTGAGCATGGAGGAGGGCACTTGTGGGGATGAGCACTGGGTGTTATGTGGAAACTAATTTGACAATAAACTATTTGTAAAAAAAAATAAAAATAAAAAAAATAAAAATAAAAATAAAACACACCTGTCTTTTTCAAAAGGTTTAGGGATTTGCAGTGGTCTTCTTTTAGGTTCTCTACTTTTCCACTTGCATGTTGAAAACCTCTTTAATTATTTTCTTTTTTTCTTCAGTAAGAAGACTCAAGTGAGGTTTTGTTTTGTCTTTGTTTTTTAAATGTTTATTTATTTATTTATTTATTTATTTATTTATTTATTTATTTATTTAGAGAAGGAGTGAGGGAAGGGCAGAGAGGGAAAGGAGAAAGAGAATCACAAGCAGGCTTAATGCTGTCGGCGCAGAACCTGACATGGGGCTCAAATCACAAACTGTGAGATCATGACCTGAGCCAAAATGAAGAGTCAGATACTCTACCAACTTTGTTTTTGTTTTTTAACTTTTTGATTAGTTTCTTCAAGTAATCCCTTCTTTTTCTCACTATTTTATGGATCTTATAGTGGTTTTTATTTGTTTGCTTCTTTTTCCCTATGCTTTCTGACCCAAACATTAGTTTTCCTAATATTACCTTCTGTATTATGTACTAGATGTCAAATAAAGGTGTTATGAGCCTGCCAAGAAGATAAGACAAATCTTAGCTACATTTATGTCCTTGATTTGGATGATCCTCACTGAAGGATGAGTCTTTCCTCATCTGACTACATTCCAAGTTTGGACTGTGTATGCTACTGTCCTGCCTGAATCCCCCTTTATTTGTCTCATCTTTCCTCCAAACTCTACATCTCTATGTTTCTTGATCGTGTTCGCTCAGGGCCCATCTATATTAGTGGACACCTTGAAACTCACCAAATAATGCTTAAAATGTTCTACCTTGATCTTCTCAGAATTTAATTCTTAAGTCTGCCTATATTTTATGTATCTACTTTGAATAGCTGTGTCAGCCTTCAAGAGAATGGCTCCCAACTGATCTCATGAAGAACTATCTGCAATTCATAGAATGCTTCTTAAACATTTCCCGGATCCCAGTACCTTTTCTATGGGGGGAATCACATTGCTCTGTTTCTCTCTGCTCTCCTATCTCTACCTCCTCTGGTCACTCATTCTTATCCAATAATGACTAAAATATCTCCCTTCTTTATAGCCCTATCTTTAAGAGCACTTATCCATTTCTCTTTTGTGTAAGTCCAGTTTGACCTTAAGACTTTATGTTTCCTCTTTAGTAGATTTCTCTCTTCCTAAATTCCTCAATACATCTCTGGTTAGTATTATCTGCAGATAACAGAGCTAAAATCACTTCCTGAACTGTGATTCTTATGTCTAAAACATGCTGAAATTTCTCTTCATCTCAAGTCCTCAAAGTTCTTCTCCATCAACTTGATTTAGTGGAATAAGACTTCCAGGTATACTCTCCCTAGTAAATTTTGGCCTTTGGTGCTATGATGATCTCATTTAATTTTCCTTCCACCTGTCCAAGTGGGAGCTATATTTCTAAAGTAATAGGCTCCCATTTCACTTTCACTGTTCATTAATAAAAGTAAACATTCTTCTGTGGCTGAGCCACAGTTCGAATCCTGAAAACCAAAAGTTATGGACACACATAGTGTACATGATTAACGAATCTACAGAGTCATAGTTATGAGAGGTGGTCTTCCAAACTTCTAGACAAGCCACATATACCCAAGAGGTTAGGCCACCTCAGTTATCTCCTTGGAGCCCTATGTAATCCCAAACAAAATAACAAGACACAGGGTCTTGTACAGCTGATCTCTTACTACCTATGTTGGTTCTTACACCTGGAATTTAAAATTGAAAGCTAGATCCTCACATATAGATTCCTAAAGAGGAATTTGCTACCTTCACAGTTTAAAGTCTGGGTCTGCAGTTCTGTGTGAAAATCAGCATATACTCCAGTGTCTTGGTATCCTTTCAATACATTAAGAGACAAAAAGACTGGGGTGCCTGGGTGGCTCAGTCGGTTAAGCCTCCGACTTAGGCTCAGGTCATGATCTTGCAGTTCATGAGTTTGAGCCTCACATTGGGTTCTGTGCTGACGGCTCAGAGCCTGGAGCCTCCTTCAGATTCTGCATCTGCCCCTCCCACGTTCATGCTTTTTCTTTCTTTGTCTCTCAATAATAAATTAAAATGTTAAAAAAAAGAGAGAGAAAGAGAGAGAGAGAGAGAGAGAGACTATCTTCATGATTATGTAATCAGTGCCAAGGTCAAGCTGTGCTAGTTGTAGGTTAGGGGAACATTGCCCACTGAGACCCCAGGAACTACTCTAGTGAGCTAACCCCAGGATTGTAGCTGCTGAGAGCAACCAATCTCAAAGGCCCACATGGGCAGAACATATTAAAGCTAAGGCCTACCTCCTACCTAGGCTGCCTCAGAACACTTAATATCAAAATACGCTGTTTTTCTCCAGATGCCCTTACAATGTGTATCTTTCTAAATAGCTTAGCTATCCAATTAATAATGTCCCCATCTTCTCCTCTGGAGTTCCTTGAAGGCATTGAGGGATAACTGCAGGAGTTGGAAAGAGGAGTTCAAGCTTGTAATCTTATTGGTCTGAATAGACCAATGAACAAACACCACTGGGTTTTCTATTACTTTCTCTCCTAGACTTTGGAGAAACCACTCAAAGGAGATTTGGGGCCTTCAAAACATAATGTACCATTTTATGGCAGGCAGAGTAAAAAAATAAGAAATAAAAAGGCTGAATGCTTATGCCTAGTTCTCTATCCCAAATACAAGTTTCAAATAACTCACCCCTCCTTTCTTAGGGGAGTGGGGGCAAGTACGAAGAAACAGGCAGAAGTTGCTCTTCCAAAAACGAGAGTCCTACTTCCTTCTACATTCAAAAGGAAGGAGAGTCCTACTTCATGATAAAGTAGAAAGGATCAAAAAAGGGGAAGAGTTGCTCTTTCTACATTGATGACGATGATGATGATATTTTAGAAATGTTTGACACATTCTATAATATATTATGAAAATCACAATGTAGAAAGATAGGAGAGTTCTTGGGGGAGAATATTTTATAGTTGGGAGATATTCCAATAAAGGAACTCTCTTGTATAAGATTACAGAAATCTATCAGAACACACAAAAGTACCATTTGTTAATTCCTGATGGTATCAAATATTATCAGCCACCAGTTAACCTGGGCTTCTCTACCAGTCTGTCTGATCACCTGCTGTTAGGCAAAAGGATGGAGATCTAGTCAGAAATACTGAGGATTATGGAGTCAGTATCTCTTTTATCTGGGGCCCCAGAAATGATCCATTCACAATGGAGATATTGTGCTACTGTAGAGGGAACCTTAGACCCTCTGTATGACTAAGGGGCAAACAGGGAGAGCCCAGGGGAAGAACTCAGATGCTGACACCCCATGGAATGACTCCATTAGGTTTCAGAGAGTAGGTAGTGGATTGAGAATGGATTTTAAATATGTCTGTTTCAACAAAAGCAGTGATTCTCAGCTTGGAGTGAGTGGTGGTACATTTGGCAATTTCTAAGAATAGGTTCGTCACAACTAGAGGTAGTACTACTGGCATCTAGGAGGCAGAGGCCAAGGATGCTGCTATACATTCTCCAGTCCACAAAACAGCCTCCCAAAATAAAAAATTATTTGGCCTAAACTGTCAGTAGTGCTGAAATTGGAAACGCTGAACTGCAGTTTGAAGAGAACAGGATAGGGAACTGTCAATATTATAAGATTTGGTCCAATTTAACAAACATTTCCTGAACACTTACTTTGTCCCATGCACTGTTCTTGACACTAGGGACTAAAACCATAATCAAGGCACCCCTTAAAGATCTTTAACCTGGGTGACTCAGTCAGTTAAGCATCTGACTCTGGATCTGGGCCCAGGTCATGATCTATCAGAGGTTCATAAGATCCAGCCCTAGGTCAGGCTCTGTGCTGATAGCTTGGAGCCTGCTTGGGATTCTGTCTCTCCCCCTCTCTACCCCTCTCCTGCTCGTGCATGTGCACATGTTCTCTCTCTCTCTCTCAAAATAAATAAACAAACTTAAAAAAAAATAAAAACAATATCTCCGTCAGAGAAATGGGCACAAAAAGTCCTGTAATAATATTTGATGACATCTCTTTTAGTCTGAGGTATGTGCTCTCTACAAGTTCTGAAATTATCCCTATATTTAGCATATCTTGAAGAGAGCAGACTGTGGATCTTTCCTATACGTTTCCTAGAAATGCATGTAACTGCAAGTCTTAAAAAAAAGATTGTGATGATGGTAATTACTTCCCAGGGGAGAAGTTTGGTATATGTACATGCTGAGCTCTTAATTTTTCTGACATCAGGAGGGCTGTTATCTTCTTCCTCTCTAGGTATAGGGCTTTGTCTCATCTCATTAAAATAGTGAAAGAGTTTGTTCTCTTGAAAGTTTAGGGACAATACACCTGTTCCCAGAAAAAGGCTCAGAAGGCTAGAAGTTACCGAAGCCTTATTATGGCTAGTTTACAAAGCCAGTTGGCCTAGACAAAACGATGGAATGGGGAAAATGGCAGAGAACACCAGACTCAATGTTCTCTCTTTCAGATGATAAATCAGTAAACCAATATAATATTTTGAGTCACATGCAAATCAAATAAAATATTAAACTCTTTCCCATGTTTGTTTACTCAGCTGGACAGACTTGAGGAAAAACAGAAAGAAACCTACCGGCGCATGCTAGAGCAGCTGCTGCTGGCAGAGAAGTGTCACAGGCGCACCGTGTACGAGTTAGAGAGTGAGAAGCACAAACACACTGACTACATGAACAAGAGCGACGACTTCACCAACCTGCTGGAGCAGGAGCGGGAGAGGTAATGAGCACCTCACTGAGATGGCCCAGTCCTTCCATCTCAGTGCCTCCTGTCTGGGGTCACGCTCCAATCCCGTGACACCACAGACAGGAGGCCGGTGGTTCTAACTCTGATTTCTGAGTGGTTGGTGACCTGAATGAGTCCGATTTTTACCTGGAATTGTTCATGTGAATAGATTTGGGGATGCACAGAGGTGGGGCACCAGAATCCCGCTAGCATGTTGAAAGCCATAAAAGCATCAAGCTGGAAACAAACCCCAGGGAGCGTATATTTTTGATCAGTGAAGCCACCTACATCTGAAAAGCCTCTCTCCTGATTTCCTTCTTTAGGAAATAATCTTTTTTTGTTTCCTTTGAGGTTGAAACCTACTTATTCAGGAAGACAAATTATGAAGCTTAGCAACTTAAAGCTGAATTCTATTCATTCTTAACACCACTATAGAAAGTCTTAATATTTGGTTGTGTATAAAGTACTTAATGGCTAGAGCTACCTGCTTTCTAAGGTTTGTGTAACTCTTAAAACTCAGTATATAAAAAAAAGAACAAAAACAAAACAAAACAAAAACTCTGCATGTGGAGCATGGGTATCTGTCCTGGCAGGTAGTTTTCTCAGACCAGAGATCACCACATTTGAAGTAGAGACTCCACATTGAAAAGCTTTGTAATTAACTCTTCTATACTCTCCAGTTTTTTCAGCATCTTCTTTTCAGCTTATTCTCTCCTTTTTCTTTCCTCGGCTGAATGGTTATGTCTGTGAATTCCACACTCTTTGAAACCAGTGACATCCAAGCCTGACGCTTTGAGTTACCAAGCGTGTCTGCTTCTGTGTTTAGGACTTGCAAATTAAGAGCCACTTGGGAACAGCTTTACTAATCCCAGCTTTATTATATACTTAAGTTACAAGAAAGAGATCTGGTTTTCCTAGATTGGTTTGCTTATAAGAAAAAGCTGTCACAGTAAGAGCAAATAAAAGCATGAAACAGCTTTTGTTAAATTTCTAAAAATCATTGGTAATTTTTACTTATTACTGGACTTGACACATCCTTTGGGGAAGGAGAAATGGAAGAGAGAACAATGGCTGCAGTATTACGTACGATATTCTCAGTTTACGGTTTCTTTAAGCCTGTCTTCTGCTCCTGGAAGCTACGGTTTATCAGCTTCATGTTTGAACAAACAGATGGTCTCATCTGACTTTTTTTGGATAGCCACGCGGTGAGAATAAACTCCACTTCCTCAGTCTCTGAACTTCCCAGCCTCAAACACAGATCTTGCAAACAAAGTTCTAAAGGCAGTGTAAATTGGGAATCTCTGCAACAGCTGTCTGGTTAGGTGCTCTGTGTTGGAAGGTGGTCAGGTCAAGGAGTAGCAACTTGTTTGATAGTGACTTCTTAAAAGATCTGAAACCAAATAATTTTAAAAAACATCTGTGCGAATGAATTGTTTTCTGATCACACTGTAAATTACGTGATTTAGAACCAGACCCACCAGTCTTTTCTACAATTTCCCACGTAAGCTAACTGCCTGAAGTGGCACCATTTCACTTACAGAGTTGGTTTAAATGAAGCATATGCATGGAGAGACTGTACTTATCCCGGCTGTGTCTTTGTCTTTCTTTTTGTTTTCCTAGTTTTTGTGTTCTGTGAGAGGAATTCAAATAATAACCTTTGAAGAGCTTTATAGTTCACAAAGTACTTTTGTATTTATTATACAATAAGCCTATCCCAGATGTGTTTATTTACTAACTTGTTGATCAACTCTAGAGGAACAATTCCAATCCTCTGTACCCTTCTGGAGTTGATTTTACTAAAACAACTACAGCAACCATTTCTCCTGAGCAAAGTGCTGTGTAGAAGTTTTCAAAAATCAAAGTGAAAATTAAAAAAAAAAATACCTTAAGATGCTTTTGATACTTTGATCAGAGTTACTGGGATATGTCCGCAAACTTCACTAAGAGACCTTTGATGCTCACTTACCTATCAAACTTCCTTAACGTTCTGAAATAGTTATTGTTGACTTAAAGGGTTATACTTTAGTGCTTTATATTTTTTACTGTCAGTGTTTTTCCTTGGATCAATCCTCTGACTGACCAGGAGTGCACGCCCCACCAGACACCCGTTATGCTGAATTAAACATCCCCACTAGGACCCTGATAACTTAAGCTGGCGTCCCTGAGTGTCTCTGCGATCTGAGGAGTCCACGGTGAGTGGCTTGCCGAGTTCTCGGGGCAGTGAAGCCTATAGGATTTTCTCAAAGGTCAGGCCTGGGGTTCCTGCTGCCCTTTCGAAACTGCCCTGCTAAATCTGCTTTGGGTTAAATCCTCTTTTTGAAGTAAGCGGTCATAATTAGATCTACTGATGGGGACTGGCAGTTTGCTGACCCCGAGGCTTTCTTTCCCGTGGCCAAGTCGCCCGGGAGCCCCTCCCCACCAGGTCCCGAGACCGCGGCCTGTCCCTCCGGCCTCGGCCAGGGCTTTGGGAGCTGCTAGCGGCGGCTGCAGGGGCGCCACGCGGCCGCAGCACCTGCAGGGGAAGCTGGGCGGCAGCTAATAAAGAACCCGCATTGCTGAGCACAAGTGGGAGTCCTCCTGTAAAATGTTCCAAGTCCTTTGTTTCCTTTTTTGTTTTGCTTTCCCTTTCCCTTCTCCGGAAAAGTCCCTTTTGTCAGAAAAGAAAAAAAAAGTCAAGAACTTTACTATTTCCCTTTGTTTCTACAGGGAGCAAGAAAAAAGGAAGGAAGAAAGTGAGATAAGCCTAAATGGTTTGCCTATATAATCTTACCCAGCTTTTCCCAGTGAGTGTGCAACTCTGCAGGAGGTCTCCGCCCCAGACAGTTTTTCCTTTGGTGGTGTCGGGGTGGGGGTTGATGGGAGGGGAGGGGGGGGAGCTAGGAGACTTCCTGCGCCATCCCTCCCCCACTCCCCGGGGTAACATCTAGGCTTGGTTCTCTGTAATTATCCTGCTAGAGTTTTTCATTTCCTGCGGGAGAATGGTTAAAGATAATAAAAAAGGAACCAGGTATACAGGATCAGTAGCAGGTGTTGATAAGCAATCCAAATTGCGACTTTGGATGAGACCAGGAATCCCAGGTTCCCAGGCTCTGGGCACTGCCCAGGACTTAATGAGATCAGCCCTTTTGAGTCCTTCATTCTATGGATGGAGAAACTGAGTCCCAGAAAAATTCCGTAGCTCGACTCAGATCACGGTGTACCGTGGTCTAGCACTTTTGTGCAAATGAGCCCCTTGTGCAAAATGGCTTGTTTTTTGTTTTCTCTGTGTGTGGGCTCCCCACCTCCATGCTTTCATGACCAAACTATGACATAAACTCTTACAAGGCAGAATTGGTGGTTATCGGGAGGATATAAACAGAGACATTCAGACCAGTGGTCTCTAGACTGTCAAGATAGGAGAAACTTTGAGACAGCATCTGTGGAAGGAGTAGCCAGGGGACTTGTTGGAGCTGGGTTTGAGTAGCATACACAGGGCTCTTGAGTAGCCTACACTTGGTTGGATTCTGTTTGGGGCCAACAGAAGGGAGGACCCATTGGAGGCTGATGAGATGGTTATGAGGAGGTTAACAAAGCTCCCCCCCCCCCCGGCCACTCCAAGCCACCACCTTGTTATTGCCACTGACCTAGACCCTGCAAGTGTAAAAATAACAGAAGCAGAAATTATTTTTAACTCTTCAGGAGTTATTAAATTCATCTTATATAAAAATTCCACAAATTAAGTACCTAAAATGGGCAACATCTTTTTCTGGGCTTCCTTCATTCTAAGTCAGCAGACTGTGATCATAATTTATTACCATCAATTACGTCATATTTATTTTTATGAATAGTCATATTCCCAAATTAAAAGGATGAAATAGCATGAAAAACTTAACTAGCATTGTTAGTAATAAAGATGAGAAAATCCTTCATTGCATTAGTTAAGATTGGGTAAAGAAAACTCCCTTTCTAAATGCTGTATTGTTTGGTCCATATTTTAAGCAGACTTGACCTTTAAAGGCTTAATTCTGAGCACATGAGATCACCTTCAGAGTTTATACTTTATTCCCTGTCTGAACTGCAAGACTTTTGATTTTAATCTTAAGCTTCACTAGAACTGCTTTAAGAATGTCAAAATAGAGAGAACATAGTTACATCAAAAAGTGGTCTGGAATTTAAAGAAATATTTAAGGGGTACGGGTGTGTGTGTGTGTGTGTGTGTGTGCGTGTGTGTGTAAATGATTTGGGAGAGTGCTGTCTAAATCTATAACTGTAGTTTTACATTTTAAAGCTTTTGGATTCTATAGGCTCAGTTGTGACTACATAAATAATTACATCATCATATAATATTGCAGCAAGCTTTCCAAGTATAAGTTGTTTTTTTTAGGGTTTTATTAGGGTTTTTTTTTTTTTTAGTACAAATCAGCATCTCAAGAGAAATCTCTTAACTTATGAAGCAGAGAATGCAGGAGCAGGGGCTTGAAGGAAGAGAACTTTCAAGCCCCATTTTGTCACCATAAAGGAGAAGGGCTTTGCCTGGTGGCTTGTGGGCCAGGCTGCACTAATACACTTACCTAAGTTGGGAAATGATCAATCAGAGTAAGTTTTTGGAAAGTTTCTCTAGTGGCCTGGAATCCTTGGAAATATTCTTCTTCCACTTTATAGAAGAAGATTCACACTTGGTTCCCTGGCATAATACCCATTAAGGTTTTTTTTAGATTTAGATGTCGTATCTCTTAAATATGGCAACAAAATTGATTTTCCTTACTGGTAACTTGGTGAGTCATAATAAAGCAGTTTGTAAGAAAAGATGGCGATAATGTATAAAACGATCAAGACTTATCAAGCAGAAAGTAATCAATAGATGGAATAAATTAGCAAAAAAATAGCTGAGCCCTCTTCTCTGTGCTTAGCACTCTGCTAGAGGCTGTTCAATAGCAGAGTTAGTTTTTATTAACTTCCCCAATATGCTGGACACATATACATCCTGTTTAATACTTAAAAAAAAACCTATATGATGCATAATTACTGTCCCTATTTGGTACGTGGGTAAGCAGACAACTTAAACTCCTTAGGTGCCTTAGGTTACTACCAACAGTTAATTGGAAGAATTAATGTTTGAACTTAGTTTACAGTAAAAAGTAATAATCTTTTCTACTTTCAAGTTCTTACCTTTTGATTAAAGTGAATGCTTTATTTCCCCAATGCACGGGGGATGAAAAGACGCTTTGGAAAGTTGGCCAGTGACTGTGTGGACTGCACATCCATTCTAATGTTGCAGATTCAGAATTTGAGTACCAGACCTTAACTTGGTCCTGAGATATGCCACCTACTATCAGTATCCTACTGGCAAAGAAAATTGCTGGGAATGAACAGTTTTTAAGAAAGGAGAGGAATTAGAATTTAGAGACTCCATCACAGAAGGAATATGTTTTACAGTTGACTTTCTGAAAGAATGCCAGGATCAAACTCCTCCTTCTAGTTCCTCTTACACTGGCAATATACAAGTCCCACTTCCCACTGGAAAATGTGATTGAAATGAAAAGGGCTGAGGTGATGTAGTGTTACTCCTAGCTCAAAGCTGGGTATTTGTATTGGAGGATGGGATAATTCGGCATGGTATAAAGGAAGTGTTGTTACATCTTAAAGGGACTACAAAATTGGTGACTCAGTTTCCTAGGGTTGGAAGTTTGGAGACAGAAGAAAAGTTAATCCTCTTAATAGAGCCAGGATATTAATATATCTACTTTCAGCCCTCTAGAAGTAGGGGCATGTCACTCATCCTGAAGTAGGCACTCCCTGCATTAAACATGACTGGGCCCATTAAAAATGCCCTTGCGGTTCATTTTACCCAATCCCTCTGTACAGAAATGCAGGGTCTTCAGTGGATATGATCTTCCCAAACTTCATAGCACCCTCATTCTCAAAGTCATTCAGTTAGCAGCCTCTGATCTAAGACTCTTCTAAGTCTTAGTAATATAACTAACAGACAAGCTTAGGAAAATAGGTTGATCAACTGATCAACCTGATCAACAAAATTTTCTGATTAATCAAAGGTTATGATATAAATTAACTTACTTTTAGTGTTATGGAAAATATGTCTCAAATGTGTTTTAATTTCCTGTAAAACTTTTAAGTATAGCACAAAATCATATTTGATGACTCAGGATCTTGTAGTGCTGCTGTGTGGGTGGCTTTACAACCTCAGAGCCCATTACCTTAGATTCAAATCTGAATGTTAATTCCTGTTGCATTTTACTATAGATAAGGATGATGAAGATATTTTCCAGATTTTAAGGCTTAACCTGGCTTGCTGAGAGTTTTAATTAATTAGATTCAATGTATTTATACTTTTACAACAACAAGAACAAAACTTGAACCAAGAAGGACTCTAATATTATACAAAGGGGTGGGATAATAATCAAAGAGAACTGTCCAATCTAAAGGAAATGCATTGAAAGGGAGAGCTTGAGAGACAGTATGCAAGAATCACACTTTACTATTTCAAGATTTTTAACACATAAGAATGTCTCAGCCCTGGTATTTGATATCCCTTATTCTGGAAAAATCCTAGGAGAAGTAAAAATGGAGGACAGTATTTGCAATTTAAATATGGGAGGTAAAGGGGCACCTGGGTGGCTCAGTTGGTTAAGTGTCTGACTTTGGCTCAGGTCATGATCTCATAGTTCATGGATTAGAACCCCACATTGGGCTCTGTGCTGACACCTCAGAGCCTGGAGCCTGCTTCAGATTCTGTCTCCCTCTCTCTCTGACTCTCCCCTGTTCGCGCTGTCTCTCTCTCTCAGAAATAAATAAACCATTAAAAAAATTTTTATAATTAAAAAAAAGAGAGAGAGAGGTAAAGAGTGAGAACCCAGTAATGGGAGGTGCTTAGGTTGTCAGAGTCTCTTTAGATCTAAACTGATCACTGGGTTGCTCTCTTTCAGAAAGTTTTCAGGAAATTGCCAGATAGTTCCTGAAACTCTAAGCACCTGATTCACAGAAGAGGCCTCTTCTGAGAGAAATACAGGCAACTCCTTTCACATAAATGTCATTCTTTCTTTTCTGTCATATGACTGTCAATGCTGGTCATGACCAGTTAGACCAGAAGTCAACTGTCCTAGACAGAAGTCACAAAGGTCTCAAACTCAAATACCTGCAGATCCTTCAGCACACAATGCATGAGTGGTGGACCGCTGGGTGGAGATAGCAAACTGTGACTACAGGGAAAGTCCTAGTTCAGCTCAGGCTGATTGACTCGGATTCAGGGTGTGAATTCAGTTGCCACATTGTTGCTGATTCTGAATTTGAGAGAAAAGACAGAATTCTGACTTTAGTAAAATCTTCTAGTTTTTCAGTGTTAACTCAAATTTATAAAACAATGTGCAGTGAGCAAAATTCATCTGTTGGCTATTTATTCTCAAATGTGGCTAGTTTGCAACATTTGATAACCTAGACATTAGGGAGCCTGAGGCCTATGAAGTAGCCTGGCATGAGAACACTGCCAAATAGTGGGCTCTGTTTGATGGGGACTGACTAACCCACTGAGACACTGTCTTGGGGCACGTGAAACAGAAAGATATAAAGACCACAGAAACCAAGAAGAAACCAGCAGAGACAGAGAAATTCTAAGAGTGAAGAAGAGCCCACATCACAGGGCTGGGGTTGCAGTAGACACCTGCTTTTGAGAGGAGACAAGCATTGGGTCACATTTATTGCTGCTGGGTTACTAGAACTGTAGGTATATGACACAAAATGATGTGTAATCTAGTTCTCTCCAGGCCTGATCAGCTGTGGAGACAGTTTTCTGCATTAATTTACTATGGGGTACTCTCACTAATAACTCTGTCATCTTAGGTAGTGTGGGCAAGACTGTCCCTTACAACCTCAAAGACTAAGTAATTCAATTATAATATTATTATAGCTTTGACATTTTCACCTGCCTATACTTCATTATAAAAATTTACTACAGTAGGATAATAATTGGATATTTTAAACCTAATATTTTCTATTACCCTGTGTCCTGTCCTTAGTTGAACAGCCAGCCAAGAACAAACACTGCCTCAAAGAAAAGTTGCCACTGCTGAAAGCAAGAAGAGAACTGAATAACTCGTCTTTGGATTTCAGAAGCAAAAATCTAGATATAGCCTTAGAAAGACCATGTAATCAAGTGGATCCAGTTTTTATCATCCCTCTTCTTTCCTGTTAGATAAGATGCTTGGAGAAGCCTGAAAGCAAGAGCCATCTATGTTGTTCATGGGAAGAGGTAGTGCACAAGAAGAGGCTCTGTTCTGAGCTTTTTTGGGGAGTAGAGGGTGGAGGAAGGGAAGGTAAGAGTAATATAAACCACAGATAGATGTAGTGTGGAGAATTTGAGAGTAAAAAGATTACTAGGTTGAGCCCAAGGGTGTCTGAGGTTGCCTGGCTGTCATAACTAGTAGACTAGGTGGCTTAAACAACAGGAATCTATTTTGTCACAGTTCTGGAGGTTGGAAGTCTGAGATCAGGGTGCTAGCATGTTGGGTTCTCATAAGGCCTTGCTTCCCAGCTTGTAGATGGCCACTGCATGCCCACATGGCCTTTCCTCTGTGCATGCGTATGCAAAGAGAGAGAGATCTTCTTATAAGGCCTCTTCTTATAAAGGCCTCTAATCCTGTTGGATTAGAACCTTACCCTTATGACTTATTAACCTTTATTGCCTCCCAAAAGCTGCATCTCTAAATACAGTCACATTGGGGGGTAGGACTTCAATATATGAATTCTGGGGAGACACAATTTAGTTCATAGCAAAAAGCATGGCAAAACTTGTGGCTCTCCTTCTACTAAATAATTCAGGAGAAATAGGGTAAAAAATGGTGTCTGATATGCAACCCTAAAGAAATGTAGATTTTCCCATGTCCCTGAAAGGCCATGTGAATAGCTGAAGCCATGGCTGGCCATGAGGATAGAACTGGGACTCATTCATCTCAGAAATCTGAACAGATTGACACCTGAGACAAGAGACTACAATGTGCATCTCTTAGTAAGCCAGTGTGGAAGGATGATGACTAGATGACCTCTTACTCACCTTCCTGATGATCAAGGAACTTAATCTTTACTCCAACTTGACTGAGGAATCTTTAAATTCGTTAAGGGAAACCAGACTCAATTGAGCTTACCCAGAATGAACTAATATAAAGTATAATGGAAACTCATAGTGGAAATTATAAGAGATCCAGAAAAATGAAGATAATTGTATTTTTTACACATATAAGATTGAGGCCTGCAATTAGCACCCTCTTTATTAATAAAATAATCCAGATGTGTGCTACAGAGAAATCATGTGGCACTGTGGTGGGTTCCAGAGTGCTTATGGCATGTTTATAAATAGTTTGTGACATTCAGGGGATCATCTGAGCTAAGTCTAACCTCTTTAACTATGGTTAACTGCTTCCTGGGTTACTCTAGGTATAGCATGCCCCTCAAAATCTGGAACCTAGAGACAGTTGATTTCTTAGTCTCCTGCAATTCATTTGAAGGCAAATAGCTCTCATTTAACATTCTGACTCTTCTACTTCCTGCTCTGTAATCTTGGACAGGTTATCTAATGCCTCTAATTCTTGTTTTCTTCATCTACAGAGTGAATATAGCTAAGTACCTAGCTCATAGAGTTGTTTAAGTGCATGAGATAATGAATATAAAGTTCTTACCATGGGTATAGCATCTAATACCTAAAAGTGAACATTTTTTCCATTCACCTGTATATTGAACACTAAGAGGAAACCTATGTGAGTTTCTCTAAATCACAATTTACAGTATCAAACTAAGACATTTTGAGAACAATGCAAAGTATTGGAAAAGTAAACTCTTCTATTGTTTAGGTGGAGATAGTGGTTTTCTACTTAGATTGTGGGTAGACTCAGGAAAACAACAAACCTACTGCAAACAATTAGAGAATTCAATAAAGTGAGCTGGCACGGTATAAAACTACATAGAATCAAGAGTAAAAAATCAATAGCTTTTTGGGCTCCTGGGTGGCACAGTCGGTTAAGCGGCCGACTTCGGCTCAGGTCATAATCTCATGGTTTGTGGGTTCGAGTCCACATTGGGCTCTGTGCTGACAGCTAGCTCAAAGCCTGGAGCTTGCTTCAGATTCTGTGTCTCCCTCTCTCTCTGACCCTCCCCTGCTCACGCTGTCTCTCTCTCTCTCTCAGAAATAAATGAAACATTAAAAAAAAAAGAAAAAAAAAACAAAACTCAATAGTTTTCATACTTCCAAGTGACAAAAAACAAGACTACATTAAATATCAACTATCTAGAAATAAACTTATGAATATGAAAAAATTTAAATGCTATATGGAGATATGAAAAAGACTGGAAGTATTGGAAAGGTTTTACCATATTCTAGGACTGAGAACTCAACATCATAAAGCTGTCTTCTTTTATTAATCCACAAGTTTAATGTGATCCTAATAAAAATATCATTAAGATTTTTCTTAAGGTATGGCAACTAAATGAAGTGATTCTGAAGCTCGTATAAAAAATACACACACAAGGGGCGCCTGGGTGCCTCAGTCAGTTAAGCGTTGAACTTCAGTTCAACTCATAATCTTGGGGTTCATTAGCAGTTAATATGCAGTTTGTGAGTTCAAGCCCCTCATCGAGTTTGCTGCTGTCAGCACAGAGCCTGCTTTAGATCTTCCCTCTCTCTCTCTCTCTGTGTGTGCCTCTCTGCCCCCCGTCACTTGTACTTGTGCTCTCTCCCTCTCTTTCTCTTATTTTTTTTTAAATATGTTTATTTATTTCTAGGAGAGAGAGAGACAGCGTGAGCAGGGGAGGGTCAGAGAGAGAGGGAGTCACAGACTGAAACAGGCTCCAGGCTCTGAGCTGGCAGTCAGCACAGAGCCCGACGCGGGGCTCGAACCCACGAGATCGCGAGATCATGAGCGAAAGTCAGACGCTTAACCGACTAAGCCACCCATAAATGTTTATTTTTAAGAGAAAGACAGGGTGGGGCGCCTAGGTGGCTTAATCGGTTAAGCGTCCGACTTTCGCTTAGGTCATGATATCGCGGTTTGTGGGTTCGAGCCCTGCGTCAGGCTCTGTGCTGACTGCCAGCTCAGAGCCTGGAGTCTGTTTCAGTCTGTGACTCCCTCTCTCTCTGACCCTCCCCTGCTCATGGTGTCTCTCTCTCTCTCCTAGAAATAAATAAAACATTAAAAAAAAAAACATTTTAAAAAATACACAAGCAAGAACAGTCAAACATTGAAAATGAAAAGTAGTAGAAAAGTTTCCTAGTAAAAACAAAACCTCATTTAAAAATCATAGTAAGTAAAACAGTATTGTATTAGTACATTAATAGGTAGGTTAATGGAGCCTATAGAAATTCCAGTAATAGATTATAGTAGATATGGAAATTTAGTTATGTTAAATATGGCATTCCAAATCTGCTGGAAAAAGTTGGGACCCTTAGTAATGCTTATTATAGTCATTTTTATGTATAGGACAGGTAATCTTCCATAAACATGTGAGAGAGCTGACCTTATTTTAATCAGGGTCATATCTCTCTGGCCTCATTTGATTTCTACCATTTTAGGAGAACCAAAAATATAACAGTGTGGTTTATATCGAGGGAAGATTTAGCATTTATTTTTTAAGTTTCCAAAGGACAGATAAATCTTCTGTAATAAAAACAAATTATATTTGCAGAGTAAAATATAACTATGAAATACACAGCTGGAAAATGATGACTTTCTGTCTACAAAAATAATAGTATTATGATTTTTAGCCTTATACAATTTTAAGAGAAGTAAAACATCTAGTAATATAGGCAAACTTATGGAAGAAAAACTGCTGTAGTAACTTCTCTAAGCTCATAAATTTACTGTTATATTTCTATAACTGCATATTCAAAAAATCAGTAAATTAAAAGGAAGTGAAAGAACACATTTCATGTCTTGAAAAGAATAAAAGTTTAAACTCAATTTGGACTGATTTATAGAATAGCCTTGGGGATAATTATTTTCTTTTCCCAACAGCTGCATAAAGCAAACTGCTTTGAATGAGAAAAAACAAAACTAAACAAAAATTTGTCTGAAGTGTACTAGTGTACCACATTGAAGGATTTAAATGCATGTATTTTGCACAGAAGTTATTGTGGGTTAGGAAATGAAGTACAGATACAAATTCATTCATTTAAAAATTCTAATACAGATTTACTTTATAATGAGTGATACAGTATACATGCGCAAATAAAAATGTATGCCTATTTTCACTATTAATCTTAGACCCCTCAGGAACTGGAGCAGATGGGAAGTTTTAAGAAACACACAATGAAGACCATTAGGAAATATTTGTTATTTCCAGCTAGAAAATCAGCTAGAATGGTACTTTAACAGGCAAATTTTTAGTCAATACTTATAGTTTCAGAATCTACCAAAGTGGCAAAAATACAGTTAAAAATTAGTGCTTTATAGTGAGAGATTAAAAAAATTTTCCTGATCTATCATACACTGATACTATCAATTGTAATCCAGGCAATTGTAATGTCAGGCAATTGATCAAGTCCTATAGGCTTTCTGTATGTTAGAAACACAAAACCAAAGTCTCTTGTAGATCTTCTTTGAACTAGTTGAGTTATTAGTGAGATGTGTAACTTCCAGAGAAAATGATTGAATCTAGGTTGCAATGACAACTGGATTCAAAGTGAAAATTTCTAACAAATGATTGGGAGTTTTTGGTCCCCAGATTGGGTTGAGTTTTTCACTAAGCTGTTGGTATATTATAGCATCATGGCCAAATCAGGTATTGGAAAGTAATAAGTGAGATTATTCTTCCAGAATAAAAAACCTTGGGAATGCTGCCCTAAACTGGCAGCCATTTGTCATCGCACTAAATACCCGGCAAATGCTATTCTTGCACAGATTCATACACCAAGAAAGAGTTAAGAAAGGAAAGTTCTGGAAAAATGTGTTGTCTCCTAGCACCACAGTGAATATTCGACTCCATCACTTTAATATTTTTCCCTTTTTTCCAGGATGGAAGAAGGTACTCAGATTAGCATTACAAATCCTGGACTCCAGAGAGGGAGTTGGAACTTGGGAAGGTGGGGTTTTTCAGTGTTTGGAGATTGCTCCTTTCTGGCTCCTTGACCGAGTATGCACTCTTTTTCCAAGAATGCTTGTGTTTGGAAAGTACTTTGTGGTGGTGAAAAGTTTGAACAGAAAAGATTAATCAAAGGTTGGGTCTTTTATGCTCAATGCATAACATATTCAGCTCATGGATATGAACTCTTAGCCAAGAAACTATTCAAATTATTCAGGGGCTGAATGTGAGCTTCAACTGCAAACAAACCAGAGGTCGACTTTATTTAATCTTAATTCATTGCTCTTGACTTCAGAAACGTTGTGCCTTAAGAATTTGCTTTATTTTTTCTGCCTAGCTCTCAATTTCCTAGAGAAGTTTATGAAGAATTACTTCTACTTATTTTATTCTCAAATGCATAAGGAAGCACATGTATTTGATCTGAAATGTGAAGGGAACTAGAAATGGTGGACTATGGCTGCTCTGTATCCAGTGTGTTGTTGGAAGGGAGGGATGCTTTGGTCTACCTAGTCTTTGTCGTTTGTTAAAATGTCACTAAATCCTATATTCTGATCACAGAAGCGTTCATACATTTCCCACTTATTTACACCTATCATCCCTTCATCCAATATATTCTGATTTACTTGGCTCTCTAATACTCACAGATTTATCTCACTTCTGGAGTCTGTAACATTTGAGAAGTTTGGGATTATATTTCACCCAAGGAAAGAGGGCATAATTGTGTGCAGAACTACTGCCCAGACTTAATGCACCATTACCAAACCTCCAGGGAGGGATTGGAAGAATGTTCTCCACCCCTCCCATGCCCCGACCACGGAACACAAGTGTAGTGCTGTTAGCATATCCTATGACTTGTCCTTGCCTGCCCACTCCAGTTCATCAGTGCACCCACTTCTCACAGTTCTGGAGCACAACCTCCTCTGCAGCAAAAAATGTCTCCTGAGATAAAAGCACATAGAATTGGCAAGACCAGTCATCGCCCACATGTTGAGGAACTTCCCACTTGCCATATGCTAGGCTTGATCTTTCTCAGAATGTGTGGGAAAGATGTCCTCTTTGTCTCTTCTTGTTCAACTTGAAGAAAAAGCAATTGTGAGAAGATCTGATCTTAAGAGCCACTTGCTCAGGTCATGGTGCTCAGTGGCAACAGGTTGCTTAAAGTATGGTGAGACAGATACTCTGTCTCTGGGATGCAGCACTCTAAGAAGTTATGATTGTCCCAGAAGATCCCCACTCATAGTGGACTCACTTGGCCTATGGACCCATAATCACAATAATACTTTCCTTGTGATTAAATTAAATTGGAGTATACATTTCAGTTAAGACATGCTAAATATTTTGAGAAAGCAAGGGCCTCCATTTGGTTGTATGTCATTCATAGAAAAGAAAATTGCTAATCTTCTAACAAAAATTTTGATTTAATTCATTGAGTAATAATTGAATGAATGTCCATATTTGACCAGCCCATTTAGATGTTTAATAGCCTTCTCAAACTTAAGGTGTCTAAAATGGAACTCTGTTCCTCTTAGTTATGCTTATCTCTGTTAACAGTACCTGCATCTAATCAATCAAACTAACATGCAATCACCCTGATCTTTGTCTTCTCTCAACCTTCCAAAAGTAACCACTAGTGATTTGTACTGATTCTGCTTCCAAATTATATCTGAAATTTGTCCATTTTTCCCCAGAACCATTGGCACTGCCCTAGTCCAAGATAAAGTCTTATCTAAGCCACCATCCCGTTGTGTGTCTAGGGTACCACAATAGCGCCCTAGAGACATCTTCCTTCCGCTCTTGCTCTCCCTGCCCTCAAGTACATTCTCTACACGTTAGTCATATAAATCAGGTGTTTCAAAATAAAATCCAGCTCCTCATCATGGTGTGGCAAATTGGGCCAAGTAAGCTTGCTTTTTTTGAATTGTCAGGTCTTATTAAGAAGATATTAGTATCTCATGACAAAGGATAGGATACAATGAAAGCAGGTCTCCAACTGACTTTTGCCACACATACAATTACTAGTAAGCAGTATTTTATAGGCTTGGTAAAGTTTCAGCCCCCTGACCTGTGGACATGCTGACAAGTTCCCTGTCTGACAGGTTGATGCATGAAAAGACAGATGCAGCAATATTCTAGCTGCAGGATCAACTCTATTTCTGGGTATATCAGGTGATGGAATCCTCTCCTAAGTTTGAGGAACCAAGTGGAGGCCTGGGTCTATAGCAACGCTCCTGAGAACACCAGGCTGCTGGGTTCATCAGGTCCTTATATCTCATTTCTACAAGGATGGATCTCCAACACATCTTCAGCCATTCATTTCACCAATTAAACAATGATTCTTCACTTTTCTTATGTTAAATAGAGGACCCTCTAGTACACATTGAGGCCCTGGTAGCTTATCAGAACTATCTCTGGAACACATGTTCTAGAAAAGGATACTTGAAATGTTAGCTAATGGATCATTCAAATGGACCTTGTAATTCTCTTTTTTCATTCTCCATGCTTTGGTCACAGTGGCCTTCTTTCTGTGTCTAGAATCTCCTACACTCATTCCCACTTCATGGCCTCTGCTCGTACCCTACTCCCTTTCCTCTGGGTACGCATCATTGGAGTGTGACCTCCACCAGGATAGAGACTTTGTCTCTCTTGTTTACACCATATTCCCAGCTCTTAACAATGCCTGGTTCTTGATGGGCAGCTAATTAAAAATAGGTGAGTACATTAATCATCAGGGAAATGCAGATGAAAACCACAAGGAGATATCAGTTTCTACCTGTTAGAATGGCTGTAATAAAAAAGATAAGAGATAATAACAGTTGGCGGGATATGAAGAAAAGGAACCCCTGTGCATTGTTGGAATGAGAACTGGTTCAGCCCCTACTGAAAACAATGTGGAGGTTCCTAAGGAAATTAAAAATAGAACAACCATATGATTCAGCAATCCCACTTCTGTGTATACAGCCAAAGGAAATTAAAACAGGACAATGAAGAGATATTTGCACTCCCATGGTCACTGAAGCTATTATTTACAATAGCCAAGATATACTCTGGTTTGTCTTCAAATCCTATAAATCTTTCCTCTTTTACAATAGCCAAGACATGGAAACAACCCACATGTCCATTAATGGATGAATGGGTAACAAATTTATGGTATATGTACACAGTGGAATATTATTTAGCCAAAAGAAAGAAGGAAATCCTGTCATTTGCTACAACACAGATAGACCTTGAAGGCATTATGCTAAATAAAATAAGCCAGACAAAGAAAGACAAATACTACTTGGTGTCCCTTATATGTGGAATCTTAAAAAAAAAAATGTCAAACTCATAGAAAGAGAGAGTAGAAAAGAGGTTGCTGGGGGCTAGGGGGTGGAGGAAATAGGGAGAGACTGATAAAATGGTACAAACTTTCAACTATAATGTCTGAGGAAATAATGTGAAACATGGTGACCATAGTTGATAACACTGTATTGTATAATTGAAATTTGCTGATAGTAGAACTCAAATGTTCTACCAAAAAAAAAAAAAAAGGTTAACTATATGAGATGATGAGTGTCTTACTTAATTAACTAGATGATGGGAATCCTTTCACACTGTATATGCATATCAGATCATCACAATGTACCCTTTAAATATCATATCATTTTATTTGTCAATTATACCCCAATAAAGGTGGAATTTTAAAAAATGGTGAATATAAGATATTCCTGAATATAGAGAGACCCAGAAAGATGTGCTTCAGGATATAATAGTGGAACATTTCCAGCTACTGCAACTCTAAGGAGGGTTCTATGACCCAGTTAATCATCTCTTCTGGGTTCCAAGAAGCTCCTAATAAGTTATATCATTTAGCCAGGGAATCTTAACTAATTATGGCAAATACGTGAGTCTTAATAGTAGGACTTTAAGTTCATTTTGAATGTATTTATTTAGTAGTATTAAGCAGGGAAGAGAAAACAACACACTTGTGATTAACATATATTATATTTGCTTTACAGATTTTTCAAATGTATCTGAAACATTTCCTCTTAGTCTCTAAATACTGATTTATTGGCCTTGAATGAGTGCCTCCCAGGAACTGCACCTCAAACTCAAATCACCAAAAGCAGACTGAATGCAAGATGCTCCTTGATTGTATATAATGAGTCCTGACCCTTTACTTCTCTCTTTTTTTAACACAAATTTATTTCGTCTGTGTCAAAATTAGACAAATTTGTAGTTTTGCAAAGTGCATACTATTATCAAGATGAATAAACTGTATAAATGTATTATTAAGTATTTTTTGTGGGCCCACTATGTACCAGACCCTGTGGCCTTGACTCATATTGTCTTAATTCTCATAACAACCCTGCAAGTTAAAATCCATATCCCTATTAAACAGTGGAGTACATTGAAGCCAGAGGAGTTAGAAAACATCTCCTTGGCTATCTACCCAGTAGGTGCCAAGACAAGATTCCATGTTGGGTGTTTTAATTGCCAAGCAGCCCCTTTCCCCAACACCAGTGCAGCCTTGCACACAACACGTGGAGGTAGCAGTTTCTTCTTCAATTTTGGTTTTCCCAATCATTTTTAAAAAGCTGGAAAAACTCTTCCTGCCTCCCCCCCAAAACCAAAAGCATCAATTAATTGCTATCTGTAATTTTACCTTAATGATAAATGTTGTTTTATGTAAATTTTCCCAAAATAACTCCATAATCACACCACTTTATTCAGAACTGCAACCCTAAAACATGCACTAATCATTGTTTCAAGTTCATACTGTTAAGAAGGTAGACATGTTCATAAGGCAAAAGACATGATCGAACATTATGAATGTAGAAAAGCAATTATCATTAACTTTTTTTCCTTCAGATTCTTTTCTATGCCATAACATAATGGCTTATATTTGTATAATATGAAAGACATCTGAGGACTTAAACATGCCCTCCAAACATTTAAATCTGCTAATTTTAAAGTTAATCTGTTAGAGTTAATTTAACTAACTTATCTGATACTATTCTTTTATTCTGTAATTAAGATGGAATTTCTTAATGTAAATGATACATAAATTATATGCATATGTATTTGAAAAAAATTGTACAGGAACTCTTGTTACCTAATGGTTTTTTTACTAAATTATTACTCACAGACTCACACAGGAAGGAAGGAATGATGGAAGGAAACAAGGGGGAAAAAAGAGAGAAAACTAGTTGAGGGTGATAGGGGATTTTAAGAAGATTTGTATGAATGATGTATAGACATTCCTTGAAATTTGGCTGACAATATTCACTTGTTTCATTTGTGTGGACAGCATTTATTGATTGATTGATTGATTGATTGGCCATTTCAAAACAGTTTTCAGAAAGCAATTTCAGGTAAAAAAAATTTTTAAAGATATAATGATCCTTAAACTAAAGAGTACTTGGCAGTCTGCAGCCCACACTGCAGTGTTTTCATTTAGAGACACAAGTTAACTGGCACTTCGGTGAATCCCCTCCCGTTGGCTGAATTACAGATGAGGCTCTAGTGGGATCCCTATTTAAATTCCAGCGTGTGCTGAACAGGACTAGGTAGAATTTAGCTAGTTTAAAAAATCAAGAGTGAGGCCCATTTGACATTTTATGCATATCTTTTCTTCTTCTCCCTTTTCCTCCCTAATTTCCTCCCTGTCCCGGATGCATTTTCCTCTGTGCGGAGCATAATTCTGTTCACTTGCTTTGCTTCTTAAGATCTGCCTTCCCTTCCAGTCCCGGGCAGCTCCACCCCTTTTCACAGACCAAAGTAAATCTGCACAATAATGAACCATATAAGGGAGGAATGACATCATCAGTTAGTGGTCCCAAGCTGTTTTGCACAACATTCACCTTTCATTGTTCTGATGACAGGGCTGGAATGTGACGGTTAATTCCCTGTGGAGTAGGGGGCTGAGCAGGGCCTGCTGCTGTTGAACAAACTTCAGTTACCCCCTTGTAAAAAACAAAAACAAAAACAAAAGCTACTATGCTTCCTAGTATTCAGGTAAGGAAGTCAAGATCTGTTTTGATTTAAGCAACGTTAGTTGTTACTTTAGTCCATGCGCATTTCATTTGTTAATAGGCTTACTTGGCAGTAAACTCATTTCTAAGTGTTATTGCAAAGAGCATCTTAGAAGCTGGGTTTGGACGTTTGTACAGCCTGACTAATCTGACGAGGGCTGTAAAAACTCAACCTTTCAGCTCTTGGCTATAGGTTTTACTGAGTGTGGATGGTGACAGCCCTTGAAAATGACCAGCTTATTGTGACTTTCCTTGATACCTCAGAATCCTTGATTGGAATGGCCAAGATGCACCTTGTTGTGGTATGAGACATGCTCCTGTTTTTCTATGGAGGGAAAAGTGATCTCATCCTACAGAAACGTGGGGAGTTTGTGTAAGAATGGAAAGATCTCTTGCTGCCATCAGTCGTACTAATGTGTTTTGAAGGCTTTTCACAGAACAGCCTTCCCATGGGCTGTAAATGTCTCCTCTAATTAATAACTTCTTGATGAGTAAAAATTAATTGAAGGTATAACTATTACTCTCAAAATTTGTGGTCATTATGTGGATTTTCTGCAGATCTCTTTGCATATGTGGAGAAAGCTTGTAAAAGTTAGCAATGAATTAGAATGCATAGTGATCCAAAGAAAGCCGTGTTTGTTCTGAAACAGGGTGGCCATGATAACAAGAATAATAAAGAAAACAGGAGGTTTGATTTCAAAGTGGGAATGGGATTCAGGTTTGTACTATGTTAAACAATTGTGTAAAAAGTGCAACTTTAGTAATTTTTCAAAATGCCAAAAAAAACATTGTCTGAGTTCAGCAGAGTGTATCAAAATAAATAACTTGCATTTAGCGCTCAGTAGGGCTGGAGGGTAGTGTGTCTTTCATGAAAGAACTTCACTTGGCCAAATTTTTATAGCATGATTTCAGATTCACGTGACCTGTTTTATAGAAATTTGAGCATAAGGGGAGATGGTATGGTTTTCATTTGTGTAGATTTAATTTTGTGTAACATTGATTGTTAATAATGTTTTGTCTGTGTCTAAAGCGATGAAAATCTTGAGTTCAACTGAGATGAAAATCTTCGGTCCATTACATTGATCTGCCTGGATTCTTAATTCCATGTGATGGCTGAGCTTCTGTTTACTTGTAAAACTAAATATCCTTTCCACAGCAGAAGGGTGCTCGCATTTCTTTTTCTCTAGGTTAACAAGTCAGGATCAATACAAAATTAAGTCTTGGGGTTTTGGAGTTTTGTTTACTGTTTTGACGTCTTATTTGTTGCATTAGCTTTAAAGCTGTTTAAAAAAAACTGGACAAAATGATTGTTAGATACAGGTTAACATAAAAATTTAAAAAGTATTTGGTGAAATTTCATGTACGTTTATATTTAAAAGCTTTTCAAAAGACCTCTAGATACAATGGCAATAAATTCTAATGCCATTTTAAAGAGGGAGAGGGTTATTTTTCTGAGTAAATAAATGCAAGGGAATTTATCAGTACTATCAGTGATTTATATACTTAAGTTAATTTCTTACTTATTTCATGTTTGTATTATTTTAAACAAATCTTAGTTATGAAAACAAATTTACCCAAGAGACAAATTAGCTTCATAGTATCTTAGTAAAAGGTTTTACAAAAGGGTATGTTTTTATATTCTGAGCTCCCATAATGTATAAGCTTAAAAGCCTAAAATGTAAGCTAAAAAATGTCTTTTGACCAGCATTCCATAAATGCACATACAGAATAAAATGAAGTATGTTGTACCTTTGTGGACTGTCCTCAACTTGTTTGAATAGTCTTAGGAAATCTGATTCATGCGCCCAGCTCCTCCCCTCATGTTCTGTATGGCTACGAGTGCAGCTCACAAAGGAGAGGCCTCTTTACTTAGACACAAGGGAGGGTACCCTCACATTGTGATTGCAGGGACCTAAAAACCCACCTGCCTCAAAATATCCTCCCACCCTCTGGCTTTCCAGGGGAACCCCCCCCCCCCCCACCATTTAGCTTATTTTCTGAGGGAGAGAGTTACTTGTGATACTGCACAAGTGTTACCTAAATGAGTATCTGATAATTAGGTATGACGAAACTGGATGACATATTCTTTAGGAATGAGCTAAGAAAGGTCTCTTCCCAATAGAGTAAGGGAAGGTGAAGGGGCCACTGGGAAGAATGAGGCCACATATTTAGGTGACAAACTTCCCTGGCTCTTTTTCTCTTCCTCATGAAAATTGCTAAGTAAATTTATTCATCTGGCTGATTCTTTAAAAACAGCATCAAAAAAGAAAGAATAATGTCTTCTTTCTACCATTGGAAAAATATTTCATCTGACCAAGCTGAAGGTGTTTGAAAAGTACTTTGAACAACTTAGTGGTTATGAAAACACAACAAAAGGGATGTAGTTGTGGGTACAAACTACTCATCCATGCCCGCAAGATAAACAACCGCATCTTTTAACTTCAA
This sequence comes from Proteles cristata cristata, assembly GCA_017311185.1. Lineage (NCBI taxonomy): Eukaryota > Metazoa > Chordata > Mammalia > Carnivora > Hyaenidae > Proteles > Proteles cristata. The sequence continues at coordinate 394,400 of JAESUZ010000047.1, read as the reverse complement.
GAATGAAATTATGTTTACGTGGTATCAGTAGATGCACCTCCCTTTCCATCGTCTTTGGAGAATTAATTCTAATTAGAAGGAAAAGAAAGATACAAATTGTCATTAAGTTCCAGTTTAGCATTATTATTGATACTATCTAACATTTATTAAGAACAAAGCCTTTTAGGTATAATAATTCCTGTGATTCTGACAATGACTCTGTGAATAGGTACTATCAGTATCCTACTTTTATAGGGGAGGAAACTGAGGAAGAACTAAATTAAGAAACTTAATTTGCCATCTGCCCAAGATGGTGGGGGCAGAATTAGACCCAAACCAGGCAGTCTGGCTATAGAGCACGTACTCTGAACTACTACACTGAGCACTGAAATCTAGCTTTGAAATGACAAATGTCAAAAAAAATACGTATGCTTTCAGCCAATGAAAATGATTGGCATGACTGACTAACTAGAGATTCATTTTCCATACAAATTATTATATGTGACTTCCTATTTGGTTCTCTGTCAGGAGTTACCCATTTTTTTCCTCCTGAATATTCCCATTCAGCTTTCAGTCTTTGTGGTCTTTCTCTTTTATCAACCAGAAAATTTCTAGCTCTAAAGAACCTCAGTGCAAAATGAGAAAGGTAGAGAGCTAGACTTTAGGATTGTTGTCCTGGGATCCAAGGCAAGGCCCTTCCCTACAGGCTACATTTAAAATGGGGTCAGAGAGACCCCTTAGTGTCTGGTCTGAGGGAGAGGGGGAGCACTACTCTGTCTCCCCTCTTCCGTCTTCAGCTTTACTTCTTGTTCCTGCTTCCTGCTCACAACAATATGTACATGTGGCTATAAGCCTGTCATACTTTCTTTTTCTTCAATTATTATTGACTCACTCTCAGCCACAACTATCTGTTACTCCTTTCTTCTTAGCTTTGTCCTATTATCCCAAGCTACAGATTTGCCTTAGGAGAAATCGTGATGCATATAAAGTATGTTAGACGTAGAAAAGGGAAATGATCCTGAGCCCTGACATTTGCATATTGTAGATCTATTTAGGGTTACAGCAAAAAGCCCAGATGAATCACATGAGGCAACATAACATTGTATATATGTGGGTGGGAAGCTAATAAGGGTTACCACGGTTCCCTAGGGCTAGTAATTGGGGGAGGGGCACTTGGAGTGTGGAAGTGTGTACCTCTTATTATGCACTAACTAAGGGGATGGAGTAGTCCTGGAACCCTCAAGAGTAACTGGATCTATAGGAGAAGACTGCCTAAAGGGACTGTGGTCTTTAGTACAAGAATAAAGCCAAATATCCAAGATTCAGGAAGGAACGTTCCTGGGTTCGAGTCCTGTATCAGGCTCTGTGCTCTGGACAGCTCAGAGCCTGGAACCTGCTTCAGATTTCTCTCTCCCTCTCTCTGCCCCACCCCTGCTCACACACTATGTCTCTCTCAAAAATAAATAAAACATTTTTAAAAATCCCCTTTTAATATCTATTTATTTTTATTTTTTAGAGAGACAGAGAGTACAAGTGGGGGAGGTAGAGAGGGAGAGAGAGAATCCCAAGAAGGCTGTCAGCACAGAGCTGACCCCACTCAGTGTTCAATCTCACAAATCATGAGATCATGATCTGAGCATAAATCAAGAATCAGCCACTTAACTGAATGAGCCACCCAAGTGCCCCTACCCTTTTCTTGTATTACAATTGTCATCATAGTTTAGTCCTTTTTTTTTAGCTTGGAAAATTTTAATACTTTCATGACTGATCTCCTTGCCTCTAGAACTGCCCTCCCACCCATAATCCATACAACCATATTGTCATCAAAGAATTGTAATATACAATTTTGAACTTATTGCTACTCTTTTATTTAAAATTTTTTTAATTAATTAATTTCTTTTTGAGGGAGAGGGAGTGAGAGAAAGAGCATGTGTGCTGAGCCAGGGAGGGGCAGAGAGAGAGAGAGAGAGAGAGAGAGAATCTTAAGCAAGCTCCATGCTCAGCACAGAGCCTGATGTGAGGCTCAATCCCATGACCCTGGGATCATAACCTGAGTTGAAAGCAAGAGTCAGACACTTAACCAACTGACCCACCCAAGTGCCCCTGATATTATCACTACTTAAAAAATATATATTTTTTAATGTTTTACTTATTTCTGAGGAAGAGAAAAGCATACAGAATACGAGCTGGGAAGGGGCAGAGAGAGCAAGGGAGACACAGAATCCAAACGAGGCTCCAGGTTCTGAGCTGTCAGCACAGAGCCCCATGCAGGGCTTGAACTCAGAAACTGTGAGGTTATGACATGAGCCGAAGTCAGATGCTCAACCGACTAAGTCACCCAGTCACCCCTATTATCACAGCTCTTAAAGTCCTTACAGAACTTTGTGTAATCCTCTGGATGGAGCCCAACTTCTTGGGATAACATACAGACTGCTTAATGATCTGACCTCCACCTTCCACTGGAGTCTTATTCCTTGATGTTTTCCCATCTCCTACTGTGTGCTCTGACATTGAGTCTGTGTTGCTCTGAATGAGGTTCTGTTTCTTGCACTTGTGTCACTTTCCCCTTTATGTGGCATACTATTTCCCCATTCTTCATCTGGATAACCTTTGTTTATTCATTCATTGACCAAATATTGATTGAGAACCTACTCTATGTTGGTCACTTTGTTAGGGGGCTGATGTTCAGCCACGGATCTTGCCCTTATGGAGCTTTTGCTTGGTAGAGAGGTGGGGAGGCAGACAATATCTGTGTAAACAAATAAATGAAGAAGATTTCTGACAGTAAAAGTTCAGTGTAAGAAAACATGGGGTGGTATGATGGAGAGCAGCTGGGGAAACTATTTTCAATAGTTTCAGAGAATGCATCTCTAGGGAGGAGACGTGCACTGATTGAAACCTAAAGGATGAAAAAGAGCCCCCAGGATTATTGCGTGTGGTGGTACAGGTTGTAGCTTGCTGGGGCACCTATCTAATGAAAAATGGCACTGAAATCCAATTCTCATTCAGAGCATCAAGCCAGGCAAGAACTGGTTCTCTAAGGAGGGGAACCCTTATCTAGTTCTCCCCAGAGGGTCATATGGGCTGTAGTCTGGATAGCAGGGGAATGGCATTGGGAACTACTTCCTTCAGTCATATCCCCATCCTTGTGTTTCTTTCAGTAGCCTATGTTTAAAGCATAAATGGTACTTTTTACATAGCATTGCAATTTATTTTTTTTATTTCAAGTATCTAGTGTACTCTTTGACAATGGTGTGGCATTCAACCCATCTTTGTTGAATTGCTGAGCGAATTAATGAATCATGGTTATATTTCTGTGAGTCAGGGAGCTTCATACTAGAGTGTATGATCAGGGAGCTCCTTCTCAAATAGTTATTCCCAAATATAGGCCTCCTGATGGGCAGCAAACTATCAGAAGAAAGTTATTTCTAAGTTTATATGAGCTAATGACAAATAATTCCCTAGACTTTAATTTCTACTATGATTAAGAGCAAGTTACTAGTAATATACAAAGTGATTTATTTTAAAATATAGCATTTGTCGATTTAAATTACCATGTTATTAGGTTTTCTTTTTTTAATGTTTACTTATTTATTTTGAGAGAGACAGGCACACATGCATGCAAGCAGGGGAGAGGCAGAGAGAGAGGGAGGTAGAATCCCATACAGGCTCTACACTTAGTGTGGAGCCCAACATGGGGCTGGACACAGAGCCAGATGCAGGGCTTAATTTGGGGCTGGATCCCACAAACCATAAGACCATGACCTGAGCAGAAATCCAGAGTCAGATGCTTAACCAACTGAGACACCCAGGCACCCCTATTAGATTTTCTTAAAGACTAAGACTGTATTTTCCTCTGGAGTCTGGCAATTACCAAATGTTGGCAAACATGCAACATCTGCTCACCTAGTAGTAGGAAATCCCATAATCTTCAAGCCAAATAATTTATTATCCACCATGAGCTTTTCATGGTTTTCAATTGCTACGATTTGTGCCTTTTAAAGATAAATTACAATTGGTTAAACTTCATAATCAGTTTAGTTTGTTATGGGTCGTTGGGCTAACCTGCAGAGGGTCCCTAATGCATATCCTTAGTTTATAATTTTCAACAGCTAGACTTCAAGACATGTCATTAATGTTCCCATTCTAGAGCAAGATTATATCTAATCCCCTCTGTTGAAGAATAAAACTTCATTTGTGATAACTTGCCCAGGTATGTGTGTGTGTGTTTACATTACTTGGAATATAATATCAAAGTAAATGTAATAATGAGAGTCTCAGATTATTTTTAAATTTATAAGCTATAGTTTTGTTTTTTTTTTTTCACAAATAGTTTATTGTCAAATTAGTTTCCACATAACATTCAGTGCTCATCCCCACAAGTGCCCTCCTCCATGCCCATCCCCCTCCCCATCCATCAGTCCTCAGTTTTTGTCAGCATTCAAGAGTCTCTCATGGTTTGCCTCTCTCCCTTTCCCCCACCATTTCCGCCCTTCTTCTCCCCCCTTGTTCCTCCGTCAAGTTCCTCCTAATCCTCCTATACGTGCAAACATATATATTTGTCCTTCTCTGCCTGACTTATTTCGCTCAGCATAACACCCTCAAGGTCCATCCATGTTGCTACACATGGCCAGATTTCATTGTTTCTCATTGCCATGTAGTATTCCATGGTATAGATAAACCACATCTTCTTGATCCATTCATCTGTTGATGGACACTGAGGCTCTTTCCATGTTTTAGCTATTGTGGAGAGTGCTGCTATGAACATTGGGGTCCATGTGCTCCTATGCATCAGCATTTCTGTATCCCTTGGGTAAATTCCTAGCAGTGCTATTGCTGGGTCATAGGGGAGTTCTATTGTTAGTTTCCTGAGGAACCTCCACACTGTTTTCCAGAGGGGCTGTACCAGTTTACATTCCCACCAACAGTGTAGGAGGGTTAGACTATAGTTTTATAATCTAAAATCATGTGTATAACTTTAAGGTCTTCACTTGTAAAATGAAAGCAGTTCATAAAAGCTGCTAGCAAAAAAGTTTACTGATTTTCTTTTCTTTTCTTTCAAGGTTTTATCACCAATTTCTTAAGAATAGGTGAGAAAGACCTCTGTCCCACTCTACTGGACCAGGGTCAAAAAAGTGTGAGGTCAGATGTTCCACAATACTGCTGGTCGTCACAACAGGGAAAAAGGAAAAAGTGTACAAAGCCTTTTGTAAACTCATCCCCACTACTTAAAAAACACAAAAGAAAAACAAAACTCAAAAGTTTGTGTCCTGCTATGAAGGATCTGCCATTTACTTATACGCAAAGAAAATGATTATCTAGGGGCACCTGGGTGGCTTAGTCGGTTAAGCGTCCGACTTTCGCTTAGGTCATGATCTCATGGTTCGTGGGTTCGAGCCCTGCGTCGGGCTCTGTGCTGACTGCCAGTTCAGAGCCTGGAGCCTGTTTCAGTCTGTGACTCCCTCTCTCTGACCCTCCCCTGCTCACGCTGTCTCTCTCTCTCTCCTAAAAATAAATAAAACATTAAAAAAAAAAAAGAAAATGATTATCTAGCACTCAGAGCTCTAGGGTGAGGCAGATGAAATTGTCACCCTAGGCACAAAATGTAAGGGGATGTCAAATAATTCAGTAAGGAAGATATACAATATTTTAATGCATTAAAATATTTTTTTAAGATAAAAAATATTTTTTTAAGATAAAAATCAATGCAAAAAAACCAATGATGAATTAAATGTCAAAATTTCAAATGAGGACAGGATCTAATTATATAGCTGCATAACCCGGCCTCGTTCACCCTAGCTTGTTCACCCTAATCCCAGCCTTGTGCAGGATATCGGGAGGTTAGATTAATTCTGAATCATTTATTATAATAGCCACAATCTTGAGGAACTGAGGCAATTCATGAAAAACTAACACTTCTTCCTGAGTCATTTGGTAAAACCATGTCCTATCATGTTACCAAGCTGCTTAGCTCTGGTCTATGCTCTGGCTGGGAAAAAATGCATGCGATTAAAGACTTCTAACTGCATGCAAGCTTGACTCTTTTGAGGTTCATTCATCTTTAATTACTATCATGCCCTTGCTAGTTTTAACCTGCCTTTTCTCTTGAAAGAGACAGAGGCATACATACAGGGGGAATTGAAGAAGAATAAAAGAATAAAAATAGTGAAAGGGAAGGGAAGTAGTGAGAAGGGAAATTAGCATGATCTGGCTGAGAAACAAATGTAGTTAACTTTTAAAATGACATCAGCGTTTCAAAATGGGGTCCAGAGGATTAAGATGATAACAAGTGACAACATCTTAAGGAAGCAAAGAGAAAATTGTTGCTCTGGGGCATTATAATGCTGATAAATTTGGAGAAATAATAGATGTGAGAGTATCAGGAAAGTTAGGGGAAAGAACCTGTGAAATCTTATATGGTTTACTTCCTGAGGACAAGAAGTGAGAACAGTTATAGTCAGGTGTGGCCCTGAGTCTTTAAGAGTACAGATTCACAGCTGTTCCAGGAAAGGTGTTTGTGTGTCTTCAGGATGGATAACCAGGATAAGGTTAAAAAAACAAACAAAGGAAAAACTCTCACTTCCCCTCTCCACCAAAACAACAAAAAAATTGTGCTTAAGAGGAAAGATAAATTTATAAATATCTGTGGAACACAACAAGGCAAGGATGCTTTTTTCTTTTTCAGCACAAGTTTGACTAAGCATCAACTGGATCCCAATGAGGAAGAAAAGGTTAAGTCTCTAATATGCTTAATTTTATGAATATGCAAATGAACAAAGCACCCACAATTACAGACAAATATGAGAGATATATGGAGCTATAAAGAAAGAAAAAATTATGACCAGATATCAAAAGAGTTGAGACTTGGGAAGGGGGAAAGAGGCTGAAGATCTCAAAGGGGGTTAAAAAACACTTTATTATGGGGCACCTGGGTGGCTTAGTCAGTTAAGTGCTGACTGCCAGCTCAGGGCCTGGAGCCTGTTTCAGTCTGTGACTCCCTCTCTCTGACCCTCCCCTGCTTACACTGTCTCTCTCTCTCTCCTAGAAATAAATAAAACATTAAAAAAAACAACAACACTTTATTATGGAAAATTTCAAATATTTGTATGATTAAAGAGAAGAGTAAAATGAACCCCTATATATCTATCACTTACTTTCAGCAGTTAATCAATTCATGACCAGTCTGGTTTCATCTATTCCCATTGCCTTGATGTTTTTGGGGGGTTTTTTTGGCCCTGGATTATTTTATTTCTATAGGAGTTCCAGACACATCATTTCATTCATAAATATTTCAATATATATTTCTAAAAGATAAGGATTCTTTTAAAAATATTCTTATGCTACCTAAATTTAGTAATAATTCCTTACAACATAATTTTTCCAATAGTCTTGCTTTAAAAATAGCTTGAATAAGAATCCAAATATATTATAACTAGTTGATACATCTTCTAAATGTCTTTTAATCTATAGTTTCCCTTCCCTCTCTCTTATTTCTTCTTGTAGTCTATTTATTGAAAATACTAGGTATTTTGTCCTCTGTAGTCACCTACATTTTGGATTTTTCTGATTGTATCATTACAGTGTCATTTAGTATGCTTCTTGCCCATGCCTTTCCTTAAACTAGTAAATAGTTACAGGTGTTTGGTCTTATTCAGGTTTATTTTTTGGGTAGGAATATTTCTTGGGTGGAAGTATGTACACATGTATACAATGCTTGGCTAACCTCTCCAGAGACATTGTTGAACATTGCCTGTATCCATCATTTCCTTGGATATTGCAAAAACAGTGGTCTTCTATAATTACTTCTTTCTTTATTAATAATGGCATTCTATCATTATTTACTAACTGGATGATTTCCATAAAGAAAAACAGCTTTATTTTTATTTATTTATTTATTTAATTTTTAAAAATTTATTTCAGATAGAGAGAGAGAGCAGGGAAGGGTCAGAGAGAGACACACACAGAATCTGAAACAGGCTCCAGCCCTATACAAGTTTCTATGTAGGAAGGGATGGATGACAAAAGAGCCCCAAGATCTCCAATAACTTTCTTTCTTCCTGAGACTTCTCTCACTTTTAGTTACTACTATTCTTCCCACTAGAATCCAGATGTACACTGCCCCAACATTCTGGTCCAACTGTGGGTAAAATATCTCCTCGTTTCTCTGTAACAGAGGTTGGCAACTTTTCTAAAAAAGAACTAAAACAAGCAAGCAAGCAAAATAAACAAAAAACACACCAGAACCTATGAGACTCTAAAGCTTTCCTTCAGCCTGATCTACAAAATAGTATTCAGGGTTCTAATATTCCCAGAGGCACTTGATAGGTTAATTAGAGGCTGTTCATCATCCAGTACTAACGACAGATATTAAAGAAACATTCCTATCCACACAGAAAGGGCTTCACCTCTCAGTTTTGGTTTCCCACTTAGGAGATACACCTCTTTCCTAGGCAACTGATGACTAAAATGACCACATTCTTCAAGACAGGCCACTGTTCACTAGATCAGAACCATTTGTCATCTAATAACCACTATTAATATCAAATTACTGGCCCAATAACAACCACAATATCCATTCAACAAAAATTTATACTCAGTATTGTGAGGGACTTTAGTTCACACATCTCTATATAAGATGACTTGAGCTGTATTTCTAGGTCAAGCTTATTTATTCTTTCATTTATCCATTTAGTTACTATTTTTTGAGCGCTTCCTATGTGTCAAGCATTGTGCTGGGGGTCAAACAAGACAGACACGGCATACTTCCTCAAGCTACGTGCATTAACAAAGGTAGGCAGGTATTTAAAAAGTTGTAAGTCAAGGCGTATCTGGCTGGTTCAGTTGGAAGAGCATGAGACTCTTGATCTTGGGGTTATGAGTTTGAGCCCCACGTTGAGCGTAGAGACTGCTTAAAAAAAAGTCTTTTAAAAAGTTGTAAGTTGATTAATGTTATTAAGGCTTCAGGGTGTTATGGGAGTCTATAAGAATGTGTAACTTAATCAGGTTGGTCCTGGAAGGCTTCTGGAGAAAGTGACATTTAAGTGAAACTTGGAATGATGAAAATCAGCTGGATATTGTGCCAGATTGAATGGGGGAGTGGCGGGGGGGGGGGAGGGGGTGGAATTCTAAGCAGAAGGCACAGCATGTTTAAGGAATGTTAATACTTAAATTACAGGGAAAAGACTGGCTTCAGAACCTGCCAGCGTGGTCAGGAATCAAATCATGCTAGGCCATAGAGTGACAAGAAGGCATGGAAAGTTGGGGTTCTGTATGGCCTGTGATTATATTAGAATTTGGGTGAGAGTAAGTAATAATAATTATTATAATATGAACATAGCCAAAACTACATTTGTTATAGGCCAGGTACTGTTATAAGTGCTTTTCCATGTATTAAGTAATATGCATCTCTTACAAATCCTGTGAATCAGGTACTGTTTTGATGCCCAAGTTATAAGTGAGGGAAGTAAGGTAGATTATATAAGTTGTCCAAGATCACACAGCTAACAAGTGGCAGAGCTTGTGAGGAGACCCATTAGGAGGCTGTTGCACAATTATCAGCAGAACATGCTCAGGTCTTTGGACAGGAGTAATGACAGTGGGGAGTCATTAGGGTAATGGGGTTAAGCTGTATGAGCTATAAAATGTATATTATTTATACCCAAAGTACTATATTTCTAGTTGCTTGGTATACTTAAAAAATTATCTCTATGGAAAAAACATTTAACATGAGATTTACCCTCCTTACAAATTTTTAAGTGTACAAATACAATATTGTTAAATATTGCCTGGTACACTTTTCAACTTGACTATGTTGCCATTACCTCAATTTTCTACCACTACTCTTTCTCACCAGTTTTTCCCATTCTTGTTAAAGGCATTAATTTGTAGTTGTGCAGATCAAAAGCATCAAAGTAATTTTTTTCTATTTCTCCCCCTTTTTCCTAGCAAGTGAACAGTCACAAAGCCCATCCCAGTTACCTTTTGCAAAGTCTTCACAATTCATCCCATCCTTCCCATTCCCAGTGTTGTCCCTGTACAAATTTAAATTCAAGTCTGTTTGCACAGAAGGCTATTGGCAGGCTGTCCTGACTGAGTCACACAACTTTACCTTGGTTCTGGATCTAACAATCAGCTAAATCAAAGCTGTAACTGAATTTGGGAGAATGCAGAGAATGGGCTGTATATTGCTGTTAGACCCTCTCTAACTGAGAGATGGGAACCATTTAAGAAGTGATAGAAAAGGGAAGGAGAAAGCTTAATGGGGCAAAGAAAAAGGAGAAAGAGGAGAGGAAAAGAGAGAAAGAATCGCAGCTAGGAAGACCTGAAAAATGTCGTTTCTTGGAAGCCAGATTCCTGCTATGGTCATGCTCTAGCTCACACGATTTCCTACTCATGAGAAAGCCTTCTACATTTCTCTAGCTGAAAAGTTAATACCCCAGGTTTTACCACCAAAGTTACTGAAATGAAAATATTTACAGTTTAAACACAAAAAGCATTGGACAGACTTTTCAGATACAAACTCTTTGGTTCTTACATATATTCTTGTGTTTTATTATATCTGTGTATTGAGTCTGTATGTCAGTCACTTTACTTCTACCGTCCTGATTTTGAGAACAATTCGATGAGGTAGGTATTAACATCCTTGCTTTACAAGTGAAAAAACGTAGGGTCAAAGAGTTTCAGCAATTGGCTAGAGGTTACAGTCAGAAAATGACAGAGCCAGAATTCAGATGCAGCTATGTCTGACCTCAAAGCCCATGTTTTAGTGAGTCCAACCTACTGTCTGTAATAGCATAGAGGCATAGGATATTTAAACAAATATTTTTAGAAATTTTAACATTTTAAGCTTAGAGTTGAAAGCACTCATATTTTCAATGAATTCACCTTTGATAGTCTAATTAAGGTTAAGGAATTTGAAAGTATCCCCCTAAAGTCTCTCCTACTCTATAGTTCTGTGACATTATTTCAGTTGTTTTGACTTCAAGTAAAAAAGAAGATGATCAATAAAATGCCCTTTTACACATGTAAGAACCACACTTAATGATGCGGTTACAGCATTACTCATGTGAACCTGAAGGATTTGAAAACAATCTTTTTTTTCCATTGTAGGAATAAAGTCATAATGGGTTTGGGAAATTATGCATTTAGTTAATAAATGCTTAGACACAGGATATGTTTTGTAAAAGTAAATTCCATAAAAAAATCTTAATGACATCATCAGAACCATTTCTATAGTAATTCTCTACCACCACAGCTAACACCACAGCTAACATACGGCTTCAGTGTATGTCCAGTCATTTCTTGTACAATGCAATGTGAGACTATTAGCTTCTAGATACTTGGCTAACACCTGATCTAGTCATAAATATGAAATAAATCACTCAAAATGAATAAGGTGAAAAATATATTGAAAGAATAAAATGTACTTAAAACAAATACATGTTGTTTATAACTTGCTTCTCTGATAAACATATTAATATTAAAATGCATTCTTAAAGTGAATATGATTATTTTAATTCTGTTTTGACGGGTCACTGAAAATAACTATTAAAACTGGTGCAAGTCATGAAGGGGAGTGGGAGATAAAGGCTTCTGGTTATGGAATGAATCAGTCATGGGAATAAAAGGTACAGCATAGGGAATATAGTCAATGATATTGTAATAGTGTTGTATGTTGACACATGGTAGCCGCAGTTGTGGTGAGCACAGCGTAATGTATGGAGTTGTTGAATCACTATGTTGTGCACCTGAAACTAATGTAACTTTGTACTATAGTTACATTAAAAAAAATTGGTGCAAGTTGATTCATCAATACAAGGATGGTAAATAGTTACTCTGGAGTATTTATATTCCTACTTTTTAATGCTATACACAAACACCACAGAGAAAATATATTTCATAAATGTGAAACATAATTCCTGCAACCGCCATATTTTTATTTATTTTTATTTATTTATTTTTTTACAAACAGTTTATTGTCAAATTAGTTTCCACATAGCACCCAGTGCTCATCCCCACAAGTGTCCTCCTCCATGCCCATCCCCCCTCCCCCCCACATCCATCAGTCCTCAGTTTTTGTCAGCATTCAAGAGTCTCTCATGGTTTGCCTCTCTCCCTTTCCCCACCATTTCCCCCTTCTTCTCCCCCTTGTTCCTCAGTTAAGTTCCTCCTAATCCTCCTATACGTGCAAACATATGATATTTGTCCTTCTCTGCCTGACTTATTTCGCTCAGCATAACACCCTCAAGGTCCATCCATGTTGCTACACATGGCCAGATTTCATTGTTTCTCATTGCCATGTAGTATTCCATGGTATAGATAAACCACATCTTCTTGATCCATTCATCTGTTGGATGGACACTTAGGCTCTTTCCATGTTTTAGCTATTGTGGAGAGTGCTGCTATGAACATTGGGGTACATGTGCTCCTATGCATCAGCATTTCTGTATCCCTTGGGTAAATTCCTAGCAGTGCTATTGCTGGGTCATAGGGGAGTTCTATTGTTAGTTTCCTGAGGAACCTCCACACTGTTTTCCAGAGGGGCTGTACCAGTTTACATTCCCACCAACAGTGTAGGAGGGTGCCCGTTTCTCCACATCCTCGCCAGCATCTAGAGTTCTCTGATTTGCTCATTTTAGCCACTCTGACTGGCGTGAGGTGGTATCTCAGTGTGGTTTTGATTTGTATTTCCCTGATGAGGAGGGATGCTGAGCATCGTTTCATGTGTCTGTTGGCCATCTGGATGTCCTCTTTGGAGAAGTGTCTGTTCATATCTTCTGCCCATTTCTTCACTGGGTTGTTTGTTTTTCGGGTGTGGAGTTTGGTGAGTTCCTTATAGATTATGGATATTAACCCTTTATCTGATATGTCCTTTGCAACTATCTTTTCCCATTCCGTTGGTTGCCTATTAGTTTTGTGGGTTGTTTCCTTTGCTGTGCGGAAGCTTTTAATCTTGATGAGGTCCCAATTGTTTATTTTTGCTCTTAATTCCCTTGCTTTTGGGGATGTGTCAAGTAAGAAGTTGCTGCGGTGGAGGTCAAGGAGGTTGTTTCCTGCTTTCTTCTCTAGGGTGTTGATAGTTTCCTGTCTCACGTTCAGGTCCTTTATCCATTTTGAGTTTATTTCTGTGTAGCAACTGCCATATTTTTACATTGATAGTAATTTATTTCCTCCCAACCTAGTTCTCTATTTAAAAATTTTGGGGGTGTCTGGGTGGCTCAGTCGGGTAAGCGTCCAACTTTGGCTCAGGTCATGATCTCATGGTTCAAAGGTTCGGGCCCTGCATCTGAGCTGTCAGCACAGAGCCCGGAGCCTGTTTCAGATTCTGTGTCTCCCTCTTTCTCTGACCCTCCCCTGCTCATGCTGTCTCTATCTTTCTCTCAAAAATAAATAAAACATTAATTTTTTTTTAAATTTTGTTTAAATCCAGAAACTGTGCCAAAATTCTGTGCCACTTATTCATTAGCTAGTTTATGTAGATCAGCTTTCTATCAGAAAGCTTGTCTTGCTTTGTTCCTATCCGGTGATAGTTGCATACATAATTAAAAAGTCCCAAAGTTCTTTTTTTTCTGCACCTTCCCTTTCGTTTGAAATAAAATTACATATATATGTATGTATATATATACATACATACATATATATGTATGTATATATATATATTTAAATGTTTATTCATTTAGAGATAGAGAGACAGAGCACACACATGGCAGAGGCAGAGAGAGGGAGACACAGAATCTGAAGCAGGCTCGAGGCTCTGAGCTGTCAGCACAAGATCATGACCTGAGCTGAAGTTGGACACTTAACCCACTGAGCCACCCTGGTGCCCCATAAAATAAAATTATATTTTGAAGTCATAAGATGCAGAGGTGAGGAGCAAGGATTCTGCCCAAGTCTGAATCCCAGCACTGCCACTTACTGACTGTGGGACCTATGCAAGTGCCCTGTCACATGTTCCTTATTGGGATGACAGTAACAATACATGTCTCAGAGGATTGCTGTGAAGGTAAACACATAACACACATCATGCCTAGAATATAGAAAACACTTTTGAATAATCACTATTATTGTACAACCTAAGTGTTATTCAATGGTTATGCTATTGAAGTATAATATATTTGCAGAAAGACACTCATAAGTGTTCAGGTTACTGAAATCTCATAAGCTGAACAATCCTGTATAACTAGCATATAAATCATGAAACAGAAACTAGTACCTGAAAAGTCCTTTTCATGTCACTTCTGGTCACTACCCCTCCCTAAGGGGAACAAATAACCTGACTTCGAATTAGTTTCCTTAATGACTATCTGTTAAAGCCTCGATATTGGAGCAGTTGATAGGTACTTATTGTAATAGCATTTCACATTTTATTTAATATCTATGACAAACGTTTTTGCTGATGAATCTTTTAATATGTATGAAAAGAAATATATATAACATATGATATATAACATAATAACAAAATATAATATTTTAATATATTTTGTTTCCTAGGTTGAAAAAGCTCCTTGAACAAGAAAAGGCTTACCAGGCCCGAAAAGAAAAGGAAAATGCTAAGCGACTCAACAAACTAAGAGATGAGCTTGTGAAACTCAAGTCTTTTGCACTCATGCTGGTGGATGAAAGGCAAATGCATATTGAGCAACTTGGCCTGCAAAGCCAGAAAGTACAGGATCTTACTCAGAAACTGAGGGAAGAAGAAGAAAAGCTCAAAGCCATTACTTCCAAATCCAAAGAAGACAGGCAGAAACTGCTCAAGTTAGAAGTGGATTTTGAACACAAGGCTTCGAGGTTTTCCCAAGAGCATGAAGAGATGAATGCTAAATTGGCTAATCAAGAGTCTCACAACAGGCAACTGAGACTGAAGCTGGTTGGCTTGACTCAGAGAATTGAGGAGCTGGAAGAAACCAACAAAAACCTTCAAAAGGCAGAGGAAGAACTTCAGGAATTGAGAGATAAAATTGCCAAAGGGGAATGTGGCAACTCCAGCCTTATGGCAGAAGTGGAAAATCTCCGGAAGCGCGTGTTAGAAATGGAGGGTAAAGATGAAGAGATCACTAAAACTGAATCCCAGTGCAGAGAATTGCGGAAGAAGCTGCAAGAGGAAGAACACCACAGTCGGGAGCTCAAACTTGAAGTTGAGAAGTTACAGAAGAGAATGTCTGAACTGGAGAAATTGGAGGAAGCATTTAGCAAGAGTAAATCTGAGTGCACCCAACTACATCTAAATCTAGAGAAAGAAAAGAACCTAACCAAAGACCTGCTGAATGAGCTGGAGGTGGTCAAGAGTCGAGTTAAAGAACTGGAATGTTCTGAAAGTCGATTGGAAAAGGCTGAATTAAGTCTAAAAGATGATCTTACAAAGTTGAAGTCATTTACTGTGATGCTGGTTGATGAAAGGAAAAATATGATGGAAAAAATAAAGCAAGAAGAGAGAAAAGTGGATGGGCTCAATAAAAATTTTAAGGTGGAACAAGGAAAGGTTATGGATGTGACTGAAAAACTAATTGAAGAAAGTAAGAAGCTTTTAAAACTGAAATCTGAAATGGAGGAAAAGGTATACAATTTGACAAAAGAAAGAGATGAGTTAATAGGTAAACTGAAAAGTGAAGAAGAAAAATCCTCGGAATTAAGCTGCAGTGTTGACTTATTAAAGAAGAGACTTGATGGAATAGAGGAAGTGGAACGTGAAATAACAAGAGGAAGGTCTCGAAAAGGATCTGAGCTCACCTGCCCAGAAGATAACAAGATTAAGGAACTAACACTTGAAATTGAGAGACTGAAGAAACGTCTCCAACAACTGGAGGTGGTGGAGGGGGATCTGATGAAGACAGAGGACGAGTATGATCAGCTGGAGCAGAAATTTAGAACTGAGCAGGACAAGGCTAACTTCCTGTCTCAACAACTGGAGGAGATAAAGCACCAAATTGCCAAGAATAAAGCAATCGAGAAAGGTGAGGCTGTGAGTCAGGAAGCAGAGCTGAGACACAGATTTCGGTTAGAAGAAGCTAAAAGTCGAGACTTAAAAGCAGAAGTACAAGCTCTTAAAGAGAAGATCCATGAATTAATGAACAAAGAAGATCAACTTTCTCAACTTCAAGTGGATTATTCTGTCCTTCAACAAAGATTTATGGAAGAAGAAAATAAGAACAAAAACATGGGACAGGAGGTCCTTAATCTGACCAAAGAGTTGGAGCTTTCGAAGCGTTATAGCCGAGCTCTTCGACCCAGTGTGAATGGGAGAAGAATGGTGGATATTCCTGTGACATCAACTGGAGTACAGACTGATGTGGTCAGCAGTGAGGCGGCAGAGGAGGAAACACCAGCAGTATTTATACGGAAATCCTTTCAAGAAGAAAATCATATCATGAGCAATCTTCGACAGGTGGGATTGAAAAAACCTATGGAACGATCCTCTGTTCTAGACAGGTATCCTCCAGCAGCAAATGAGCTCACCATGAGAAAGTCTTGGATTCCATGGATGAGAAAAAGGGAAAATGGGCCCCCAATCACTCAGGAGAAAGGGCTTCGAACAAATCCCATTCCAGGGCACCCAGGAGAACTGGTCCTTTCACCAAAGCAAGGCCAGCCTCTGCATATTCGAGTGACACCAGACCATGAGAATAGTACTGCAACTTTGGAAATAACCAGCCCAACATCTGAAGAATTTTTTTCTAGTACTACCGTCATTCCTACCTTAGGGAATCAGAAACCAAGGATAACCATTATTCCATCACCAAATGTTATGTCTCAAAAACCAAAAAGTGGAGATGCCACTCTTGGCACAGAACGAGCCATGTCCCCAGTCACGATTACTACATTTTCTAGAGAGAAGACCCCAGAAAGTGGAAGAGGTATGTTTGCAGACAGGCCCACATCCCCCATTCAGATAATGACAGTGTCTACATCGGCAGCACCAGCTGAGATTGGAGTCTCTCCGGAATCCCAGGAAATGCCCATGGGAAGGACTGTCCTCAAAGTCACCCCAGAAAAACAGACTGTTCCAACTCCACTACGGAAATATAACTCCAACGCCAATATCATAACCACGGAAGACAATAAAATTCACATTCATTTAGGTTCTCAGTTTAAACGATCCCCTGGGACTTCAGCTGAAGGAGCAAGTCCAGTTATTACCGTCCGACCTGTCAGTGTGACAGCTGAAAAGGAGGTTTCCACGGGCACCGTCCTTCGCTCTCCGAGGAACCATCTCTCGTCAAGACCTGGTGCAAGCAAAGTGACAAGCACTATCACCATAACACCGGTCACAACCTCATCTACTCGAGGAACCCAGTCAGTGGTGAGTAGAAGAGGCTCCAGAATGGAGGCCGAGGGAGGGAGAAGTGAGTTGTGAGAATCACCCAGTGCCCAAAACACAACCAAAGGACATGCCTCTCGCTCTACCTGAGCCTGCTACTGGATGTTTCCTAGAGGACTAGCTACATCAAGACATGAAGATAAAAAGTAACCTAATATTTTAATAAATTGAACTCATTTTAAAGGAAAGTTTCTTTTTCTATTATGGCCATATTATTAAATTATGGAGACTCCCCCACATTTTTGCAAAGACGGCCTCTTCATAATGTCAGCATATGGTAATAATCAGGTTTAAAGTTTAATTTTTGTATTCAAAATACTTTTAAAAATGGAGACTGAGAGAAATGGTCTATATGTAGGAAGAATTAAAATTGCCTCCTGGGCTATATTTCTATAACCTAAACTATTCAATATGTGGTTGTGTGTGGCCATAGTTATATTTTATTCCATAAATATGATTAAAAGATTATAATTTTAAAAACTTTTTAAAAAGTTAAACAAATTAGTTTATATGTCTAAGCACTATATTTTATTAATAGTGTCTTTCAGAGAGCAGGTGCTTGATAAATATTAATTTAATAACTAGCTAGAAGGCTAAATGAGTGATTCTGAAAAAGCACATCTGAGATATAAAAATCAGAGCTTAAAAGTAAATTCTATTTTTAAAAATACTTCCGGTGGTAGTCTTCATTTACTTGAGACAAATTGGTAAATTAAATTATAGAAGAACATGTATTATTAGATTTTAATTTAAAACAATAGACTAGAATTTATTATTCCTAGACTCTGAACAAATTCTATCCCATGTATTAGAAACTTAAGACAGAAAGCTTATTTAAGTATAGAAACTGTGGCTTATTGTCCCATATACTCAATAAAATTTACTTTAATTTTCTGTGCACCAATACAGATTCAAGACAGACTTAAAGGGTAAATTACCAATTGCTTTGCTGGTTCAGCTTTTTGTTACTGGCTCTATATCAGCTGAATAGCATTCAGAATTGCTCACACTTCTTGAATGGTTCAATATGATATTGCTTTTTAAGCAACACAGAGCATAGTTTGGTTGTGAATGGTTACTTCTCTGTAATGATTTTTATAAAAAGATGGTGAAATTTAAGTTGGAGCTGAGAGCAGATTTTCTGCTGAAACATTTTATTACCATTTTAAGGGTCAGATCAAAATACCTTTACTTTCTTTAGCAAATTGTTGACTACTGACTAAACCCATATACAAACAAGATTTCAAAACTGCTTAGGATTTACAGGCCTAAAGGATGGCCCTCTTAATTCAGATATATCAGATTCCATAAAATCAAGGATGACCAAAAGTTTGGGACATCTCTTTTAGAAGTGGAATAGTGAGGCCAGCTCATTTGTGCATTTTTTTATTCAACATTTATTGGGTATTTAGCCACGCTCTGGGTACTGCATTTGGTGCCAACTGCAAAGAAGATCTTTAGAAGCTCCTAGCTTAGTGGGAAAGGCAGGATTGGAACCTACCTAGTGGCTCTATGATAGACATACATACAAAGGAACTCAGAGAAGGCTTCCTAGAAGAGGAAGTTTTCACAGACAAGGAGAGTTTTCTTTAAGAAGGAAAAGGGAAAGAGTATGGAGAGCACAGCCTGTGCAAAAGTATGGCTCTGTCAAGAAGCCTGACATGTTCCAGAAAAGGTGAACATTCCCATTGTACTGCAGCAGTTGGGTGTAGGGACAAAATGCAAGAGCAGAAAATAGAGAGGCAAACTGGGGTCAAATATTGAAGAGAGGTACATGGCTGCTTGAGATTCTCTCTCTTTCCCTCTGCCCCATCGACTGCTCACATATTCTCTCTTTAAAATAAAAATAAAATAAAAATTAAGAAAATCTTGAAAGAAAATGAGAAGAATCCAACATCATTAAGAGTTGAAGGGAGAGCTGCTTCATCTAAAGAAAGTGGAGACAATTTGGGGGACAGTGGGAATAAACTTGCCTGAGTTTATGCCAGATGGCTATGTTTTCTCCGTGAAATAGGAGTTAAGGTCACTTCAGGAAGGGTAGACAGAGGAAGTAGGTCAGAGGCTTGAGAAGAAAAGGAAGTTTGGTGTAGATGTTTCAGGACTGGGAAAAGGGAGGCAGTCAGAGTGGATTAGATCCTGACTCCAAGCTTCTAACCATTTTATCTGGGGAGGTGTCATCTGTGGGCATCCCCATCTTGTTCAGGTTGATGGCAAACCCATGAGGAAACTCACCATCTCCCTTGTGTCTCTATATTTTCTCTCTTACAGTCAGGACAAGACGGGTCACCCCAGCGACCTACACCCACCCGCATTCCTATGTCAAAAGGTATGAAAGCAGGAAAGCCAGTAGTGGCAGCCCCAGGAGCAGGAAATCTGACCAAATTCGAGCCTCGAGCTGAGACTCAGTCTATGAAAATAGAACTGAAGAAATCTGCAGCCGGCAGCGCTACCTCTCTTGGAGGGGGGAAGGGCTGAGGGCAGTGGCTGAGGGGGTATGTTGTGCAGATGCTACTGCTGCCGTGAAAACGGACCTTCGTCTGTTTGTGCCAACTCTTTACATGTACTAACGAGTTTTAAGTATCTTGTTTATAAAATAATCAACTAATAGCCATGTGTCTTTCCTATTTTGTAAATTTGTTTTGATGTGAGAGAAAAGAACTAACTGGCAGAACTACAGCTTGCTGTGTGCTTTGTTGAGGATGCTGGGCCTGAGGCAGGGCCTGACTTCTAGTTCCATTTTTGATTCTAGAAAGTGGACCCACCAGTTAACCTGTCTGAGCCTCAGGCTCTTTGTCAGTAAGATATGGGGGCTGGATCTCATCCTTTCCAAAGCCGGATCCCATATTTCCTAATTGTAAATCAGATTTAATAGGCCTTGCTCACAATAATTGATTTTTCAGAAATTCTATTATGAAATAGGAAATAGTTTAACAATTGTCATTTGCCTCTATCAGATCCCGAATTTGCTTCATGTGCTGGAAAAACATCTCCTAGCTCTCACAGGGCCTGGACCACTAAAGTTTTGCAAAACTAAAGCCTCTGGGATGATTTCAGGAAATAATTTGAATATGAAATAAAATGGAAATGAAATATGGAATCCTAAAAGCAGAGTTTTACTTATTTGTGTGTGTCTGTGTGTATTATAGAGGTTTTGGCCATCTCCAAAACATTCCCAGAATTTTATAGACGATAATTTTAGAACCACTAATGTCAAACTCATGCTCTATTCAAGTGTGCAATTGATTCAAATAATGGAGCAGTTTGAATAGAGCGGCCAAATGGCTCTTCTATCCCTTACAACCAATAGAGGTTGTAATGGATAGAAAATAGAAGAAAGTAATTGTGATACACTAATGCCAAGGAAAAAAATGACATCATGCATAGCTTAATTGAATTCAAATATTTTCCTCAGTTGAATGTGGACTTTACTTGCAAATATAGAACCAGTCCATGATCGTGTGTGTGTGTGTGTGTGTGTGTGTGTGTGTGTGTGTGTGTGGTGTGGTGAAGTGAATTATTATTCCTGTCAGTTTTATTTATATTTTCATTAATTTCAAGCATGTTTTAATAAGCATGAAACTGCGTGAATGCAAAATGCCAGGTGTCTCTGTGGGAAGATTAACCATGTTATTAAAGTGGACACTGTGCTTCCCCTGGTCAAATAACCACAAATGAGCTCAAGGCTAAGAATCCACAGCTTAGCATCTGAGGTCTTATGCAGGCAGCCCCTTTGTCAAAATTTTTTTAGCCAACTGAGTGAACTGTATAAAGACAGAATAACTATAAAGTTACAGGTTGTTATTTTCCAATTCTGAATTGTGAGTATTCAAAATTATTCGGATAGTCCCTGCCTTCGATATTTGGAGAAAGACAGATTTTTTAAAAGTAAGATATATGATTAGTTTTATTATTAAATCATCATGCTTCATGATAAAGAGGCTCTTATTTGAGTTCTTTCCACACCAATTTCCTATCTCTTACAGAACTTGGACTTGAATTGTATATGATGGTGGTAAATGCCTCACAGAATTCATACTATTTTATTTAATGTTTATTTATTTATTTTGAGAGACAGCACAAGCAGGGGAGGAGCAGAGAGCTAGGGGCAGAGAGAGAGAGAGAGAATCTTCGCTGTCAGCACAGAGCCCAATGTAGGATTTGATCCCACAACCATGGATCATGACCTGAGCTGAAATCAAGTGTCAGATGCTTAACTGACTGAGCCACCCAGGTGCCCCCATATTCTTTTTAATCAGGTATCTTATTGCCTGTGGCTCTCAATACTCAGCCTATGTATTAAAAGATGTTGAGTAGCCATACTAGACATGCCCTAATAATGTGATTTCAAGGTAGAAAGAGAGAAACTGAGAAAAATGATTTTATAAAATGTGATTTCAAGGAGGGCTTGGCTGGCTCAGTTGGTTAACCATCTGACTCATGATTTTGGCTCAGGTCATGATCTCATGGTTCCTGAGACCCAGCCCCTGGATGCCTTCACACTGACAGCACAGTGTGGAGCCTGCTTAGGATTCTCTCTCTGCCTCTCCCCCGCTTGTGTGCTCACACTCTTTCTCTCAAAATAAATAAACTTTAAAAAAAATGTGATTTTGAACAAGTTTAACCAAGACATCTTTCCATTTCCAATACTGACAGTTTTTAAAGGAAATGTTCCCCTTTTATGAAGTGCACATCCATCCCTTTGGGGGATAAAAGGACATTTACTCTTTTTTGAAATGCTTCCTTGGCATTTAGGGTATTTAGTGTTACTGTACTGTAACATCCTGTATGTGAACAAATGGTATCAAGAAATGAAAAATGAGACACTGTATTCCTTCTGACTCTACCTGTTATTCTCCAGTGACTTTTATCATAATCTATTGTCACCGATGCTGTTTTTTGCTTTTACCCCCTCACACCGTGCTAATGTCATCCCTGCCTGGAAGTCCATACCATCTATAGGGAGAGTGCTCTGAAAGGCTTAGCAGCGTGTGTACAGGATGTTTCTACATCTGGATGTAGGAACAGAGTCACCTACAAAGTACAACTGCTAAGAAAAACTTGGCAGAACAGCACATATTCACTTTTCAGAAATGGTAAAGAGCAGCCATGGCAGTGTTTCTTTGTAATTTTAGAACCAACTCTACATTTATTGGATAGCTTTGTCTTAAGGCACTTATTAGAAATGAAATCCACTAGGAATAGGAAGTAGAGGATTAAGTGTACACCAATTCCAGCTTCCATTTGTGAGGAAGATGTTTTCACAATGCAATTTAATGGGCTGTGTAAGAGTGAATGGGATTAAAAGGTTAGAGTCTTTTCCTTGTGCTGGAACACAGTATTGTGTAGTAAACAGGGACTCACCAAGGCTGCTGCTCAGACCCACCCTAGGGATGGGGGAAGTGAGATGCGCCCCCCCACCCCCCGCCATATGTGCCGGTCGCAATTTGAACAGCTACACAGGAGGCCCTAGTCTTCCCCTCCAGGGAATAATTTTCATGGATCGACTATTTCAGCACACTATGATGGTGGCCATTTAGCATGCATGGTATAAGAAACGTTCCTAGGGCATCTGGGTGCCTCAGTCAGTTGGGCATCCAACTAAGCTCCTGTTATGATATTGTGGATTGTGGGTTCGAGCGCCACGTTGGGCTCTGTGCTGACAGCTCAGAGCCTGGAGCCTGCTTCAGATTCTGTGTCTCCCTCTCTCTCAGCCCCTCCTCTGCTCATACTCTGTTTCTCTCTCTCTCTTTCTCTCAAAAATAAACATTAAATTTTTTTTTCTTAAAAATTTTTAATGTTTTTATTTATTTCTGAGAGAGAGAGAGAGAGAGAGAGAGAGAGACAGCGTGAGCAGGGGAGGGTCAGAGAGAGAGAGGGAGACACAGAATCTGAAACAGGCTTCAGGCTCTGAGCTGGCTGTCAGCACAGAGCCCAATCCAGAGCTTGAATCCACGAACCGCAAGATCATGACCTGAGCCAAAGTCGGACGCTTAACCGACTAAGCCACCCAGGCGCCCCTAAAAAAATTCTTTTTAAAGAACTGTTCCTGTATGGGACATGGACCTAAGGGTATTTATCATTTTTTGAAAATGACCTTCCTGTCTAGGACACTTGCTTAAACAGAGTCATTCAGTTTCTACTGGTAATTTTATTACATTTTCAGTGAGGGCAAGTTAATGGGTAGCAAGCAGATGCTGGAAGTTTTAGTGTATTCATTAAGGGTTGGTTTACTAGATCTCTTACTTGAATTTCTTCAAGAAAGAAGTAAAAGAATAGCTTTGATATGTAGTGTGGGAAGAGTATAGTTTCAGGGAAATGAAAACATATCCAAGAATGTAAGATGTACAAAGATTTGAATTTCTCATTCCCTTATAGATTTAGAATACTCGGGAAAGCAGGAGACTTTCCTTCTCAGAAAAACCTCAGGGATGTTAGATAAGAAGACTGTACTTATGTGGGAGCCTGGAGGGCAGAGGGAAAGGAAGAGGTAACAAGATGGGCACAGAGGGGGCTTCCCAGTAAACAGGAACACACAATTCCAAAATTTCCCCAACCCAGATGGAATTCAGGGTTTACGCCCTACAGCCTCCTCCAGGGTCTCACTGTTGGTTACGTCATCCTCTGCTATTTCAGTTTCTCCTTTGTACCTGCTACTTCCATACAGGATATAATTAAGCTCTGGAGTTTTCCATTGGAGCACAATTCTTCCTTCAGCCATGCAGTCCTCTATAGCTGCTGCCCTGTCTCCTTCCTGTCCAGTTAAGCCACGGACCCAACACTCAACCTTTTTTGCCTTCACC
Organism: Proteles cristata cristata; assembly: GCA_017311185.1. Classification (NCBI taxonomy): domain Eukaryota; kingdom Metazoa; phylum Chordata; class Mammalia; order Carnivora; family Hyaenidae; genus Proteles; species Proteles cristata. Next base: position 370,307 of record JAESUZ010000047.1, on the reverse strand, counting down.
TCCACGTTTCCATTTATTCCTTAACTTTTAAAATAATTAATTAATTTTGAGAGGGGGGGGGAGAGAGAGAGAGAGAGAATGAGTAGAAGAGGGGCAGAGAGAAAGGGAAAGAATCCCAAGCAGACTCTGCACTGTCAGCACAGAACCCAATGTGGGGCTTGAACTCATGAACTGTGATATCATGACCTGGACTGAAATTAAGAGTTGGATGCTTAACTGACTGAGCCACTCAGGTGCCTCAACTATTTTTAAATTAAAAAAAATTTTTTTTACATTTATTTATTTTTGAGAGACAGACCACAAATGGGGGAGGAGCAGAGAGAGGGAGACACAGAATCCAAGGCAGGCTCCAGGCTCAGAGCTGTTAGCACAGAGCCTGAAGTGGGATTCGAACTTATAAACTGTGAGATCATGACTTGAGGCAAAGCTGGACATTTAACCGACTGAGCCACCCAGCTGCCCCTTTTAAATTTTTTTTCAAAGTTTCTTTATTTATTTTGAGAGAGAGAGAGGGTGAGCTGGGGAGGGGCAGAGAGATAGGGGGACAAGAGATCAAAGCAGGCTCTGTGCTGATGGCAGAGAGCCTAACACAGGGCTTGAACTCACCAAACACTGTAAGATCACGACCTGAGCTGAAGTTTGATGCTTAACTGACTGAGTGACACAGGCACCCCTCTTTTTAAAATTTTATTAGAGTAACTCATATGCAGGGGCGCCTGTGTCACTCAGTTGGTTAAACGTCTGTCTGACTCGATTTTGGCTAAGGTCATGATCTCACAGTGTTTGGGTTCCAGCTCTGTGTAGGGTTCTGTGCTGACAGAGCAGAGCCTGCTTGGGAATTTTCCTCTCCTCTCTTTGCCCCTCCTCCACTCCCTTGAGTGCATTCTGTCTCTCTCTCTCTCTCTCTCTCAAAAATAAATAAAATAAACATTAGAATAAAAAGAGAAAAAAAGGGGGCGCCTGGGTGGCTCAGTCGGTTAAGCGTCCGACTTCGGTTCAGGTCATGATCTCATGGTTCGTGGGTTTGAGCCCCGCGTGGGGCTCTGTGCTGGCAGCTCAGAGCCTGGAGCCTGTTTCAGATTCTGTATCTCCCTCTCTCTCTGACCCTCCCTTGCTCACGCTGTCTCTCTCTTTCTCAGAAATAAATAAAAACATTAAAAAATTAAAAATAAAATAAAATAAACATTAAAAACAAGTAATTCATACACAGAGTTAAACTATCAGCCAGCACTTAAAAGAAATTAAAACCACTGTTCCTTATCTCACCCCCCTCTTTGCTCAGTTTTACTCCCTGGAGAAAAATCATTTCTAACTCTTAGCTGTTTCTTCTGGCATTTATCTACATATTTCTAAATAATATACTTGTATTCTTTGTCAATCTTAGACGTTATTTTCTGTCTTCCCATCTTTGTTCTGATGGTTGGGGATGCTCTCATAGGTTACCTCTGTCCCTTTCCTCATTCTCCCCGTATGATTATAACACAAATTTTTTGCTAAATCATCAGTCAGCATTTACATATTTATATATTTATATGTTTACAGTGTAAATCTAAATATTGTTCCCGTTGGGATACCTGGCTGATGGAACTCATGACTCTTAATCTCGGGGTTGTGAGTTCGAGCCCCATGTTGGGTTTAGAGATTGCTTAAAAATAAAATCTTAAAAAACAAAATAAATAAATATTCCCTGCTGAGCCATGTATTATAGTATGCCTGTGTTTCCTTCCTCTTGTCACTTTTCACCCATCAGTAGGATAATTATTTTAATTTTTCATCTGCTTTGTTTTCTATGTATCTATCTTTATTTTTTCCAAATACTCCAATAGATCTGTCAAACACCTATCAATGATTTTTCCAAACACTTTAGTCTCTTAACTTTCCCTTGGGGCTTTCCTATTTCAGCCCCTTAGTTTCCTAGTTTAGCTCTTTGCTTCCCTACTTAGTCTTGGATTGGTCATGCTCTAGACCAGGTTATGCTCTTGTTCTATTGTTCTTTTGCCTAGTTGAATCCTCTGATTCCTGAATTTCTTCTTAGTGTTTTGCTCACATATATCTATCTAACTACCTGTATATCTATCTATCTATTGAAGTACAATATGGGAGTTAATGGCGTTGACCCCTAGTGCAGTGTAACTTTTGACTCCCCCCAAAATTACTAATAGCCTACACTTGACTGGAAGCCTTACCAATTGCTTAACAGTCAATTAATACATATTTTATATGTTACATGTATTATATATCATATTCTTACAGTAAACTAGAGACAAGAAAACATTAAGAAAATCATAAAGAAGATCAAATACTTTTATAGTACTGTACTGTATTTATAAAAAAAAAATACACAAAGAAGTGGACCTGCACAGTTTGAACTTGTGTTGATCAAGGGTCAGCTGTACATCTTCTGGTATTAAAGAAAACAAATCCCTCAGTAACCCTGGGACAGGCTACATATATTCTGGGAATAAATCAGGGAAGGTGAGATGGAGAATCTCACAGTAAAATGTACAAGCATTTTTATTCCCTTGCATTTAGTTTATGCTGCTCATTCATATGCTTAGGTCTAGAACTTCTTAGGTCAGGTTTTTTTTTTCCCCCTGGAAAAATAAACCTTGAGTTTCTGGTCAGGGTGACTAAGACATCTAATCTCTTTTGGTTTTCCTTTGACCTCTCTGACCACTCCACCTCTGTCTCTCTTACTGGCTCCTTATTTTCTGCATACAATCTAAATGTCATTGTTTTCATCATCTCTACCAGTTTCCTACACTACATGATCATTCTGGTTATTTTACGCACTACCATGGCTTCAGTTAATCACCCATCTATTTATGGCTACCAATCCTGTATCTTCAAATGCTTACCCAACTTTGTACTATATAACTTCAAGTTAATTTGTTTAAAAGCAATTCTCAGGGCGCCTGGGTGGCTCATTCAGTTAAATGTCCAACTTCGACTCAGGTCATGATCTTGTGGTTCAGGAGTTCAAGCCCCGCATCAGGCTTGCTGATGTTAGTGTGGATCCTGCTTTGGATCCTCTGTCCCCCTCTTTTTCTGTTCCTCCCCTGCTTGAGCTCTCTCTCTCTCAAAGAAATAACTAACCTTAAAAAAACCAAACAAACAAAAGCAACTCTCAACACCACCTCCATTCCTATTCCAAGTCTTCTTCTCCTTACTATTCTGCATTTCAGCTAGGGTATCCTGAGCCACTCAGTCACCCAAGACACCAGTAGCCATTCTATCCTTCTTCTCCCTCATCCATCAAGTAGACTCATTCAGCAAGTCTCTCAGTCTAATACCCTATCACTTCTATCAGCTGGATCCGCATCTCTGTTTCCTCTGCTACTGCCTAAGTTGAGGTTTTAATTACTTCTCATCTGGATTACTCCAAATGTGCCCCTAACTGGTCTCATAATCTCTAGCTTCAAAACTCTCAGATTCAGTTTTCATTTTGTTTTCCAGAGTTCAAGTTGATTGTATCACTCCTCTGTTTGAAAACCCTCCAAAGGTTCCTCATTACCTAAAGAACACAATGCCAACAACTCCATATGGCTCTTGAGGTTCTCTGTGACATGGCTCTATCCCTCCCTGCTCCTTGAGCATCCTTCCCCTTCCCCTTCCCTTGCCTGGACTCCTGTTCCCCAGCTGGACAGAATAGCTTGCATACCAGGCCAGGCCACCTCTCCTTGACTTATTCAGCTTGTCCCTTCTCCCTACTTTTCCTTCTGGTGGTTGTGAAGGTCTCTGTTCAAAATTTCTTTTAAAAAAAGTTGCCTCTACTAGAAAGACAAGCCATTATTTCAGAATTTAAAGCTTGTCCACTTCGTAAAAAAAACTTGGTGCTTTACTGTAGAGAAAGAAAACCAGAAGTTGAAGGATAGCTTGAAGTTGCAGAAGAAAGAGGTGTTCTCGCTTCCTGCCTTTGTCTGCAATGCAAACCTGTGAGAATATGGAAGGTCCTGACAAATCATACATGAGAACATGGAAATACAGAGATGGTGAAGTTAGAGGAAATTCAGGTACTGTCATTCTGGATAGTGTGAGTTATGGCCATTCCCCTTCAAAGGCACAAGAGGTTCATAATGGGTGCAGAATGGCCAAGGATCCTGGACTGGGGAGATGTCATCTCAAGCCATCACACATGTGGAGAACTTGGGGAAGGGGAACTGAGAGCTTTCTTTTCTTTTTTTTTAATTTTTTAATGTTTTATTTATTTCTAGGAGAGAGAGAGAGAGACAGCGTGAGCAGGGGAGGGTCAGAGAGAGAGGGAGACACAGACTGAAACAGGCTCCAGGCTCTGAGCTGGCAGTCAGCACAGAGCCTGACGCGGGGCTCGAACCCACGAACCGCGAGATCATGACCTAAGCGAAAGTCGGACGCCCAACCGACTAAGCCACCCAGGCGCCCCGGAACTGAGAGCTTTCTGATGTAGACATATACTTGAATGAATTGTGAATTGCTCTTTCTTCACCCTCTCCAGCTCCCCCAGAGAAACATAAAAGACACTTCTGGGAAGAGAAATTTTCAGGTGATTTGTCATGCTCTTCAGGCTCATGAAGGACCTTCTAAAATAGGTCAGGAGAGGCCCTTGTTTTAAAGGACCAAACAACACTACCAATAAGCAGGATTTAGATTTAGGATAGATATTAAGGTGAATACCCAGGGGAAGTGGATTGCTGAACAATGGACTAGACACCTGAGATAGACCTGAAAACCTGGAGACCAGAGTAAGGTTGTGTGACCTTTGGGAAATCGCCTCACTGTAGCTTATGGTTTAGCATTTAGCTATAATCTTTTATGATTCTGGCATTCTTTGTTATAGTCAAATGATACGCTTCGCTATTTAGCAAGCAACTTAAAACATCCTACCATAACACTTTTCCTAAGAACTAATAAATAATTGCTTATCTGGCAAATGTAGTTTTGGCTTCTCTACTTGTGCTAGTGTTATATATGTATGATGGACAGAATTGCAAAATCAAGTGCTAGTAAAAGAATAGTGGAACAAGACTTTAGTGGTCAAGAAGATAATTATCTCTATTATTAAAGATGGAAGCAAAATCAAAACCAAGAACAAAACAAAAAAACCCAAGGCTTAGCAATGTTCAACCATCTTATTAATGATGGTGCCAGGTTTTCTGTACATTATTCACTATTTCATATGAGAAACAACTTCAGGTTGTGAAGTATATTTTCATATATAGACTAAAACACCCACTCACTGGGCCAAAATAATATTGCCAAAGGATTTTCAGATACTGAGATAGCTATATAGAAGCTGTATGTGTCAAAGTTTCTATAACAATACTTTGATGAATATTTTTATCCTTACCTAAAAAGCACAGGCCATCCCCAACTTTCACATATAATGTTTCTTTCCATGTTATTCTGTGACCAGCCATAGACTGAGATCAACCTACGTATTTAATATCTACCTCCAAAAAGGTAGAACACAAGTAATCTTGGCTCAAATGCTTAACTATTTTCCACCATTGAGTTTTGACTTCTAGTTAATTTTTGTGTGTGAGATAATTAGTTCCAATTTGCTTGTATCTAGAAAGAGTAAACTATGCGAAAGATAACGATTAACTTGCCTAAAAAAGAAGTTACCAGCCATACCGATATTGGTAACTCATGCAACCTGGTGAAGAAAGGGGATGGTTTGGGCTGATGATGGAGTGGAAAATGTTTTGGAAGGAAGCAAATAAACTATTAGATGGATGAGAAACCCCAAGGGAGTGTATTTTATCTGGTTCAAAAGTTTCCTGAAGCAAATGACAGAACTGATTAGCGGAAGTATTTTTAATTAGGTGAGCTGAATCCAAAAGAAAAGAAGGAATACAAGTCCAAGTCAACAGAGGAAGTTTATTGGACTTTCTATTTAAAACAGATGTTTTATCAGAACTCTGATTAATTTCTGAATGTGATAATAATAGGAATGAATGCTTAAATAGTTTATTAAAATGAGAACCTGAAAAGTAAACAATATCTAGGCACTCTTATTTCTTCCTAAAAGGTCTAGGATATTTTTTTAGGTGAATAAATCACTCTGCAGACAGTGTGTTAAAGCTGGAGTTTGGTAGCTAGTGGAGAGGAAAAGCAGCACAGCCCTAAGCCTGTGCATTGCCCTTTAGGCAGAGCCCACAGGAAGTAGGGAGCCATGAAACAAGGGAAACAGGCCATAGGCCAGCCAAACCAAGCAAAATCCCCAAGGAAATGTTTTCTGTAGTAATTTGGTGTGCAGTTTCCTGAGGATGAAGCAGCCCTCCTTTGCAGAGGGTAAGTCCTGCTATAAATTGAACTTCTACTATCTTAGTCTTTGGAGTGTGAACTTAGAGGCTATCTATTAAAGTGATCTTGTCTCATTTACCAGAATAGACTTTTAAAATTCAGAGCTCAAGTGTCCCCTCGCAGAGAATTTGGCAGAGTATAAACATATGTCCTGCTTGGGAGGAAGACATTGACTTCCCAGGGAGTACATCTTTCCTATTCCACAGACAAAGAGCTCTCCTGGGAAGAATCAAACTTTTTTGCCATGTTGCCACACTCTCACGCTCAAGAGAGTCTCCTCCAAACTTCTCCCCAAATCCCATCTTGCATATACAACTTTAGATCTCAAGTCATTTGGCTGGCCAGTAGTTGGGATTACCACCCAAGGAGGATGAATAGTAAGATAAAATATAATTAGGAAATGATAATGTTAAACTTCCTTTCCATGGACATTAGCTAATAGCTGGTATGTTCACGTTATGAATTCATGTTATTGTGAAACATCTTTTCACAATAATATCATAGTTACAAATAATGTATTAATGTGTTACCTGAAGCTGCTTAAGGAGGATACATCAAGATAACACTTGAAAGAAACATATAAAGGAAAGTGTCTGTAAGCGCTCTTGGTAGACTGTTAATGTCAAAAATACATAAAAATCCAATGTCTTCATGTGTATATGCTGATTAAGATTTAGAGTTTTCTCTTTCTTACAATTAGAAAAGAAGGAAATGACGTTATTAACTGTTGGCACATCAGAAGGCCCTAAATTTAAGTACTTTCCTATTTTGAGTTTGCAGTAGAGGTAGAAATTAACTATGGCCTTTAGTCTCAACCTGTCTATTATATGCTCTACAAATTACTGTCAGAAACATGGTATCTGTAGAAAGAGAAAAGTTATGGGGCGCCTGGGTGGCTTAGCCAGTTAGGCGTCCGACTTTCGCTTAGGTCATGATCTCACGGTTCGTGGGTTTGAGCCCCGCGTCGGGCTCTGTGCTGACAGCCAGCTCAGAGCCTGGAGCCTGTTTCAGATTCTGTGTCTCCCCCTCTCTCTGACCCTAACCTGCTCACGCTGTCTCTCTCTCTCTGCTAGAAATAAATAAAAATATTAAAAAAAAAAGAAAGAGAAAAGTTATTATAGAATTATACCTGATTTTACTCAGGTTACTTTATAAGCCCCAATTGACCTATATTTGGGTCTTATTCTGAGATGAAATGAAGATAAAGCAGGAAATGGAATAAGATTTGTTCACTGACTTGGTAACTTCAGTAAAATTTATACCATTATTTTACTGTACTGAACCATAAAAAAAGCCAGCGAGAGACTTGGAACCTCTGTCCTTTTTCGAAAAAACATAAATGATGGCATAATCCCTAAAGCAATTTTTTTTGGCTGACAACCAAGGACTCTGTATGCACCAGATAGTTTTGCTGTGTAATGAGTCACTTCAGAATCTATTGGCTTAAAGCGACATTTCTTTTTAAAGTTTATTTATTTATTTTGAGAGAGAGAAAAGGAGTATGTGGGAGGGACAGAAAGAGAGAGAGAGGGAGAAAAGCAACATTATTTCATCTCTCACAATTTTCTGTATCGGCAGGGTGATTATTTTCTGAGTCAGTTTACAGGTTTGGGGGGAAACCTAGATAATAAGCAGACGTAGGTTTAATAAATATGTTTAGTAAGTTTCAATTAATAGAGCTTCTATTATATAGATCTTTTCGCACTAGCTCTAGAAACAAGATGAACTATGTCTTCACGTGTATAAAACAAAGTAACTTGTGCTTGATTGTATTCCTTTAAATAAAGCTTATGTATATAAAAATGAAATATCCTTTTATTCTTAAAGTAGAATAAAATAAACTGTTATTTAGCATTGTCAAGTATTTCTGAGATAATCATTTTATAATGCAGTCTGATTAATAGCATTAGTGTATATAGCATGCAAGATTGCTAGTTTGCTAATTTAATGTAATAATAAAATGTCATGGCCCAACCAAGACATAGTTTCTTCTATATATGGATCCATTTGCCAGATGCATTTTCACCAATTACTGAAAATTCTGAATTCTGAAAATTCTAATCTGAAAAGCTATTATTATGATGAGGATCACAAAATATTAAGATTAAGGCAAGTCTAGGAATTTTGAGGTTTGCCCACTCAAGGTGAGAGAAGGTATTGTAGTAATCTTGCAGTATTTGCACTTCAAGGGACCTTAGAGAGGATCTTAATACTCTCACTTTGTGGTGACGAAACAAAGACATGTCCGTTCTGAATCACATCTAGGATAAGAACAATCTTGGATTTCACTCTTTTAAATTTAATTTCTCTATATTTTCCTAAGGGAGGAAAATGGGCCAGATACTTTAATTATATTAGGGAGACTTGAGATCTATGTCTTTTCACTCTGAAAACTACTATAGAAATTTTAAAAAAGAAAAAGTGTTGAGTGGGAAACAGAATTTGAATCTTAGACCCTGACTTTTCACTGTATAATACTTTAATTAGTGTTTTTAGTTTTTGCCTGAAGATTTTGATATATTTTTGGCATTGAAAAAAATTAAAGCTAGAGCAATTTTCTAATGAGAAAAATGAGATGATTTTAAGGGTTTCTTGTATTGTGAAAAATCATATGTAGGTCTTAAAAACATTATAAAACCTTCATAGCTAAATATTATTAAGTATATAAAACTTATGGATTCATTTTACTTTGCTTTCCCACCTGTTTTATCCCAAATTCAAATCAAAAGGTTGAGGGAAGGAATGGGAATATCTCCACCTAGTGGTCAATATGAAGTCACGTTAATAAAATCAAATTAAAGAAACTTTGACAAAGTATCATCGAGTTTACATAATTAGCACAAATCTATATAATGTGCTTTAATTAATGTTTACTTAGATGTTAGCTACTTAAGTAAAAATAAAATGTAAATATTAATTATTCGAATTTAAAGTGAAAATAATAGGAGAACATGTTCATGTCATTGACTAACCCTGACATTACATTAGTACCTACACTTACCACACTGCCATATGTTGACAGGGATGTATTACATATTTCAGGTGAAGAAACCATTTGAAGCTCAATTATTTCTTTGCTCTGTTCTTTATAAGCTAAGCAATGGCAGGACTCTCTCTCATTTTGATCACTTATACAGTTCCATGCTTAGCACAGCGATGGGCACATAATAGTGCCTCAGTAAGCAGTCCTTGAATGAGAAAATAAAAACACGATACATTTTCACAAAAGCATATAGGTTACAATAAAAGAAAAATCAAATAAATACAAACATCACACAGCCATAACATGGCTGGTACTATTTCAATCTATTTTGTTTTACTCTTATAAGAATGAATTTAGATTTAAAAGCATATACATAACTTTGCAAAAAGAAGCAGTCCAAGACAAATGTGAGTTATCTGTGTTTAGTGACTTCTTAGTAGATAATGAATATTTCTTTATCAAAACTCAAATCCGCACACATAAAAAAAGTTAAAAATATGTTAATATGGCTCAGATTAGAAAGAATATGGGGGTGCCTAGAGGGCTCAGTTGGTGGAGCGTCCAACTTTAGCTCAGGTCATGATCTTGCAGTTTGTGAATTCGAGTCCTGTCCAGGGCTCTGTCCTTAGAGATCAGTGCCTGGAGCCTGCTTCATATTCTGTGTTTCCTCCTCTCTCTGTGCTCCTCCCCTGCCCACACTCTCTTTCTCTCAAAAATAAACAAACATTACAAGAAAAGGAGAAGAAGAAAAAGTCTGACTGGAGGAATATAGTTATTTCTGGAAAATAGTTTATCTTCCCAGCATGGAGCTTAAATGTAGTAATTAATATCTTTGTGTTCAGGCCTTTCCTGGGGTAAAATCAACCTAATATTATTAGAATATTAGACAGTTTCTAAAAGGGTTTAAGAATTTTGGAGGTAAAGCACATATATCAGTATAAAGAAATTACCCAACGCCAGTAAAGAACCGCAGGAGAAGCTATTAGGCTCATGTATCTGTTTTTGTTTGTTTTGTTGTTTAACATCTACAGTCTTTTCATGAGATGATGTAGTACTGATCCTCACATAAACTACTGATTTTCCAGTTTAATTGAAAATACTGTTTTTCTTCTCTTTATAGAAAGCGTCGTCATTCACCAGTTACGTATGAACTCCAGATGAAATGGTAAACCAAGCACATACTGGGTGTGTGTACTTCCTCTGAATCCCTGTTGAATGAGTAGTATTTCTACAACCCTCCATCATCACTAAGGTCTTCCGTGCTACTGATCACTACTGGAAATATTTTTCTACTTCCAGTGATTTTTTTTTTGAGGATATAATGTAAAAGCTGAAAATGGCATCGCTGATAATATGAAAATAGGTAGCAAGAGAAATTCACTCTTTGTGTCAAAATAAATTTCTCTTCCTTTTGCAAAGCTTTCAGGTCCATGGGCATATGTTATGTAATCTATTTTTATAATACACTTTGTAACGTGATTTTTTCCTAAAGCGTTTCCTTTTTCATAGTCTATGGCACATACATCTGTAGAATACACTGCCAGTTATTCAAAGTATTGGTACAGGTGCATTCAAAATGGGAACCTATAATTATTTTCTTCTATCAATTTGTTATTTCTGAAGGAAAAGAAAGTACAACACTCTATATATTCAAAACATAAAATAGAAGCAGGAGATTCTAAAAGAGGTTTTATTATTGGTGTACAATGCTGTGACTGCTCATGGCTCAACAGTAATCAATAACGTTGATTTAAGCGTTTAATTTTAAATACTTAAAGCCAGTTTTAAAAGTTGCCTTTTCTAGTGTTCTGTGCCAAAACCCCTGGATGAGTTGAATTTCATACAGAACAAATTAATAAAAGGAAATATATAAGTTTAACCAGTAAGAGTTATGGGAACTGCTTCGACTGACAGTTCAATTATATTTCTGTTTTCATTATTTGCTTACATATACAGGACTTATATTAAGGACTGTGATATCAGGATATTTCTCACAGTCTGCCCAAATAAAAGCCTGAAAAATAAAAACTGACCTAGGTAATATCTGCATCTTTTTTAAAAAAATGGTAAGGTTTTCTTGATAGATAGGACTTGGATATATTTTCATAACTGCATATTGGTTGCAGAATATATTCTTTAAAGATAAAAGCTTAACATGCATTACTCAAATCTCAGTGTCAGAACTGCTGTCCAATTTTGGTTTATGGGAAAATGTGCATCTAAAGTCTACTTGAAACCCCAATAATAGGTTTTTTAAAAAGACTGCTAATGTGGATATGCTCTTAATAAGGTCTTTAAAAAGATAACTTTAAAGGTAAATGAAAAGTTGACATACCAGTTTCTGAATGCAGAAATCATGTATCACGTAACTCTACTGAGATTAAAGAAAGAATGCTTCTCAGTGTCACATGGATAACTAAAAACCATGCAAGCAACACTGTTGGCTCATTTCTCTGGTTGACAGGTTGTATCCAGGTTATAAGCCCATAGAGGCGAGTCCACACTGAGTCCCTGGAATAGAAAAATTAATTTGATTTTCTCCCCTTAGGTACCTTTGGAAGGTTTTAAGGTATACTTTGTGGAATTAGCAATCATATTTGGTAGATATTATAAATTAAATTATATTTTATGTAAAATTAGTTTGATTTTTATAAGTAAAAGAAATGCTATGGTAGCCTGTCCTAGCTTGAATGATTGTGAAAGTATCACATATCCTTCAGAACTTTTGATTAACGATTAAGAAAACTAGAGTGTGTATGTGTGAAGATTTGAAACACTGTTGCTATGAGTTTTGTTTTCTGAAAATGTTTCTGAACTGTAACAGCATTTTCAATTAGAAAAGGGTTTTATCTTGTATTGTTATCTTTTTTGACACACAGTTAAGTTCCCTATTTGCCAATGGCTATATAAATCTGATGGCAAAATATTCTGATATACCACAAATTAGCATTTGAAGCAAATAACTTTTTCTCAACTTGTGGGAATTTCATTAAGCTAACAGTGAAAAGGCTAGAGGATGAGACTTTACTTCTGGACTTTAATTTAAAATATTACAAGTAATGTACTTGAATCTGAAGTTTTAATTTCTCTTGTCTTTATAAAATTTGGTACCTGCGATGCAGAGTAATGATGGTGGTGCACAGTCACTTAGGTGGATGCTGAGACTTTTTCTGTTCATGCTGTGATTAAGTCCTCTGTGCAAACGTAAAAGGAATCTGAATGACAGATGAGTAAAACTAATAGAAATTAATATTGTATCCTTACCTAATGAATAAACAAATATGACCATAAATAGTCTTATCTCAATATCCACATCCAATTGAAAAAATTACCTCCATGTGTAATCCTGGAACCATCCCAGATTCACATAATTTCTGTATCTTTTCTTGTAAGTAAATCTCCAATCAGCAATATGAAAGATAATCAGTTTTGAATGGAATAATTGTATTTTCTGAAATGATTCCAGTTTAAAGTACAACAATTGAACCAACTCATTATTTTTACCCTTTTTTGGTAAAAGTATTTTTTGAAGTATCTTCTGGAGAGATTTTTTGAGGTACTTTCTGCAGATAGTGGATACATGTTCCAGATGATAGATGACTAGAAAGTTCACAAAACATGAAGAAATAATTGTCTTTTAGGACAATCATAAAAAAAATCATGATGTGGAATACCTAGCTTAAGCATTAAAAAAGACACTAGTGCTATCAAAATAATTCGCAGGTTCTACAAACCTGTGGTAGAGCAAGAGTAAATGTTGGATCAGACAATATGACAGACAAAATTTTAACAGTATCAGACAATATTTTGTCCTTTTTCTGCTGTGGTTGGATTTTCATGGAAGTGAATAAAAATGGCAAAAGTTGGGTGTGTGCATGAATCTGATGAGGAACAATTCTAAAAATAACAAAAATGCAAAATGGAAGTTAAAAAAAAACACAACTGGCACCTGAGGCATACAACTCCCTTTGGACCCCAGTGCCAAGCGCCTGCTAAAAATACTAATTAGAAGGCAAAGAGGGAAAACAACAAAAATTATTGTAATAAACTAAAAAAATTAGGACACTTTCCTAGAATAAACTTTGCTTAGTGACCACTAATATTTTATTGTCTTAAATTTTCAACATTTACTCCATAACTATATGATAACTGTGTTATACAGGAAAAATGCTGTAGATTAGTAAGTTCGAATAGAGATTTTTATAGGTGCCATCACAGAATACATTTATTTTTTGGTAGTGTTTTTTCATTTATATCATTTAGGTAATTTTGCCTTACCATTCACAGATGTTATTTTTACCAGCGCAGACTGTATGTAGATTTTGTTTACAAAATATCAGATGTCAGCCTCTCCATTATAAGAGGCTTACATTGTGATCAGATATTCTTAGAAGTCTTGCAGTTTAATGGATTTACCAAAGCAAAAAAGTGCATTGAAAATTTTTGGTGTTACATTATATTTTAACGGCATTCTCAGTTTTGTTTCCTTTAAGTACGAGAAGTTTATTATTTTTTCACAGCCAAGTGAAATTCACAGCCAAGTGAATTTATGGGTATCTACTTGTCTTTTATATGAATGTAATATCTAGCTTTCAGTTCTTCACAGTTATTGAAATTATTTAGCCAATTAAGATGTTCTCTTTGTGTTACTTCCAAAGTCAACCATGTTTATTCAAATCTCGCTAGAGAGTGAGAAAAATAACAATTGTGATAAAGAAACATTGTGCAATATTCTTTTTTGAGTTGGAACATAATATTCATAAAATTAAAATCATTTAAAATGAATATTCAACCTTCACCTTTTTATTTAAAATTGTTTGCTTTAAGATAGTTTTCACTTCTGCATTTCATGTTTTCTTAAAAATATGATGTTTTTCACTGTGAATAAGCAGAAGTGGTTCAGCAGATCTGCCAAAATGAGATACTTTTCCTCTTAGTTTCATCACAGTCTGATTCTTTAATAAGATGAAAACTGTAAGACACGAAGAGAATGACGGGTTATAGGGTTTCCCTCAGCCCATTTATCCTCACCAAATGCAATGTCAGTCAATATTCAGATATTACTCTACTGCTTTCTGCTGTCATTCTGAAGATAGACTGCTCAGTAGAGCAAATGCTCGTGAGATTTTCCCAGCAATCCACAGCCCATTTTCTAGAGAGGCAGTTGGGTAATGATTGCAGCAAGGTGGGATAGGGGGACAGTAAGGCTATTCTCTGGTCCCTTTTATTTATCAGCTTTGTGCCAGAAATGGTGGTCCATAGCCAATCTCTACTTATCTTTGCCTTATTTGGGACAAAGGAATGGCTTTCTCCTGTTTATTGTTTAAAGATGTACCTATCAAAAAAGCGGGCAAGGATGATGTCTAAACAAAGATGCTTTCTACAGGGAAGTTGCAGATGTTAGGAGTCTCGCCCATAAGGCAGCTCTGTGGCCCTTTTTCAGAGGAGTAAAGCCCTTTCATGCACATGGTTTAAGAGCACTGGCCAAAAGTCATTGATTTTGTGACTTCCCAGGAGAAGAAGGGTCTTAAGCTTTCTACCATATTTGCTTAAATGAATTTGTTCCCCCTGAGCCCTGGGCTAGGGTCATTTTTGTTTTGTTTTGTTTTTAACTGTTTATTTTTGAGAGAAAGAAAGCACGAGTTGGGGAGGGCCAGAGGGAGGGAGACATAGGATCCAAATTGGGCTCCCTGGGAGCCCAATGCGGGGCTTGAACTCATGAACCATGAGTGAGGTAGTGACCTGAGCCCAAGTCATACACTCAACCCACTGAGTCATCTAAGTGCCCTTGAAGTCACTTTTAATGAGCACCAGGCTATTCTTCTGTACAGAGAAAATGGAACAAGTTCCCTGGGCTCCAAGCATGTTTACAATAGGGCACATTGCATCATACTGGTTTTGTTTTGTTTTGTTTTGTTTGGGTCTTTTTGCATGTCACTAAAATTTACTTTTGAAATTTATATTTAACAATATCTCAAGGAACCTATAAAAGATGTCAAGCTTTGAGACCTCCCTTCACCTGAGGCAACCCTCAGACTGTGCAGCTTCAGGCATAGCAATCCAATCCACAGATAATGGTTGGGTCCCAGTTTCCTGGAGTTCCCAGATAACTTTTTTTTTTTTAAAGATAATCAGTCCTCCTTTAGTTTCCCCTTGCATTATCTTCAGCATTTCTTTCAGAGATAAGCATCTCTAAGGAGAAAATATCTTTTTCCCTTTCTCTTGAGAAGTCCATTTTCCAATCTTATATTGCCTTATATCAACTGGCATTGGTGTATAAAGTTCTTTCTCCAGTTGGACTATAAGCTTCTTAAAGACAGGACTTGCATATTCCTCATAGTGAATCTAAGGTACTAGATAAATGTTTGCAAAGGGCGATATAATTGCTTCTAGGGAGAGGCCTTTTCCCACTCTTCTTCCAGCTGCCCTATCTCCTGTCCCCCAATCTTCAAAGACCTTTTCCATGACCATCATCACATTCTCATTTTTGGTTTCTAGAATATTCTAGGGCACAATTCTTTCTCCTCTTTGACAGCAAGACATATGTTTAGGTGAAGTGGCAGGGCGTTTTGTAGGCCCTCCATTACGGACTCATCCTCCAAGTGTTAGTTCTCTAGGACTTCTCCTCCAAGTGTTAGTCCTCTAGGAGCAGTACTTTAGCCAAGGTATTCTGTGCCAGATATTCCTCACCAAATTATTCTGGCTGCTGATCTTTCCCTTGTAGAAACCTCTGTGCCCACGAAGGTGTTAGATGCAGAGTTTAGATCCAGAGTATTAAGCCAGAAAAGGCTCTCCATCACTGATCTTAAGGGAAGTAAGGCTCTCTGCAAAGACAAAGGGCCTTGTCTTATCAGACTACATATGGCCTATGCCATTTTAACAAGAAAAGTGTGTTCAGTCATTTTCAATTCACAAAGAGGTCAAGCATTGGTTCCCACATGGCGCATTGTTGCAAGTAGATAAGTGGGAGGAATGGACTATATAAACTACCAGAGTATTTCCCAAGTATGGAGGGTACCAGAGATCTTGGTTTCCAAGGAAGCAACCTAAGCCCCTGAGAAAAAGCACATGATCAGCTAGGGTATGGAGTCCTACAAATCATTAATAATGAGTGTAATAA
Source organism: Proteles cristata cristata (assembly GCA_017311185.1). Classification (NCBI taxonomy): domain Eukaryota; kingdom Metazoa; phylum Chordata; class Mammalia; order Carnivora; family Hyaenidae; genus Proteles; species Proteles cristata. The sequence continues at coordinate 353,919 of JAESUZ010000047.1, read as the reverse complement.
AAGGTTCAACTTTCCCTATGTTTTTAAATTTTTGATCCTATTTTTTCCTGCACGGAGAGCCATAATGTCACTCAGACCTTAGGATCCACTTCCTCACAGTTTAGCTTTTGACATCACAAAGAGGATGAGGTGTAGCATCTCCTATAACCCCTTGTGCACATGTCTCATGTGGCACTGACCTCATCATATTTCAATTGGTTGTTGGCAAGATGTCTCTCCCACTAAAATGTGAGTTGAGAATAGGTCAGGTTAGTTCAACAAGATTTACTGAATACCTTTAAGACCTTGGCATTTTTCCAGGTGTTGTAAATACAGAGACAAATAAAAACAGTCTCTGACCTTGAGGAGCTTATTATCTAAAAGGAAAGATAGACAAAAACATGTATTTTTCAGTACTACGGTTAAGTGCAAGAATAGAGGTATGTATAAGTTGCCTTGAACTCAGAGACAAACTCTCTTTGTCCTCAGGGACAAAGAAAGACTTCTCAAATTGGCTACTGTCTTGCATTTTGAAGGATGAGTAGGAATGAGCTAGCAAGGCTGTTTCAGCAGAAGTGAGGTCTGAAGGGGGAGGGTGGTCCAATAGGTTGGACAGGTTAGGAACTGAAGACAGTGAGTACAGATTCTTCTTCTCAGATGATTCAGTGAAAATAAATATGTTGTAGAATAATCTGTTGAACCCCTACCTCATCTCTCACCATGCACTGGTCAGAGGGAGGTCCTAGGAGGTCTTGGCTATTTGTTATAATAAATATTTAGTTCCATTGACAAAAAAATTGTTTCACTTCTCGGGCTCAATAGAAGTTGACTTTCGCATTTAAGTTCATTTTGTGAAAGTCATCCTTCAAAAATATGTTAGAGCTATTTTAAAGAAATAATGAATAACTTCATAGGACATAGTGACCCAAATATTTCAAAAAACTAAGAATATTGAAATGTGTTACTTCCTCCCCTCCCCGACTTCCCATAATTTAAAACTTGGAAAAACATAAAAAATGTAGGTATGTCTAAATATAGTCCAAATATGATTTATAAGAGGTTTTTATTTATTTTTGAGAGAGACAGAGTATGAGTGGTGGAGGGGCAGAGATAGAGGGAGACACAGAATCCAAAGCAGGCTTCAGGTTGACTGAACCACCCAGGTGTCCCAAGAGGTTAAACATTTCCCCTGTATCTCTCTGTTCTCATGGAGTAATAAGTTTCTTCCTTCCTTTGCCTGTCCCCTTTAAAAACTAATTTCACTATTATACATATAACAACTGTCAGTTGGCCGTCAAGTGAGAGATGGTAATGTCATATTTGAAGGAAAGACCTTATCTATAATTGATGGCACCTATTGGGAAAATATATCCCATGGGATGTAATCAACTGAGAAAGTCTATACAGTGAAAGTCATAAAGTCTGAAATCTTACTAGAATTATATTTTTTCATTTAAAGAAATTGTGGAATTATTAGAAATGAAACCTTATTTCTTTCTCCAAACAAAGTTCTTAGGTTGTCTACTCTTTCTTTTAATGAGACTAACCATTAAAATACCTTGTTTGACTCGTGTTTCTGATTACTAAGATTATTATTCATGAAATTGCAAAAGCTTTCATCACACCACCAATGACCTCAGGCTAATCAGATGATCTCTCAGTGTGAAAATAATTTTCTTAAATGCCTAACTGAAAAAGTTTAATAAATACACAACATAAAAAGCAGGAAGAAGTCAACTTTAAAAGTAGTAATTTTTCAAAATCAGTTGGAATCAATTTCTGATGCAATAAAATGTAACAAATTAAATTTATTACATAAATTCTATATCATCTTTTTCCTAAAAATCTTATCAGATAATTAAAAATGAATATTCAGTCCCACCAAAGTTCTCTAAAGTAAGATGCCATGATTAACTGAATAGAACAATTTTTTCCTTCAAAAATAAACAAGCAAAAATACTACCCAGTCACTGAAAACAATTCAAACCATTTCCAGTCTCTAAAAACTTTCTCTTAAATTCATACTGGTAAAAACTATGGCACATTTCTTAGGTCTCTTTTTAACTTCCCTGAACATTGTTACACTACACATGTGAATGAAATGGCTTGAATATGGCTAGAAGCTAGAGAGCTAAGGCAGACCCAGACACTCAAAAGAGTCTAACAAGCAAATCTGGCACTTTGGCTAAACAGTAAAAGGACCAGAAAAGTTTCCTCTTCTTAATTCTTCAAGTTACTCAATAGCTATTCAAAATTTTTTACCCTAATATTTCTGGTTAACTAGTTCAGTAACCTGAAAACCACTGAGCTAAAAAATAAAAAAAAAATATATATTATAAAACTACCCTGCCAAAGACTATTTATATACATCTTTTCAGATCATGGGGTTTGATCTTCTTTATCGTTTTGGATTTATGTTTATATCTGGATTCATGCACTCATTGCATACTTATTGCATTGGTAGTTGGCGTTAATCAAAATCATTTAGCCACATAAATTCTTTGACTAGGAATCAGCAAATGAACAAGCATTTGAACAATACAAATGTTATGTAAATGTATCATCAATGCTCACACATATACACACACAGAGTCATGCCTACAACAACAGTAAAAAAAAAATGCATATACTGGTAATCCATTTTGAGAACAACCACTCTCTTTTGTTACCCTAGAAATGCTGAATAACATTTAAGAATTTCTACTTCATCAGATTAAAAACAAAAACAACCCCCCAGAAAAATACCTGGTAAGGACTATTATAAAACAACATGTAACCAAGGAAATTAAAAAATTTTGAGTCCCCTGAGGTAATGATGTGGATGTAAAAAAAAAAAAAAAAATAGCTCAGTAAAGCAGCATATTGTGATGGGACAGTACAGAGAAGAAAAGAAACTGTAAGGGCAGAAACCTCTTTGACTTTGGCCAGAGCAAGTTCTTATTAGACATGGAAACACAAGCAAAAATGAACTATTGGGACTTGATCATGATAAAAGGCTTCTAAACAGTGAAGGAAACAATCAACAAAACTAAAAGGCAGACTGTGGAATGGGAGAAGATATCTGCAAATGACATATCTGATAAAGAGTTAGTATCCAAAATCCCTAAAGAACTTATCAAACTCAACACCCAAAAAACAAACAACCTAGTTAAGAAAAAGACAGAAAACATGTGTAGACACTTCTCAAAGAAGACATCCAGATGGCTAACAGACACATGAAAAGACGCTCAACATCACTCATCATCAGGGAAATACAAATCAAAACCACAATGAGATACCACCTCACACTAATGGCTAAAATTAACAGCACCAGAAACAATAGGCTGTGGTAGGGCCCGCTCCCTAAGGAAAGAAAAAAAAAGAACATCTCAAGGTAACCTTGCTATTCGTGTATGTGACCACATCCCTCATGACCTTGTAACATAAGACCACTTAATCAGACTGCATGTTATCATATATGGGAGTCAAAGAAGTAAAAAGTATATAGAAAAGCATGCCACACGGTGTTCAGGGCTCAGTTCATTGGGAAGAACCCAACTGAGCGGTGCCGGCTGGAATAAAGTTGCTTCCGGGAAAGAAAAGCCTCAGTGTCATGACTCTCTGTGCAAGAATCCTACTACAAGGTGTTGGTGAGAATGTGGAGAAAGGCGGACCCTCTTGCACTCTTGGTAGGAATGCAAACTGATACAGCCACTCTGGAGAACAGTCTGGAGGTTCTTCAAAAAGCTAAAAATAAAACTACCCTACACTCCAGCGACTGCTCTATTAGGTATTTACACAAAGGATACAAAATTTTACATTCAAAGGGGGTACATGCACCCCAATGTTTATAGCAGCATTACCAACAATAGCCAAATGATGAAGAGAGCCTAAATGTCCACTGACTGATGAGTGGATAAAGATGATGCTGGTATGTATGTATATATAGTAGAATATTACTCATCCATCCAAAAAAATGGAATCTTGCTGTTTGCCATGATGTGGCTGGAGCTAGAATGTATTATGCTGAGTGAAGTAAGTCAATCAGAGAAAGACAAATACCATATGACTTCACTCATATGTAGAATTTAACAAAACAAATGAACATAGGGGAAAGGGAGGAAAAAAGGAGAGAGGGAAACAAACCACAAGAGACTCTTAATGATAGAGAACAAACTATGGATTGATGCCCGGAGGTGGGTGCGGGATGGGCTAGATGGGTGATGGACATTAAGGAGGGCACTTGTGATGAGCACTGGGTGTTGTACATAAGTGATGAATCACTGAATTCTACTCCTGAAACCAATATTGCACTGTATTGTTAATTAACTAGAATTTAAATTTAAAAAGGAGGGAAGGAAGAAAGTGGGGAGGGGAGGGAAGGAACTGTAAGGTTATCATCAAGAGATTTTGAAAAAGGTACTTTCATCTATTTGGCCCTCATCTGAAAATGTTAGGAATTAAGGAAACTTTCAGTTTTACAACTGTGTTTCAGTCAAAATAGAATTTCTAATAAGAAAAAAAAAAAGAGACATTTTTTATGGCAAACACAACTAAAGAAAAAGCAGATAAACATATTGCCATTACTCAGATAATTAAAACAACAAAAATCTTAGGGCACAATAACTGACCATTTACACAGAATGTTGAAATAGCAAACATCTTAAGGAACTATGACATTTAGTGGATGTGATAATATAGGCAGAAATGGGGAGGAAAAAATTTGCCTTATACTTTATATTTTTGCAGTATATCCAATATTGTTATACACAGTTTTACTAACCAACAGAACTTAGCAAAAAAGAAGTATTCCTTCCATGCCTTCTCCATTAACTGTGATAGATGAATGTTTTCCATTTGAGCCTTGGGTTGAAAGTAAACTTGCATTGATCAAAACAAACAAAAAAATAGACCCACCTATGTGAACAGTGCTAAGAATTTGAGATACTGGATGTCATGTAAGAGCAAAACCAAGCATGCCAGTTATCTGCCAGATATTCAATTGGCTCACACCTTGAGACGTGTAGTCATTTCGAAATGTATTTAATTTTAAATTATGAGGCCCAAACACTCTTTTCATTTCTTTCTTTGGCTTACCTTATGAAAGGCATAAACATAGACAAAGCCCAACAGAAAGTAAAGTTTGGGTGTTTGTTTTCAGATGCGGGTTTACTTTCTGGTCTGGGTTTCAAAGACTCCAGTATAATATGAACTGCATATAATTAAAAAAATTTGGGGTGCCTCGGTGGCTCGGGCAGGTAAGCATCTGACTTGATTTTGGCTCAGGTCATGATCTCACTGTTCCTGAGATGGAGCTCCCCATGGGGCTCTCACTACCAGGTAGGAGCTTGCTTGGGATTCCCCCTCTCTCAGAATAAATACATTTTTAAAAATTACAAATATATGCTTATCGCAGGAATTTTGGAAAATAGAAAAAGTGCAAAAAACAGCGAAAAAGAATCCTCCATCCAATCAATGGATATTACCATTATTTACGTTGTAGCTGGGATTTATACTACTTAGGTATCATTCAGCTACTTTTTATATCAGGAGTATTTCTGTGGGTCATTAAGTACTTAGCAGTTTTAAGGTGTCTACATAGTATCTCATTTTTAGTGTTGCCATAATTCATTAAGGTTTTTTGATTATCATACTAAAATGAAGAGCTACAGCTTATTACAAGAGACTTCTTAATGTGCAAAAGAGAAACGCAGACACAGAAAATAAGGAAAAGTTAACATGAAGGTCATTAATGGAGGAGAAAACAGCTTAGAGGTAAGATAATAGGGTTCACCATACGGTAGGATTTATTCTTAAAAAATCTTAATGTTTTATTTATTTAAGAGAGAGAGACAGCGTGAGCAGGGGAGGGTCAGAGAGAGAGGGAGATACAGTATCCGAAACAGGCTCCAGGCTCTGAGCTGGGAGTCAGCACAGAGCCCGACGCAGGGCTCGAACCCATGAACCGTGAGATCATGACCTGAGCCGAAATCGGACGCTTAACTGAGTCACCCAGGCCTCCCCCCATCTTTTTTTTTTTTAATTTTTATTCTTATAGTACAAAGAATAAGTATTTCTTATAAGTATAGTACAAAGTATAGTACAAAGTATAAGAATTTATTCTTATAGTACAAAAGGGTCACCCACCATGCATCTTACTTAGCGTTTACATTTGAGCCTTGAGAGGAGGTTTACTTATTTAAGAGAAAGTCGCGGTTTTATAACCTAAGCAAATACTGCCTATCCCACCCGGGCTCAAACTCCCTTGGTGTGGTCTTTTAAATGCTTCGATACCCCTCAGAGAGGGCTTCGAGGTAAGACAAAAACCTGTTTCGCGCCGAAGCCACCAGAAAGACTTGTTTGTCAGTAGCTCGAGGGCTGAGGAGGGTGATGTGTGCCCAGTGGGTCGGACCTGCACTCTAAACCGGCTGTCTCCATGAAACCCACAGCAAGAGTTACGTGAGAGCAGACGCTTCAGCGCGTGGAGCGAAGACGAGCTCACGGCGTAAAGTCAAGACATCGGCGCTCCCAGGGCCGCGCAGGCGCAACGTAGCTCCACGCTCTGCGGGTTGAGGTCCTCACTTTGTCGTCACAGGGCAGATGATCAGGGTGCGTCCGCCTCTTCCCTCCCCCTTCTACCCTCCTCCCTTTTCCCCTCCCCTGGTCCCTCAGTCTTCTCCCTCCTTCTTCTCTCCCTCCCTCTGGCGTCCCCAGCCGACTCCCGCTTCCGGTCGGCGGCCGTCTGCGGAACGGTGTCCCGCCTCTTCCGCCTTTACAGCGGAGGTGGTGGCCGCGGCGGCGCCTGCGCATATTCTGTCAGGGTCAGCAGGCGGGTCCCCTGGGTGGTCCACCTGCGCGTCGCGGAGCCGCGCCGTGGGGGTCGATGGCGATGAACTATAACGCGAAGGATGAAGTGGATGGTGGGCCCCAGTGTGCTGCTGGGGGCACCGCTAAGAATCGGAGGCCGGATAACACGGCCTTCAAACAGCAACGGTTGCCGGCTTGGCAGCCCATCCTTACGGCTGGCACGGTGCTACCTACCTTCTTCATCATCGGCCTCATCTTCATCCCCATTGGCATCGGCATCTTCGTCACCTCCAACAACATCCGCGAGATCGAGGTGAGGGGAGGGAGCGGCGGTGGAGTTGGCGCTGCCCCGGAGCGAGGTCCTCCCAGTCCGCTCCACTCCAGCCCCAACCTCAGCTCCTCGGAGATTGATAGGCGGGCTCCACCCTCCCCCGCGTCTTCCCTCTGTTCTGTTTCTTCTTTTTCCTTCTATGTGTTTTCTGTATTTACAGTTTTGTCCGAGCTTCCTCTTGCGATTCACAGGGTTACAGACGGAATGGATGTTTAATGCAGGGGGTGGGTCAGGTGAAGAACGCCCCTTTAATGCCCGGTTTGTGTGGTTCGGTCGGGGTTTTCGCCTCCAACGGAGATTTAAAAAAAGTGGGGGGAAAAAAGAAGAAGTTATGTCTGAATGTAACTCTGAGAGAACTGACGTGGTCAGAGTGTCATTACTTGCGTAGGGATTACAGAGATTAACACGTGAGCCAGAGTCCTAGAGATATTGATGATTTTTATGTAAAGAAGTTGTCGTGTTACTTGGGCACATATTAAGACATGAAACCGAAGTGCGCACAGAACCTTTCATTTTGGGCTAATAAATGCTTTTAGTTTTAAGGCATGATACAGGTAAAGGGTAACCAGAATCTTCAATTCTGGTTTTGCTTTTAAGCTGCTTTTAATAACTGCAGTACATCGCTCTAGTACCCGCCCTCTCCGGATTTAAATTTGAAAAAGAGTCAAGGGCTACACGCAGAGAATTAGTTGTACACCGTGTATTGAACATTTTACTGTTATAAACAAGACAGAAACTTGGGAAAGCGTCTTGAGTGTCGGAGCGGTATCCTAGTATCTTCATCTATCTGTAGTGGTGAAGATAGGTAGATACTGGAATGTAAATGCTTTGTAGAGATATCCTGTATTAAAAGCTGCGCATCCTCTTGTATATCAGAGGGTATTTTTATCTGTTTGGAAGGGCAAGAACTGGTACCTTCTCTTGATTCCTTCTGCTCTATTAGGTTATGCCATTTTCCCCAAAATTTTATTAAATACTTTACATATGTGCATGTGATAATGGGACTTTCAGAGTAATTTTATTTTAATTACTGGAACAGGAACAAAGATACCTATTTACAGTATAATTTATGATGTGACTTCTAAAAACAAAATCTGTATATCTTTTAATTGTACAATGCTCACTTTGATGTTACTTATAGTAATAGAATAGTATCAATAGCATAGTTTTTAAATCTTTTACTAAAAATTCATTATTGGTTTAGTAACTGGAGAAAGTGCTACAGTACATTTCTTCAGCAGGTACTTTTATTTGTTTTATCCTTTTTACCTCCCTAATAGTCCTGCATATATAGTACTTGTCACTGAACCACCCTAGGATCACACATATCAGGATATGAGCAAAAACAGTGTAACGCAAGGACCCATGGGCTCTGGGTTGGAGTTAGGTAGAGTTGGTGTTAAATTCCAGCCCATCTACTAACCAGCTCAGTTTCTTGGAAAGCCTAATATGTCCAAGCCTAAGTCTCCTCACCTCTAAAATAGGTGAATGATGCCTGTCTTATAAAATGTGAGAATTAGAGACAATATAGGAAAGATTCCTGGCACTAAGTTTTTACAATAAATAGTTCCTCTCGGTATGATAATTACTGATCAGGAGATGAGAAATGGAGTCAGATTGATATTTGTTACTAAGCTATCAGAGTGTTATAAAATTAAGACAAAAACCAAATGTCTTGATTCCCAGCCGTAATCTTTTATGCCACACTAAAATCCTTACTGCAATGTTAGTTAAGTAGAAGAAAACATTAGACATTTGATCATTTTACTTAAACTTAAGATAATAAGATGAAAGTAGCAATGATTTGGAATTTTATATGATGGACATTGACTATCAGAACTCAACTTCTGTTAACATTTACTATACTATGAAAATAAATTTTTACTTTCTTTTAAACTTTTGGGCTCTGAAATAAGTAAGGTTCTTCACACTAAGTAGTTGAAATGAAAATTTCTTAACAAGCTCTCATGTATGTAATTCTGAATCAAGGTGCTGAGGGGTCTCCTGTGCCTTGGTCTGATGAAAAGGGCACTGAAGATTCAAGGCATTAGAGTTGAGGTCTCAGCTCTGTTACTCTCTAGATTGTGATTGCAGGTGTATTTTTGGGTCACAGTTTCTTCTTTTTTGAAGAATCAAAAGATTGAGACTAGATGATCTCTGAAATGCTGTGCATCTCTAAAAATCTATGACTTCCAGCTTTAACATGATTTTTAAAAATGCTGCATATTTGAATTGTATCACCTTTAGAACCAGAGGAAATGAAAATTGGTAATGATTAGGAATTTTGTACTAATGCTGACAATTGTATAAATAGAATAATTTTTTTTTTTAATGTGGTTGCTAAGTATGTAGAAAATTGGTTCTGGATTAGATGTGAGGTATTAGAAAAACTAGGGAACTTTCCCAAAACATACATGCTTGTTTCTACCAGCTACGTCTTGTGTTAGCCACTAGTTTAGGTTAAGATATTGTGAGGGTTATTAAAAGTAAATGGGTAATGAGAAGTTCTTGCCAGTCTCTACACTGTAAGTTGTTCACCCCTCTTTAGCTTGTTTCCTCAATTTTGAAAATTAAAAAAAATTTCTTTTAGTGTTTATTTATTTTTGAGAGAGAGAGGGACAGAGTGTGAGTGGGACAGGCACAGAGAGAAGGCGACACAGAATCTGAAGCAGGCTCCAGGCTCTGAGTTGTCAGTGTACAGCCCAACGCGGGCCTTGAACCCATGAACCACACCGTAAGAACATAACTTGAGCTGAAGTTGGACGCTTAACTGACTGAGCCACCCAGGCACCCCTCAATCTTGAAATTTTAAGAACTTTCATTGCTGTATTGCATCAACTTACTAGGCTAGAGGAGGCTTGTCAAATCAGAATGCTTTTGTAATTTAACTTAAAGTGCTGATAAGTTCAAAAATCCATATGGTTTAGACAAAAATCAGTGGGTGTTTACCCTTCTCCCAGAAATGTTATATTAAAAAATTACTCTTATAAAAGCACATTGGACCTCCCTGAAAAGGGGATAGAAAAATATTTTTAAATTTTAATGCTTATGTTTGGCAGTATTATCTTCCTAGCTCCGTCCTATTAGGTTTGTATGTCTTATTTGGTTGGTTTTTAGATTTTCCACCATCTAATATAGTGAAGTTATTAGAAAACTAAAGTTGTTAATTATACCATTCATAAGAAAATAGTTTACATATTTAATATCTCACTTAACACTAAAGTTTAATATCTTCATTTAATATTAGCAGCAAGGAATGAATGTTTCCTTTAATTTGGCACTTCTAGAAGTGAGCCACATCCTTTTATAGCAAAAATAATGATTTTCTAGTTTAGGGCTCTTGTTGGTAAGGCTGAGTTGTTTCTTGAATAGAGTTAACCTGAGAAAGGCAAGGAGATATTCTTAACTTTTGTAAAAGCATTTATCAGTGTGAAGTTATATAGTTTTAAATTAATGGTTAGAATCAGATGAGGACATTTTTCAAAGTAATATTGAGAATAAATTTAAAAACTAAATATTTACTTCAAATTAATATTGTCAAAAGGTTCAAGATAGGTTTTCATTAAATTTTAGAGGAATAGGACCCCTCTCACCCTCTTCCCCCTTGCTGCCAGCATGTTTGATAGAGAAGTTCCAACTCGCCTCTGCTTTATCTTATGTCATTTACTGCTCTCAATTATTTAATTCTGGTTATTTTCTGTTTCTTTAATTTCTGATAAAAATATTCATCTGTTGTTTGTACTTACATGTAACTTGGAGTCTTACATAATAAGAGTTTTAAGAGGATTAGATTTCTCTTCTGCATTTAGTATTATTCTTTGTGTCTGCTTAGCTTATAGCTAAGAGTCAAGGAAGAATGAGTTGCTGCGTAGAAATGATTGTTAAAGGTAAGCCACGTTATGTTAAGAAATTTAAAATTTTGATATTCGAATGAATTGCAGCTGCTTAGAAGCTGACTTGGAAATTAAGAGGTTTGTGGTGTTTTAATTTGTTTCTCAAGTAACTTTAGTACTTAAGAGCAAGATATAACAAAGTAAATATGTCTGGCCCAGACCATTTTGTAGAGCTCAGGAACTGAGAATGGTCCTATAAATGAACATTTGCAATTGATTTGATGATAGGGAACACTAACTTTGGATGTCACTTATGGAATGTTAACCCCCCCTCAATAATTTCATTCTTATTAGTAGGCCTGTATTACCAGAATATTGTATGCAATTGTCATTATTATATTTTGAATTTCATCAATAAAAATTTGTGCAAAGTTGTTTTCTTTTGTTACATAGGAACCTACGTAATATCCTTGACCTTGCTCCTTGATTTGCAAAGTCCAGAGTGTTTACTTTCTGGCCCTTTACAGAAAAGAATTTCCTGCCCTTGACTTAGAGTTTTAAAGAAACAGATAAATTTAACATTTGTTAAAAAAAATAGCAGTGTTTAACTTATACGTTCTAATCCTCAGTAATCTTTCAAGATAGGTATAATGATCCCTGATAATTGCTTGTGTTGAATCTTCTTTGTACACATTTAATAGATGTAAAGTACCTTGGCTAAACTTAACATTAATCTTGACTCAGGTGATATCATTCTTCATTTTTTTTTTGGTCATAGTCAGATAAAGTTCAAGCTACGTAAAAAAAAAATTGCTTTTGAAATTTTTACTTTGAAGAAAGGATTCCAGATAAATTCTTTGGCATGTAATTATTAGTTCAAAGGGGTACTTAAAATGCCATTTAAAAAAATTAATCTAATTAATACTTAAAATGATTTACCTTATGGGGCTCCTGGGTGGCTTAGTCGGTTGAGCGTCCGACTTTCGCTTAGATCATGATCTCGCGTTCGTGGGTTCGAGCCCCGCGTCGGGCTCTGTGCTGACTGCCAGCTCAGAGCCTGGAGCCTGTTTCAGTCTGTGACTCCCTCTCTGACCTTCCCCTGCTCACGCTGTCTCTCTCTCTCTCTCTCTCTCTCTCCTAGAAATAAATAAAACAGTAAAAAAAAAAATTTAAAAAAAAAATGATTTACCTTATTACTCAGCATTTTGTTGGGTGACCTGTTTAGGTTTTAACATTGATTTCCTTTAAGACAAACTTACATTCTAAATGGAAGTTTTCCAGTCCTTATATAGTGTAAAAACTGCATGTCCTTCAAATTCCACCTTTCCCAGCGCATTAAATCCAGTTTGTTTCTTAGAAATAGGATGTATTTTTAGAATTACTAAAAAGAAATGGCAGTTTGATTTAGAGGAACAATTACAATGGTAGCAAAACAAAGCTGAGAAATATAATAACTCTTAAACTAATCTAGTCATCTATCTATTTTACCTCTGATTATTTGTGTTTTATATTTAAGCTAATGGACAGGTCTACAATTTATCATTGTATTCTGTACTGTGCTTTGTATACTTTTGACATTCAATAAGTATTAACTTTTTAAAATAAGGGAACTGTAGTTCCTCTTCCCCCAGTAGCCTCTTTCTTTCTAGGATAAGTTATAGATTATTGTCTTTAGTATAAACTTTTTCCCTACCTTTATTGAGGTATACAGTTGACAAATAAAAATTGTATATTTTAAGGTGTTCAGTGTGATGGGTTGATATATGTATGTATACATTGTGAAATGACCCCCATAATCAAGCTGATTAGCACATCTGTCACCTACAGTTCCTGTTTAAAACAATTTTTTTTTTGGTGTAAAAACTTTGGTGAGAGCACTTAAGATTCATTCTCTTAACAAAAAGATGTGAAATGACAACTGTTGGAGAGGGTGTTGAGAAAAGGGAACCCGGTGGAATGTAAATCAGTATGACAATTATGGAAGATCCTCAAAAAATTAAAAAGGGAACTACCATAGGATCCCACAGTCCCACTACTGAATATATATCCACAGGAGATGGAATTAGTATCTGAAAGAGATATCTACATCCCATGTTCACAAACTGTGTTTATATCCAACAGATTTTATTACAATGTGGACATTAGGACAGGTTACCCTTGAATTTTAGCTGATAAAAGATATAATCGATTTTGGTGGTCAAAATTCATAGGATGAATTAAATTTATCAAGAGTTTTAATTGACATTGAGCACATTCTGTACATAAAGTACTGTTCTGGGTATAGTGAACGTTAGAAAAATATTTTTGGACAGGGTCTCTTAAAATTTTTTTTTTTTTTTACTCAAGTAGAGAGCCCTTCTTAAGTAGCCTAGAATGTTTGGGGTGGGAGGATATATGAGATTATACATGTAAAAGGAAAAGTAAGCATTTCTAGGTGAGTGGCACAAATAGAATATGCCTTAATATTTCAAAGGGACATAAGATCACATCTGTCTTTGATAACCATGGGAGAAAGGTTTGTGGTGGAGGTAGGCTTTGAGCTAGAACTGAAAGGATAAATAACACTTTTAAATGGGAGGTTGGATACATTCCAAGAAAGAAGATTAATATGAACAAAGGTGTAGTGACAGGAAATCAAAAGGCATAGAGAATATCGGAATAAGGGCAAATAAGCCAGTGCTAGGTTGTGGATAGACTTGAGTATTTGACAATGAGTATGTTGAGCTAGGTGAGTGACATGATTGATACAGTGTGTATCCCATTAGGATTGGGTTCAACAATGAGGAATTCAGATTTTCATTCTCATGTAAAAATCCCTTAGAAACATGGTTTCTGGCTAGTTGTAGAGGTTGTTTTGCTGGGTCGTCACTCCATCTAGTTTACTGCTCTGCTATTCTTATGGATTGGATCCAATGCTGACAGTCCAGAATGGAGGAGAGAGTTCTGTCGTCACATCCTTTTCCAGGCAGCAGTGTGAAAGAAGGGATAAAGAACATAGGCCTTTTAAAGAAGGTTCATGGAAGCTGCCACATACTGTCTCTACTTAGTAACATGGCCACATGGCTGTAAGGGAGGCTAGAGGCTAGAGGCTAGAAATGTGGTCTTTATTTTGATAACAAGATTGGTGTGTGTTTTTGTTTTGTTTTTAGAGAAATTGCTTGTCTTTTTTTTTTTAAGTTTATTTATTTATGTTGAGAGACACAGACATAGCACAAGTGGCAGAAGGGCAGAGAGAGAGGGACAGAGAATCCCAAACAGGCTTTGCCCTGCCAGAACAGCTTGATGTGAGACTCGAACTCATGAAACCGCGAGATCATGACCTAAGCTGAAACCAAGAGTCGGATGCTTAGCTGACTGAGCCATCCAGGCGTTCCTCTGTGTGTGTGTGTGTGTGTGTTTAAGATTTTAAATTTTGGTGTAGTTAACATACAATGTTATATTAGTTTCAGGTGTACAGTATAGGGATTCAACTAGTCTATACATTACTCATTACTCATCATGATAAGTGTATTCTTTAATCTCCATCCCCTATTTCACCCATCCCCCCTACCCAGCCCTCCCTCTAGTAATCATCAGTTTGTTCTCTATAGTTAGTAATTGAGTTTTAAACTATGGAAGAAAGGTAGCACAAAAACTTAAGTTGGAGGGTGTTAGGAGTCTCTGCAAAATTGGACTATATAGAGAAAGATTTTTTTCTGGTAGTAATATTTTGGCTAGTTGGGAGCTAAATCATCTTGTATGAGTCTAGTAGTTTAGATACTGAAAAATAGATTGCATTTTTATATTGATTATAGTATTGAGTTGAACTTGATTTCATAGTAAACGGCATTATGTATTGTTTTGTATGTGAAAAGCAAATCAGGTGTATCACTTTGTTGATAACTTTTTAAAAAATAATAGAATATTGAATATCTTTACCTTCCTTTTATTTTCTTCAGCCTCTCTTTTTTCCTTTGCTGTTCAACATATAAGTGTGTTCTAGTTTACCTCTTAAAAATGAAAAGTCCTATCTTAATTCTGTGTATAATAAAAATATTAATGAGTTAACTTTGAATATTTGTCATGCTAAAAATTTTGTGTACAGGTGTCATTTGACGTAGTGACACATGGTAATGTTATTATTCTTTTATTTTTTTATGAAGGGAATGTTAACTCTGAGATTAAGTCATTTGCTAGTCACATAGCTAGAATTCATATCCTAGCACTCTTACCCTTTGTTTTGATTCTTTTAGGTGCTGGTTTGTATTTTTTTTTTCTACAGAGTTCCACACATGTTGATAATGTCTATTCTCATCTTTCATTCACTTAATTCACTGTCTGAAGTATATTGGATAGTTAGATCTAAAGTGCTACGAAGATGGGGCGCCTGGGTGGCTTAGTCGGTTAAGCGTCCGACTTTCGCTTAGGTCATGATCTCGCGGTTCGTGGGTTCTAGCCCCGCGTCCGGCTCTGTGCTGACTGCCAGCTCAGAGCCTGGAGCCTGTTTCAGTCTGTGACTCCCTCTCTCTCTGACCCTCCCCTGCTCACGCTGTCTCTCTCTCTCTCTCTCTCCTAGAAATAAATAAAACATTAAAAAAAATAAATAAAGTGCTACGAAGAAACATGAAGGAAGGAAAAGGAATAGGAAGGGTTGAAGAATGATTGACAGTTTTAAAGAGAATAGTCAGAGAAGGCCTCAGTAAAGTGGTATTTGAATAAAGATATAAAAGAAGTCAGGGAATGAGCCATATTGATAACTAAGGGAAAGATATTCCAGACAGAAGAAGTAGTAAGCAAAAGTCCTGAAGAGTGTGTTTAATAGGATGTTTGAGGGAAGAGGCTAGTGTGGCTGGAGTAGCGTGAGAAGTGGGGAAGGTTAGTAGAAGATAGGGTTAGAGTGGTAAAGTAATGGGGTACACATATGGGATCCATAAGGATTTTGGAACCTATTGAAAAGCTTCACACAGACTGGTGACATGATCTTACTTATGTTTAAAAATGTCATTCTGGCCATGAAATGGAGAATATTACCTGGGGGATAAGAATAGAAGTGGGTGTGGGGAAGCAAGAATGTTCTATCTTCTTCAGAGTCCTTCTAGCTGGACTAAGAATCAAACTGACATGAGACAATCCAGTTTAACAGTGTACATATGGGGAATCCATACAGACATGAAAATTCCAAAAACAAGCAAAATGAGGTATATATATATATATATATGTCATAATAAACTAAGGAGAAGGGCTAGGGGTTTGGAACTTTAAAGGGAACTAGTTCACAGACAGATAATTGGTTAGTAAACAAATGTTTGCTGGGCCCGTCAGAAACAATAGGGCATAGAAGACTTTGATCAAACAGGCCTTGGTAGGTTCCTCCTTGTCTACCATACCTAGTTCATAGTATAATGAATGCAGTTATCTATGAACATAGCTCTTTTCCTGGAGCAGGTCCTCCATCTAAATTGTTTTTAGGCAGTTGTGGGGGAGGTAAAAACCTTTTCCTGAATCTACTGGGTTTTGATGGCTTTTTAACTCCAAGTAAACTTTTAGCTAGAGTGGCCCATCTGGGAACAACTTGCTCTTGGCCCCTACACAGGAAACCTGGTAAGGGTAGTATGTGTGTGGGGAGTGAGAGAAATTGTAGAACCAAAGATAACTTTAAGATATTTTGACCTTCATTGGAAGGATGGTGTTGTAGTTTATTGAGATAGTAGAAGACTGTAGGAGAAGTTTTGGTATAGTGGTAGGGGTTTGAGCGTGAGAAGCTGAAAAAAGGGGTTCTATTTTTGACTTTCTAGGATGAGATGCCTTTTAGACATCCAAGTTGTAAATAATGAGTAGGCAATTGAATATATGAGTGTAGGGGGAAGGTTGCGACTTTGGTTGCATATTTTGCAGGTTAACACAGATGATATGTAAAGACAAGATAGAATGTAGTCAAGAGAGTGGTTATATAGGGCAAAGAAAAGTGAGAGCTTCTAGACAGCCCTGAGTCACTCCAGTGTATATAGAGGTTGGGGAGAGGGGAGGAACAGCTAAGGGGATTGGAAAGGAGCAGCCAGTGAAGTAGGAGAAAAACAAGGGAAATGCGGTGTCCTGGAAACCAGTTTTGAGGAAGAGTGTGTGAACAATAATAATGCCCAGGGCTGCTGCCACTAGTTCATATGAAGGGAGTGTTGAGAGCTGACCTTTGTATTAACATAAAAAGCATGGTGAACCTGTCTTAAAGTGAATGCCATTATCATCCACCTTGTTTTTCACACCAGAAATCCTGGAAGTCAAACTAATTTGTCATCACCCCATCTCTAGGTTCTATATTCTATAGATTCTAGAGTCTACTTTTTTGAATCTGTCTTTTCCTATTTCCACTGCCCTTTTCTTAGTTTGTGTTCTCAACGTTTCCCACCTGGATTATTGCCGTGGCATTCTATTTTCTTTGCTTCTAGTCTGGGATTTTCTTTGTCTTGTTTCAAAAAATATTTATTTATTTCGAGGGGGGAGTGGGGCTAGGACGGGGAGAGAGAGGGAGAGAGAGAATCCCAAGCAGGCTCTGCACTGTCAGCGCAGAGCCTAACATGGGGCTTGATCTCATGAACTGTGAGAGTATGACCTGAGCTGAAATCAAGAGTCGGACACTCAGCACACTGAGCCACCGAGACACCCCTAGTCTGGTATTGTCTTTAGTCTTTCTGTACATTACTGACAGGGTGATCTTTTTAAAAGACTATTTCATTTTCTTGCTTAGAGTTTCTCCTATGGTTCCCTCTAGTATTCAGGCTAATGTTCAAACTCTTCTCCCCCGGCTTTTTTTTTAATCTTCAGACCCCTTAACATGGAAAGTAATTTTCTTTATGCTATCATAAACACTCTCTAACCTCACCTCCTACTACTCCCCTACCCTTTGCTCTAGTCATAGCAGACAATTATAGTTTCTGGAATGTAGTTTGCGGTCTACCTGAAATGTCCTTCCTTTCTTATCCTGACATTTGTTTCAAATTTCATTTCTGTCAACATTGTGGAAAGTGTGCCTGATTCCTCCCTTTTCCCACCTGATATATATGTCTCTCAGGTTCCATAAGTATTAGGTTATGGCCTGACAATATCAAATTATATCCTGTAATTATTAACATGACTTTCTGTTTCACTAGTCTAAATTTTTTTGTAGTATGAACAATGTATTTTTCCATTATGTTTTTCCATCCTATAGCACAATGCTTGGCATCTAATGGGGGCAAGATGTCTTAATGAACAAGTTAATTAACCTAAGTACAATCAAGACATTTTAAAACAATTATTGATCATCTGAATGGTACCGTGGGTCTGAAGAAATTATTGAAATTAGCCAAGGAGAGTGTTATAGAGTAGAAGATGAAATTTGTATGATTTGATTTCCATTGTCATGAGCACCCTGTGAAGGCACACACATGAGTTGTCTCTTTCCACAGTGTCAGCTTTATTCAATCATAAAACAAAGTTAATTACAATTATAAAGCAGGTTCAGGATTCCAAACTCAGTATCATTTCACCGTGTGATTAAACTTGGCTTCTTACACAGCACACAGAGCAGAACATAAGATAAACCACACAAAAAACAAGATAACAGAAGGCTATAGGAAGTTTAAAAGTCAGCCTGTGGATGTGAAGTTGATATGAGACCTTACCTGGTCCAGGTCAGCTATGGGCACTTACTCCTTGTTATGTTCAAGCAGTGAAGGATCTCAGTTCTTTTCGGAGACAATCGGGCAGAGCCTTCGGTGGCTGTTGCCTTTTTTAAGTGTTCAGACATAGAGGTCAAATCTAAAGAGTGACATTTTGGTGCAAAAATCCTCCCCTTTTAAAGGAATTTGATTGGTTTTGGGCCCCTGCAGACCTCCTCTGGCTCTGCATATTATCAGTTCTGGGGTGTCAGCTGATGCTGGTCCTGGTGATATCTCCTAGCTGTAGGACCTTTAACTACTTGCATCATTCCTTGACACAAGCCTTCTGCTTGTAATAAGAAACTCCATTTTGCTCTCTACATCCATCCATGTCTAAAGACAAAACAAATTTGCTTGTTGAACAGTAACCTAGATAGTGCTGAAAATTTAGCAAATGGGTTGATTGGCAAATGTTGCAGCAAAGGAGAGGGGGTGCATGATTTAAAAATGGCATAAAATACACTCACTGCTCTGCACACCAACACAGATTTTTTGAGGTTTATTTTAAAAGTAAGTGCTGTTGTATACATATTAGTTCTGAAAATTTGGAAACCAAAGACCAACCACCAGTTATATGGATTTGTAGTTTAATTTCTAAACTTAATTAAAATTTATTCAAGGATGATTATATACAGTATAGCATCTAATAACATTGTTCATCAATATACTAAGTGGGCTATTGTTCTAAGCTGTCAGGTCTCACATTATATATGATTATATTTAGTGGGTTTTTTTTAAGTTTATTTATTTATTTTGAGAGAGGCGGGGTGGCAGGAGGGTCAGAGAAATAGGGGGAGAGAGAGAATCCCAAGCAGGCTCCACACTGTCAGTGCAGAGCTCGGTGGGGGGGAGGGGGGAGGGGGCGGGGGAGGAGATGGTTGAATTCATGAGATCATGGCTAGAGCTGAAATCAAGAGTTGGACACTCAACCTACTAAGCCACCCAGGTGCCCCTAATTATAATTAGTTTTGAATTAATTTTTTAGAAGATATAATGTCATTTTTCCCCCTCTTTAAAAATATTAGCATGAGGTCTCAAAATTTGATCTGTAGTGGAAGCAATGAGAGTCAAATTCAAGGATACCAAATATATTGCTAAGGAAGAATTAGCAGAACTTGGGGGCTAATGCCAAAGTAGAGATTTTGAGCTTAGATGCTTGGGGCAGTGGTGATGCTTTAGCCAGGGCAGAGGGGTTCAAGAGCACCTGGTTCTGAGTGTCCTAAATAGATCAGTTCAGGGGCGCCTGGGTGGCTTAGTCGGTTAAGCGTCCGACTTTCGCTTAGGTCATGATCTCGCGGTTCGTGGGTTCGAGCCCTGCGTCGGACTCTGTGCTGACTGCCAGCTCAGAGCCTGGAGCCTGTTTCAGTCTGTGATTCCCTCTCTCTCTGACCCTCCCCTGCTCACGTTGTCTCTCTCTCTCTCTCTCTCCTAGAAATAAATAAAACATTTTAAAAAAAAGTTAAAAAAAAATAGATCAGTTCAGCCAGTGGCCACTGACAAAATCCAAAGACAGAAAAATGAGTGGTGGTGAAACAAGAAAGGAATTTTAGTGTGGGTCAACATCGGGAAGATAGTGGACTAGTTTCCCAAAGACCATCTCCAAAGTGCTGAAAATACTTCTAGGTTTATATAAGGCAAATGTGGGACAAAGGTCAGTGGGTACATGCAGGTGGGCACTAGAGGTCAGGTCAGTCATTGTCTTGGAGTCAATCTTGCAGAGGTGCTAGCTCAGGGCAGTCCTTGTCGCTTAAAGGGGGGTAGTATCAGTTCCCATTTCAGGGATGCTTTGCCCGAAGGGTCTTTTGCTTGAGTTAAGAGATAAACTGGAAGGAACTTAATCATTTAGAAAGTACAGACTGAGGTGAAAATGGAGGTAGTTGAAGTCCTTTTCAGTACCATTTACAGATATCAAAAAAACAGTTGGGTGTAAGATTAAGGGATTCAGTGAATCATTATTGATTTTTTTTTAAAGCTAAATTTTTAGGGAAGCACAATTAAAAAGGATTAAACAATCATAAATGTATGAATTTTCAAAAAATCACCATAAATTTGAAATAGAGATGGTCAGAATTTCAAGTAGGAAGGAAGAAACTCTACCAAGGGAATTCCTCTAGGAAAATACAAATGGGACTGGGGTGTTGATAAGACCAATGACAATTTAGAGAGGGGAGTATAATGGATGACACATGATGTAAGGTGGCATGAGGAGGTTATTGTGAGAAAGTAGTGCTTGAGACAAGCCACTAATATTTGGACATCGATTGTATGACTATATAGAAACAGTATTTTATATAGAAGTGATCATGTATTTCCTCAAAATAGAAAGCTCTGCTTTATTCATATTAATTTATCTGTTCCTTTAATCTCCTCTTTTATGTGGATTGGAGCATAATTAGCAAGGCCCTTTTCATTAGTTTTATCCTAGGCAGTTTTTATAACTTGATACCTTAGTAAGACTGTTAAGGGATAGACTAAAACTTTATTTGGAATTATTATTTTTTTTGTTGGTAGAAATGAGTTAAATCCCATATAGAAAAACTTGGTATTATAAAATTCTATTTCAAACTCTAAAAGTTAAGATGGTCCTGTGATGATATTGTCAGGGAAGAAGAATTTCTGCTACCCTTCAAGGTCCTTCTAGTTGGACTAAGAATCAAATTGACATGAGACACATTAACAGGAGAAAATAAAATTTGATAATATACTACAGAGAATCCATACTGTCATAGAAATCCCAGCAGTCAGGCAACATGATACTTATATATGAGCTGAGGAGAGGATTAGGGGTCTGAGGATACAAAGGAGAGAAAAAGACCATTAGCAGGAAGGAGAAAGGAGGTATTTGGAAAGCAGAGATTGCCCTGTTGTGTTGATAAGTTTCTTAGGTAAAGAATCTCTGTTAGTTAAGTTAGAATCTCTGTTAGATTGTTAGGTAGGAATCTCTGTTAATAGATCTCTTCCTGCCAGATGGCCAACAGACACATGAAACGATGCTCAGCATCGCTCCTCATCAGGGAAATACAAATCAAAACCACACTGAGATACCACCTCACGCCAGTCAGAGTGGCTAAAATGAGCCAATCAGAGAACTCTAGATGCTGACGAGGGTGTGGAGAAACGGGCACCCTCCTACACTGTTGGTGGGAAGGTAAACTGGTACAGCCCCTCTGGAAAACAGTGTGGAGGTTCCTCAGGAAACTAACAATAGAACTCCCCTAGGACCCAGCAATAGCACTGCTAGGAATTTACCCAAGGGATACAGAAATGCTGAGGCATAGGAGCACATGTACCCCAATGTTCATAGCAGCACTCTCCACAATAGCTAAAACATGGAAAGAGCCTAAGTGTCCATCAACAGATGAATGGATCAAGAAGATGTGGTTTATCTATACCATGGAATACTACATGGAGAAACAATGAAATCTGGCCATGTGTAGCAACATGGATGGACCTTGAGGGTGTTATGCTGAGCGAAATAAGTCAGGCAGAGAAAGACAAATATCGTATGTTTTCACGTATAGGAGGATTAGGAGGAACTTAACAGAGGACCAAGGGGGAGAAGGAGGGCGGAAATGGTGGGGGAAAGGGATAGAGGCAAACCATGAGAGGCTCTTGAATGCTGACAAAAACTGAGGACTGGTGGATGGGGGGGGGGGAGGGGTGGGCATGGAGGAGGGCACTTGTGGGGATGAGCACTGGGTGTTATGTGGAAACTAATTTGACAATAAACTACTTGTAAAAAAATAAAAAAAAAATAGCTCTCTTCCTGGTACAAGTAGGAATTTGAGGGGGAAGTGAAGGGCATTGCCTCAATCTGCTGGGTTTTGATTGCTTTTAACTTAAATAATGTTCATGCCAAAGTGGCCCATCTTGGGGCTGCCTGCCCTTGGTCCCTACAATATCTACTTATCATAACAAAGTTGTTTTTAATCTATAATTTAGTTGAAAAGTATGAAGATTTGGTAGCACTGTTTAAAACATCTGTGTATTCACAATTGAAACCAATTTTATTTGTAAATATAATACTTTAGAATTGACTTCCGGGGCATCTGGTGGCTCAACTGGTTAAGCGTCCAACTTCCGCTCAGGTCATGATCTCACGGTTGGTGAGTTTGAGCTCTGCATTGTGTTCCAGGCCACAGCTCAGAGACTGGAGCCTGCTTTGTATTCTGTGTCTTCCTCTCTCTCTGTTCCTCCCTCACTCATGCTCTGTCTCTAGATATATAAATGTTAAAAAAAAAAATTGACTTTCATATTTGTAAATTGTCATATAGTGCATGCTATTCAAGATTATAGGCAGCAGCAGTACAGTGTAATGAAAGGAACAGCAACTTTGGAGTTGGACAGATATGAACTTATCACCGTAATGGATTGAATTTTGTCCCCCCCCAAAAAGATATGTTGAAATACTACTCTTAGTAGCCATGAATGTGACTTTATTTGGAAATAGAGTAAGATGTAATCAAATCACATGAGGTCATTTGGGCGGGCTCCTACACGGTATGACTGGTGTCCTTATGCATAGAGACAGACGGGCATAGAGGGAAGGTGATGTGAAGACACAGACATAGGGAGGGAGAATCATGCAGCAACCGAGACAGAGGTGGAGTGACGCAGCTGCAAGTCAGAGAACACCAAGAACTGATGGTCACCACCAGAAGCTAGAAGGAGGCAAGGTAGGAATCTACCCAGAGTCCCAGAGGGAGCATCGCCCTGCTGATACCTTGAATTCAGACTTCTAGCCTCCAGAATCATGAGAGAATAAATTTCTCTTGTTCTAAGACACACAGTTTATGATTTGTTACATCAGCCCTAGGAAATGAATATAGTCACATACTGGCTGTTTGTTTAACCTCTGAATCTCAATTTCCTGTTTGTAAAATGTTAAGAATGGTATTGGCATGGAGAAAACATTTGATAATTAAAAGCTAGTTTTGCTATTGCTGTCCTTTCTTCAAAGATAATTTACATTATTTATTACCTACTATGTCAGTTTATCATTTACAAGTGTGAGATTGAAACTCACTGAATTAGAAGTAAAATCCTTATCTGTGGTTCCTACTCAAGTTCTCTAATTTATAGAAACAAACAACAGATTTCATATGACCCATAGAGTTTGATTAAGATATAAAAGACTAAGCTGTTTTGTAGCTATAAGTTTAGAATTAAGCTTTTGATTTTTTAAAAACTAATCTTCAAGGGGCGCCTGGGTGGCTTAGTCGGTTAAGCGTCCCACTTTCGCTTAGGTCATGATCTTGCGGTTCGTGGGTTCGAGCCCTGTGTCGGGCTCTGTGCTGACTGCCAGCTCAGAGCCTGGAGCCTGTTTCAGTCTGTGACACCCTCTCTCTCTGACCCTCTCCTGCTCACACTGTCTCTCTCTCTCTCCTAGAAATAAAAAAAATTTAAAAAAAAATTAAAAAAACCCTAATCTTCAAAAAAGATTAAAATGGAGTGATTAAATCTAAAAAAATCATTCAATTGCTTTTAATAGGCTGTAAATAACTTAAATATGGATGTTTATTTCATTCCTTCACTCCCTTTATCTGGTGAGCATTTTTAACAGGAATTTTTCTACAGTGATATATTACCTATTAATAAAGGAAAAGAAGCAGTTTAAATACTTGAAAATACATTACTCAGTACTCTAGGGTACCCTGCTGCCTTATTATACCCCTGTTCTCCCACTTGCACAATGCAGACCCACCTTTCCTACTAGAGTGAAAACAACATAGATCTTAGAGAAAAGCAGAGCTAAGTTCACATTCTTCCTCATCGTTCCTAGCAGGGTAATCTTGTGAAAATTATTGAACTTGCCTAAAAGGTTCCTAAGTTAAAACAAGGAAAATAAAAACAAGCTTTGCCAGGACTATTGTAGTTTTTGATAGACATTATATGTTA
Organism: Proteles cristata cristata; assembly: GCA_017311185.1. NCBI lineage: Eukaryota > Metazoa > Chordata > Mammalia > Carnivora > Hyaenidae > Proteles > Proteles cristata. The sequence continues at coordinate 329,419 of JAESUZ010000047.1, read as the reverse complement.
AGTGCTTTTAATGCCTGTGCTCTCTGCTTCCTTGCTTCTCTGTATTCCCCCTCTTTCACTTGAACAAATGGTTTTTTTTCTTTCTTCTTTTTTTTAATGGCTCAGTCCAAGTTCTTTTTTCTTATTAAGAAAGTTTGGTTCACCTAGTACTTACTCTAGCATTCAGTTGGCACTTAGCATTTATAGTAGTTTTCTTTGTATTCATGTGATATCTTTACTAAAATAGTCTTCTAGAAGCAAAGGGGACAGAGGATTCTTCAGGAAAAGTTTAGTGGGAGAAACATTGGGCTTGGAGTCAGAAATCTTCACTTCTAGCCTAGTACCAGCTATTGCTATTTGTATGACCTTGGGCAGATTTCTGAATATATTCTTTTTGCATATAATGGAGATAACAATTTAGGCTTTTGGGGAGGATCAGATGATATTCAGTGTGTCTGTAATAGGAAGGAATGTGTAAGGTGTATTGAAGTATAAGATAATGATTGCTTTTGTATCTACTTTGTACCATATGTTTTGCCTTGAATGTAGTAGGGCTTAATATGTTAATGATAGGATATTTAAAAAATTCCTTTCAGGGGCATCTGGGTGGATCAGTCTGTTAAGGGTCCAATGTTAGCTCACGTCATGATCTGATCAGGTAGCGCAGAGCTTGGAGAGTGCTTTGGATTCTCTGTCTCCCTCTCTCTCTGTCCCTCCCCTGCTTGCGTGCTCTCTCAAAAATAAAAAAATATTTTAAAAAATTAAATTGAAAGTTTCTTTCAGATTTTCTAAAATCATGCAATTTTTTGTATATTTTGAAAATTATAATCAAAGGTTGTTATGTAAATGTTGTAGCTATCCCTTTACTTTGTTGAAGTATAATTTAATATTCAGCAATTATTCTTGGTTCCAATAAAATGTTCAGTTTTAATATACTGTTCTATAATTGATTAGATTTTACATTGTATCATATTAATTATTTTTGTTCAAATAAATAACTAATGCATACCCTTGCTTATTCACAACTAATAATGCTTCTTTCCTACTTTGCCCTAGAAACTAATTTGAAAGAGAGTGATTTGAGAAGATTTTGTTCAAAGGTATACAAAATGGTAGTAGGCCCAGCTGGCAACTTTTTTTTATATCCTTAAATTTGTCTTAAAAAAGAGAAAATGTGCAGAGATTTTTTAAAATAAAAATTTGGAAAAAATTAGTATAGTTTAATATAGATTTTTAAATATAGTTCTGTCTTCTAAATGGTCTCATCTTTTCAGAATCATAAAACTTGGCTTTCAGGTGGAACACTGTGCGTGTACAGGCCCTGAGTGGAAGGTTGTGGCCCAGCAGGTCTAGTACTAAATTATATATGCTTTGACTCTCTTCATTTAGGAGACCTGTGTTTTTAGCTAGTTTTAGTTATGTACCTAACTTTTCCTAGATGTTTTCAGTGAATAAAAATTTTCTCTAAACAAAGTTTCATTAGTAAACAAATAAGCTTGATGGAGAACATTTCAATATCAGAAGTTTGACAAAATCAAGATTAAGCAGTTTTGTGTTTTTTGAAAAGCACTCAGATGCTACAGTTAATTGCTGGCTCTATTTTCCATGTATTGATTTTAACCTTTTTTCCAATTATAAAGAAAAATTGAACATCTATATGTAAAGTTTAAATGTTCAGTTTCAGAAATAAAAATTAAACGGCTATTTTTGTCCTTTATTAAGATAAATTCTTATTTATCGAAAGAGTGAGAACACAAGCCACAGACTAGGAAAAACATTTTTAAAAGACATAGTCTTTCTTCTAAAGACAGTAATCCTGTCCTAGGGGCCCCACCCTTTAACTCTCATCTAAACATAATTACCTCCCAAAGGCTCACCTCCAAATGCCATCATAATTGGAGGTTAGGGCTTCAAGATATAAATTTTGGAAGGGATAAATTCATTTCATACATTCCACCCTTGTGCTCCTCAAATTCATGTTTTTCTTGTATGCAAAATATACTTTGATTCCATCCCAGCAGTCCCCCAGAGTCTCAACTCTTTCCAGCATCAACTCTTAACGTCTCATCTAAATATCAGTTCAATCAGATATGGGTGATACTTTAGGTTCATTCGTTCTGAGGCAAAATTTCTCTCCAGCTGTGAACCTATTGAACCAGATAAGAAGTTTGTGCTTCCAAAATATAGTAGAGGAACTGACAGAGCATAGACATGCTCATTTGAAAGGGGAGAAAATGAGAGGAAAAAAGGGATGACAAGTTCTAAGCAAGTCTTCAAAACCTAGCAAGGCAGATACCATTAGATTTTAAGGCTCAAGTGTAATCCTCTTTGGTTTGATGCTCTACCTTCAGGACCCACCAGGCTGGCAGTCTTGCTGCAAGGCTCTTTCTTGGCTGCTGCCATCTGGCCTGTTGAACCCTCCTTCATCTTTGAGCTGAGGATGAAGAATCAACTGAGGATGGTCTCTGAATCATCTTTGGGGTAGTTCTTCCCTAGTTTTGAAGAGCAATAGCACATGTTTGTAGCAAATTGGTTCTATCACTGAGTCCTGTAGGATCTAAGAAGTCCCACAGCCCTCTTCATTTTGTTTCGACTCCTCTTTAGTTCAAACTGGCATTTCTGCTGGAACGGCTGCTTAGGTCCATGGTTCACACCCACACTAATAGCTTTATCTAGTGCTTGTTCAGCCACACACCCTTAGTATTCTCTTCAGTACAGCATTTCTCAATTTTTGCAATATGGATAGTCAAGAATTTCCCAAATCTTTTAAGTTTTGGTCCCTTTTTGCTTAACATTATTTCTGCTTCTATTCATTTCTCCCTTCTTGTATTTAACTTAAGCAGTCAAGTGGAACCAGGCTACCCCTTCAACACTTTGTTTAGGAATCTTCCAACTAAATATCCAACTTCATCCCTCACAAAACAGCCTTCCATAAAACACTAGAACACAGTTTAGTCAAGTTCTCTGCTACTTCATAATAAGGGTCACTTTTTTTCCCATTGCCAAATAACACGTTCCTTGTTTCTGCTGAGACCTCATCAGAATGGCCTTTACCATCTATTTTTTGACCAGTATTCTGTTCATGATTATTTATTCATTCTCTAAGAGGATGGTAGCTTTCTTTCTAACTCTTCAGATTTCTTTCTGAGGTCTCAGCAGAATTACTCTTAATGTTTATATTTTTAGTATCCATCTCCAGTTTCTTGCAGCCTCTACCCTTTACACGGGTCCAAAGCCACTTATGTCTTTACAGGTATTTGTTGTAGCAGTTTTTAGTACAAACTCTGTTTTAGCGTGGGCTGCTACAAAAAATAACAAAACAAAATACCCAAACCAAAAACCGAACAAAAAAACATAGACTGAGTGGCTTAAACAACAGACATTTATTTCTCATGTTTTGGAGTCTGGGGAGTCTAAGATCAAGGTACTGGTAGATTCAGTTCCTGACTTTGCAGATGCTGCCTTTTCAATTTGTTCTCACAGGATAGAGAGAGAAAGAGAGCTCTGGTCTCTCCTCATAAGGAGACTAATCCCATCATGGGGAGCCCTACTTTCATAACCTCATGTAAACCTGATTATCTTCCAGTGGCCCCATCTCTAAATACAATCACATTGAAAACTAGTACTTCCACATGTGAATTATGGGAAGATACATTTAGTCCCTAATATACAGATGACAAGTAGTATGTGAAAGATACTTAACATACATTAGAGAATTGTAAATTAAAATGAGATCCCTCGGTACATGTATTAAAATGGTGAGAATCCAAAAAACTGACAGCAGCCCATGCTGGCAATAATGTGGAGCAACAGGAACTCATTCACAGCTGGTGGGAACACAAAATAGTACAGATAGTTTGGCAGTCTTACAAAATGAGGCATGCTCTTACCCTACAATTCAGCATTCCTAGTCTTTGTTATTTACTCAAATTGGCTGAAAACACAGGTTTACACAAAACTTGCACAAGGATGTTTTAGCATCCATCTAAATAGATCCATAAATAGTAGGTTTACCTATAATTGCCTAAACTTGGAAGCAATCAAGATGTTCTTTAGTAGGTGAAAGGAAAAATAATCTGTGGTGCATCCAGAAAATGGAATAATGTTCAACATGAAGAAGAAATGTGCTGTTGAGTCATGAAAAACATGGAGTAACTTTAAATGCATATTAAGTGAAAGAGTCCAATCTGAAAAGGTTATATACTGTGTGATTTCAGCTGTACAACATTCTGGAAAAGGCAAAACTGTGAAGACAGTAAAAAGATCATTGGTTGCTGGTGGTTAGGGGAGGGAGGGATGAATAGGTAGAGTACAGAGGATTCAATTCTGACACTAACCACTGTGAGCTAGCATCAACCTCCACAGGTGTAAGGGCATGGTTCTCAACAAGACTGCCACCACTTTAGACACCAGCTGCAAGTCAGGCTGCCCATGCTTCCGGTTAACTAGCAACAAATCCGGGGGGGCTTCCTAAGACACCCCCCCCGCCCCCCACGGCTGTTCTTCAGATGCCAGTTGCAAGTTTAGAGATCATCAGGTGTTCTGCACTTGACTGTAAATCTGGGGTTCTTGTGACCCTTCTCAGATTCAATAATTTGACTGAATGACTCAACTTGAGAAAATGCTATACTTAGGATTGCAGTCTTATTGTAAACAACATAAATTAGGACTAGCTAAATGCAGACACACATAAGTTGAGATTTGGGAGGGTTCTGAATACAGAATCTTTTGCCTTCCTGTAGAATCAGGGCACATCACACTCCTGGCACATCAATGGGTTAACCAACCAGGAAGCTCCCCTGTGCTTCCATTTCCAGAGTTTTTATTGACATTTCGTGACCAGGCATGATTGATTAAACATTAGCCCACATGATTGAACTAAATTGCTACCCTTCTCCCTCTTCCCAGAGGTCAGGCTGGGCCAAAGTCCCTAATTACATATACTCTTTCTGGTGACCAGCCCCCATCTTGAGCTTCTCTTCAGTGCAAACTCTAGTGTGGCTTATCAAAAACAAGTATACTCCTGTCACTGGGGTAATTCCAAGGGTTTTAGATGCTCCCTAACAGGAAACCAGGACAAAGACAACACAAATTTATTATTTTACAATACCAGGGGTTTTTTTTTTGTTTGTTTTTGTTTTTTTAATGGTAGCTCTTGAGATACCTAATAGTAGTTGTTTTTTTTTCAATTTGAAAATGTACCATGGAAAGCTAAAATGACTGAAAAGTATTAAAGATTGGAAGATTAAGAATTAATAATTAGGAAGAGCAATAATTGGTTTACTGATCTCTGTATCAATTTGGTATTTTAATTGTTTAGACTTTAAATTTTTAAATTTTTTTTTTCAATTATTTCTGAGAGAGAGAGAGCAGGGGAGGGTCAGAGAAAAAGAGAGGGAGACAAAGAATTCGAAGCAGGTTCCAGGCTCTGAGCTGGCTAATTATTTAGACATTATATAGCAGATTAAATCTTTATACATCATGTAGTTAGAATTTTATATTTGGGGCACCTGGGTGGCTCAGTTGGTTGAGCGTCCAACTTTGACTCCGGTCACAATCTCACTCTTGTGAATTTGCCTACGTCAGGCTCTGTGCTGACATCCTGGAGCCTGCTTTGGATTCTGTCTCCCTCTCTCTCTGCCCCTCCCCCACTCATTCTCTCTCTCTCTATCTCTCTCTCTCTCTCTCTCTCTCTCTCAAAAATAAATAAACATAAAACAATTAAATAACAAGAATTTTGTATCTGATTTTAGAACTATATTTCTCTTGGTAAAAAGGAGAGAAGAATTTACTTGGAAAGATGATCCAGTAGAATAATATAGGACCCTCTTCAGTTTTTATTACCTTACTTTGTCAAAATAGATTACCTTAAAAACAACTTTTTTCTGTACTGTCAGTTGTCTCATTGGACTCATTTTTCTTTTGAATAGCAAGTTATTTCAGAGTATATTCACTTTCTTCAAGAGAGTGCTTACTTAAATTTTTCTCTTACAGATTGATTATACGGGAACAGACCCTTCCAGTCCCTGCAATAAATGTCTGTCTCCGAATGTGACACCTTGTATTTGTACCATTAACTTCACACTGGAACAATCATTTGAGGTCAGTATTCTCAATGTGTTAGAAAAGCCTGCTTTAAAAAATATTTTATTAAAATTTTTTTACTCGTTATTTCATTTTTAGTAGAGTAGTTAATTTATTGAAGTACGTACACTTTTGAGCAAGATTGTTTTGTTTGGCTGTTGCATTATGCTCTCTGGTAATTAAGTATGTGTATTTATTTAAATAGTTTAGTTAGTACTTTATAAACTAAATTTAAAACATTTTACCTTTTCACTAGAAAGTTTTATTATGTACAAATCAAGGCTGTATCATGTTTACATAAAATAATTTTACTTTTAATTCTAAGTTAAGTTTTACTTTAAGAAATTTACTAATTCATTCATCATTTAAATTATATTATTTTTCTATCTCGTATGAATTACCATAAATGCAAACACTTAGTGAAACCTTATTGATTTTTTGTCTTGATAAGCAGTTAGAACACTGTGTGTGTGTGTGTGTGTGTGTGTGTGTGTGTGTGTGTGTGTGTTTGTCAGTGTGTCTTTTGCATTCATACTTATCTGTCATTGGAATTTGAGCAGATGCTATAAAGGACATAAAGATTTAGAATAGGCACTATATGACCAGGTTGTGCTTTCCTTTACCTAAAAATTGAGCTTAAAAATTATTGTTTTATTCTTCAGGGAGCAAAACTACTTTTATACATGATAACTTTTTAGGTTTTTCCACACTTAAAATTTTCTTAAAGGCCTCAGTGACTTTTATAGTCCCTGGTAGATGGTTGCCATCTAGTGGTTATAGATGCTCTTGCACTGAGATAAAGGATAATAACACTATCTTAAAAACATGAAAATAAATTTGGGAAAAGACAGTAATTTAATTATTTTACTATATTTCAGCAGGAATAACATACAAATTTAAAACATCATAAAAGTTCTATTCTTTTCCACTGTGATGAAGAAAACTATAAAGATAGGTGCATTAAGTTCTGCTTTTGTCAGAACAGAGAGAATTAAGGAGATACAACAGACTTGTAGTGATTAGAAGTTTCAGTAGTTTCCTTCCCCATCCAAAAGCCCCATTCAAAGCTTCTCTTCCTGAAAAGCCCATTTTTTTGTGGGTTCTGTATCTCTTCACAAGACCAAACTTTGAATTGCATTAACAGCCTTTTAGGAGTAACTTTGTCTCAGTATTCACTGAAAGGATTTCTTTTTCAGTTTATAAGTTGAATTTACTATACTGCTTCTTAGTTGAGATATTTTTAAGGATATTCTTTGTTTCTGTAATATTTTTGATAACCAAAATTAAAGAGTTTTTATGTATGTAAACATTTTCTTTATATGGAATGGGAAAGTTTGCATAATTTGAGGGGTGCCTGGGTGGCTCAGTTGGTTAAGTGTCCGATTTTGGCTCAGGTCATGATCTCACGGTTTGTAGGTTCGAGCCCCGCATCAGGCTCTGTGCTGACAACTCAGAGCCTAGAGCCTGTCTTCAGATTCTGTGTCTCCCTCTCTTTCTGTCCTCCTGCTCACGCTGTCTCTCTGTCTCTCTCTCAAAAATGAAAAAAAAATTTAAAAAGCTTTGCATAATTTGACATTCATTTGAAAGTCAAATTTTAAATAAATGATTGTGTATGTGAAAATCAAATAAAGCATACTTGAAATGTTATTGAATTGTTTTATTGAGTTACTTTTGATTATAGACTACGGAGGTGGCAACCAAAAATGAGAAAATAGCTTAATGTTTCTGCTACCTCTTATAACCTTAAGTCATTCAAGATGGTTTTGTGATACCTTCTCAATAATTGTAGTGTATGTAGGTTACCCTTCTTTCCCAAAGTATTCTAATTGGCTCCTCCAACTATATTAAAGTATTGTTTATTGTTATGCATTGACTCATTATCTTAGAAATTTTACTAATAATTTATTAATTATTTATATTATGTGTAGTAGCTTGTTGCGAAATATATTATGTCTCAATTCAAGTTCAGAATTTACTTGGGCAGTAAATGAAAGTTGACCATTATCTCTTTGTAAAGTTGACTCTGGGTGAAGACCAATCTGAATTAGAGAAAATTTGAAGTTGAAGGTAGAGAATATGCTCATAGGTTCCCTGAGGCATTTTTATTAATGCAATAGTACTTCTTTGAAGTCTTTAAGGATACTTTCAAAGTTTACTCCTTGATTTTTGTCACATACCTTCTTTAACTTTACTTACAATTTGTACTGCTTTAGATTGTTAAGGATTGGTAGGATTCATTCTAGTACTTGTTTTAAGTTACCACAAATTCTAAACTAATAAAGTCCAAATGACATAGCCTTTAAGTATGCATGAAACAAATTTGTACTTAGTAGTTTCAAATAAAAATTGTTTCCCTTTCCTTTTTCTAGGGCAATGTGTTTATGTATTACGGACTGTCTAATTTTTATCAAAACCATCGTCGTTACGTGAAATCTCGAGATGATAGTCAGCTAAATGGAGATGTTAGTGCTTTGCTTGTAAGTAAAATGATGAAATATGAAAATATGATAGATATAAATAACTATATGTAGCAACTGTTCAGTTACAAATGTTAAATATAATAATGTTAGGATGAAATTAAAGTGTTACTTGTAATTTATACTTGCTTGGTGAGGGTTTTTAGTTAAAAATTCTTTTTACCTGGAATTTTCACAGATTAATGATTTCTTACAATCAGGATACATTACTGCCTGCTTCTTTCTAGTAGTATCATTGGATTTTTGCTTTATTAATTGTAATGGAATTTTGATGAGTCTAGTATTCTGGGTATAACTGGTTCTTGTTTGAGTTTGCTCATTCCTGTTATACTTAGTAGAAGTGTATAAATAAACTACTCTTAACGGGTTTTTTTGTTTTTGTTTTTGTTTTTGTTTTTATTTCTAGGAGAGAGAGAGAGAGAGAGACAGCATGAGCAGGGGAGGGTCAGAGAGAGAGGGACTTCCAGACTGAAACAGGCTCCAGGCTCTGAGCTGGCAGTCAGCACAGAGCCCGACGCGGGGCTCGAACCCACGAACCGTGAGATCATGACCCAAGCGAAAGTCGGACGCTTAACCGACTAAGCCACCCAGGCGCCCCTAAACTACTTTTAATTTCTGAAGTTGTGTCTTAGAATTGAACATGTATGCTGTCTGTTTTTTAACTTGTGGAAAGCCTGAGTAGGAAAGTTCAAAGGATGGGTTATCGAAAAGTTGTCTGAGGAACTGTTTGAAAATACAGATTCCAGACTTCTCCGAAGTGTAGTAAATCAGTCTCTACAGGGGTGGAGCTCTAAAATATATTTTAAACAATCTCCCCTTCTGATGCCCACACTGATTTGGACTAGAAGATCTTCGTTTCTTGACTGGTGTTCAACTTTAAATAGTAGTGGTTCGTGCCCAAGTATTTTATGTAATTGTTGCTAATGCAGCAAATCTTCAGAGTTCCAGAGCTATTTAGTATTTCTTAGAAACAGGGTGCCTGGGTGGCTCAATTGGTTAAACATCCTACTTCAACTCAGGTCCTGATCTCCTGCTTCTTGGGTTCAAGCCCCACGTCAGGCTCTGTGCTGACAGCTCAGAGTCTGGAGCCTGCTTTAGATTCGTTGTCTCCCTCTCTCTCTGCCCTTCCCTTTCTCTCTGCCCCTCCCCAGCTTGTGCTCTGTCTCTCAGAAAGAAATAAATATTGAGGGAAAAAAAAAAAAGACACAGTGAACCTTTTAGAATGCGATTTAGGACTATATTGTGACCAAAATGGTCCTGTAACCATATAGCTGCTCTAGGTTATCTTTACTGGTTTTATTATTAGTCCCTGATATTTGAGTTGAGATCTTAAGAAATAGCAAGTCTATTGAAAGATTCTGGTTAGGTCTGGGACATTTTGCAATCCATGTGGTGGATAGGACTCAAATCCAGAGAAGGTGATATTCTGTGAGACATACCAGGTTCTTAGGCCTTTCTGAATTTGTTGGCTGGGATTATAAATTGGGTGTGTTCAGAGACCCAGAAAATGGTTGATTTATAGTTTTTTAAAGGTAGATACACCCTGTTTTTAGTGAGGACAAAAGAAGCAGAGACTGATTCTTTTCTTATAGGCTTCAAGCAAAGCTTTTATACTACACTAGAAATTACGAATTTTTTTTTCTGTAAAGGGCCAGACAGTAAATATTTTGGGTTTTGTAGGTCTTGCAGTCTCCTAACTTCTCTACCCTCTTCTGCCACTCTAGAAAGAAAGTAGCCACAGACAGTACTTATAATGGATGTGTGTAGTGTAGCTGTGTTCCAATAAAATTTTATTTATAAAAACAGGTGGTGGACTGGATTTGTCCTGCAGTCTATTATTTATTGATCCCTGAGCTCGATCAAAGTACATGATTTTAATACCAGGTGGCTTTCAGAATTTTCAAAGATTTTAAGAGTGGACTGATTGAAGTCCAGGTTGCTTAATATCATATATAAGATCCTTCACAATCTGCTGTCAACCTGCTATTCTGGTTTCATTGTTTCATACTCTGTCTTTAATGTACCTATGCTGCTATGACCTGGCTGCTCTGGGCAACGTCTGCTGCTCCCTAACCATTCCTGGGACCTAGTAAATCTGTCCATTTTGGCATTTACATTTTATTTGCCTAGGATGTTCGTTTAACTTTTACCCTTGAGGCCCTCTCATCTGGAGGCCTGCTATTATCTTTAGTGCCCTTTGATGCAAAATAACTCCTTTATGTATTTAGTTCACTCATACCTTATCCCAAGTCACTTCTCACCTTGCTTAACTAACTCCACATCATTCATTCCAAACTCTCTCCACACCATCTGTTCTGGTCCTACTTTGAGGTCATTTTCTACATAGTCACTACAGTGATCTTTTTAAAAAATGTAAATACCACTTTTCTTTCAGGGTTCTGTCTACTAACACTTGGAGTAAAATCTCAGGATGACCGAACTGTGCATAATCCTCCAGTGTCATCATGTCATTCTCCTTGTTCCCATACGCTACCTACATTTACCTTTTACCTTCTCAGAAATATCTAGTTTTTTTCTCAATGGCATATATTCTCTGCTTAAAACCTTCTGCCTGCTTCTCACATGCTTGTCTCCTATTCTTCTTTAGGCCTTAACTTACATGATACTACTTCCAGAACCAACTTTTCCTTATCACAGATTTTCCTTATCACAAAATTTATTTTGCCTTCCTCCACTAATACTTGCACACTATTTTCATAACACTGTAGTTTGTAATTATTTATTTATTTGTCTTCTGTTTTCTCAGCTATACTGTAAATCATGAGGGCAGGGAGCATGGCTTTCATTAACCACTGTATACCAAGTACCTTGCCAGTGCTTAGCACATGGAAGACATTTAAGAAGTATATGTTGAATGAATATAGCCACCTCCATCATGGCTCTTATTTCATCTAATAATGGGTTGTATGTGGATCTATTTCCTCTGTTGCACTGTGACTTTATTATTTTTAAAAAATGTTTTCTGTTTTGAGCACCTTGCATGGTACATGATATGTTAGGTACTCATTATGTGGCTTTGCTAAACCAGTTACTGCAAAGTATCTGGCATTCAGTACCTGATGCATAGGTAGTAAATAATATTTTCCTTTCTCTTAAAACTTACTGAAGAATTTAGTGACTAGGATAGATTTGCCCTTCTGAGAGTTTATTTGTATTTAAAACCCTTTTTTTTTTTTAATGGCCGTTTTCATCAAGACATTCCAATGGTCATAAGCCAGTTATATACTGTCTATCTTCATGGTCTCAGAGTACTAACTTTATAAATCTGGATGGCTTAGGGAACAGAAAGCTGAGAAATCAAATATTAAGAGGCTTTATGAGATCCCTGCCACATGTTTCCTTAGCTTTCTTTTCTATGTGTGCAGTCCTTTATCCAGTCTAGACACAGAGAATGTGGATACAAGTCAGTGTTGGTTGGTAATAGAATAGCCCTAAGAGGACTAAGCAGGTTCTACTTAATTTCCAAATGAGAATATCTTAGTCTGGTTTTTTTGTTTGTTTGTTTGTTTCCTTTTAATGTGTTTTGAAACATGGCTTACTGTAGCTTTGGAGTTTCAGAACAATGCAGACAGATACCTAATCTCAGACTTGGTAGAATCTCTAGTTTAACTCTGCAACTGCCACATCTCCTTGAAATCTTCAGTAGGGACTAAGTCCAAACGTTTTTTTGTTTTCCTTACATCTGGATGCACAATTTAAAAAAGAGCGGTATATAGAAATCTACATTAGCTCCCTTCCATCCTTCCCTCCTTCCTTCCTTTGACATGGGACCATGAGATTAACCTAGAATTTTACACAATTTGAAATTACCTAGTTGAACATGTTCACTTTGTAAGGCCCAGGTAAATCAAGGAAGTTGCCCAAAGTCAAATAATATATAGCTGGACCTGGAACCTCCAGTCTGTTTTCGGTTTAAAATTGACGGCAGACTGCTTCTTAATTTTTCTTCAACAGAAAACTCTTTGTGGTATGATTTTGGTGTTCACATGAAAATTTTTTTAAAGAGTCAGTTTGATATATCCCTATATGACAAAATATATGCAAGGAAGGGTTACATTAAAAAGGTAATACATTTATTACCTTTATGCAAGGTAATTATGTTAAGAAATAATTTGAGTATTTAAATGTGATGTTATTTATAACCTTTACAATACAGATCTATTCTGTATGCATTGCAAGTGTGACACATGTAGGCATTGAATTTTTAATCAGTAATTATAGCTAGCTCATAGTTCTCCTGGAGGCCTGTGTAATAATTTCTTTCTTCTTTTCCTTTCAAACATCAGAATCCCAGTAAAGAATGTGAGCCTTACCGAAGAAATGAAGACAAACCAATTGCTCCTTGTGGAGCGATTGCCAACAGCATGTTTAATGGTATGATATAATTATAAACAAAAGATATGGATTATAAATATATATAATTAGGAAAATTTGTATAATTTATTGATATTGACTTGATAGTCTAGTAATCATGAATGAAATTGAGAAATTCAGCAACTTTAAAATAAGTATATCATTTAGTTATTCAATGGAATGTCATAATGTTTCGTGACTTTTTTGAGAAGTCTTATTTTATATTCTTTTATTTTAAGAATGAGTTTCTCTCTCTGGGAAAAAAGGAGCAGAGACATTCCTATAACTTTCATATTTCATATATGATAAAATAAAAGCCTAACTTTTATATTTCATAGATGATAAAATAAAAGCCAGGCTGCCTTTTGTACCAACTTCAAATATTTATGCCATTACAAAGGAGCTATAGTTGATCATTTAGGGCAGCACTGTCTGATAAAGATATAATGTAAACCATCAATGCGAGACATGTATATAATTTAAAATTTTATAATAGGAATATTAAAAAACAATAAATAGAAATAAGTAAAATTATGCTTAATAATATATTTTATTGAACCCAATATGCCCCAAATATTATTACCTTTTTACTGTGTAAATTATGTTCAGTATATAAAATTTATGTGTGAGATATTTTACGTTGTTTTTTAATTTAAATTCAGGTTAGTTAAGGAGATGTTTTATATCCTGTTTTTTGTACTGAGTTTTTAATTTATCAAATATATTATTTCAAAAATATAATAACATATTATTACAAAACATATTCATTTGGACCAGCCATAATGTCAATGGCTCTGTAGCCATGTAGCTAGTGGCTACCATATTGCACAGCGCAGATAGAGAAATGGATAAACCAGAAACTATTTAGGAGTGCATTTTTTAGAGGAAAGGAGGAGAAGCAAATTTACCCTGCAAATTATTTTATTTGGGTTAATATTAAAACATTTCACCTTATCATATGCCAGCGAGCCATATAGGAGAAGTGACCTATAATTATACTGAGGGAAGAGAAATCCATCTACGATTATAAAATTACCATAGATAACTTAAGAGCAAATGTATGTCATATGCCTGCCTACCTGTTAAAACCCCTTCTGGGGCCAGATATCAGATCCTAATTTCTCATAGAGAATAAGAGATGCTATGAATTTTCAATAGATACTCAGCAATTTCTTCTTTTTTGTGTGTTTAGATACATTAGAATTGTTTCTAGTTGGCAATGAATCTCATCCTACACCTATTCCTTTGAAAAAGAAAGGTATTGCTTGGTGGACAGATAAAAATGTGAAATTCAGAAACCCCCCTGGAGGAGACAGTCTAGAAGAACGATTTAAAGGTAAAATTTACAAATATTTCTTTAAAATATGATATAAGCAAGGAGTTTTAATGAAGTACCTAAAATTATCTCTTCTTAGACTCTTAAAAACTTTTATGCTTTTTTAAAAAACAGCAACTTTTCTTCATACCAAGTTAGGTAAAATATGTAGTATGTTCTAATGTACTGAACTTCTAAGGAAATGTACATGTACTTTTAATCTTGAATTTTTCTGGTATTTTCTTGTAAGCATTTCAGCACTTGTCTTTTAAAATTGTAGGCAAGTTTCTTTTAAACAAAACTCAATTTTTTTATTATGATTATAAATTTAGTTTTGATTCTGTGCCTCCTAAATTTTGCAGTGTTTTTTTACCATTGTATCTTTGCATTAACCATCTGATTTTTGATATGTACCCCATAGTGTACTTTTAGTATTTCCTTAATGGCCATCAAATCTTTGTAATTACTTGTTGTTACATGAGGAATTGGTTTGTTTCTAGATTTCAAGACTTCCTTAGAATATGAATATATTTATGCCTTTGAAAATAGGAAAAATACTCAGATTATGTATTGTATATCTTTGTTTTATTTGAGTGTAAATTTTCAGTGGAACTGCTAATGGAATGGAATATTTTGTCCCCTCCCCCTTCCCTCTTTTTTAAGATACGACAAAGCCAGTAAACTGGGTTAAACCAGTGTACATGCTGGATTCTGAACCAGATAATAATGGGTTCATAAATGAGGATTTTATTGTTTGGATGAGAACTGCAGCATTACCTACTTTTCGTAAGTTATATCGTCTAATAGAGCGGAAAAGTGATTTACATCCAACATTGCCAGCTGGACGATACTATTTGAATATCACATACAGTATCCTTTTTTGGCCATGTGTGTGCATAGATTCATAGAATTTGAAAGGAGTATAGTGCAGTCTTATCTCAGTTATGTGACATGCTATTCTGTGTTTTAGTTTTGGTCTCATTTTTATAAGAGTATGTGTGTATATACATGAGAAGAGTAACTTTTCACTTATATCTTCCAGATGTCTTAAATTTTTATAAACTTTGTACTAGGATTGAAGTACTTGATATTCAATTTTTTTTGATAAAAATTTGATATTTTTTATTTTGATAAATATTATTTGATAAAATTATTTAAGATGCTGGTGCTAGATTTTTAATAAGCTAGATATTTCTACAATGGAAATTGTAATTGAGCTTAATGCAAAGGCCAGTGAACAAAGTTGATGCTAAATTTGCATTTAACTTATTTAGATATATGTATCTATATATACTTTTATATATTACTTAGATATTAAAAATCAGCGTACTTTACTTCATATCAATATAATTATTTGTATAACTATTATGTTTATAGTACCAAAACATTTTTATCATTAGCCATATTATTTCACATTAATAATTCAGATGTAGTTTTCAGTGCTGTTAAATATCATTTATTTCCTTCTGGTTATATGTCAACATTGTACCAAGTACTGTCCATGTATTATTTTATTTTATTGAAGCATTATGAGATGGGTATCATCATTTCCATGTTGTAGCCAAGTATACAGGAACACAGAGCATTTAAATAACTTACCCAAGGTTATGCAGATAATAAGTAGAAGAGTTGGGGTTCATAATCAGGCTATTGACTCCAAAGGCCATGACTTTGCCATCAGTAACTACTACAGACTGCATCCCTAGATAGTTCACTCAGGTAGTCAGACCAAGCCATATTGGCATGGATACAAAGTCTTCCTAATTGAAAATAATTGGACACTACCCTTTATTCTAAACAAAGTCCTTCTGTAGCCCATTGCTTACATATATCATGAATGAAAAATTTCTCAAATATTAGCATTTGAATGTTGCCTAATGCTTTGCATTTTTTAATTGTCATAATCCAAATTAGCCACAAGTATATAGTTTTAGTTTTATAATGTATTAGTGAATGCTTAAGTTAATAGACCTCATTTTAAAAGAAATGTCTTCTTGGATCCTTAGCCTCTTAATTTTGCAACTAAGTATGTAACTGAATATGACCTGATAGTGACAGACTAAAAGTAGCCAAGTTGTGGAAACTAGGCCCACATTGAAGCAATTCTGGACAGACAGACCCAGTTGAGGTGCTAATAGAACATTATCCGGAGGCCAGTGCCAAAGTGGAAGGCAGCTGTGTCACAGTTAGCATCCAGAAGATCTAGTAAGGAGTATGGGCATATACCAGCCGGTAGCCTAGAGCATAATTTAGGGAAGTCTTTGGAATACTTAATACTTCATCTTAGTTAACAGACTATTTGCATCCAAGGCATTGAGAAGAGAACTCAAAGAATGTAGGCTCTCAAAGACTGATGAGACAGGAATTTGGGTCTGCAAAACATCAAGGGTAATTATAAAAATTAGGTATAAAGTGGGAACTAGATACTAGAATTAAGACAGTAGCCCATTTTTGGGAGTTGGGATACAGAGAGGTTAGCATGGATGATTTGATTCTTTGTCTCCCAGACTGTTGTATTAGTTAGAACTCTTATTATAATCATTCCTTTTGTAAAAAAAATTTTTTTAATGTCTTTATCTTATTCTGAGACAGAGAGTGAGTGAGGGGGGGACAGAGAGAAGGAGACACAGAATCCACAGCACACTCCAGGCTCTGAGCTGCCAGTACAGAGCCTGATGTGGGGCTCGAACCCACGAACCGTGAGATCATGACCTGAGCCGAAGTCAGACACTCAACCGACTGAGCCACCCAGGCACCCCTTATAATCATTCCTGCTTCAGGTTAGGGTTGATTTAAGAAACTGGCAGAGTCTGCCATTTGGAATAATAGGGTCCATCTGTGGGGGTGAAAAATTGCAGAGAGAAACAAATGGGGCCTAAACTTGATTCAAAAGATGTTTTTGAAAAGGTTGTAAACCTTTCACATAGGGATTTAGTTCTGTCTTCTCTGTTCCAATTCTTGCCAAAATCTTAGAATTGGTCCGGGTAGATAGCTCATCCAATATACTG
Source organism: Proteles cristata cristata (assembly GCA_017311185.1). Classification (NCBI taxonomy): domain Eukaryota; kingdom Metazoa; phylum Chordata; class Mammalia; order Carnivora; family Hyaenidae; genus Proteles; species Proteles cristata. Next base: position 312,182 of record JAESUZ010000047.1, on the reverse strand, counting down.
GTGTCCCATTTCTTAAATATCTTTAACAGTTCACCCTTCATTTCTACTCTGATTCAGCCATCAACTCTGTGTCACACCATGAGTTTGTCATTGCTCCAAATCAACAAGTTAAAACTTCAATATCATACTCATTGACCTTGTGCTTAGAGTCCTCTTGTATTCTCATAATTACTCTCTTATTACACATGCTCTTTGAGCTCAGAGTCCTCCAGTCTCTTCATTCTTCCTTTTTCTTCTGGCTGTCAGTCTTCTCTTCCTTTATTGATTTTATTGCTGTTCATCTGAAATGTTTTTTTCACATTACATTTCTTTGTGGCCTTTGGCCCCTTCTGTGTAATGAGAATAAAACTACCTGAGGAGTCATGTAGCCCTTAAATTAGGTTGTTTTTGCTTGTAAACTGTATTGGTTTTCACCACTAATGTTTAACTTGCTAAATCAGTGCTTCACAGTAATAGTCATATAATTTTTTGTCGTTCAGAAAATGTGAGTAAGGTGCCTGTGTATCATAGAATTATAGCAATGAATTACAAGCAATTAAATGCCAAATTTTTAAGTTGTGTTTTAAAAATCAACTAGCCATGGAAAAGTCTTCCTATACATTCTTCAGATTACCCTGTACATTCTTTTGATGGACGAAAACGGATGATCTTGAGCACTATTTCATGGATGGGAGGAAAAAATCCATTTTTGGGGATTGCCTACATCACTATTGGATCCATCTCCTTCCTTCTAGGAGTTGTACTGCTAGTAATTAATCATAAATATAGAAACAGTAGTAATACTGCTGACATTACCATTTAATTTTATATTCTGAAAACAGATTTACTGCATGTGCATCAAGGCCAGTCCTATTCAACCTAGCTTTCGAATGCTGATGTCTGGTTAGTATGTCATTTTTGAAGTTGGCACATAATTTTTCTTTTTTTAAAAAAACAGTTTTTGTCCTTTGCCTCTTCTTTATGGATGTCTTATGGAACTATATGACGGGTATGAAACAAATTAACTATATGGATCATATCAACACTGTAACTGCTGAAATGGCATTCTAATTAATGTTTGCTTTTTGTTGGGTCAGGCCATATGATGCGTAGAGCCTCTTTTATGTGAAATGCATCTAGTGCTTAAATGTTTATGCTGTGTTGATAATATTATATTGACATGTGATGCTGTATATGTGTGCCTGTTGTGTGAAGAAAGGGATTACAAGATGTATGAATATAATGACTTGCTAACCTTGCAGGATTCAGAGTTACAAAAAGATCTAAGGCTAAATCTAAATAAAACACTTCCTCATTTTCACGTGTCGTGTGTAAAGGATTAAAGTACCATCTTTGTTGAGGTGGTTCATGTATTCCATTTATCCAGTACAGCTCTTTGTCAAGTATAGCTTTGATTTCAGAGGACATGCTTACCTTGTCTAGCGTGGGAATTAATGGTCCTGTCTCAAGAGGTCAGGTGGGTCTCGTGTGGGAGAATTTAAAATTCCTTTTCCCATTTGATTAAGATGTTATAGTCAGGAACCCCAACTCACTTGATAAGTTTTTACATGTGATCATTTCCTTTGAAGCTTATACTTCATAGGGGATAATAGGTGAGAGAATATAGGTGAGAATATAGGTGAGATGGGAAAACTTCTTGGCAGACCTTCAACTTCTGCCTCAACTATAAACCAGAAGTAATTGTTTAAAGAGACTGTTTTCATTCTTGTGGTATTTAACATTCAGAAATGTGCTTCAGCATTGGAAATACCTCAAGCTGTTTTTATTTTGCAGGTAAGTTTTGATCTAAGTACTAATATTCTATTGCAGAAAATTTAGAAAACAGTAATTTCTGTATTTCATTCAGTTTTTACATATAGGTCAAATATGGAGGCGTATGCACATTCTCTTTAGTTAAGGTACCAATTATTTTGGTTGGTTTATTCTAAGACATACTTAAAAAAAAATTCTTTAAATTTCCTAATTAAATTCTGGAGATTTTGCAGTATGCACCAGAGAAATTATAATATATATGGTTGAAGTTATTTTATTTTCTATTAACTGAAATTATTTTAATATTCCTTACCGAATAAATGCTGTAATTTGTTTGCTATGGAACTTACTCTTGAATGTAAACTTATTTTTTCAACATGCATGAAAATGTATGTCTTAATCAGAGTTGGCTTAATTGCATTGAAATGGCTTTTTTTTGTAAACTAAATTAACTCCTATATTTGTATAGAAGGTTGTTTATTCAGAGTTTGTGATGATTTTGTTCAGTTATATTTTAAATCAAAAGGTCTGGGTAATGTATCAATTTTGATTAATATATTTTTTTTTAAAAAAAAAAACAAAAAATAATGTAATGGTTAATAGAAATGTGCCACACTTCTTAAGTTTTGTATAACATGAAATTCAGTTAAAAGAACTTGTAGTTCATAATGACTTAACTGGTAGAATATTACTTGCATGAGGTACTTACTGTATGATTTTCCTGAAATTTCTGAGTGCATAGGGTATTGTTTGTCTCAAAATATTTTTTGTCTTGTCAGCCCTTCAGAATATTGTTATTTATTCTGACCACAGACCCTCTTGCACATGGCAGTTTATTTTCTGGGACACATAACTGGGGGAGAAGGTTTTTGCCAGTCTTCCCAGATTGAGTTTGCGTTGTTCAAGGAGGACTGCCATCCTGCATCTCTCTTTCTAATTAGGGGACCAAAGGTGCCGCTAAAGAAAGTTGAAGCCCCTTCCAACACTTTCTCATCTGGGGTGAAGACAGAATCTTAAAATATATTTGGAGTTTTATCTATTTACAAGTTCATTGATGGCCTCATTTCCTTTCCGTCTCCTGCCATTTGAGCACTAAGGGATTCCTGTTACTAATTATGAAGAATGTGGAACATTCATATGGCCTCTGCGAAGCCTGGTGGGAAGGAAAAACGTTTCTATTTTATGGGCTTTATGCTCATCTTTTGGAAATATTGATCTCATATTCAACTTTTAGAGAATCATATTGCATTTTATTGCATGTAGGCTAAATAGAAGGCATTGAAGAATGCTTTGATTTACAGGAAGTATTTTGGTATATGAAATTTCCCAATTGAAGGAATTATTCAATATGTAAAAGCTAAGAAGTTTCATTGAAATCATAAGGCAGTTAAAAATAAATTGGTAAAAGTAACTATACTACCTAATGGAGAATTATTCAACCAAGAGGAGAGTCAAGTGAATATTTTTTTGTTTATTGGTTAGTATCAGTTTGTTTGTAACCTTGATTATATTTAAAGGTAATATTCTGTTAGTATGTTCTGTGTTAATAAAAATGAACAAAATTAATTTTGCTGTGTTCAAGTGTCTTGCTAAAATAATAATGCCCAGTGTTGTTGTTAATGTTTAGCACTAAATTTCAGCCCAAGGTCAATAAGGCCCAAATTTTAACATTTCCATGTGTAGATTTGATTGCCATTATGGATATATATTAATCATTTTGACAGCATTAACTGCAAGATTTGTCTTTATTACTGAGAAACATCTATTCTTACCAGGAAGTGGTCCTATTGTCACCTGAGTTATAGGTAGATGGGCTAAATTTGGTATTAGATCAAGGAAATGTCTAGTAAATAGAAAAGGAAGAAGTGGTAGAGAAGCAAGGATGATGAAATAATGAAGAGGGCGGGGCATACAGGAAATGAAAAGACAGACCAGGAAAGAGGAACAGCTGACTGGGAGGTTAATGAATGCTCGCCTTCTATCTTCATGGAAACAATGTCTTAGAATTATTGTATTGCCCTTTGTTGGTTAAGATGAAAAGTTTTCTTCTTTATAAACATGGGTTTTTTTGGAAGGGAGGATGGAGGGAATAATGAAGTGCTGTTTCAAGAAGAGTTTTGATGCATAAATGTTTGTTGTAGAGTTTGGATGATCTAGTAAAGTATTTTAGAGCTTTTTTTATAGCCCATGCTCCATTCAGTAAACATAAAAATCTGATTTCCCCTGTCATTTGAAATTTCAAAATAAATATCATGTCTAAAATCAAATCGACCATGGTGACCTTATTTGATTTTATAGATTTGTAAATATATAAATTTACATTTTATCAAAATAATGTGTATATATAGTTAACAAAAATCAACAGGCCTTACGATGAAAACCTATAGTCCCTGTCCCAACTTTCTTTAACTTTCAGAGAAAATCACTTTGAGTCCAGATGTTTCTTTTGGTATTTGTTTTACTGTATCTAAATGATATGACTAGTCTGCTATTGCTTGATTTAATGGTTTTAGTCATCCTTAGTATCTTCTTGATAATGTTACCTGCTGATTAAAGCTTTTTAACATACCTGTCTTCCCTTCTTCCATTATTGCAGCTATATCATATTTAGGAAACACGGTAGCTATTATTGAGTTATAACTGTAGAGCAAAGAATTGCACCAAGATTACATTTTATATCATTTTATTTTTCCTAGAGTTAATAATTGCCTCATTTTTAACACATAATTTCTAGAAGCCTAGCTTAAACTTTTTCCAGTTACTCTGTCTTTTCCACCATGTTCTCATCAATAGTTTTAAAAGGTTTTTGTCCCCAGGTTTTCAGATAATCTGATCCCCATTCTTACTAGGGAGATCTATTCTGTATTTGTCCTATGCCAATTTGAACTGGTTGTTTTCTTGACCAGTTACACAGCCATTATCCCATGACCTTATCTTGACACCTTTCTATGTTAGATCTGTTTTCTAGTTTATTCTCTAGTTTACTGGAGCACTATCTAAAGCACTCAAAGCGCTCAAAAAGTAGGTGAGAGGCAAATTTTCTGAGTCCTTACGTGTCTAAAATGTCTTTTTGTGATTCTTACATCTCATTGCTAGTTTGACTACATATACAATATTAAGTTTAAAATAGTTTTTTTTTTTTTAATGTTTATTTTTGAGAGAGAGACAGAGCATGAGTGGGCAAGAGGCAGGGAGACACAGAATCTAAAGCATCTCCGGGCTTTGAGCTGTCAGTACAGAGCCCAATGCAGGGCTTGAACCCGTAAGAGATCATGACCTGAGCCAAAGTCAGATGCTTAACGGACTGAGCCACCCAGGCACCACTCCCCTAGGAGTTTTGAAGGCATTGCTCCACCCTCTTCTAGGTTTCATTGCTGGTTTTGAGGACTCTGTTTCTATACTAGTCAGATAATAAACCTCCTAGACTGATGCTTAATTTTCTTCTCTTTTTCTCCAGTTGTTTATACACTATTGTCTGTGTTCTCTCTAAAAGATTTCTTCATTTTAATCTTCCAGCCTTATCTTCTACTAAGCTTTATGTACACTTAAAAAGTATTTTAATTTCTAAGACTTCCTTTATTTCTATTCTGTTTCTAAAAAATATTCATCTTAGTTCACAGATAAAATATTTTTCTGAGGGAGCGCCTGGGTGGCTCATTCAGTTAAGGGTCTGACTTTGGCTCAGGTCATGATCTCGCTGTTTGTGAGTTGGAGCCCTTCTTCAGGCTCTGTGCTGACCGCTTAGAGCCTGGAGCCTGCTTCAGATTCTGTGTCTCCCTCTCTCTCTGCCCCTCCCCTGCTCGTGCTCTTCCTTTACCCGTCTCTGAAAAAAATGAATAAATGTTAAAAAAATTTTTAAGTAATTTTTTGAGGATATATATGCTTTTCTTTCCTACTCTGTTAGCATTGATTTTTGTTGTTGCTGTTTTAGGTTTTAGGGTTTTTTTTTTCTTTACTCTTGATCATATAAGTGACTTTTTTGTATTTCTGGTTAGTCTTGACCATCTATCTTATATGAATGGCCCCCAAGAGACTAACTGAAAGCTCGCTGTTTGTGCTTGACAAGTGATAGGCTTCACTAGCACAGTGCTACTCAGAAATGCCACTCAGTGAATTATTTGTTTCTATTCATTATAAAAAGCTTAGACAAGTAATAAAGAGTTGGCAGGTCAGCAACTGTAAGAGGACCAAATGTTGAGAAGTACTGCATCAGGGAAGGATTGTTAGGGGGCCAGTCATTTGGCTGGAGGTCTTTTCTTTGACTGGAACTGTTCAGTTTCTCTAAGGAATTTGCTGGTCCTCTTCAGAAAAAAGGGGTCCAAGGAAGGTTTGTTTTTTCTGCCTTTAACTCTTCTTCTGCCTTGTCCTTCACCTTACCTTCTGTTTTCTGCTTTATACGTATTTCTCCATACCTATCCCTCTGCATATCCTTTCTAACTGGTTGTCTTCCATTACTTTATACAGATAAAAATTATCTTCTCTCCTGCTGTGGGAGACAGTGAAGGGGGTGAGAGATTGTATTTGGCTGAGAGGGGGAGAGCAGATGTCTTGGGATCTGACCATTCTGATGTATGTAATTTTCAACTAGTCATTTTCAGGCCTATTCCTTGTTGCTATAACTTTTACATCCAGGCCTGAGCTTCTCAGAGCCTGTGGGCCAAACAGCATGCTTCTCACTGGTGTCCCCCTCTTTAGATTACAGCTTCTTCTGTCCTGCTCAGTCATATTCCATCTGCTTTCTGTTTTCTAGAAATCTGCTGAAAGTGCTTTTCTGGGGTTTTATTTTCCCCCTATCATCAATTCTATCCTTTTTGACTCATATCTTAAAAAAAATTTTGTTTTAGAGGTTCCTCATTTGGTTAGGCATCTGACTCTTGGTTTTGGCTCAGGCCATGATCTCACAGTTTATGAATTTGAGTCCAGAATCAGATTCAGTGCTGATGGCACAGAGCCTATTTGGGGTTCTCTCTCTCTCCCTCTCTTTCTGCCTCTCCCTCATTCATTCTCCCTCTTTCTCTTTCTCCAAAAATAGGTAAATAAATTTTTAAAACATGAAAAAAAATTGTTTTAGATGTCATAAAATCGGGGGTGCATGGGTGGCTCAGTCATTTAAGCATCTGACTTTGGCTCAGATCATGATTTCACCTGAATTCAAGCCCCATGTTGGGCTCTGTGCTGACAGCATGGAGCCTGCTTCAGATCCTCTGTCTCTCACTTTCTGCTCCTCCCCAGCTTGCCCCCTCTCCCTCTCTCTCTCCAAAATAAATAAACATTGAAAAAAATTCGGTAGAGACAGATTGTCATAAGGTAAACTTTACTTTTTTTCTTGTATTGTGTAGTTCTGTGCATTTTAACTTACTTATGTATAGATTCATGTAGCTATCGCTGGATACAGAGCAATACTATCACCCCTACCCCCCCACCAAACTCCCTTACCGTACTCCTTTACACTCATCATTTCCTCTAGGCAACCACTGATCCCTCTTCTTTCCTCAGAGTTTTTCTTCTAGAATGTCATAAATGGAATTCTACCATATGTAACCTTTTGAAACTGGCTACTTGCATTAAGCATGCCTTTGAGATTCATCTAAGGTAATGATGTCTGTCGATACCTCCTACCTTTTCAATTCCCTTTTCATGTTACTGGAGTGAAAGGGTGAAGAAATAAAGTCTTGGGGCCCATCCACTTTTTTAAAATCAGAAAACACCTTGAAGTACCTTTTGGTGCTTTTGTAACACTTCTAAAAATCTTAAAAGATAAACGTGTTACATACTGTTAAGTGGTATTAATGGGAGCTTGTCTATGTGTGACGAGCTTTTTCATCCAGGGTAATGAAGAAGATTGAACTCACCATGTCACTTTCACTGTCAAGATTTGTGTGCCACTTTGTTTTAAGGAACGGAAATACAGAAAAAATAGTTTTAAAAATACATGTTAAGTTACAGGTGAATTGGTGGTCTAAAGTAATCCATGGGATGTGTTGTCTTTCCTTTTCACAACAAAGCTTATAAAAGAGTAATTTATATTTTATTGTCATCTTCAGCTTTAGCTAATGATTCATCTCACAGTCACACTATATTCAGTTTACTATCATCTGTGTCTAGAAGATACAGTAATTAAGAGTATGGGGTTTAGAAGCAGGCTGACCTGGCTTTTATGTATATAAACTGTACCTTCAGGTTATTTAATCTCCTAAATCATTTGCCATTTCCTGTCAGTAAAATGAGAGTTTTAATACCCTCTTGATAGATTTTTGTTTTGAGGAATAAGGGAAGTGATAGATGACAAACATTTAACAGAAAGTAGAAAAATGACAATGAACAATTCCCACTCTTTTTTTTGTCACAGGAAGTAAACTCACCCTTATCTTGAACTTTTTGCTCCATTTGATAATTTGACACCTTCCTTCCCTCTTCATTCTTAGTATGTGGCTTTGTGACTAACTCCTCATTTTCTTCTTACTTATCTGTCCTTAGTCTCCTCTATATATCCCTTGGTTGTGCTCACCATGTAAAATGTTGGGAATTCTTTGAGATTACGTTCTAGGCCCTTTTCTCACTTTATATATACTTCCTGAGCAATCTTAAGTTCCTAATCACTTCTAGTACCATCTTTGCACTGGTTTCTTTATCTTTTCTTGTGCCTTGACATCTCTTCTGAGCTCTCGATTGTTCAGTATGGATCTCTTCTTGGATTGTCCTTGGGTTTCTCAAGTCTAAAAAGGCCCAAACAGGAAACATCCCATTCTAGCATGGTTTTATCTTATATTTTTTGATATAGTGGATGGTATGGTCAACCACCTTTAACATTTAAGTCAGAAACCTTGCATTCATGTCCATATCATAGTTTATTATTATGTGTTTATTACCTTCCTAATTAGGTTATATGGTCCAAAGGGTCAGGGATTTAAAAAAATTTTCCCCTGAGCATTTTGCAAAGTGTTAGATTCATATTAAGTAGTCAATAAATTATTGTTCACCAAGGAGTGAACTCATTCATGTATTTTATACATTATTTTTTCATACAAAAAGATTTTAGAACCAGAGATAAAGATTATTAGTCCAAAGCCACCCCTTAACTTTCATGATGAAAAGAGTGAGGCTTGCAATTAGAGAAATCATTAATAATAAATACAGCAATTAAGAGATAACCAAGTATTTCTTGACTCCTAACTGTAATAAAAGAATATAAGGAATTATATATATTGATGTGCTGTCTTTTATCTGACTAGTAGTTTTTGTACACTAAACACGAACATACTCTGCTATATTTGCTTTTGTAAAACTGGAAGTGGTTTAAGCATGGTTCCAGAATTAAAACACACATCCCATTCACACAAAACACTATTCTGGCTTTCCTTTTTTAATTTATAGAGTTGTAATCTTGGTGTTTTTTTTTTAATCTTTTTAATGTTTTATTTATTTAAAAAAGTTTTTTTTAATGCTTTTTATTTATTTCTGAGCTAGAGAGAGAGAGAGAGAGAGATAGCGTGTGCAGGGGAGTGTCAGAGAGAAAGGGAGACACAGAGTCCGAAACAGGCTCCAAGCTCTGAGCTGGCTGTAAGCACAGAGTCCTATGCAAGGCTCTAACCCACAAACCGTGAGATCATGACCTGAGCCGAAGTCGGTCGCTTAACCCACTGAGCCACCCAGGCGCCCCAATGTTTTGTTTATTTTTGAGAGAGAGACGGAGACTGCATGAGCAGGGGAGGGTCAGAGAAAAAGGGAGACACAGAATCTGAAGACAGGCTGTCAGCACAGAGCCCGACGCAGGGCTTGAATCCATGAACCGTGAGATCATGACCTCAGCCAAAGTTGGATGCTCAACCGACTGAGCCACCTAGGCATCCCATCTTGTTTGTTTTCTAAAGGAATAGAAATAGGGAGTAACTGTGTCATTTGGTAACTTCACATTAGTAATTGTGAATTATTTTCACACAAACTTATCTCAGGCTTCAGTTAACCATTACCACAGATTTACCATATATCTAAATGGAGTACTGCCAGTTCTATTATAATGTTCAAAAACCTCTGAAGGAAATACTTCCTAATCATTTCTAACAATCTAATAATAATTTCTAATTTTACAAAGAAACTCGAACTAATATTTTGGGAAGAAAAGTTTCCAAAATAACTCTTCTGAAGTGCCTGAGTGCTTCAGTCAGTTAAGCATCCAACTCTTGATTTAGGGTCAGGTCATGATTCAGTCTTGAGATCAAGCTCAGCATTAGGCTCTGCACTGGGCATGGGGCCTGCTTAAGGTTCTTTCTTTCCCTCTCTTTCTGCCTCTACCCTGATTGTGCATGTGTGCTCTCTCTCCCTCTCTCTCAAAAAAAAAAAAAAAAGGAAAGAACTCTTTTGCTACAGAGCATGAATTTACAAATGTAGTAACAAATTTCAAGTGTGCTTGAGATGATCCAATAAAGTTTGATAGGCACCCAGGCAAATTTCAGGTATATTTTTCTGTCAGGATAATCAGAATTTATAGAACAGGAGCAAGGAGAAAATGAGTGAGGAATCCTGGGACTAAATACTGTTTGAAAGTAGGACAATGAGTATCAAAGATGTTTTGAATTTTTATTCTCAGTAAGTTCATTCTTTATGCAGCATACTGTTCCTTTAATTAATTAAGTAATTAGAGAGAGAAACAGTTCTAGCAGAGGAAGGGCAAAGAAAGAGGGAGACACAGAATCTGAAATAGGCTCCAGGCTCCGAGCTGACAGCAGAGTCTGACTGTGGGGCTCGAACTCATGAACTGTGAGATCACAACCTGAGCCGAAGTTGGACACTTTACTAAGTCACCCAGGTGCTCCAGCATACTGTTCCTTTAACCAGTAATTACTGAGCATTTTCTATCTGCCAGTTACTATTCTAAATGCTGTAAGTAAAGCAGTGAAGAAAATTAGCTAACTTAAATCTTTAAAAGGATCATTGTTGTGTGGAAAATCGACTGAATATAAAAGTACAAGTAGGAAAACTAGTTGAACAGGCTTCTGCAGTAATGCAAACAAAAGATGATGATGGCTTGGCCTGGAGTATGGTAGCAGTGGAGATGATAAGTGGTCAGATTCAGATTATATTTTGAAGGTGTATGTATTCAACAGAAATTTTCTTTTTTTTTTTACAAATAGTTTATTGTCAAGTTAGTTTCCACATAACACCCAGTGCTCATCCCCACAAGTGTCCTCCTCCATGCCCACCCCTCCTCCCCACCACATCCACCAGTCCTCAGTTTTTGTCAGCATTCAAGAGTCTCTCATGGTTTGCCTCTCTCCCTTTCCCCCACCATTTCCCCCCTTCTTCTCCCCCTTGGTCCTCTGTTGAGTTCCTCCTAATCCTCCTATACGTGCACACATATGATATTTGTCCTTCTCTGCCTGACCTATTTCGCTCAGCATAACACCCTCAAGGTCCATCCATGTGGCTACACATGGCCAGATTTCATTGTTTCTCATTGCCATGTAGTATTCCATGGTATAGATAAACCACATCTTCTTGATCCATTCATCTGTTGATGGACACTTAGGCTCTTTCCATGTTTTAGCTACTGTGGAGAGTGCTGCTATGAACATTGGGGTACATGTGCTCCTATGCATCAGCATTTCTGTATCCCTTGGGTAAATTCCTAGCAGTGCTATTGCTGGGTCCTAGGGGAGTTCTATTGTTAGTTTCCTGAGGAACCTCCACATTGTTTTCCAGAGGGGCTGTACCAGTTTACATTCCCACCAACAGTGTAGGAGGGTGCCCGTTTCTCCACATCCTCGCCATCATCTAGAGTTCTCTGATTTGCTCATTTTAGCCACTCTGACTGGCGTGAGGTGGTATCTCAGTGTGGTTTTGATTTGTATTTCCCTGATGAGGAGCGATGCTGAGCATCATTTCATGTGTCTGTTGGCCATCTGGATGTCCTCTTTGGAGAAGTGTCTGTTCATATCTTCTGCCCATTTCTTCACTGGGTTGTTTGTTTTTGGGGCGTGTAGTTTGGTGAGTTCCTTATAGATTTTGGATATTAACCCTTTATCTGATATGTCATTTGCAACTATCTTTTCCCATTCCTCAACAGAAATTTTCTAATGGATTAGTTTATAGGGTATGATAGAAAACAGTTAAAGTTTGGTGCTTGAAATGAAGAAAATTTCAGAGGAGAAGCCTTGGAAATAAATGAATGGAAAGTAGAATTCAGTTTTGGTAAGTTTGCAGTGCCCATTAGACATCTAAGTGGAGATGTCTGGAGTCAAAGGGAAAGGTCAGGCTGGAGAGTTGCCAGCACACAAATGGTATTTCATGGCAGTGGATGAAATCACAAGTGGGATGAATGTTAAAAAAAAAAAAAAAAAAGGTAGTACTCTGAAATTTAGAGGTTGAGAGGATGAGGTTTCAGGAGACTAAAAAACACTGCTGAAATGGAGAACTATCAAGTGTAGTGGATGGAGGAAGCCCCTTAGGACTGTATATGACTATACCTATGTGTTGCCTATTATACTGTATGGCATTTATAGATTATTTCCAAATTAAAAACAAAGCATATTGTGAAGGAGTGATCAATTATGTTAAACTTAGTTGCTGATAGATGGTAAAAATGAAAATTGAGATCGACTTTATTCAATGATGTAGAAGCTATTGGGGATCCTAGGAAAAGCAGTAAAAGCCTGCCTGAAATGGGATTTAAAAATTAGGAGAGGAAGGGAAGAAGAGAAATGTAAAGAAATCTGTTTTGTTTTTATTTTTTAAATGTTTATTTTGAGAGGACATGGCAGAAAGAGGTGAAAAGAGAGAATACCAAGCAGGCTCTGTGCTGACAGGGGGTTTGATCTCAAGACCATGAGATCATGACCTGAACCAAAATCAAGAGTTGGACGCTTAATCGACTGAGCCACCCAGGCGCCCCAAGAAATCTGTTTTAAGAGAACTGGTATGGTAATTGAAATCTAAGCCTTGTTTGTTTAATACGGGAGTATGTTTATATGCTGATGGAATGATCTAGGAAAGAGGGGAAAATTGTACTATGTGACATAGAAATAAGGATCTGCATCTATTTCAGAATCTATTTTATGTGAATCTTTGGTTCTTTTTGGACAGAGCCATGTGTCCTTCATCCAATATATAGATCTGTCACCCATTATGTATCATTAATTCATCTGCTGGTTAACCTTTAACCTTTTAAGCAGTACTAGGGGATTGGCAAAAAATTAAAATAATCTGTTCTTGAGAGGTTTACAATCTAGTTGTCTAGAAAGAGAAAATGTAAGAGAGCACATACAACTTTAACAAGTTCAGATTACAGACAGTACGCTTTTTAAAAATTTGTATGCTTCAGCTGTTGGTGCCTAGTAATTGTCCTCAAGGATTTGATCACAGTGCATAATGCAGAAGGGGGAATAAGCCAGAATCTTTCAGTCCCTATCTAGGAAAGAGATGAATTGGGTATTTACAAACCTTGGAGAGGAAGACTGAGGACAGGTAATTCGGTGGATCTAACCCAAAATATTAGAAGGAATAGTAATTTTGATGTTACTAATTTTTATCTACACATTTCACCTATGCTGAACCCATATATCATCCACTTTCTATTTGAAATGACAATGGAATAATTATTAGAGTTTGTAAAAAAGGTGGAAAGATTTATTTTAGTATAGGATAAGTATTTTTATGTTTACATTTATACACAGTTGGTGGGGACAAAGACTAAAGATCTTTGTAATGTGGCATTGTTTAGGCAAGACTGCTAGAAGCAAGATACACTGACAGCCTGTCTATCCAGTATTTGCTCAGCCTAGAACCTCCGATCATGGAAAGTGCCCTGGGCCAGCAAGACTTAAGGGTCCAGATGTGCCATCCCATTTCTTGTCCCACAATTACAAATCTTCCCCTCTTTCCAGCATTTTACCAGACACGAAGAAACGAGCGAACATCTTTCACAATTTCGGGACACTGGTAGCGTTTCTTGCATGGGGAGTTCTGCAGCATCCAAAGGTACGAGAAGATAAAAATTGGTATCCCGACGCAGCTCTTTACAGCCGATTCTCAGCACAAGGAACAATAACGCCCTCACAAAGTTTCTTCTACGGAAAAAAAGATTGTATCCATGTAAGAGGAGTTAACCTTTTTGTTTTGTGTTGCATCCCGCTCATAACTTAGACCAACGAGTGTTCCTTCAGCATCAAAACAATGGTTCAGTTTGCTCAGAGTTTTTAAAACACCTTCTCGTTCAAAATACACTAATTTTCTATGGTAGCCTGGACTCACGTTAATTTTATCTAAGCTGTTTAAAAAGTGCATAACACGTCACTCCTCGCCTCTCTGGTCTCAAACGTTGCTTCTCCCAGCCTTAGCTCCAGGGACGAGCCACCTGAAGGACATCGGCCAGGTTAGAAACGAGATCAAGGCACGGAAACCGCCACTCGGCTAGAGCGGCCACAGCCGTACGGCCGCTCTCACTTTTATTCGGCTCTCTATGGTTAGAGGCTCAAGCCCCTCCCCCCTCCCGAGGTATTAAGTTCCCTGACGCTTGCGCGAGGCCAGAGGTAGTTCCGGTTCCGTTGTTGCCGTCCTTGTTTCTGGTGTTCGGTTGTCGCGGTTGGTGGGTAGTAACCGAGCCAACATGCTGCGGAATCTGCTGGTGAGGAGCTTCTCGGCTTGCATTCTTTATGTGGGGCGGGAAGGCTGGGAGCGAAGGCTGAGGGACCATGACTGAAAAGCCTCTTCTGGGAGGGAAGGAGGGCGAGAGAAGGCGGCTTCTGAAGTCACCTTGGTCCGTGCCCTTTTCGTCTGACGTTACTTTCCCTTCCAACTGTTCCTCTTGTTCCCGGCTGTGCGGGGTAGTTGTAGGGAATGGGGAGGCTGGGAAGATGATCAGGGGACCGTGGGTTGGACAGCCTTGGTTTCTTTAGTGGTCACCTCTAACTCTACAAGTCATTGATGAAGTCAGTAATTTTGATAGTAAAATCAAGATCGAAGTGGGAAGTTTTTGATACCCGGAAACTTCAAATAGAAAGATGTTCCACCGGTACATTGAAAGGCCTTAGGTTTCAACGTTTCTGATGCTTTGGGAGCATCAGAATGCGGTTTAAAAAGCAAGTCATTCAGTTTTGGTTGGGACTTCAGGAGCAGTCATGACTGAAGTGTGTTGCTTCAGTCAGGCAGTTCTGCAGTGTCCTTCACCCCTCCACCGGCTTTGAGCCTGTGAAATACTTTCCCAAATTTTCGAAAAAGAAGGAAAATGTAACAGTGACCGTTCTCATTTGTAATTATTTAATAAGGTTTTACTTAGCTCTCAATATATCATCTGTTTTGGAATATGTAGTGCATATGTTTCATTAATTAAACTGGATATATAATGCAAGTCACTTTTTGAAAAGAATTGTACCCCATTAGTTCCTATTTTAAGAAAAATGTAATGGGTTCAGCATTTTAATTAAGTAGGAACCATGTCAGTCTATTTTGATATCGAATAGTAGACTTTTAATAATATGGTAAAGTTGTAAATGAAAATATTTGAACTTTTAGTCTATTTTGTAACCATTCTTTATTCTTGTAATATCTGTATGTCAATATGTTTTACTCAAGGATTATATAATGCTGCTAGTTCAAGTCAGGTAAAGATGATTTTTCTTTTCCCTCAGAATCTGCATGAATTACTACTTGAATGTGGTATTTGGAGACTGTAGGATTTTAATATAAAGAGTAGTGGATGGGGGTGCCTGAGTGGCTCAGTCAACTTAGGATAAGCATCGGACTCTTGATTACTGCTCAGGTCATGATCTCGCAGTTGATAGATTGTGAGATTGAGCCCTGCGTCAGGCTCTGTACTGGTAGCTCAGAATCTGCTTGGGATTCTTTCTCTCTCTCTCTCTCACTCTCAAAATAAACTTAAAGAAAAAAAAAAGTAGTGGATGGGCAACAAATTGGAAAACCTGACTGCTGGTTGAGGGCTCTGTTATTGACAAATCGGGTATCTTTAAACTGTCAATTTCCCTCTTTTGAAATACTAAAGATTGAAAATAGTTGGTTTTGAAAGTTTCTTTAAGATCTAAATCTGATCAGTATATATGGATTTTTTTTTAATGTTTTTATTTATTTCTAGGAGAGAGAGAGACAGCATGAGCAGGGGAAGGTCAGAGAGAGAGGGAGTCACAGACTGAAACAGGCTTCAGGCTCTGAGCTGGCAGTCAGCACAGAGCCCGACGGGGCTCAAACCCACGAACCGCGAGATCATGACCTAAGCGAAAGTCGGACGCTTAACCGACTAAGCCACCCGGGCGCCCCTATATGGATTTTTTTTTATTTCAGGCTCTTCGTCGGATTGCCCAGAGGACCATAAGTACTGCTTCACGCAGGCAGTTTGAAAATAAAGTTCCAGAGAAGCAAAAGCTATTTCAGGTACTGAAATATTTTATAGGAGATTGTTACTTGTAATAATAATAATTACCAAAAGTAGGAGATAGGAAGTAAATCTGGAGATGTTTGGTAGTTACTCATCTTGTTGTATTAGCAAAATAATAAACTCTCTATTGGTAGTTAATTGGGCATTTACTATATCCAGGAGGCCTTTGGGGAAGCAGAAGACACGAGAGGGAAAGGTGCACGTTAAAGACACTTTGTAGGAGTTACATTGGGTTGGCACTCTGTTGGGTAGTTTCATAAGAATAGACAAATAGACCATAGAAAGGGCCCAGAAATAGAACAAATAATATATGTAGAAATTTAATATATGTTAAAGGTGCTATTTCATATCAGTGTGGAAAGGATACAATAAATTGGTATTACAAAAATTGGCTATTTTAAAGGAAGTAAAGTTCTATCCCTTTATATTGTATATTAAAAGGTAAATTGCAGGGGCGCCTGGGTGGTTCAGCCAGTCGGTTGACCAGTTGGTTAAGCGTCCAACTTCGGCTCAGGTCATGATCTCACGGTTCGTGGGTTCAAACCCTGCATCGGGCTCTGTGCTGACAGCTAGCTCAGAGCCTGGAGCCTATTTCAGATTCTGTATCTCCCTCTTTCTCTGACCCTCCCCTCTTCATGCTGTCTTTCTCTCTCAGAAATAAATAAGACATTAAAAAAATTTAATAAAATAAAAAAATAAAAAGTAAATTGCAGGTATAAATGCTTCTGTCAAAAAACATTAGAAGAGAATATATTTTTCCAGTTTTAGTGAGGTACGATTGACAAATAAAAATTATATATAGTTAGGTTGTACCTGATGGGTTTTATTTTTAAAGAGGTGTACAGTGTGATGTTTAATGTGTCTGTGAATAATTACCATAATTAAGTTAATTAACACATCCATTACCTCAAATACTTGACCTTTTTGTTTGTTTAGTGAGAACACTTAAGATTACCTTCTTAGCAAATTTTGAGTGTACAATTCAGTACTATTATAGTCACCATCGGAGAATATTTCTTTTCTCTTAGGGGTGGGGAAGTCTTTCTAAGTAAGTCTTTACAAAGCCTAGAAGCTGTAAAGGACAAAAATTGCACTTAACGAGTACAAGTGACAAATTGAGAGCAAATTTTTAAAATATAACAAAAGACTAATATCCCCAGTATAAAATCAGGTCCTACAGGGGCGCCTGGGTGACTCAGTAGGTTGAACATCAGACTTCGGCTCACGTCATGATCTCACAGCTCCTGGGTTCAAGCCCCACATCAGGCTCTGTACTGACAGCTCAGAGCCTGGAGCCTGCTTCTATGTCTCCCTCTTTCTCTCTGCCCCTAACCCACTCATGCTCTGTCTCAAAAAATAAATATTGGTGGGGCGCCTGGGTGGCTCAGTTGGTTAAGTGTATCCTATACAGATCTTCCTTGACTTATGGTGCAGTTAGGCCATAAAACAGTAAGCCCATCATAAGTTGAAAATATGTTCAGTTGAAGATTCATATACTACACTTAACCTACCAAATATAGCTTATCCTAGCCTGCCTTAAATATGCTTACAACACATACTTTGGCTCACAGCTAGGCAAAATCGTCTAACACAGAGCCTATTTTAGAATAGAGTGTTGAATATCTCATGTAATTTCTTGAATACTGGGCTGAACGTGAAAAACAGAATGGTTCCACGGGTACAAAATGCTGGTAAATATACTGGTTGTTTAACTTGGTCCTCGTGTGGCTGACGGAGTTGTGGCTGGCTGCCACTGCCCAGAGTCATGAGAGGATCATACCGCATATCGCTAGCCTGGCAAAAGGTGAAATTTCAGAATTTAAAGTATAGTTTCTCCTGAAGGTATATGGCTTTCACACCCTTGGAAAGTTGAGAAATTGTAAATTAAACCAAATCTACCTTATGATTAAATCTAAAGTGTGAGGAGAGGGGTACCTAGGTGGCTCAGTTGGTTGAAGGTCCTTCTCTTGATCTTGGGCTCAGGTCATGATCTTGCAGTTTGTGAGTTCAAGCTCCACCTCTGCCCTGATAGCACAGATCCTGTGTGAGAATGTCTCCCTCTCTCTGCTCCTTTCCCACTTGTTCTCTTTCTCTCAAAATAAATAAAAAAGTGTGAGGATTACTGATCTTGTTAATAATACAGCTGATGAACTCAGTATATTTTCACAGCTTTAACATATATTTGTTGGAAGGCAAATCTTTATTGGATCTCATTAAATGTAAGAGAAAGAATGTTGACTTTTAGAAGTTCTTATTTTAATACTTTAGTAGTAATAGGTACAGAATCAGGAAAATTGTAGTCTTTTAATTTTTATATTTACAATATTTTAATTCCAGGGGTTTAAGAAGTGCTTAATTTTATATGAATGGATTAGTGTTTTGAACTTAGTTGAAAACCAATGATGCATGTATTAATTATTTTTTTAATCTAGGAGGATAATGGAATTCCAGTGCATCTAAAGGGTGGAGTAGCTGATGCCCTCCTGTATAGAGCCACTATGATACTTACAGTTGGTGGTAAGCTATTTGGAATGCTTGACTTACCAATAGGTAACAGTAAGGATTACTAACAACTTCATTCCTTTTACTATGTCAGTATTTTAACGTAGGAAGACTATTTCCAGATCTGAGATCTTATTGCTTTACATGTAAGGATTCAAGATAATGATTGATACATACTGTATAAGAACATTTTAATATCTTAAAAAAATAAAGCAGTAAAGTTTGGACTATTTATGATAGAGGTGGCTTTCAGAGTGTGCTACCCGTGTTCTTACAGGCCTTTGGAGGAACCGAAAACATCTCTACACCATCTCCTATAACAGGGACTTTTTAAACATTTTTATTGCGATACATAATAACACACTTTACATCTAAATTCTGAACATACATGTTTATGACAGAAACAAAACCTGTATAGAAAGAACAGTACTTATTGTACACAAAGTGCTTTGATATTTTTTTCTGTGGATTGGGCAGGTCCATTGTTCAGTATTAGCAATGGAATATTACAAATTTGTATGCTAAGAGCAAAGTTAAGAATTTAAGTGATTGCTCTCTGGGGGAGGAATGGAAACAATATTTGAGTGATTACTGTGTGCTCATCTTATTGCTAGCAATGCCACATAAATGGATTTCTGTAACCTTTTTATTGTCTATAATGTGTCCTCATTTTAAAGATGAAGAAATTTTATGTTAATTACCCAAGTTAATATTGCCTTTGTGTGGAAAAGCTGAAATTTGAACCCTAGTTACGAAGTCCCCCTGCTGATATCAAGTTCCTTTCTTTGACTTGGTTTGAATAGAGTGAAGTGGCATTTATGGATGAAGACAACAATCAGATTGTGACATTTGGGCTGTCTTAAGATAGAGTCCTAAGTTCTTTTTGGTCAGTGTGACTATTTCCTAAATATTCTGGTAAACAGTTATTAGCTATTCTTACATCAAATTTGATCATTTAAAAATGATGTGTTGTTCTTCCTTGGTTTAATATTAATAATATACTTTAGGGAGTGCTTGTATATCTTGATTTCTTTTTTTATTTTTGAATCATTCTTAGCATTTCTCAGGCAATCTTAGTTTAGTACGGAAATGACCTTGATACATAATCTTACTTGAAAATTTTTTGCATGTTATTATCAATTTGACAAATAGATTATCATATTGTATCTAACACTTTCCTCTGAAGTTAAGTGCTACTAAAACTAGATTAACTGTATTCTACATGTATTTATTTCAAATTTTACCAGCACCTATCAAAATACTTTTCTGTGTTCCCATAAAAGTAGTCTTAATACCAAACTTCCCTTTCTGTTAACAACTTTTAGCTGGAGTATTATGTCTGCTATACATGTAAAGATCAGAATTTCTTGTAAGTTGTTTTTTTGTTTCCTTTTCTTTTTTAGGAACAGCATATGCCATATATCAGCTAGCTATGGCTTCATTTCCCAAGAAGCAAGACTGACTTCAGTTTATCATCTCAACAGGCAGTTGGTTCAGTTTCATTCAGCTCTCTATGGACCAATAATTGATAAATAACTGAGTTCTTCTTCGGGGATCAATATTTATTGACTTATACTAACTGCCTCCAATAAAACAGTCTTTACCATGCTTTGTCTTATTTTATCACTTTAGAATACATTACACCAATAATTTCAGTTTTTGATCAGCCTTGTCCCTCTTAGGTAGGGAGCAAAAAATTGGTTCTTTAGTCATTAGGATGGTATAAAATACCATTGTTATATTGGGGAAATTTTATTTTTATAAATAAATTATTTAATATAATAGAGCAGTTCAGAATTATACAGTGGATGGTTTTCAGCTGTGAATGAATGTGAAACTTGAAAGCATTTTTCTTTGAATCCTTCACTCCCTGCTGTACTGTGTCTTGGGATATGCTAGAACCTGGGGTTAGTGGAAGCAGGTCATTTTTGGTTCCTGGGGTTCGAATTTCTTTTTTGCTTTCTCTCAGCTATGTTAGCATATGTTCTAATATTGGATTTATTCCACAGCTTAAAATTAGGCTTTAGTAGAGAAGCTATAAAATAATTTATGACTTGTTCTTACACACTAACAATGGGCTTGTATTCTGTTACTTTAATCCATAACATAAAGTGTAACTTCCCTTAAAATACTTAATTCATTTCTAAAAGCCATCTTCTGGGGGCACCTAAGGAGTCATAGTTTGTCATCTCTACTAGGTGTATGTTTGTAACACTATGAAGTTTATAGAGTCTAGGTGCAATTCGATCTAAGGAAATCAATGAATAATGGTTTAATAAACTTCAGTTCTGGATAAAAGTAAAAGTGTATTTGGAAAAAATGAGTCAAATCTGAAATAGCTAATATCTAAGTCTTCATGTGGAGACACTGAAGCTTAAAAGTATAAATCCATCACCAAAGGTACCTATTAAAAGATGTCTCAGCCTTCAATCTCAAAGGTTTGAAAGGATCTTGGTAGCCACATTATCTAACCTGCCACTAAATACAGGAATCTTGCCAACTTCTGACAGCATCTTATTACTAATAGCAGCAGAGAAACACTGCTTTGGAAGGGAGTGGAATAACTGAAGTTGGGCTGGAGTCTGGTCCAGTTTGGTGATTTGGAGCTAAAAAGCAGCCACTGATATTTTGAAACAAGCTACATCTGTCAGCACTTTACAGAGGAGAATTTAACTTCCATAAATGTGATTTGAAATTCTTTTATGACATGATGTGAAAGATACTGTTGTGTATTAAAAATAGCCTGATAGGCTCTGATAGCCTTCATCTCAATATTGTGAGAGGTGCTTTACTAATCCTGACATAACAATTTATTAAGCATTTTTCCATGTGAACATGTTCTGTTTGGGCTATGTTATCATAGCAAGAAGGGATAATGTTTAAGATTACTTGAGAAATACTGGAATTCTTAAGATACTTGAAGAATTTTAAAAATTAATGCTAAGTTTAAGTATTTGTGCTTCACTTTAAAAATCTGCATTGTAACCAGGGGTGGAGATGGGGAGGGACCGAAGGGCAAGATCCCAGAATTGAGGTTGCTGGGCAAAATCCAGTGAAAAATGTCTGCTATACTTAAAATTTAGTAAGAGAGCTGTTAACAATTACTGATAGATTTCAAGGCCTAACCAGAAGTCCACAGAAAAGTCCATTCAAAGTGTTCAAATGTGGCCATCAGGAAGCAACCACCTTCATTTCCAATCTCCTTTTTATTCTTTACCAGATAGTATTTGAGATGAGTACCTTTTGCTAAGTAGAAGTTACATGATGATGGTATTCCATTAATACAAATACCATACGAGATATATTTAAGTGATATTTTGTTAAATTTTGTAGTCTGTAGCTGTTCTATATGAAGTTAAATTATTGCCAGATGAAGGAACAAGCTCAGAGAAGGCATGCAGTGTACACAAAGCTACAAGTAAGTGACAGCACAAGTTTTCATATCCAGTTTTGTCTGATTCTTAAAGTTCATGGTCTTTCCAGTATACTTTATCTTATGTGTTTGATTAAATGTTGACTGGAATAGCTTCAGTACACTGTTAATAGCAATGTATATATGAATATCCTACAAATATGAATACCCTACAGACTTGCATTTCACTTGTACAGTCAAGCTTCTTGGAAGAGCAATCTGTACAGTCTCTAGGTCCGTTATCCACTTTCACATTGATTGCTATAATTTAAAATCTACCTACCTACTTAACATCTGTCTTCATATTCAAGATCCAGACTAAGCACTGTCATCACATCTCATATTGATCTGCTTGGTGAATGCATACTCTTTTTTTTTTTTTAAGTTTTTTTTTTTTTTTTTTTTTTTTTCTAGGAGAGAGAGAGAGACAGCGTGAGCAGGGGAGGGTCAGAGAGAGAGGGAGTCACAGACTGAAACAGGCTCCAGGCTCTGAGCTGGCAGTCAGCACAGAGCCCGACGCGGGGCTCGAACCCACGAACCGCGAGATCATGACCTAAGCGAAAGTCGGACGCTTAACCGACTAAGCCATCCAGGCGCCCCTGCATACTCATTTTTTAAAACTTTATTTTTGAGAGAGAGAGAAAGGGAGACAGGATCCAAAATGGGCTCCATGCTGACAGCAGAGAGGCCAATGCGGGGCTGAAACTCACAAACTGTGAGAACATGATCTGAGCGAAGTTGGACGCTCGACCAACTGGGCCACCCACGTGCCCCATGCATACTCATTTTTGACACCCCTGGTAAGTCCCCTAGATTCTGCTGGAAACTTTGACATTCTCCCCTCTGCTCCCTATGTTCCCTGTACTCCTTTTCATCAAGACTTTCATCCCTTTAAATTTGAGTTCAAATTTGAATTATAGTTGATAAGACTAGAAACCAGTATAGCATTGTAGTTAACCACACACGTGATAGAAGATCCAGCTTCAAGCCTCGAATTACCACAAGTAGCTAACCCAGCTGCATGTGTATCCTCATCTGTATACACGGAATAATACTTCATGCATGTGTTATTCTAATGCATATAAAGCACAAAGAATGATTTCTGGTACATACCAAGTGTGTAATAAATGTTAGCTGCTTCTATTGTTGGCTCTCTGGAAAAAGGAACTCTATTTTTTCATCTCGTCCTTATCAACTTGACACAAAGCAGGGACCATGAGCTGCTCAGGGCTGGTAGGGCAGGCTCACAATTTCAACCACATCCTAAGTGTTGTCTTTCCGCTCTCCTTAGTGTGTGTTGTTCTTATAAGGTGACCGCTGCAGCTCCAGCTATTTTCTTTGTTTTCCGCAGGAAGAAGGATTGGTGAAGGAACACATGCCAGATAAGTGAGGTCTCTTTAAAGAGCTTTAGAAGCTCCAAACAAAGACCTCAGCTTAAATGTGTTTGGCCAGAACTTTGTCCCATGATCATGCCTGGATTCAAAGAGGCCAAGAAATGTCTTAGCTGGGCAGATTGCCAAGAAAAATTAGAGTTCTATAAAGTAAGGAGAGGAGACTGGGTATTGAGTTTGCAACTAAGAGTCTTTCTCCAGCGTGTTTTTTCTTGTTTGTTTGTTTTGTACAATGGTATGACTCGTTTATTTAAAACATTATTTCTCACATTTCTCAAATTGAAGACCACAAAAAATAAAAGCAATGTTTTATTGGGTTGTCATTCACCCTGGGAGCAGTGTTGCTGTGTGTCCAAGGCTGTGACCCTGTGCCCATGAGACCTCAGTTCCCACTAGCCAGATCTATCCCACCTCACTTTACAAAACAATCCTGAAAGTTAAATCAAATAAAGCTATTTATTGTACACATTAACATTAGAAAAAGATGGCAGGATGTAGGAAAGCCAGGTGTGGTGTTCTCTTGAAGTAAAGTTTGCTTCACTCTTGGGGCATCTTTGCTTCCTGGAGGGAGAACAGCAGATGAACCCAAATGGGAACAAGATGACGGCCAGGAAGGTGAAGAAGTCCTCCCAAACCTGACTGCAGACCGGGCGGCCTCCAACGACAATGGTATTGGCAGGGTACCCGGTGACATTTCGACTGTGGATAGAAATGTCGTAGACCCTGGGACAGTGGGTAGGTACTCCTGTGATCAGGTGGCTATAGGGCAGCGGCGGGTGCGGGCGCGCGGCGGCGGCGATGCTGTAGCGATGCGGGCCGCGGGCGAAGTCGCCCTGGGACCCGCCTCCAGGTGGTCGGCGGGCGGCTGCTCCTGCAACAGAGCCTTGCAGCCCCAGGCGCCTGCCCCAGCTCGGAGTCTCCGGGACGCGCCTCTAGTGTGTTTTTTAAAAGAATAAAGTCAACCTTCCGGTTCCTAGCTCTAATTTCTGATGCCCACATCTGTGCCTGTTCCTCGTCTTGGATACATTCCATTGGCAAGTATCTTTTACCATTTTGCTTACATTAGTTCACGTAGGTGTCAGTGTAGCCAGATCTCAGGACCGTAAGATCATGGCCTGAGTCGAAATCAAAGAGTCAGTGGTCCCACCAACTGAGCAACACAGGCGCATCATCTCATTAATGCAGAAGACCAATCGACACCAAGAATTTCCACATTTTTGTCCTGGTGTAATACACCAGCGAAAAAAGTGATTACATGTTTACAATTAGATTGCTTGGAAAATAGAGAACTGTGTATTGAAATGGCGATTTTAAAGCATATATGGAGTATGCTACACGAAGAAGAAGAATTTATAATATTGGATTTCTGTAGCCTTCATGCCCAAATATAATGTGTGTGTGGGTAAATTGATTTGGATTTGATTATTGGCTTCCAATTATAAATGTGCCTTTAATATATAATGAAAGATGGGCTGTTTCCTTGAATTCTGAGATTATGTCAGATCTCTATTGACGTCTTATAGGAGGCCATCATCTTCCTTCTGAGGAGTTGCTAAAGATATTCTCTTGGGATTATTCTTGTTGACTACAGGCTGATGTTCTTGTTTGGCCTTGTTACATCTCTCCTGACCATTTTACCTCAACGAATGCACTTAACTGAAACATTCACGGGACATACAACAGTCATTTTTCTTCTCTTTCATTTTTTCTTTATTTTTATTATTTTTTTTAATTTTTAATGTTTTTTGATTTATTTCTAGGAGAGAGAGAGAGACAGCTTAGCAGGGGAGGGTCAGAGAGTGAGGGAGTCACAGACTCTGAAACAGGCTCAAGGCTCTGAGCTGGCAGTCAGCACAGAGCCTGACGTGGGGCTCGAACCCACGAACCATGAGATCATGACCTAAGCAAAAGTTGGGTGCTTAACCAACTAAGCCACCCAGGCGCCCCATTATTTTATTTTTAAAATAGTTTTTATTTATTTATTTTTTATATAGTTTATTGTCAAGTTGGTTTCCATATAACATCCAACAACATCCATATAACATCTCAACAAGTGCCTTCCTCCATGCCGATCACTCATTTTCCCTTCTCACCCAGCCCCCAACAGTCATTTTCCCACCTTGATTCTATCCTACTGGTCAGGATGACGTTCTTTAAAGGGTTCTTTCCACTTTAGTTGTAACATACTAAGAAAAAATAGACCAGAAATGCCTGTGATGGATGAGAAACTAGGAGTCTCTTTTTGTTTAACTCTGTCTATATCAATAAAGATCTGGACAAAAATCAGCAGAATCCCTTCGTAGGACTGAAAGATGTCAAAACAAACAAAATAAGACAAAATGATACAGTTCTCAAGGAGCAATTTTAAATGTCAGTTTATTTCTCAAGTCTTAAAAGATACCCTAGCCTCATTTCTCAAAAATGGCAGCAGCCTAGTTTAAATAATACATCTGTGATTATTATTTTCCAAATCAAGCTTTTTAACTGGTAGAATTTTTTAATTATAGGTGATAATTAAGCATGCTGAGAAAGAAAAAAATGGATATATATAGAACATTTAGTAAGTACAATGTATTATATTACCATTTCAGAAGCACTTTTTTTTATTTTAATTTTAAAATTAAATTTGTATCCAAATGTATCCAAGGATCCATTGCAAGATTTCTTGATTTCAGAAGGTTTAGGCAGTAGTATTGAAGATAGACCAGAGTGGAGATAGAATGGCTAATGAGGAGAATATTAGAGTAGACTAAGCAAAATTTAAAAATATTGAGGAAAGTGCCTGAGTGACTCAGTCAGTTAAGCATCCAACTCTTGATTTTGGCTCAGGTCATGATCTCATGGTTTGTGAGATCAAGCCCCACATCAGGCTCTGCACCAACAGTGAGGAGCCTGCTTGAGATTCTTTCTCTCCCTCTCTCTCTTCCCCTCCCCCTGCTCACACTCTCTTTCAAAATAAATAAACATTAAAAAGATAAAAATATTGAGGAAAGTGTGAATTGTCATGTTGGGTGAGGTTAGTTAAGGGTGGCAAGAGGTGTTAGTAAGGATATTAACAATAATCTGAAGTTTTATGAGTCACGTTTTGTGTGAGAAGCAGAATAAACACCATGAAGAGAGCAGAAGAGAAGAATGGGTGATTTGTAAAGAAGGCCAGTGACATTATTTTTAGATTTCTACCTTCAATAATCAGAGGAAAAAGGAAAGCTGATGGTGGATATGACCTAGGACCAGAAATTATAATTTATAGTTATAGCATGTTTCTTCAAAAACGGGACCCAATGTCTATGCACTCCAATGTTAAAATATGGGAATAGTAGACCAGAAGAGAGCTGCCCCGGACACATTAGGGGCTAGTGCTGAGTTGTGCTACTTATGCTGATGGTCACCCAGCTTGGGGGCGCGTGAAGGTCACATTTACATTAGTGTCCAAATGACCAAAATTCCCATCTGTTCACACAGAAGCACTGCTGTACCTCAAAGTGTCCTATTTCATTTCTGTGTCATCTGCCCTTCACATATTACCAGCAATATGCTTTTCCATATTCCTCTCTTTTGCCCTTCTTGTCAGACTGCTTCATCAATACCATGAACAATCAACTCAGCCGGGTGCTGCTCTGCCCAAGGTGCTGTCTTCTGTTCCCAAACCTACCCTTCCCTGTTGTCCCAGGACAGAACTGGTTTGTTTGGGAAATGGGCAGCACTTTTCCTTCATGTGTTCATTCAACAAACATTGAAATGCCTCCTATGAACCCAGCAAGGTTCTAGGCCCTGGCATGAATATCCATGGAACAAACTTCTTGCTCTCAGTGAGTTATATTCTGAGCCACATTTCCTCAGTGGGGCCTTGAGGCAGCAATTCTGGTGCACAACTTGCAAGTCTTTCAAGGTTTCTGGTGAAGATGACTTGTTCCAGCTTTGGGCTCCTGTTAGTGCCTCTCTGATAAAACCCTCATGGGCCACAGAAAGAAGCAACGATTTTTAGGCACACAATGTCCCAACCCGTATATAGAAAGGAAATATTGACATTTTTGTTTTGTTGATGGAACAGAAAGTATTCAAAGCTGTAATTCCATCTGCTGCACTGACAACCTTTTACATGAACCTAGAGCCTCAGCTTTGTCCTTGAACAGTCACTTGGCTCTTCGTGGGGGACTTTCCAGGACAAGGGTACCTAAGCTGTCACTTCTTGCAAAACAGAAAACAGCTCCACTTTTGACATGACAGGATTTTCATCTTTTGATACATACATCAAGATTTCAATGCTCTTGGGACCACATTTCTATTAGACTCAAACTCAGGGAACTGTGACCCCACTCCCCCTTCCCCTAAGCAGTCTCTACGAGGAGGCTACTCTCATCACAGCCTGCGAACAGAAATCGACCCTTCCATAAAGGCAGTGTTAGAACTCTCCTTTACCTTTTTATATCTTTTTTTGAGGGTGCTTTGCCTTTACCCAGTGCACTCTGTGATAACAATGCTAGGACCCATGGTATGTGAGACTTTCTTGGTAGAACAGTTTTCCTGGAAAGGAAAAACATGGGAGATGAAGGCTTCACTTAAGATGGCTCAACTAAAAAATAATGTTCACAAATCACTTTAGATTCTATAGCAACTCGTTGATGCCGTGTTTCCATTTCCCTTTCTGTACCTCTCTGGGAGGAGTTGAGAGGCACTACAAAGGGACCATGGCACCACTAGGAGGCAGTGTTGGATAGAGAGAAAGGGGAAAACTTCACATTCCTCCTCCTATCACTGTAGACTGATATAACACGTCATTAAACTTCAGTTTACAGTATCAGCTTCTTGCCAGTCAGAAGTTAACTTCTCTGTAGTCCGATGGCACTGCCTACATGTGCTTACATGTAACAGCAAGCATGCCTTACATTCGTTATTTTCTCCATTCAATTGCAAGTTCCTTGGAGATGACAGTCTTAATGCTTCCTTAGTCTATTATAGAATATTTTTTGAATAGGTATTTTATGAGCACCCTCTGAATACATGCCGAGTTCTTAACAGTTGAAAAAAAGTTTTATAAAAATACAATTTTGAAGTTTTGACATAGAGTAGAAAGTATTAAATAAGGAAGACAAAATGAACCCAACATCAGGCTATTTAACAAGTAGCATAGCCATAGTTATTTCTTTGTGGAGTGTTGCCACCCAGTTTAGGTCATTTGATCCTCCTAATTACCCTGGGAGCTGAACTGAGTGACTTCAGGTATCTACAAGAAGCCATAGCCCTCAGGGACTGACTCAGTCTTGTTTCTGGATGGGGAGGCTGGACTGAAGAACAGCCCCCCTCTCCTTTCTTTAGACTGTTACTTCCTTCTGTTCCTGAGCATTTGTGCAAAGAGGAGGTGTCCAGAAGGAAGATACAATATTTCTGGTTAGTGAGGGCAGGAGAGATAAGTTGATAAATCAGTAGAGATATGAAAAAAAAAAATGAATAGAGATATGAACATGTTGGTCTTGAGCTGTGTGTGTAATGGCCCAAAGGATTAGATGGATAATAAAGGCTACAACTGTAGTAAGGGAGTATGCAGACCGCCTCAGCCAGCTTGGAGTGGAGGAAGTTCTTCTCACAGGCAGAGGGATGAAGTCAGGACAAGCAGGAGTTAGGGGAGAAAAAGGTGGAAGGAAGGGTGTCCCAGCTGCCATGTAACTCCTGTACAGTTGGCCAATAGTGCTTAACCTTGGGAGACTGCCCACTTAGATGCTATGAAAGACTTTAATAAATTTCTGTTGAACACCTGGCTTAAGGAAAGACTACTCATAATGACCACACAGCTCAGTGTGTACAACATGCTTTATCATGATATTGAAGCATTGTCTTCAATGTCCAAACCAATTTATGGTGCCTTTCCCTGAGTGCTCAGTAAATGTTAGGCATTATTATTACTATTTATAGGGTTACTCATTGCTCTTACTCTTACACAATGACACAGAGGCTTATTCTGACCAATTGTTTAATTTAGTTTGGGAGACAGAAACACTGAAACCAATAAAGAGAGTCCAACACTTATTTACTTATTTAATTTTAATTCCAGTATAGTTAACATACAGTGTTATATTAGTTTTAGGTGTACCATATAGTGATTCAGTCATTCTATACATTGGTGTTCATCATGACAAGTGCACTCCTTAATCCCCTTCACCTATTTCACCCATCCCCCCACCTACCTCTCCTCTGGTAAGCATCATTTTGTTTTCTATAGTTAATAGTTTATTTCTTAGTTTGTCTCTTTTTTCTTTTGTTTGTTTTGTTTCTTACAAAAACATATGAGTGAAATCATACGGTATTTGTCTTTCTCCGACCGATAATTTCACTAGGCTCTAGCTCCATCCATGTTGAGAGGCCACGCTTTTGACCTCTGGTGGACTTGGTTGGCTCCTGGGGTAACTACACTTTGCCATTCCGCCTGATGGTCATGAGGGAAGCACAGCTGGCATAGCACTGTCCACAGAAATCTGAGGATGAGTCAACATTTCTAGACTTGTTTTGTTTCAGTGGTGAGGGCCTTTACCTCTGCACAACAGCCCTTTGACTATATTTGCTAGCTTTTTGAACTTATAGGTCCCATCTTCTTAAGTTAACTTTAACACACCTTTCCTTATTATTTTAAGAATTAAAAAAAATCTAGGGACAGGAGTAACATCCATGTAGTTTAAAAACTTTAATTTGAAATTTTTCAGACATAAAGAAAATCGGAAGAAAAAGGGTATTCAACACTTTTATAACCAATTGTTGTCTTACCACATATACGTCATCTATGTGGATTTTTCCCACCAAACCATTTTAAATTGTAGACTATATGAAGTTTCACTCCAAAATATGTTAGCATATAATCCTATATCACTTGGTGCCATTATCACTCCTGATGAATGAATCATTATTTCCTAATATACTATTTTCAATTGCCTCAAGTGACCCCAAAATGTTTTTATGTGATTTTTTCAAGTCAAGCCCTTACCAAAGACTGTATCCTGTATACGTTTGTTATGTCCTAAGCTATAACAGTGTTCCTTCTTCCCGTTTTTCTTTTGTTGATCTGTGAAGACATCCAGTTGGTTGTCTTTACAGAATATTCTTAACACCCATAAACTTAAACTTCAGTGTGACTACAATGCTTGGGTTTGGAACTGGGAAGCATCCTCTGACAGGATGATGTTAGGAACCTTTTATGAGACTTGGATTTCCTTTGTTTTCAGCTTTCATATTAATGTGAGTTTTACACTGTCAGTAAAAATAATACGATCATGACATATTTCACAATTTCACTCCCTATATTTATCTCTTCATTTTCTATCATGTTTCTGAGGTTTCCATACCTATTTTTTCTTTTGACATTGATCCTCCAAAAAGCCTCCAAGTGTGCTTCTTATTCAGAGTTTGACATCTATTAGGTGGAATGTCAGGAAATCAAAGAGACAGGGCATCTCACCAGGGCTCCATGCTAGGATTATGAAAAATCAGGATTCTACACTGTGTTTTAAAGTTGGCCTATTAAAGTTATTTTGTAATATACTTTTGTAAGTAAGAATGCTTTTGGCAATGTTCCTAATTTTAAGAAACTGTCCATAGTGTTTTTGTTTTACCATTGAGCAAGGTCAAAAAGCAATGCACTAGTAGTTCAAGGTTGGTGGATAAAATCAACCTTCCTTGGCAGAGTTTACGTCTCCATGAACAGTTTCCTACAACACTTTAACAAATGCAGTTTCTCAAAACAAATATTTATAACCTAAAGGTTACAAGTAGGAGTTCTAAAAACTTGTCAGATAAATTGAAGATTATAGGAAAACTCTTTCCTCCCCATAGTCACGGAGTTACACAGAAATTCAATGTTGTGATGACAAAACACAGAATAAGTGTAAATTTTACTTATATTTTATGGTAACTGACATGTATACATGCTCAGTTCTATTTTACCCAAACAAAGCCAATTGTAAATCTTGTGGTTTGCATTCTCAAATGTGCTCACCAAAACAGCTTCCAAACATATCCCTCAATGTTTCCTGCTTAAAATAAAACAAAACAAAACAAACAAATGAGCAAACAAGGTAACTTTAATGTAAATTAAGACTGATCCAAAGATATTTGGGGTCTCGAGGCATTTATTTCCACATAGTCGACTCTATGTCCTAAATTAAGCGTCACGAAATTTCTTTCCTTTCCTTTTACCAAAATGCATGAATTATATCAGGTTCTTTTTCTGCCTAAAATGGTTAAGCTGTCACTGGAAATTTCATTTAATATTTCCCAGTGAAATTGTTTTTGAAGAATACTCATTACTCTAGGCTCCCACTCGAATTTTTATTCAAGGAATTGATATTGAGTGGAGAGACATTCAAAGGAGAAAGGGCTTAGATTCCAGATGCTCATCTTTTCTGCTCAGGTGGACAAAGCGATATACAAGGAATCCATCTTTAGAGGTTAGGAGGGCAGGCAGGCTTTTCCTTCCACACTGAGCTGCCTGCTTTTTGTTTCTGTGCTTATACTGGACAGCTGGTAGGTTTGGGCTTCGCCAGCATAGGAGAGCCTTCCCCACTGCCAGTTGTCAGTCTCTGTATTTTCCTTCTTCTTTGGAGATGAAATAAGGCCTAAAATTTAACTTGAAACACTGGTTATGAGAGTCTTTGTCTTAGCTGGGTTGAATAATAACTGGGGGTTAACCAGAAATCCTGGTTCCTTTTCAAAAAGACCATGACCTCTCTGTCTCTAAACAGTCCATCCTAGGAAAGGAGGTCTGTGAAATGAAAGTGGAAACTATCCACAAGGACAGTGATGAGAGAAGAGGGTCTGGAGGTGCAGATGGCCATAGAAAGCAGGTTCTGTGGACTCACAGGTGATCCAGCTGAATAGATGATGGGAGGGCCAATCTTTAAGGGGTGTGTGGTGGTATTTAAAATATGTCCATCGAGTCTTTGGGACTTCTTTCAAGACCACCTCTTGAACCTGGGTGGTCTGGTGGCTGCCTTGATGAATAAATGTGGCTGAAGTGATACTGTATCACTTCCAAAGCTAGGTTAGATAAGTCCATGTAGCTTCTGATCATTTCTCTTGGGACACTTACATATGGAGCCTCCCCTGCTGTGCAAAATGTTCACATGAGGTCACCATGTAGGGAGGCCTTCCAGAGAGAAAGATGGAGAAATGTCCGAGGAGCCTCAGCTGTTCTAGTCTATAGCCGTTTGAGTGACTTCAGCCCAAGTGCCAACTACGTGTGAAGAAGGCTTCAGGGCTGAAGATCCTAAGAATCTAGGACCCTCCAGAAGGTCGCTGTGAGTGGGTTTGTCAGACTTGGGTCAATCTTCCAAGTCTGGGGCTCCTCAGGATTGGCCCTTTTGACTCTGGAATGGTGGACTCATGGAGTGATACCTATGACCTTGAGGGCAGTAGGGGTGGTTGGAATAATGATATAAGGCCCAGTCTACTATGGTTTGACAGAGTCCTTTGTTTCCAATCTTTGACCCAGACTGAATCCCCTGGTGATAAGGGGTGTATAGAGGATCCTAAAGAAATTGGGGGCCCTCTCTACAGCATATCAATGTAACTTATTTAGGGTGGTCCCTAAAGCTTAAAGTCGTTTTCTTATTCCCTTGTCCCCTGTTTGGTATAGGTTCTCTGGGAGCCTCCCTAGACATGGAGGGGGCCTCCCATATATTAGCTTAAAAGGGGAGAAACCTTGAGTTCCTGGTGTGCAATGGACACGCAGAAGGGCCAAGGGCAACAGGTCTGGCCATGGAAGTCTGTTTCCTGACAGAACTTGACTCAGCTTACCTTAAGGTGCGATTTCATCTGCTCTACTTTCCCTGAGCTTTGAGGCTGGTAAGCAGTCCAAGCGATGTTGAGGGAGTTGGTTAAAATTTATATAATGTCTGCCACGAACACAGGCCCATTATCACTGTGGATTGTGACGGGTAAGCCAAATCAGGGGTCAATTTCTTTTCAGGAGGACCTTGGCTACTTCCCGGCTCTGTTCCATCCTGGCTGGGAAGGCTTTGACCCATCCAGAGTATGTACAGACTATCACTAGCAGGTATCTAAATCCTCAGCTTGGCTGGACGTCTGTGAAATCTAACCCGTTTTGAGTGCCCCCGGTACGACAGCATGGGGGACTTTAACATGAAGTTCTTGTCTCAGGGTGAGCTTATCTGCCTTTTTAATGATCAGAACTATGGCTGCTAGTGCCCTAAGGCATGGTGGCCATCCTTTGGCCACTGGGCCCAGCCTCTTCAACAGGTATGCTACTGGCCATTGTCAAGGGCCAACTGTCTATGTGAAAACCCTGAGGGCAACGTTTTCCTTCTCATGGACAAAGAGATTAAAATGCTTTTCTGTATCCAGCAGGCCAAGGGCTGGTGCCTGCCCCAAGGTGGCCTTTATCCCTAGGAAGGTGGCTTCAGCCTCCTCTGTCCAGACAGGGGGTTCTTGATCTGGCCCTACCATGAGATTGTAGAGGGGTCTTCCTATTGCAGAGAATCTGGAAACCCAGATTCAGCAGAATACTGCCCCTCGGAATTCTCACAGCCCCCTCCCCCCCCCACCCCTTAGCTGGGGCTGGGGTAGGGAGGTGATGACCTTCTTTCTCTCCAGCCCTAGTGCTCTTTTTGCAGCATGTGGCCTCCCTTGGAAAGCCAGCGAGGTCTCTAGCCAGTGCCTCCCCAAAGACAGTAAACGAGTTTTTAAACCCCTATGGGAGGTGTGTCAAAGTCAGTTGTCTGATGCCCCATGTCTGGTTCAGTCCATTAGAAGGCAAACAAGGTTGCCTCCAGTGGGCCAAGCAGAGACAGAAGAAGGCATCCTTCAAGTCTACGTAGCTAAACCAGCTGGCAGAGCCCGGAATCTGGCTGACGAAGGTGTATGGGTTTGGGACCACCGGGTTCAAGGCTTGAACTGGTTGGTACTTCCTTTCCGGCTTCCCGATTGGCAAGAGCGGGGTGTTTCAGAGTGATTGGCATTCCACTAGCATGTCTGCTTCTTGAATGCCTGCCCTTGCCTCTTGTGGGAGGGCATATTGCTGCTGTCTCTGTGTCTCTCCCAGTTAATCCCCTGAGATGAACTCTATACTGACAGGGGTCTGGTTGTGGGCAAATCTGAGGGGGGGGTTGTCTTGGGCCCATACAGTGGGGAAGGCAATCCTGAATTCAGGTGGGCCACTCTGTTGGGCCTGGGCACAGAGTACTCTCCATTTTTCCTCTCTTAGTGTAGTGATTGCCATTATAAGGGGCCTGATTTTTCTTGTCTTGGATCCAATTGGAGCCTGGTGTGTCCCGTTGGCTCAGAGGTTACTTGGGCCCCCAGCTTTGAGAGTATATCCCCGGCAAGGAGAGGGATAGGGCACTCAGGTAGGGACAGGAACTCATGCCCTACCGTGTGGCCCCTGAGTTCATATAAAAGTCATAGTTTGGCTCCTACTTTTGTTTTGACTGTGGGCTCACAGGGGCCAAGAAGAAGTGAGCCTGCCCCCCCTCAATCTGAATCTATTTCTTCTAGGTCTATGATGTTTTTGCAGGGTTCTTGTGCATATTGGCTGCGTTTCTGGGACTTTCCCTGGTTGAGACCAATGTCCTTTCTCCTTGCAGTAGGCACATTGGTCCCTTGCTAAGGAGGTTTGGGGCCTCCACCTCTCCCCCTCCTCCCCCCTCCCTGTCAGTGACTGGACCTTCCCAGTCTTTTTGTTGTGGCTCTTTTGTGCCTCGGGGTCAGATGGGGTGTAAACCTTGCATAGTATCTCCTAGTAATCCCTGGGGGATTCTTCTTGCTACTGGGCATATTTATGGGCTTCTTAGCCCTTGTTCGGATCCTCCATGGGAGAGCCTCTTGGTACCAGTGGATGTGGATGGGCATCTGGAGAGCACCTGCGCCTGGCCCAGGGTGCAGTCTGGTCACTGGTCCGAGGGAGAGAGGATCTGCCGAGTCTGGAGGTGGTGGGGAGACTGAAGGTGGCAGAGTATGGGGAACTGGGGGGTTTATATGGTGGGGGCAAGATTAGTTATTTCTCTGGATCACCAGTGAGATTATGGAGGTTGGGACTTCTGCTGACCTTCCTTGGGCCGCTCTGTTGAGGCGACTAAGGCCCTAGCCTGTCCCTGTTTGTTGTAGGTAAATCATACCCAAGAGGGACAGGTTTGAGCAATCTCTAATCAGGAGTCGACATATGGTAACCGATCAGGGTGACCTGGGTCCCCGGTGACAACACACCAGATGCAGTGGTCCTTTGGGACACTTAAGGCTCCCTCTGAGGGCCATCCCACATCAAAAGTGGGCCATTTCAACTCACAAAGTGTCCTTAACTTGCCAGGGATCATCTTAATTCCATAGTTCCCAAAACCCCCTTTTTGGCTCCATCCTGAATCTACAGTGTTCCCGTGAGATGGAGTCGCAAAGACAGAGGCGTAGGGGTGCTCCTGAAGAGCCTGAAATTAAGTCCTCCATTAAGAGCAACCTTGGGCTGCACGTAGCCCTAATTCCAGGAAAAGTTCAGCTGAAGCCACCCTCGGACCTCCCTCAGATCAGCCAAGCAAAAGAAATGTGTAACATTCCTGTGGTCTGAGTCAGGGCTGGGAACTGCAGGTAGTTACTCTGTATAAACTAGCCGATTTCTCACCGCTTGCCTGAACCCCACGTAGGCCCTCTGAGCTCACCTCATAATTGGTCATTTTCAAAGGATTCTCAAAGGTCATGATTGTGTCCCGCCAAAAGTAATGGACACCTCACAGAAACTGAATGGTCAAAACTGTTACTATGGGTACTGTACAAGTATGATTGGTGCTTATGTGATGATGCAATATGTACAACGTGTGCACTGTAACACCCCCATCCCTTACCCCATAAAATCCCTGCTCGCTATTGTTCGGAGCTTCACCTTTGCTGCTGATGCGCAGGTAGACGGGTGACCCCCTGCTCGAGCTTGTAATAAAGACCCTTATGCATTGGTGTCGGCTCCTTGGAGGTCTCAGGGGACTCGCGATTTGGGCACAACACCCCTACTAATGAGGAAACCAATCAGATGCCCATCTGGCCATGTCCCAAAGGAACTTAGGTGACTCTCAGCTGTAGCAGCCTCAGCATTGTGACTTAACATCAGAAACTATTCCGATGCCACCATAGACTATATGCCGTTCGCCATGGAACCGCAGACGGGCCCACTCAGACTCCATGAGCTTTTAGGGACCTTAAGGGTGCCCGCCCGTGCAGCCACAGAATCATACTCGGCAGGCAAGGCAGACTGAGTCGCACATTCACACTCACTTACACATCAGAGGTTATTATGTCTGGCAGGAAAGGCAGAGCAGGCCAGCATGAGGTGACCAAGCTGGAGACTGCTGGGCAGGCTTTCCCCCTTGAGATTCCTCCTTCTGTCACCGCCTCGCAGGTTTCCAAAAGTGGTGCAACAATGGGCCTGCGCGGTTGCTTTCCTAGTCAGAGAACCAAATGTTACAGAA
This sequence comes from Proteles cristata cristata, assembly GCA_017311185.1. NCBI lineage: Eukaryota > Metazoa > Chordata > Mammalia > Carnivora > Hyaenidae > Proteles > Proteles cristata. The sequence continues at coordinate 275,294 of JAESUZ010000047.1, read as the reverse complement.
TCTGGTCTGGATCACCCGGTGGAAGAACCAAGCGGCACTCAGAGATCTTGGAAGGCAGGAGGTTAATTTCTCACCAGTGGGCTCAGAAGAGATCACCCTCCCAAGAGGTCAGAGCCCCAAGCTAAGCAGAGGGGACAACTTAGTCTGCTACATCCGCATTCCACATTCATAGTAATTCCTTGAGCTGGCAGGAAAGCAGGGTGGGAAGAAGAACCCGGAAGGGGAGTCTTCGGTCAGGGACTGGAATTTCCCTGTCAGTCCTGTCGGCCATCTTATAACAGATTTTTCCCCATCAAAAACATAACATATATTTGCCATGATGTGGCTTCCAAGGAATGAATAATTTTTTTTAAAGTTCTAAATTTTAAATCCTTTAGTGTGTCTTCCAAGAGGTTTCCTGGTTTCAAAAGTCACAAAGGTAAGTGGAAGAGATAAGTCACCTTAATAAAAACAGAGACTCTTTTGCTGTTTTTTTTTATCCCTCTCAGAATACTAATCCAACCTTAGCAAGTAGGAGCCTTAGCAAGTTGGAGTAAATTAAGAAATGAATCTGTGTTTGTTCCTTCTGTTTCTGCAAATGTTCTTGTGTAGAGAATGATTTGGAATCCCAAAGTAAAATATGAGATACCACATAAAGTAGATACATTTTAGGATTTTGTAACCAAAGTCTGTTAGGGGTTGAAATAAAGTCCTTCCCTGTCTGATTTTAACATTTTAGTATGTAACAGATGTTACAGGCTGAATTACATCTTCCTCAAATTCATATGTTGAAACCCCCATTATCTGCAAATGTGACCTTATTTTGGAATTAGCGCCTTTAAAGGGCATTAAGTTAAAGAGGGATGGCTAGGCTAGACCCTAACCCAATATGTCTAGTGTCCTTATAAGAAAAGGAGATCATTCATATCAGATAAAGGGTTAATATCCAAAATCTGTAAGGAACTCACCAAACTCCACAACAAAACGCAAACAACCCAGTGAAGAAATGGGCAGAAGATATGAACAGACACTTCTCCAAAGAGGACATCCAGATGGCCAACAGACACATGAAACGATGCTCAACATCCCTCCTCATGAGGGAAAACAAATCAAAACCGCACTGAGATACCACCTCACACCAGCCAGAGTGACTAAAATGAGCAAATCAGAGGACTCTAGATGATGGCGAGGATGTGGAGAAACGGGCACCCTCCTACACTGTTGGTGGGAATGTAAACTGGTACAGCCCCTCTGGAAAACAGTGTGGAGGTTCCTCAGGAAACTAACAATAGAACTCCCCTATGACCCAGCAATAGCACTGCTAGGAATTTACCCAAGGGATACAGAAATGCTGATGCATAGGAGCACATGGACCCCAATGTTCATAGCAGCACTCTCCACAATAGCTAAAACATGGAAAGAGCCTCAGTGTCCATCAACAGATGAATGGATCAAGAAGATGTGGTTTATCTATACCATGGAATACTACATGGCAATGAGAAACAATGAAATCTGGCCATGTGTAGCAACATGGATGGACCTTGAGGGTGTTATGCTGAGTGAAATAAGTCAGGCAGGGAAGGACAGATACCATATGTTTGCACATATAGGAGGATTAGGAGGAACTTAATGGAGGACCATGGGAGAGAAGAAGGGGGGAAATGGTGGGGGAAAGGGAGAGAGGCAAACCATGAGAGACTCTTGAATGCTGAGAACAAACTGAGGACTGATGGGTGTGGGGGAGGAGGGGAGATGGGCATGGAGGAGGGCACTTGTGGGGATGAGCACTGGGTGTTATATGGAAACCAATTTGACAATAAACTATTTGTAAAAATAAATAAAAGAAAGAAAGAAAGAAAGAAAGAAAGAAAGAAAGAAAGAAAGAAAGAAAAAGAAAGAAAGAAAGAAAGAGAAAGAAAGAAAGAAAGAAAGAAAGAAAGAAAGAGGAAGGAAGGAAGGAAGAAAAAGAAAGAAAGAAAGAAAGAGAAAGAAAGAAAGAGAAAGAAAGAAAGAGAAAGAAAGAAAGAGAAAGAAAGAAAGAAAGAAAGAAAGAAAGAAAGAAAGAAAGAAAGAAAGAAAGAAAGAAAGAAAAAGAAAAGGAGATCATTTTGAGTGAGACAAATCACAAGAGACTCTTAAATACAGAGAACAAACTGAGGATTGCTGGAGGGGTGTTGGGTGGGGATGGGCTAAATGGGTGGTGGGATATAAGGAGGGCACTTGTTGGGATGAGTACTGGGTGTTTTACATAAGTAATGAATCACTGAATTTTACTCCTGAAATCATTACTATACTATATGTTAACTAACTTGGATTTAAATTAAACAAACAAATTAATTTAAAAAAAAGAGATTAGGAGGCAGAGGGAGAAGCCACACCCTGTACTTCTGACAACCAAAACACCCAGAGAGAAAGCAGCTGTCTGCAGCCAAGGAGAAAGGCCTTAAGGGAAATCAAGTCTATTGATACTTTGATCTTGTACTTCCAGCCTCTAGGTCAATGAGAAAATAAATTTCTGTTATTTAAGCCACCCAGCCTGTGGTATTTTGTTTTAGAAGTCCTAACAAATGAATCCAACGGATCTGTGCCATTTGACTTATGGTGACATAGGGTACAGTTTTTTGTCCCTTCCTTTCATTACTCATAAGGGAAGGGATGGAAAAACTGCACATTAAGAGACATTTGAAAATAAGTTAAAATACAAAGTTATATACCCAGTGCCACTTCTTTGGAAAAGGCATACAATTTTTATTGATAGGTATTAAGTTTCATCCAATCTGCACTGTATGTTGAGTAAATGTGTACAGAATGGTTTAAAGGTGGCATTAAATGTTGGGTCTGCTAAGTTTGCTCACAGGTCTCAATCTAACGTAAGAAAGAATAAGGAATTTGGAGCCACTTCTTGTGATGATGAGGTGTTTGTGTATTAGAAAAGAGGGAATAAAATTTGACTTCTTGATTTTAGACTGTGGATACCTATGAGACAAAGATGTTAGAAACATTGTTCATATTTTGCACTTATTAGTGTATAAGGAAACACTTGAAATATTTTATTTTTACTCAGAGTTCCCAAGAGATGAATGAGTTTCCTAAAGAATATGATCCAAGATCTGTTGGATTGACTCTTTTTTATAAGGTTGTTTGGAAGCAAATGTGTTTCCTTTGTATAATCATTCATGTGATTTGTCTTTTGGCCTAATTATAAATTCAGTTCTCAAAACAGTTTGTCCTTAAGTAAATTGTAATGCTGTTTTCTATTTAATTTTCTAAAAAAAGAAATCTAATGGAAATGTCCTATCTCAGATTTATTTGTTATTATACTAGTTAATGAAAATATGTAGTTATTACTCTTTTTTCCTTTATGTAATTTTGATGCTATGGAAATTACCCAGGATGCTTTCTAATAAAATAAAAATAATAGCTCAACAATCTTATCTGGGTTTTCTCAGGTCTGTCTTGCAAAATTAGCCATCAGGAAATACCTTATCTACCAAAATATAACACTAGCATATACGACAAAATGGTATTTCTTGGACTGTGGTTCACAGCAAAAGATACACAGAAAGCTGAAAATTTTCAGTATTTTCTTGTCAAGTTTTCAGTGACATTCTTGAAAAGAAGAGCCTGAATAAAAAAAAGAAAGCAATATGCAAATTTGGGAAAGACCATCAGTAGCTACGAAGCAGAAACTGGAAAAGGGAACTGTAATTTTGTTCAATTTTGTTACCAAGAATGTAGTCAATTTGTTAGAAAATGTGCCTGATTACAAGCTGATGATCAGTAATTTAAAAATAAGCATATATATGCAGAACCTTTTATTTGGGAGGTTTTGGTACTATCATCTACAGTACAGAAATTCTAATTTCACAAATGAAGAAAGAATTCACAAAAAAAGTTGCAGTTAATAGAGGCAGAAACAACTAGGCATATTTGATAAGCCATAAAGAGATGGAATTGAATGCAGTAAAAAGTATTTTTAATAGGAGACACAACTCTGCAAAAGACTTTTTTTCTCATTTTATAAATATATTAAGCGCTATTTGCTTTTCTATAGCACTAATATACCAAATTCATCTCCTTAATTTTAGTGAGGTACCAAGACTTTAAATGAGCATCCAAGTAAGGGGTGGGAGAGGGCAGCAGAGATTAGATGAGACCGTCTCTTTTGTGACTATAAGATTCAATGGCTTCATGGACATAGAGACAATGACCATAACAGCCAGCATTTATCTATCCCAGGCACTGTCCTTAGTGCTTTGGGGTTTTTTTTTTTGTTGTTGTTTTTTAAATTTTTTTTGTTTTTATTTATTTCTAGGAGAGAGAGAGACAGCGTGAGCAGGGGAGGGTCAGAGAGAGGGAGTCACAGACTGAAACAGGCTCCAGGCTCCGAGCTGGCAGTCAGCACAGAGCCCGACGCGGGGCTTGAACCCACGAACCGCGAGATCGTGACCTAAGCGAAAGTCGGATGCTTAACCCACTAAGCCACCCAGGTGCCCCTGTCCTTAGTGCTTTGTAAAGTAACCTGTGAGACTCCAGGGTTATATGGAATGAAAAAACAAATAGTTCCAAGTCAGAGGAGAATTGACAATGAAGTTCTAGAAGTTTATGTTTTAATCAGAAAATGGATTATCTCTATGGTTCCAATATTCTGAGGGATAAAGGAAATCTCATCTTTGATTCAGAGATTCCTGCTTATCCTCCACTACCCATTCTTCCCTTGCTAGCAGCTGGCATGTGACTGCTTGCTGTAAAGACTATGTGTTCCTTCCTACCTTCCAGTTAGGAGAGCCCATGTGACTCAGTTCTGGCCAAGAGAACAGAAATAGAAGTATTGTGAGATAACATGCAGGAACCTGCTTTATGAGACTATGTATATGCTTTAGATAGATCATCAGAATGTACTGTTTGTCTTGCCTCTTCGGGAACGGACTTTGGTATCACGCAGTTAACACATCAGGCTAAATGATTTTATATGTCTCACAATGTTACAGCATGACAGCCAGCCAGATTTTTATATGCTTACATTTTTTTTTAAAGATGAAAATGTGGGGTGTCTGGGTAGCCCAGCTTGCTAAGTGACTGACTCTTGGTTTCAGCTCAGGTCATGATCTCCCGGTTCATGGGTTTGAGCCTCACATTGGGCTCTGTATTGACAAGCACACAACCTGCTTGGTATTCTGTCTCCTTCTCCCTCTCTCTCTGCTCCTTTCCCACTCAGTCTCTCTCTCTCTCTCTCTCTCTCTCTCAAAAATAAATAAATAAACATTTAAAAAATAAAGGTGAACATGTAGGAAGAAGAAAGTTGAAGTCATACTTCACTAATCCAATTAGTGAATTGAAGTAGATAGGACATAAAGTAGGAAAGTAGTAAATCTTAGAAATGGAGCAGATCAGTAAAGTCTGTGTTGACTCTTGAGTCATTGAAGAGTTAATAGGCCACTATGCTAAAGCAAGGACTGGTTGTTCTTAACATGTAACAGTCTTGTTTATCTTATGAACTTGGTTTTCTGGATTCTCAACATCATCTACCACTTCCTTGGGAAAGAACAGTTCACATTGTAATATGTCCCACTACCATGGAATTTGCTTTCTGACATGCCTAATTTTTCTCCTATTAATTCATTGCCTTATTCATTTTGGCAATTTTCAAGACTAGAGCTGATCAATGAAAACTCTCTCTCTCTCTTTCCCTTTGTTTTTGTACTTTATACTTACTTAGTTAAGGGTGTCCTTCTGTTGTCTGGCTGACTAACCCCTACAGCAGCTTGGTTCAAACTCAAGCATCATCTTTCATTAGGGAGTCCATCATTTCTAGAAACCTGGTTTAGGTCCCTCATGGCATGCTCCAGCCCACTCTGCGTATCTCCACCAATGCACCTGTCACTCAATGTTGTGGCTTTATTTGCTCCTGTCTCTTCTCTACTGGACTATAAGCTCCTTAAAGTCATGGACTGTCTTTCATCTCTACATTCCTAGATCACAGAAAAGTGCCTGACTTATAGCAAATATGCAATAAATTCTTCCTTAAACTTTTTTCCCCTCAGATCTGAGATTCAAAATATCTCAAACATATTTTTCTTTAACATACTTTTAAAAGGTTTTTTTTAATGTTTTATTTATTTTTGAGAGAAAGAGAGTGAGGGTGAGCAGGAACAGAGAGAGAAAGGACAGAAAATCTGAAGTGGGCTATTTATACGTTGACAGCAGCAAGCCCAGCTCAGGGCTTGAACTCATGAACTGAGAAACTGTGCCCTGAGCAAAGTCCAACGCTCAACTAAGTCACCCAGGCACTCCTAATATACTTTTAAAGTGAAATTTATTGAGCAGTAATTCACATCAATACAATTAACATTTAAAAATTGTATAGATCAATGAACTTTGCTAAGTGTATACCACTTTGTAAGCACACCACAGTTGTAATATAGAACATTTCTACAACCCTTGAAAGTTCTAGTTGCTCCTCTGCAGCTGTTCCCTTACCCCATGTCCAACCCCTGGAAAACACTCTGATTTTTGTCTCCGCAGTTTTGTTAGTGCTATGCTGCTGGTACTAATGGAATCATACACATCATGTGCAGGCATACCTCATTTTATTACACTTTATTCTGCTTCACAAATAATGCATTTTTACAAATTGAAGGTCTGGGGCAATCCTGCATCTAACAAGTCTATTGGCGTCACTTTTCCACAGCATTTGTTTACTGACTCTGTCACATTTTGGTAATTCCTGCAATATTTCAACCTTTATTATTATTATTATTATTATATTTGTTATGTGGTCAAAGATCTTTGGTATTCCTATTGTATTTGTTTTGGGGTACCACAAATTGTGCCCGTGGAAGGCAGTGAGCTTACTTGACAAATAGTGTGTGTGTTCTGACTGCTCCACTGATCAGACCCCCCCCCCCCACTACCTCTCTGTGGGGCCTCCTATTCCCTAAGACACAACAGTGTTGAAATTAGGGCACTTAACAACCATATAATGGACTCAAAGTATTCAAATGAAGAGTCAATTGTTATGGCAATTTTCATTGTTGCCTTATTTTAAGAAACTGCCCCAGCCACCCCCACCCTCAAGAAGCACCACCTTGTTCAGTCAGTGGCCACCAACAGTGAGGCAAGACTTTCTATCAGCAAAAACATTATGACTCTCTGAAAACTCAGATGATGGCTAGCATTTTTTAGTGGTAGAGTATTTTTAAATTAGGGCATGTACATTGTTTTTTATACACAATGCTATTGCACACTTATTAGACTACAATGTAGTGTAAAGATAATTTTTATGCATACTGGAAAGCCAAAAAACTCATTTGACTCACTTTATTACAATATTCACTTTATGAATGTGGTCGTCTAGAACCAAACCCACAATATCTCCAAGGTGTATCTATACTCCTTTGAATTTGACTCTTTCCACTGGGCATAATGTGTTTGCAAGCCACCCATGTTGCACATATTAGTGGATTATTCCTTTTCATGCTCATGTAGTACCTATTTTATGCAGGATCTAAATAAGTTTATCCACTTGATGGATGTTATAGTTGTCTCCAGTTTTTAATTATTGGGTATAATGCTGCTATAATGATTCATATGTATCTTTATGTGGACAGATTTTCTTTTTTTTTTTTTTAATAGATTTTATTTATTTCTAGGAGAGAGAGAGAGACAGCGTGAGCAGGGGAGGGTCAGAGAGAGAGGGAGATACAGACTCTGAAATTGGCTCCAGGCTCTGAGCTGGCAGTCAGCACATAGCCCTACGCGGGGCTCGAACCCACGAACCACGAGATCATGACCTAATTGAAAGTCAGACGCTTAACCAACTAAGCCACCCAGGCGCCCCTATGTGGACAGATTTTCATTTCTCTTGGGAAAGTATGTAGGGTTGAGATTTCTGGGCTGTACAGTAAGCGTGTGTTTAATTTTATAATAAAATGCTAACCATTTGCAAAGCAGTGGTGCCAATTTATACTTCTACCAGCAGTGTACGTGATTTTCAGTTCATAAGTGCTTTTACATTTCTGGTTTTATGGTTGTCAGATATTGCTAAGTTACTAAAAAAATGTATAAAAATAAATGGATATATGTGCTGAAGTCTGGAGTGTCTTTGGCTGCTGGAGTAGAAAGATATTGAATAAGGCCCATTCCTCCCGAATAATTCCTCCAGTGGTTTAGATGGCGATACTTGAAATTCCTTCCTTGCAGTGTCATTGTCCCCCCAATACTTTATTAGAACTCAAAGACCTCAGTAAGCCGCCCAGATAGGATCACTTTATCAAGATTTGTCAGGGCCAGTGTCCAAAGCCCTGGCCCTGAGTTGGGAGGGAGAGCCATTCCGAGCATGGAGAGTCTGAGTGAAGGGATGAGTGAAAGCTGGGAAGAGCAGCATTCCAAGATGAGGCAGCCACACAGCAAATGGCCGACAACCAGGCTGGAAGGAGACTGGGGCAAGGCATCCATTTTACTTCTTTGCCAGCTGCGGCGGCAGCTTGGGGTTTGAGAAGCAGCTGTGCTGCTTTCTAGTCACCTGGCTTTAGGCAAATCCTGTAACCTTTAATTTCAACACCAGATTTTTTTTTTCTCCTCCATCCGAGACACTGAGGAAATACGAGCAGCTCCATCTGCCTCAAGTGCTTGTTGTGGGCATTGCATTGAGATGTACTGCTAAGTGCAAATATACACTTCATCAGTGTCTTTTAATTGGCCAATTTTATGTATTTATTTTTAAAATTTTTCATACTTTTATTATAAAATTGTTGACTCCAAAGACAGATCGTCTGTATATTAATTATCTACACTTTGTGGTAAATGGTCTTGTTCTAACAAAATAAGTATTTGTAGAAAAGGGTTTTTTTTTTTTTTTAATGTTTTTTATTTTATTTCTAGGAGAGAGAGAGAGAGACAGCGTGAGCAGGGGAGGGTCAGAGAGAGAGGGAGTCACAGACTGAAACAGGCTCCAGGCTCTGAGCTGGCAGTCAGCACAGAGCCCGACGCGGGGCTCGAACCCACAAACCGCGAGATCATAACCCAAGCGAAAGTCGGACACTTAACCAACTAAGCCACCCGGGCGCCCCAAGGTTTTCTTTTTTAACAGTTTGAAGTAAACTGTCTTTTTATAATATGATGGATACATATTGTTCTATTGAAAGTTACAATTGAGAGTCAAGTTTGATCATTGAAAGACCTTATTGACCTAATAAGAACTAAAATAACCTCTGCATTTAAACTAAAAATTATAAACAAGATATAGATTCTAGAATTCAAGTTAATTGGCCAATTTTACAAAGTGCTTTCCCCCCTGAATTCTCTTCTGCTGAACCTTCTTTTGACTTTCACTCTATAACTACCACATCAATGGTCCCTTCTGTCTGATTCATCTAATCTCTTTTCCTGCCCCTTTAGAACATCCCACATGCTTTAGAGTAGTAGTTGGTGGTAGATTCGTAAATTTCTTCCCACAAAGTCCATCTCAGATCCAGAAAACAAAATTGTGAGGTTTTCTTTGTTTGCTTTTTAATTTTTTAAGGTTTATTTATTTTTGAGGAGAGAGAGAGAGAGAGAGAGAGACAGAGCATGAGCAGCGGAGTGGTAGAGAGAGGGAGACAAAGAATCCGAAGCAAGCTCCGGGCTCTGAGCTGTCAGCACAGAGCCCAATGTGGGGCTCAAACCACGAACTGTCAGATTATGACCTGAGCTGAAGTCTGAAGCTTAACTGACTAAGCCAATCAGGTGCCCCTAAAATTGTGAGGTTTTAGATGTGTCTGTGATGTTCCCTTCAGTTTTAGCTTGTGTAACACGACAAAGAATACTCAAGTTACACTGCAGTGAATTTGAAATGGGATTCAAATTGACCTGAGACGCTAGGAGCCTTCTTCATATCTGGGGAGGTGGAAAGATCCTTCTGTGATTCTTCCATTGTCTCTAACACAAGCATCTTTTCATAGGAGAAGTTCAGTCGTAGTCATTTATAAAACTCCTACATTTTCCTGGAAATTTTCCTATATTCCCTTTCTATTTATAACTCCATTTGTTTTGCCTTTTTTGTGTTCCAGCATAGTGTTTGTTTATAAAAAAAGATGTCATGTAATCCTTGCAATGCCCTCTGTGATAGGAAAGATGAAATGAAATTTTAACGGAGTCAATGACACGCCAGGGAAAACACATGTCTATGCAATGATGTCATCATGGATGATTCCATGGCCCCTTTGTTCTCTGGGGACCTGCTGTTTCCATAGGCCGTCTAGCTCACAGGATGGCTTTGCTTTCAAGTGGAGCCAATCTCAAAATTATGCTAAATGTGAGGGCCAGAAGTTATTAGGAGCTAAGGAATTTCTGAAGACAATAGCACAAAGGAGATTCCTTTGTTCTTGGCAGCCAGTTCTCCAGACTGAGTGGAATGAGTCAAAATTCTGATGAAGGTCTTATTAAATCTGATATCAGTAACCAGGACTATTTGGCACCTTGGACAGGGATTGGCTTAGCTTACTTTTTAGCTACGAAGTGCCCAGCCCAGCCCAGATGTCCACAGAAGGTGAATGTTTACCACTGGATTGCTGTTTCTCAGTGGTAGGGTCTGCTTGTTTCTAAGGTCCTTTTTGGTCGTACAGTCTGCTGATCATCCCTCATTATTCCTTCTCTCTTTCTTCCATAGTAATGGAACCTCAGAGTTAAAGACGGGCACCTGGGTGGCTCGAATAAACTACGTTGTCATGCCTCCTTTGTAGTTAGATGTGGCCGTGTGACTACATTCTGCCCAAAGAAATAGAATCACGATCCTCACAGAGCAGTTTGTGCGAATCTTCCTCTGAATGCTTCTTCCTTTTGGCTAAGATTTCTGTGTCATGACTGAGGCCAAAACAGCCGTCTTGGACGATGTGGTACCTTGAAATAGAGGCCTCAGCTGTGGACTGACAAGATGATAGATGCCTGGGCTTCTGAGGACTTCATGGAACAAGCCCAGCAGCTCAGATGTGGACTGCCTACCTTCTGGCTTCCATGAGTGTTTTAGTCCCTCTTATTTCTGTTCCCTGTTGCCAGCAGCAGGACCATTCTGATGCAGTAGCGTGCCAGCTGTGGGCACTTTTAGGAGATGAGAGATTAAAGTAGGTGTGGCACTGTTCTCATGGATTCCCAAAGACGGTCTCAGGAAGGAAGCAGTCACTGCCTGTCATAAGACACAGTCCACTGTGCTGGGCCTGTCCTTGCACCTTCACTCAGAACACATGGCAGCTGCCCTGGGACACCTGGCCTTATTAGCAGCTCTGTCAGCGGGACCGCTAAGTGCTGGGTGGGCCAGGCACACCTAGGTGTATATATCACTGCCTATTTGTGGCAATTTTGTTTTGCTTCAACTTTAAAAGATTTCAGATGCAGGTATGTTATGACAGGCAGCGAGCTTCCACTGCTCCAGTCCAAACCCATTCTTGAGGCAGTGAGGCAATGAGTCCCAACATGTTTTGCTAAATTAATGACATGCTCAAGAATACGGTACCCAGAACAATGGCAAGAAGACCAATCCAGGCAGCTGGCACCTGGGTTCTAGTCCTGGCACCAATGATAGAAATATGCTATTGAGCAAGCTCCTGAACTGCTCTGGTTCTCAGGTTTTGTAAATGTGAAGGGATGGAGTGGGTTACATGATTTCTAAGATCCCGTTCGGTTGTACAGTCGGCTGGCTGTTCCCATTTCCCCTTCTCTCTTTCTTCCACAATAATAGAACATCAGAGTTCTGTTATCATTCTGTGATAATTTCTATCATCATTAGATAGATGAGGCTAACTTGTAATCTTATTCATGGGGCACCTGGGTGACTCAGTTGGTTGAGTGTCTGACTTCGGCTCAGATCGTGATCTCACAGTTCATAAATTTGAGCCCCACATTGAGCTCATTGCTGTCAGCACTGCTCCATGCATGGAGCCTGCTGTGGATCTCTCTCTCCCTCTCATAAAATCAATAAACCTTTTTTAAAAAAAATATTCAACTCATCTACTGGAAGTACATATAGTAAAAAAAAATTATAGCATTTCCATTAGAAGAAATAAGCCAAATTCTGTCCTAATCTTTGGATATATATCTTAATGTCAGCAGTAGTAAGAACAAGAAATAGCATCTTGAGTGTCCTCACGAAATCAATACTTGGTTTCCTACATCTGTGTTGTGAGCACGCCCTTAAGTATTCCTGACATCAGAGAATAGAATCTTTTATTTTGGGGGTAGTTAGTGGTTTTGTTCAAAGCCATTGCTACTAGCAGAAAAACCAAAAATCTAAGAAAAGAAGCCATTCAATAAATAAAACTACACTAAAAAAAACTAGACAACGTGTGGAAGTTTGAAATGATTTTTCTCAATTTGAACAATGAGTGAGGACTTAATGTACTTTCAGCCTAGTGAGTCCAGCTTGGGCAGCATAGACAGGGGGAGGATGGAGAAAATTGTTTAAGCATTTCCCGGATGCTTTTTGTATCACATGCAGTGTTATGTATTCAGCCACCCATGAACTAGCTTGCAGAAGAGCCAGGGAACAACAATGCCATCGTTTTCCCTTTGAATAACTGCCTGTCACACAGAGTGCAAATGTGACTCTTCAGTAGTTTTTCACACTTTGCAAAATTCTGGGGAAAATGGGGGGGTGGTGGTGGTGGTGGTGGAAGGATACATCTCTCTCTCTCTATTAAAAAAATCTGTATTTAGGGTCGCCTGGTTGACTCACATGGTTAAGCAACCAATTCTTGATTTCAGCTCAGGCCATAATCTTGTGGTTCGGTTTGTGAGATGGAGCTCTGCATCAGGCTCTCTGCTGACAGCTCAGAGCCTGCTTGGAATTCTCTGTCTCCCTCTCTCTCTGCCTCTGGCATGTCATTCAGTCATCTGACTTTGCTCAGTCATGGTAAGATTTTTTCCCATCTTGACTTCCTAACACCAGTCATCTTCCTCTTTGCATGCCACTGTCGTGAAAACCACAAGATAGACCCCCTAAGTCTCTTACCTGGACTCTGGCCCAACCTCTCCCCATCTCCTTGCTTGTAGGCTGTTTTTCCAGCAAGTTACTGTGAGCCTGATTGCCAGATTAGGGTTTTTGCAACAAGATTTTTATCACTCTTCTGTGTAACAGAGATTCATTTTAATATACCAGAAAGACCATGAGCTTAGGTATCAGAGAGATGAGTTTAGATCTGGCTCCAAAATTAACTGGTAAATCACTTAACTCCTCTGAACCTCAAGTCCTTCTCTATAGCACAAAAAATTAAATGTCATGGACTGATGAATGTAAAATGCTTTGAGCAGTGACTGGGATACACCCTGTCAATTATTTGCTCAGTAATTATTATATTTAAAGGATTAAATTCCAGAATCTCAGCTACTTCCAGGCTCCACTACTATTCCATCATGTTCACAAAATTTCTGCTAAAACAACAATGTTTTATTTATTGCCTGGTATATTTCTTCTCCCTTTGCTATTTTTCTTTTTCAATTTCTCATTTTGAATCTTGTGCTTGGAATGTTAACTGCTAGTCCTTTAAAGTCTTCCTCCTCCAGAAATTCTTTAGGGACAACTTCAGCATATACTGCTCTCTTCCTTCCACTAACTTGCAACCATTCTTACTGTCCGGAGACATCTCTCCGGTGGGTCTCTCCTGCTTCTGCATGTCTTTTGAGCAGAGGTACTGAATGCTTTTATTTTATTTTATTTTATTTTATTTTATTTTATTTTTTTTAATTTTTAAATGTTTTTATTTATTTATAGGAGAGAGAGAGAGACAGCGTGAGCAGGGGAGGGTCAGAGAGAGAGGGAATCACAGACTGAAACAGGCTCCAGGCTCTGAGCTGGCAGTCAGCACAGAGCCCGATGCGGCTCGAACCCACGAACGAGAGATCATGACCTGAGCGAAAGTCGGACGCTTAACCGACTAAGCCACCCGGGCGCCCCTGAATGCTTTTATTTTAGAGGATCACTTCTAGGAAGCTTGTATACTAGCTGCCTAAGAACGCAGAGGTAATTTCTCCCTCCAGAGCAAAGGGCAAGTTTATTTACTGTCTAGTGTAACAAAGATAATGCCTCCTTTCAGGGCAAGAGTCAGGCAGGCTGACTGCCCTTAGAAAAGACATGGCTTCCCCAAGCTCAGTTCAGTTCCCTCAGTGCAACCCAGCGCGTATGTAAGGGTCACAGGGCCTTCTTTGCACTACCCTGTGGGAACTGGGGCTCAGAGAACCAGCGCAAATAATGATACTCTGGCTACTGCTATTGCTGTCAGTAACACAGTCCTTTGTCTCTGTTTCCTTGTGTGTTCTGCCAGCATCTTGTGAATCTGCAGTATGTTAACTTGTTAGCTTGCAAGTAGGATACAATTTCAGATCCTAAAATAGTTCTTGACAACTATTATTATTGTTATTATTTGGTTGCTATGGCTCCTAAATATTTTTTCATAACAATCTACTCTTTGCCCCCTTTTTTCTTGTCATGGGGTTTTAGAGACTGATTTATGGAGAAACTGGTTTGTGGAGAAATTGCTTCTTTTCTGAAAAATGTTCTGAATCGTGGGTTGAATTGATTGCTTCCTGTAATGTCTTTTGTCTTGTTTCTGTAAACCATGATTCCCTCCCCCCACCTCCAATTCTTTTTTTTTATACTGGTCTGTCAGTTTCCGGTTACACACTGTCTCCAGACTTCTCTTGAGTTTTTTGACTTTGGTCTTTGTTACTACATTTACACTTCTTATGGACACAACCTTTTTTGATTTGCTTTTTAAAAAAAAATCCCCCACAGTTTCTAGTGAACCTCATGAATGTTTGCTGAATGAAACATTAAGATCAAAATGATTAAGGAGTCTAGTCAGCTAATGGCCATCCTTTCCCTCTTTTCCACCAGAGGGCGCATTCTACTCCATATTGGATTTAGGAACATTTCAAAGTCTGGAATTCTGTCTGCCTTGAATACCCGGGTGTCTGTGCTTCTTAAATGTAGCTGAATGAAATAGTAAGTGTATAAAAATGCTTTATCAAGTGGAACCTTGTTCTGGTTACACTTCATCCTACACAGGAGTTCCAATTGGGACCAATAAATCCTTTTCTGAGTATGATTTCATCACGACTGCATTTCAGTGTATTACGTAGTGAGTTTGAAGGCCATTACCAAATCCTGAAAAATGAGTTCCTAATGATTTTTCACATTTTCCCAGCAACCTGCAAATTTATGTCAGTGTACACATACCAACTGTCCACACACAGAGCAGTGGTCTGACTAGGAATTCTGGACCTGCTGCTACTTTGATAGTTATCAAATAAATAGATTCTGTGTTTTGAGGTGGTAAGGGTGACTTGAGCAGTATTGAATCTTACAGAAATGAAGTCACAACTGCTTGCTTTCTTAAGTCTTTTTTTTTTTTAATTTTTAACGTTTATTTATTTTTGAGAGAGAGAGAAAGAGCATGAACAGAGAAAGGGCAGAGAGAGAGGGAGACACACAGAATCCGCAGCAGGCTCCAGGCTCTGAGCTGTCAGCACAGAGCCTGATGCAGGGCTCGAATCCACAGACCACAAGATCATGACCCGAGCTGAAGTCGGACGCTTAACCGACTGAGCTATCCACGTGCCCCATGCTTTCTTAACTCTTAAGTGAATGCGTTTCCTTTAAAAATTTTTAAAAATTTATTAATTTTTGATAGACAGAGAGACACAGAACAGGAGCAGGGGAGAGGCAGAGAAAGAGGGAGACACAGAATCTGAAGCAGGCTCCAGGCTCTGAGCTGTCAGCACAGATCCGAATATGGGGCTTTAACTCATGCACCGTGAGATCATGACCTGAGATGAAGTCAGACGCTTACTGTCTAGGCCACCCAAGCACCCCATCCTCTTATCTTTCACAGTTTTCTCAAGGAGGTCAGAGCTAACTGAATAATCGACTCCCATCAGCATTTGGCTTTTATCAAACTGAATGGTTCATCCTAGGAAGATATTGTATTTGGATGCAGGGTGTTTGTTTGTTTGAAGCTTCATAGCTTTCCACATAACCACACTTTTTGAGGTGACTTGACGTTGAACTCTCCACCTTGGGTGGGAGGACAAATGTGATGCAGTTACTGTTTTCTGCTCCACAGCTGCTCACAAACTGACAGGGAGAGATTGTTTCAGGATAAATGAGAGGTCTGGATGAGGAGTGCACAAGTCTGGAGACTTCGCTGGAATGGGTCTTTATGAAGAGTCAAGAAGGCAGGAGCACAATATGTTGCTCTCCTTTCCTTTAGGGATGGCTCTGGTCTCTAAATTCTTCAGCTTTGCTAGCACAGAGAGGGTAGTTTCCTACTGCTTCTCATTTTTAATTTTAAAACATTTTGAAGGCATATTCTCTTAAGAGATGTAAGTGGGCCAGCGAAATTCCTTCAGGTGCCCTGGGTGTTCCTTGACAGTTTTGAGGGCAAGGCTTCATCTGAATTATCTTTGTATCCACTGCCTTGAGCTTGTCACTGTGCAGGCACGTGGGAGGTGCTCATCAAATGTATTTTGACTTCATGCACAGGGTTCTAAAGGAGAGGATTCAGACACACTGTTTTTGATGTGACTCCTTGACTGTTCAGATACAATGCCTCTCTGCCTCTGAAGATCAGCGTGGGCAGAATATTACTTCCTGTTTTCACACCCTTATCTCAAAGGGCTTCTTCACCCAAGACCCTTGAAGTCTACTCTGGGTACAGCACACATCCAACCCCCAAGAACTGAACCAACGGAGCACATTCAGGCTGGGTTTCTCTTTCCTTCCCCAGGAGGTACACAGGCAAGAACTAGCAGAGGAAACACTCTCACAACTTGCAATGCTGGTTAGGTTAACCCCAAGCAAATCAATGAAAAGCCTGCTTTTACCTTTTTATAAACTAGCAGGATCCTGTAATCTGAACTCCTTCCTGAAATTAACACATTTTAAGTTTATCCCTGAGCAGAACTTTGCAGCAGACTTGGGGCAAGGATTTCTATAGGCAATTAGTTAATGGACACAATGAAAGTTTATGCCAACTCCTCACTTGTTTTCCCAGCTTGTCGCCTCTCAGCCATTGCTGGGAGTCGGATAGATGAATGACACATTTTTCAAAAACTCACTTAAAACTCAACTTCTGGCTTTCGGTTCTGGAACTTTGACCTCCGACGCCAGTGCTCGCGCTCACCGCTAGATCGCGCTGTCGGACAAGGAATTCGGGCCTCTGGAACCTCCAGGAGCCCAGGAGTCGGAGGGAGAAGAGGTGGGAACAGACAATAGTGAGATTGAGGAAAGGCAGAGCCCAGGGTATAACCTGAGGAATATGACACAGAAAGCGTCCAAACTGAATAAATTCAACGAGCTCTGCCTCAGTCGATAAATGTCAATTTGTTGCAAATATTTTTTTAAAAATGTTTTCTTTATTTCTAGGAGAGAGAGAGAGAGAGACAGTGTGAGCAGGGGAGGGTCAGAGAGAGAGGGAGTCACAGACTGAAACAGGCTCCAGGCTCTGAGCTGGCAGTCAGCACAGAGCCCGACGTGGGGCTCAAACTCACGAACCGCGAGATTATGACCTAAGCGAAAGTCGGACGCTTAACCAAGCCACCCAGGCGCCCCAATTTGTTGCAAATATTAACGGATTCCAAGGGGCATCAAGAACTGGACACTCTGCAAAAGGGGGGCAGATGTCAAGAGGATTTACACGTTTTTTAACTTATTTGTCCACTTACCATACCGGGAGTCTAACTTGCAGAATGGCCCCCGAAAGCCAAACCGCTGGAAGGCTCTGCACCCTCCACCCCCATCCACCGGCTCCCTTTTGCATAACCTTGAGTTGCACTCCTTTTCTTGAAAATGAGTACGTTTGGATTAGCTTGTGGATGTATGTCTTGTGTACTCCCTGAACTGGTGTCCCTTCCTTCCTCTTCCTGTCAACCTACTTTGGAAATATTGCCTAGAGATTTTTTTTTCCTGAGGAACCGAGGGTGTTTGCGGCCAGTGGTTTGTTACTGCCAGACCTTTGCAGCAACTATTTTCAAAAGCATTAAATCTAAGTCGGTGAATGAGAATGCCTTAAGGAAGAGAAGATGGCCACTGGGGTCCCCAGGATATCACTTTGGGCTGGAGAGCAGAACAATGTGAGTGCTTGGGTGGGGGAGGGAGGCTCCCAATTCTGGAAAAGGCAGCCCCCTAGGCTCCCCAGTGGGTGACTGACTGCTCAACTCCGCAGCTCTGAGCCAAATCAACTGGAAAGAACTCTTTTAAGAGAGAGAAACACACCCGAAGAAGACTCTTAAAAGATGGAGAACAAACTGAGGATTGATGGAGGGAGGTGGGTGGGGGATGGGCTAGACGGTGATAGGTACTAAGAAGGGTACTTGTTATGACGAGCATTGGGTGTTGTATGTAAGTGCTGAATCACTGAATCTACTCCTGAAACCAATATTCCATTGCATGTTAACTAATTAGAATTTAAATAACAATTAAAACCCAGTAAAACCAGGGTTTCACTGTCTGGGGAGGGGTACAACTTTGCCATCACAAATTAAAAACAACGAAAAGAACATAAACAAAGAAAAGCGCGCCCCCCCGCTCCCCACACACCTGGGCGAAATGCAACCCCCAGCCAGCCTTGGCTGGCCTGCGAGGCGCAGCTTTCCTTTTCTTAGACAGTAGATGTCTGTTTCCCAAGGGGCGTCCCTGGCGGTTGCACGCCCCTGTGCAGGCCAGGATGTCTGCTGAACCCCAGCGCAACGCGACTGCATGACCCGCCTGCGGCTGCTGGGACTTATCTATCTGCGTCTTGGCTCTGTCCTTGAGTCTGCCACCAGCCCTTGTGTCTGTAAGGAGGAATTTGAGTGAGGGTGCGGGTAGAGGGCTGGCCCACGAGCGAAGGACAGTTCTCCACCGGCTGGGTAGAAGAGCTCACTGGTACCCAGCTAATGACCCCGTTCTGCGTTGTGCACGTCCGGTTATTCGCGTCCGGGACGCGCTTCTGCCCCTGGGGGTTTGTGCCGGACACCAGGGTTGTGAGAATCTGAAGGGGGAAAACGCCTGTGCACTGTGCGCGTGTGTGGGCTCTTTGTGACAGCTGCCCAGCGGGACTTCGAGTGGGCCGTGTGTAGTCAGAGAATGTGCAGAGGTGGAGATTCCGATTCTTCTCCATTCTTTCCCTCCAGCCTTCTCTCTGGCTGCCTCTGGCTTTAGCTGGAGGCAGCTGCTAGTGGGGCGGAATGGAGGGGGGTGGGTGCTCTGCAAGTTCTTGTCATTCTAAAGGCAAGTTCAGAGGATATCAAGCCTGTTGGAGGGAAGGCCAAATTTGCAGACGTCAGTCAAATAGGGGAGAGAGGTTTACATTGGGGACAAAACCTCCCCTTTTACTATTGCTGGCGATCAATTCCAGTGGCATGGTTCCTGCCTTCCCCTCTGAGCCTCCTCCCGCACCTCGGTTGCTCACCCCTGCAGGGCTAACCTCTGGGCTTCAAAAGGCCAAACGTGCAGAGCTTGTGACCGGGGCACAGACGTGTGTAATCTGAACCTCTCCTGGACCGTTTTTCTGATGCTACAGTGTTAGAACCCGGCGCGTCCTCCTGTGCATCTAGTAAAATTTGGCAACCCCGAGTGCCAGGCTTCCTGCTCTGGGCCAAGGGGGTGGAGCCGAGTGGGGGGAGGGGACGGTTAAAAGGAGAGGATGCTGGCGGAATGTCAGCAGCCCTCCTTCGGCGTCCAACTCTTTGGTCGTTGGGGGAAACGTACTTTCATTCGTCTCGACTCTATGGGGTTGAAGGGCAGAGTTTTTGGTCCAAGGCCTCCGCCCGCGGCCAGGTTATGCTCTGGTCCAGACGACACATTTCTACCGTGATTGTAACTTGTTCCCTAGTGGCTTCTTGTGCCGAGGGTCCCAAGGTTTCATTGCGTCCCTTGAACCTCTCTCTTGGCTCAAATTAAGCCCCTTAGTTCCGTCCCGAAGCATCAGCGAAGTAAGACAGGGCTGGGAAAGCCATCCCGTCGCTGAGCCCCGCGACGGCGGCCGTACGGGTTTCCAATCGGCCGCTCAGAGATTGAAAAAGACAGAAGGCGCGCCGCGTGCACAGACAGTTAGTTAATGGAAACCCTGTAAATCGGTTTTAAGTGCACCCAGGACGGAGGGGGAGGAAAGTGTAGGTGGTGATGATGGGGGATGGGGCTGGGTGGGGTGGGGTCGGTCACACTTCCTTGCAGTCCTGCAAATCAGAGTCTCATCCCTCCCATTGTTCTTAATTTAGGAAAATAAATTCATTAAAGAAAATCGCAAGGATAGGGAAACCCGAGCTCCCCAGCCCGCCCCAAGCAGAGGAGTGCGCGGCTTCCCTTGGCAGAGAACCCGGCTGCGGCTGTCCCCCTCCCCGCTTCCTCCCTCTTACCCCCCACCCCCCGCATCCCTCCCCCTTCCCCGGCGGGGCATTGCTACTACGGGGATCGCCACCTCACGCCGAAGGAATGCTGGAAGTATGCACACGTTCCCAAAAGTAGACCTCCTTCACCGCCGGAGGAGCATACATCACCCCGTGGCAGCCGTCCACCTTCTCAGGCGTTTCGTAACCGAGTAAACTGAGAGCTGGGAACAGCCCTCTATTAAGTAGCCCGCGGCGCGGAGCCTCTTCCCACTCGGCCCAGGCGAGCCGTCGCAGACGCGTCCGCGCGCGGCAGCTGCGGTGCCGGGCCGTCTCCGCGCGTCCTGCCGCGCCGGCGGCTCCTGCCGGGACCCTCCAGCACCGCGCAGCCTCGGGGCCCTGCGGCCGTCCGGCCCCCCGCGGCCGCCAGGCGCTCCCGCAGCGCAGCGCCGACCGCCGCGGCGTGCGCGGGCTCGCGCCGAGCGCAGGCGCGTACGGCGCCGGGAAGCCGCTGTCGCCGCCGCTACCTCGGTCACCCCCGCCTCAGGTCGGTCCGGCTTCTAGTCCTTCTCCCTTACCGCGTCCCTCACAAACGTCACTAGGGACCCTTGCTTCTAGCCTGTCCCCTGCGCTGCCCTGCGTCCTTGGGGACCCCGCGCCAGAGAACCGTTTGGACTCGTCAGAGGGGAGATTTGCCGGGTACCCTGCGGTCCTGAGATTCTTTTTATCTTTGAGGGAAAAAGGATTGTAGCTTTTCCTACCAGTTGGTGCAGGGCGGTTGCGTGTGCGTAAAGCACCCTGCTCAACGTTTCTGTTTGTGGAGGGATTGCGTCTATAGATGCTGTCGATTTCGAGGAAGGGTGGCCCAGGTTCTGCGGCCACCGGCCCCTCGTGCTCTCCTGGTCGGAGCTTTCCCGGGGGTGCGGTGGTGCACCCCAGCGCTGGGAAGGTATTTTAGTGACGCATGGTGCGGAATTCTTTGGAGGGCCGTCCGAGTGCTCTGCAGCCCATCGAGGCTGCGCGGGTGTGTGCGGCATCTTGAGACAGATTCCTCGTCGAGTGTTCTGACTCTTTTGCGTTTCGGTGGATCTGCGATGGTGGGTTAATCCAGCTCTAGGGAGACTCAGGCTTGGCCGACTTCCTCAACTTCTTGAGGAAAGCTCGCCCCTCCCGACCTCTTCCCGACTACCTCGGTCGAGGGGTCCGTGGGACCTTTGAAGTTTCCACCCAAATCCTAGGTAGTGTAAAGATCAGAGAGCTTGGGGCGCCAGGTTCATTTATGGGGCGGGGACGCGAAGACAGGGACCAAAAGAGGTACCCCAAATCGAGTGTCCCTGGGCACCTTCGGGTGACCCTTTCGAGGCATTCCAGGACCCCTTTTCTGTCCCCCATCCCGCCTCAGCGTGGACTACGGAACCTAAAGAATGCAGGAGCACAGGGGAAGGATGGAGCAAGAAAGGAAATGAGTACTAAACTTGCCCTTGGCTAACTAATGTCAAGGTCGCAGTGGGTCACATAGGTAGGTGACGCGCACGGGATCTGGAGGAACCCCGTGGGTGAGGGGAGGTATGATTTTCTTTTTTAACTGTACTCGGGAGTTACAGAATTGGTCTTTTCCAGGCGGCTGGGGGGAGGGGGAGTTGGTGGAAGGAGACCAATCCCTTAAGACCTCTCCCCCCTCCTCTCCCCCCCCCCTCCCGCGCGCTCTCTCCTCCACAACTGACTCATTTTCATTCATGAGGGTGAAGTGAGGGAATCCTTGCGGACACGTAGGGGCGGCCGCTTTCAGACATTTATGTCTGAGAATACTCAATGAAGCATTGAGCTAAGCATTCACATAAATGTTTTGGCTAAAAGGAGACAAAACTTTTTTTTTAAACATATGGACAGGATGCCTGCCGGGCTGGTAGAGCTGACTGTACGTTCCGATATCCCGACGCGACGTGATTCATTCTTGCCGCTGAGTCAGGCAGCCAATAGGTGGCGCTCTAGACCCGGGCAAAAGCGCTTCCACTACTGGGGGTTTTTTGTGCCGAGTTTAGGGGTTTAAAAAAAAAAAAGTCTGAGCGCAGGGTTTTGATGGGTAGATTGTCAGCCTTTAAGTTTTCGCGAGCACGACTGCCAACTGAGTTGGAAATTATTGTAGCAAAGTTAAGGGCCAGCTGATGGGAACAATGGTCAGTCTCACCTCCTGCTTTTCTCTGAGGGTAGAAAAAGGTTACAAGTGTCACACAGCTGTTAATTAGGAAGAAGGAGATTGCTGGAGTCCTTGAATCTTCCGAGGAGCGCCAACATTTTAATCTTGGCCTCATAAAAAGGAGCTCTGGGCAATTTGGCACGCCTGCTCATCAGACATTTAAAATGCAATTTACACTCAGGCCGAGGAAAGATGCCCTAATACATTGTGCCAATAATTTGGAAGGGCATGGTTGGAGCTTGTCAGTTTCTTTTCTCAAAGAGGGCTCGACCTTTGGTTCATTTTTGGATTCCCAAACAGGACTTCGTTTTTCAAGCAGCCTTGTCTGTTGCCTTACAATAATTTATGTACTTCACAGTCAACTTTCTTTTTATGTCTTGCCTCTGGCAACTTCCCAGTTCAGTTCATTGCTAGTAGCTTTTGTCTCTGGATTGGGCCTTAGAATATTTAGAAGATTCCCTACCGCCAACATAGTTTAAGCACCTACCATGTGCTGGGAATCACAAAAGATCAATAAGAATCTTTGTCGTTAAGGCATTAATAAACTAGTTACAGAATCAAGAAAAATCAGAATAGAATGTATTCTATGGAGGACATATCCTTGTATTCCTCTGGAATAAGTGGACAGTTAAATGAAAATATTAATTATTATTGAGAACTTTTATAAAAAGTATCTTGGGAAAACAGACAAGAGTGTTTTGTCTCTTCTATTGCTTGTGTTTTAAAGTTATGTATCTTAGTGTTGTTTTCTCCTCATTTTGGATAAAGGATTTATCAGATGTGAAGAGAACACAGCTAGCAGTAGGGTCAGGTTTCAGTTGGGCCTTATATATTTCTGTATAATCCATTTCAGACCTTAAGGAGCTGCATATTGGTAGGCAGAACAAAATGAAGAAAAAAGGAGAGTAAAAGAGGTTTATTATACTTTTCCAAATTACCCTGAGACCACTAAAGTACAGTTACCTAAAGAGTTCAGCAGCTAGGAAAAAGCTGCCAGCCAAATAAAATCCCCAGCTGGAAGAGACATTCAGTTGAGTCAGGGATAAAATGACCTCTGAATTAGCCATCACCAAGGCAGGATGAAGTCATGTGGGGCCTGGTAAGGCCGTCACCCCGGGATGCTAAGCAGGACCAACCTCCAGGAAAACAGGACCCTCTTTAAACTTGAAATTCCTCTTAGTGCCATGATTAAACTGCAGTAGATGAACTTGACCTCCACTGCTCCACAATAGGCCCATTATATGCTAGGCTGGGCCCTGCGGTTATTAAGACAGACCTCGTCGGGTCCTGGCCCAGGCCCAGGCTCCACTTCTAACCTGGTTCCAGGCCTGCCCGGACCCGGTTCTGATACGGTCACTGCTTCCTCCCTCAGATCCCTTCATGCGGCTGTGAGCTCGAAGGCAGAGCATGCGGACCAGGCTTCCCCCAGCGCTTGCCGCCCTGGGCGCGGCCCTGCTCCTGTCTTCCATTGAGGCAGAAGGTAAAATGCTCTTCCCCCTCCGTCAGTGACAATGCAGAATTCTAGAAAAGAAAAAAAACAAATCGATCTTGCCACTATTGCTTGCTCTGTTTTCCCTGTACTTCGTGTTTTCTCCGGGTGTTTCTCTCCTCTAAGAGAAACGTCCCCTTCTCCTGAGGTCTGTCCATTTTCCGGCTCTCAGGTCCAGCTCTTTCGTATTCTGTTCAATCCATTCCGTAAGTGCTGTGTGGTCTCCTTGCGCTTGTCCCTGCGGTGTGCTGTCCACACTGCCACCTGCAATGCTGCCTTCCGAGAGGACCGGCCGTCCGGGAGGGGGCGACAGCTGCACCCAGCTCTGAGAACAGAACGCCTCCTGGTGGTACCCAGGAGCCCCGGAGCGCGGGCGCGCTCGCTCGCGTGGCTGTTCACCACCTGGCTCCGGGCTGCGACCTCGGTGTCAGCCTGAAATAAAAGACTCCAACAGTGCCGGCTCCGCGTGTCTGTGTGTTTTGTGGGGAGCGCAGTCGTTAGGCTGACGGTGCAGGCAAATGAGGTGGCAGCCAAACTGCCCAGAGGATGGGTGGCAAGCCGAGATCCGGACCCAGGATGTGTTCCAGTGGGCCAGGGTCACTGCTGTCTGTCCCTGTTTGGTTTTTGGGGCTCGGGGCTGGGAAGAATGTGGTTAGGTCCAGCCCTACGCAATTAGCTTGGATCTGGGCCAAGCTTCCCAACCTAGGAAGCAAGTGGGCGCCAGAGGAACCCGGCTTGGGTGCCTTCTTTCTTCCCTCTAGCATCAGACCTGATGGGACTCTGTCAGGAGCTGGGAGCTGGGTGTCATGGCCCCAAGGTCTGTCAAAACAGCTCCGTGTGGCCCTGCTTGGTAGAAAATGAAGGACCTTTGCTACATTTCAGCCTCACTTTATTCTTTTTGTCGTGTGCCCATTGATGCCCTCATTTCTCAGTATTTACTGAAAAAGTTATTTCTCTATATTAACTCAGTGAGAGCTTTTGTGTTCCCTCAGTTATCATTCGAGACTTGACAAACTAGAATTATTGCTCTGCAAGACAAATCGGGTTATACCAGAACAGACATCTTATTTATTTTTTAATTTTTTTTTCAATAAAAAATGCCCCTGATGGGGTTAAGGGAGAAAAGACATGCATGGGGCAGCTGTGGGGGTCTAAGAGTGGGTTGTGCTTTTTTAGAGGCTGTGGGAAAGTAGAGCTGTTTCATGACAACAAGATTTTCAGTAACTTTCTCTTGTGTTTGGTTTTTGACTTCAGGACTACAGGTACGGAAAAATTAAGATTAGGAAAAACAAAGAGGCTCCAAAATGGATGGCCTGCTTAGAAAAGTGACAGAAACTTGCTGTTCTTCTTATCTAACTGATGCTGTGTGAATGTAGAGGCTTTTCAGAGTGGCCTCTGGTGAAGTAATACTCGGATGAGGTTGCCTTTAATGTTCCTTTCTATGTCGTTGTTAGGAAGGAATTTTATTTGAGGAACTTCTGGAAGCCCTACTAAAGATATTTTTAGATAATTCAGTGAAGTGGTCTATTTATTGCTCATTAAGAAAATAGTTATTTGAAAATCAGAAAGATTTGAGAATTCTGAGGAAAAAAATTAGGTTGGAAATGATGTAAGTGGAAAAAATCAATTCTCACTTGGACAATGGCTGGTTAGCAAAGTGCAGTTAAAAAGAACATTTTAACATTGTGTATCAACTGTGCTCAACAACAACAACAAAAGAGCATTTTACTATCTACATTACCAATGATTTCTGTATTTCTCACATTTTGTCTTTTTAATTTGGTACAGCTCTTTCTTTTGCTTTCCTAAGCTATCTTTCTTGACCTCTTTAGGTCAGCCTTTAATAATTATATTTTAATGGGATTGATTTTTTTTGCCTTATTTTTTAGTTTGGTACTGTCAGATAGAAAGATATTATAAGCCACAAATGTAACTTAAAATTTTCTGGTTGCCACACTAAAATAAGAAAAAGAAACATAAGAAATTACTCCTTATCATATATTTAACTTAATATATCCACTATTATCACTTTAACATGTAATCAATATAAAGATTATTAGTGAGATATTTTACAATTTTGTACTAAGTCTTTGAAATTGGGTGTGTATGTTACACTTGCAGTTCATTTCATTTTGAATCGGCCATATTTCAAGTGCTTGCTGGCCACATGTGGCTCCCATACTGGACAGCACAGCTTGGTGTTATCTACCAACTAAGTGGTCCCACGAGCCTGTGAAGAGCTAACAAAATCTGTGGCCAAAACCCTTCTGGGAACGATGGCTGAAAAGAGAATTTCTTGGAAATGATGGCTGGAAAGAGAACTTCTTGGAAATATAGGGGCACGTTTTAAAATTTGAACTGGCATCCCCATTTCCTGCCTTGTTTTGACCTCAGTTGTGAAATGGCCATAATTGCTTTTCTTTCCCTTTTACAGGGCATACTTTTTTAAAAAATGTTTTTATTTATTTCTGAGGGAGGGAGAGAGAGAGAGAGAGACAGCTGAGCAGGGGAGGGTCAGAGAGAGGGAGACACAGAATCTGAAGCAGGCTCCAGGCTCTGAGCTGTCAGCACAGAGCTCGATGCAGGGCTGGAACCCATGAACTGTGAGATCATGACCTGAGCCGGAGTCAGCCGCTCGACTGACTGAGCCACCGAGGAGCCCCTTACAGCGCATACTTGAACTGTTGTAGTCATATTATTTTTCTTTTTATTTTCAAATGTTTATTTATTTATTTTTTAAAAATGTTTTATTTATTTCTAGGAGAGATAGAGAGAGACAGCGTGAGCAGGGGAGGGTCAGAGAGAGAGGGAGTCACAGACTGAAGCGGGCTCCAGGCTCTGAGCTGGCAGCACAGAGCCCGACGCGGGGCTTGAACCCACGAACCGCGAGATCATGACCTAAGCGAAAGTTGTACGCTTAACTGACTAAGCCACCCAGGCGCCCCTCAAATGTTTATTTTTGAGAGAGAGAGAGAGAGAGAAAGAGAGACAGCGTGAGTGGGGGAGGGCCAGAGAGAGAAGGAGACACAGAATCCGAAGCAGGCTCCAGGCTCTGAGCTGTCAGCACAAAGCCTGATGCGGGGCTCGAACGCACGAACTGTGAGATCGTGACCTGAGCCGAAGTCAGACGCCTAACCGACTGAGCCAACCAGGTGGCCCAGTCATACTATTTTTCAACCAATTTCTACTTACTTAACTTTTTATATGTTGGAAACAATACTCATTTTTATATTAATTAAAAGGTTTTGGCTTATACTTTTTGTATCTCCTTTTTTTTAAATAATGGTACCACTCTCGTCCTGCTATTTTACTTGTATCTGCTTATACAAGAAACTTTATTTTTCATAACATAGTATTTTATCTTATAGAAATAAGATTAAAATGATCTTTTTTTGCCTTTAGCATTTGTAATATTTAGCGATAGCATAGACTTTATTGGCCTTAAAACTTGGCCTAGAATGTATGCATCATTTTAGGTTCATGTATCATTTGGTTTGTTAATTGTCATTTAGAAAATTTAACATTTCACATTTAAAGGTTAATCAATGTTTCCTGACAATTAGACACCTTTCTAATAATCTAGAATTCAAGATGAACACACCTTGTGAAAAACAGTGTTTTAATTTTAGTAAGTTTGATTTGTATTGATAATTTATGAGGAATAACTGGATATTATCAATTCAGCAGTGAGTTGAGGCCGTAAGCTTTAACTGTCTTGTGTCAAGGTTAAGAGGCTGATTGATATACATATATATTTATAATTCTATGTCTGTATGTATCTGATAATCCCGTGTCATAAAACAGACATTTTGGACTACAGAGGAACTAACTGATCATTGATTCTAATTCTCTCATTTTCCAAATGAGGAAGACAGGCTGAATAACTCAGCTAATGTGGTTACTTTAGGACAAGGTATAGATGAGACCCAGGTTTTCTCATCCTGGTTTAATTCTAGTTTGCCTACACTGTGCTTTTTTCTTGCTTGAAAACTGGTCAACCTAATTTAAGGAAGGAACACATTCTATAATGTGTAAGGAATAATCCATCACTTGTTTGAAATAGTAAGTTTTCAACTTTTTATTTTTGGTATCTTATAAACACAAATGAAATGAATAGATCGTGGCAAAGATCATTAAACATACATTAGCCTTGGAGGGAAAATATAAATAAATGCCAATTGCAGAGAGTAAAACCACTCTTTGCATACTTTTAAAGGTTTTTGCCATTAGGGCAGTATCCTTTTTCAGTGTGGTTATCACAAAGACCAGGCTAAAGGTCTTACTAGTTCATCAAGATGATATTTCAGTAGATTGTTCTGAAATTCTGCTTTACCTTTAACATATTTTATATGTTACCAAAACTTATTAGACTATCTCCTCCTACCTGTCCATCTTTCCATCCATTCATTCATCTCTGTAGAGTTGGTAAACTCTTGGACATATCTTCCTTTTGGTTGCCATAATAAAAAATAATTTTTAAATTATATCTTAAGCTAGATTCTTTAGTTTTAAACAAAGTGTGTAAAGTTAATCTGTCAAATTCTATCTATATCTGAATCGAAAATATCTGAATACCACATATTTATTATTGAATAGGCATCAAATAATGCTTTTTTATAGACTTGAAAAATATATAGGTATATATATTAATAGTCACCTGTGTACAAAGATTGCATTTTAAATTTAGTTGTCCACTCAAATATTTTCTGTTCTTTACATTCAATCCAGTATGGTAGAAAATTGTGCACTCTGGAGTCAGACTATAGGACCAAAGGTTTGCTGCTTTTTAGTTGTGTTAACCTCATTAAATTTCACTGACTCACCTGTGAAACAGGGGTAATAGGGCACATTATGCTGGATTGTCATGAGAAGAAAAAACAGACAACATATAAAGTGACTTGTATTCTGCCTATTGCATAGCAAACACTCAGAAAACACCAGCTATTATTATCATTCCTACAGAGTCCTAATTCTGCCAATTCGTGAAACAAAAATATCACCAGGATGCAGTTTGCATAGCACTGCTTATTGGTAACAGAAAGCATTATTCATAAATGGGAAATTAAACTACTAGAGTTCTCAATGCTTAAAATTTTAGTCTTTTTATTATCAGTATTCAGGTTTTTGGAATATATATATGATTGCTATATTACTTATGTATAACTTAAGTTCTATTTCTCTTGGTTCAGAGTCTCATTCTGTGCAACTATGGTTCTTTGCCTTCATAATCCCTATGCAGGTAGCTCATATCTGAAATAGTCTAGCATCTGCATTGATTTAGGGAATATAGACAACTGCCTGTGACAATGCAGGGGCAGTTGTGAATTATTTTTATACAAAAGATTTTCAAAATTAATGAAAATACATTTTGCATTGATTCAAGTTGATGTGGGTCCATATACCAGCTTTACTATCTTTTTTTTTTTTCTTTTTTGCAAAACAAACAAACAAAAATGTATAAATGGACTGGCAAGGCTGAAAGGTTTCACGTGTGATCAAAGTGGCAGGAGAAAAGCAGAGTCGGCTCTCTGAAGCTATATAGTACACATGCTAGCCGGCCATTCTTTCGATTCCCAAGTACCACATCTGAATTTCTATGAACACCTTAAA
This sequence comes from Proteles cristata cristata, assembly GCA_017311185.1. Classification (NCBI taxonomy): domain Eukaryota; kingdom Metazoa; phylum Chordata; class Mammalia; order Carnivora; family Hyaenidae; genus Proteles; species Proteles cristata. The sequence continues at coordinate 245,685 of JAESUZ010000047.1, read as the reverse complement.
ATCCTCTAAAATGTTAAAGACTTTTCCCAACAGTCAATTTTTCAGTTTTTCTGGAATCCTGGTCATTTGGAAATCAACAAGGTGGGCCGCTGCTGCCCTTCAGCAGTCTTAACCTAATGTCTGCTGCTTCAGGTCAATTTCCCTGCAAGGTTGGTGGTACTGTTTTTCCATGTACTGATTTTTTTTTAAAAGCATGCTCAGGCCAGTTGTGTCTGCCTTTGCATTAAATTTGTCCTGAGCCATTGCTACTGGAACAATATTTTATAATGATATTCTTAATACCTCTTGTTGTATTAACATTTGTTGCATGCTTGTTATACTAGGCGATGACTACAGCTAAACCTTGCAATATGATTACAGACAGCAGAATGTTGAATAATTAAACCATGCATGTAGATTAATAGTCTAATCTCACTGCCTGTGTATGGATAGTAAGAAAATAACATTCATTCCATTGCTAGCATATCCAATAAAAATAAAAAGCCATCACCTACAGCTGGAAGCAGCAGTTCATTAAAGCAAATGTTTGCTTATTTTGTTTTATTTCCATTAAAATGTGCTATTAATATTATACAAATCCCTAACCCCAGTTAAATTCTATGACTCATGTCTCAAAGCTACTACTGTATTTCAATTGACCTCTATGAAAACCTAAAAAGAGATTGTAACTCTCCAAAACAGATGCAAAACTTCTGACTCACAAGGAATACTTTCAGACTTAAACACTTTAAGAAGAGTATGGCTGGAAGTCATCTTACTTGGTTGACCTCCCTCAAGAGTAGTAATTTATAATGCATTGACCATGCACTGACAGTGAGTCAGTACAATGCTGCATGATGAGGCATGAACATGGCAGAGAGAATATCATTATAAAATATTTCTGAAACGTCTTTGTGTAATGACTATTGTACATGGAGGCTTTTGTTCATTGTGGGAAACTAAAAGCAAGTCAACATTTCATTGACACATGCATGAAGCTATATAGTTCTGTATGTAAACTATTTCTTTCTGTACTTTTCAATTATTCCTGTCATTGACTTCTCCAAGTTTTTATGCACAGTCATGTCTTCAGATTGCTGATCCTTCTTCACTGTTTTCTTTAAGTTCTATAAATAAATGTCCATAAATATACATTGATGTTGTCTTTTCATAATTAACCATTGTTTTGTAAAGGACCATACTGGCATTTTAATCTAAAATGCCACTTCTAGTATGGAGTATACCTGCTGCAAAGGAAAATAACAGTGTTGGTTTACACCTTGCAAACATACAGCATAGTGGTGTAAACAGGCAGAATATTAGTTTTATAAACATCTGTATATTATGTTTTATATATTTAAAAATTATTAACATCCCTCATTACTATTTTGAATATTTGTCTATGTGAATATGAATATACATTTAAATGTATATTTCCTTGTGCAACATAACTGCTAAATTTCCCATGATTTCTCCCTTTCATTAAAATACATATTTCATCTCTGCACAGATTGAGATTTATCAATCAAAAATTAATAACAAGACAATGATGCAGAGAACGAACAAAAAACATCATTGATTCTTTTCCGCATTATGGAAAAAAAGTACTATGTCAATGTTCTAAATTAACTTCTATGGTTACAAGCAGGTTGTGATTTGGCATGCTTATTCAAAATGCACTCAGCATGTATTAGATTCCTTTAATTGTTATGTGAATTGTTTGCATATGTGGTTATTATATGTGATTTCATTGTACTTGTATGTACTTGTATCCAAACATGTTTCTATTTTGCTTGATTTTGCTGGCCATTCTTGGATGACCTAGCAACTCAAGAGTCAAAAGTGTTTTGTGCTGTCTTCTGTAATATGTATACTCTCTGATGTTTTGTCATATCTTGTCAGCTTTTAATTTTATTCTTATCCAACAAGATATCTTCTATATTTGTTGGAAACAAATTTATGCAAAGACAATTTTAGTAAGCTTTGCTTGACACAATTCTTTATTGATTAAATTGACCATTTTGTGACATTGGAAGATGTAATTGATATCACCTCTCTCTTTTGCAGTTGACCCACCTTCAGACTTGAATTTTAAAATAAAAGATGAAAATACTGTTCATATGTCATGGGCAAAACCAGCTGATCCAATTGTGGGTTACAGAATAACAGTGGACTCTACAACAGGTAAGTTTTGAGATATTGGGTTTTAAAACAGAGACATGAAAGCTGATATAGTCCAGTCTTCTCCCTACCTTCCATTTCATTAGGAGAAAGCTGAAATTTAGAAAACCTTAGGGATTTACCCAATGTCACCAGATATTTGGTGGACTCAGGTCTCCAGATTTCGAGCTTAGTACACTCTGTTATATTTTTGTAGTGTTGAACTTTATTACATGGTTTGCTCTGCTAAGCTGTTGTTATTAAAAGTGGACTTTTTTTTTTTTTTTTTTACCTGAGCAGAATATTGCTGGTAATCTTTCATTTTATAAAGTAGACTCTCACTTCTTGATATTTTTCTTGAATTAGTATTTTTAACATTTAAATTATCAAGTGATGAAGTGAGTTGTTATGCCTTACCCAGTGTCCTATACATATGAGTACTCAGGAAACATTCTCCTGGAATGATGTTGAGCTCCCATGATGGAAGACAAGCATTTACTTTGGCCAAGTGGATTCCGTAGATCCAAGACGAAGAGTCTTTAAAAAAACAAACAAAAACTTGTTTGGGTTGTTCTCAAGAGTTTTCTTTAGTGTTCACGATGTTGCCCAAGTGTGGGGAACTAATCTCTATTGATTAGCTCTTAGTTATAACATGGAATGGAAAAATAACCATTTCCATTAACACTGGCCAGGAGACAGGAAGAAGTCATGTCTGGCTGAGAGTAGAGATGGATGATGTTGATATAATTTATCATGAAAGCTGTATTTATATATTTAAGTTTTCTAAAAATACTAATAATTTTAAATGCCAATTTCAAGGAATTGGGATTTTTTAAAAATTTGATGTGAGAACTTAACAAGGGATCAAAAATTTACTTTTTCCTTTTTGAATCTTTTCTCCCCAAATAATCTTGGGGTTAACTAATTCACTCATTCCAAAGCAAAAAGTCAGTTGAAAAACAGCCCTATCAGTGTTCATATGTTGGAAATTACTGACTCCTATACTCCCCAAACTGTCACTGAGAACACCCAACCCACCACAGCCGGGTTGTCTTGTCCTGTGGGGGCCCTGGTCGGTTCTGCATGCGCTACACAAAAACCAGGAATGTTTTCAAGGTTTTATTTTACCTATTACCTTTATTGATTATTTATCCTTTGATGAAAATTTAATACAATTAAAAATGTACCAGGCACTTAGTGCCTAGGAACTGTTGTTCCTGATTGAATTAAGAATGAACATAATTTGGGGTGCGTGGGTGGCTTAGTCGGTTAAGCGTCCCACTTTCGCTTAGGTCATGATCTCACGGTTCATGGGTTCGAGCCCCCCGTCGGGCTCTGTGCTGACTGCCAGCTTAGAGCCTGGAGCCTATTTTGGAGTCTGTATCTCCCTCTCTCTCTGACCCTCCCCTGCTCACACTGTCTCTCTCTCTCTCCTAGAAATAAAATAAAAATATTTTTTAAAAAATGAACATAATTTATATATAAGTATATATCCAGAACACTGTATTTTGAAATGCTTGACCTAGTTAAGTCAGTTCAGAAGACTATAGTTACCCAGTAATGTATGCACCCATTTGAGTCTGGAGAATGCATTGCTTCCACGCTGACTGCTTCCCACTACAGCTTAATTTTAACCCATGATGTTGTCCTTGAGTTGATTTTAATCCCCTATTTGCCTTTCTTCACTTTCCTCCAGCATACAATTTAAAATTAAATTATTTTTTTGGTCTCATTTATGAAATAATTTTGTTATCTGCCATTACCCCTAAGAAACAATGGGAGATTTTGGTTTGATATTCTGGTATATCTTTATTCCAGAGGAATCTTTGAGTCTTCAAACAAATATTGAATATGATTATAGTAAGTAAGGGTGATACCAGTCCATTTAATTGAATTTCAAAGTTCTAGTTTTAGAAGACAGAAGAAGATAATGTTTGGATGTTCTGAAAAAAATGTTTATTTAATTTTTAGATTTTGAGTATATCTGGGAATTACATTATATTGTGTCATTGTTATATGTGAAAAAATATTCTATTACATTCATATTTTCCTTTCTATATTTCCAGATGGGCCCAGTAAAGAATTTACACTTGCAGCTAGTACCACTGAAACATTATTAAAAGACCTTATACCTGAAATAGAGTATGTGGTGACAATCACTTCATATGATGAAGTAGAAGAAAGTGTACCAGTTATAGGACAATTAACAAGTAAGCATACATATAAAGTACTTTTAGCCTTTTTTATTATGCAGAAGATTTCTCCAACTTTCAGATTTAATCCGTTATGCAGAGTTATTTTGTATCAGTATTAACTATTCTTTCTATGATCATAGTCCTTAGTCAATGTTAATAATTCATTCCTGATTTATAACCCTGGTCTCTGGAAGCAGCAGGAGTGTTATGAATGAAAACTATTAAAAACATTAAACTTTGCCAGGCAGCAACATTAATGTCTTTTTGAAGAACATCGAAAATCTCACTAAAAATAGTTTATTTGTAAGGCAATGCTTATTTGGCAGCAGTCTCTGAGCAGCTGGGCATGGACCATACATTTGAAGGACAGTGGGGTAGGGACATCTGGGTGGCTCAGTTGGTTGAGTGTCCGACTCTTGATTTTTGCTCAGGTCATGATCTCTCTCAGTTGGTGAGATTGAGCGCTGTGTCAGGCTCTGTGCTGACAGTGTGGAGTCGGCTTGGGTTTCTCTCTCTCTGCCCCTTCTCCACTCTCTCTCTCTCAAAAATAACTAAATAAACACTGAAAGACAGTGGTGGAAAACAATATAGTTATTTTTAAAGGAAATATTTGTATGGGTTCGTTTCTTTTTGTAACAGTCAGGTTTTGATTCAGTTCAAACAGGTGGTCCAACAAAGCCAGGAGAGAAGAAACCTGGAAAACCAGAGATTCAGAGTAAGTATTTCCCTTAATGTTTTTGCTTGAATTTATAGAAGTCATAAATGTAATATAAAGGAGATGTTCCAAACTATGTACATAGTTTAATTTTATTCCTATGTTAATTTCTATAGGTGTTATCTAGAACAAATACAGACAACATAATAGAAATATATGACTAAATAGTTATATTACCTTACATTTTGGGTTTCTAGTCAGTTTTTCATTCTAGTTACTATATATTCATTTTGCTGGGATTTTTTTGAACTGGTGTGTATCCACATTTTTGGGGGAAGGATTTTGGCAGTAGGTAAAAAGCAGATCTTCACTGGACTTAACTAATTTCTCAGAGAGAAGCTGACTGAAATAGGGATATAGAAGAAATATAAGGCTGGAATACAGAGAGATGCCTTCATCATGTTTGAAGAAATTCAGTAGCCATGAAAATATAGTTCTCAGTGTACATATATATTATGCTCATCTCTAGGGCATTTTCATGACTTTAATTGATGGCAGAGTAGCTATTTCCAGTATCTGTGTAAAACATCTTTAGTAATATGTGGGTCTTAACATATCTAAAGAATAACTACACATTTTCCAGAGATGCTGTTGGGGAGGTGGTGTCTGGGAATCAGTGGGGTTAGAGATTGGAGTGGAGTCTTAAGCAGTTTGAAACAACTTCCCAGGTCATTTTGATACATTCTTTCACTACCTCTATTATTATTCTGCCCCCACAAAGAATTGAAGAGGCAAATTAGAAAAGAAAAATGTATGAAAAACATTGTTTACAATTTCCTTTATAATATATAATTAGGAGCCCAACCCCAAACAAAATAAGATACACAGTGATCCTTGGTGCATTTGTAATCAAACAAAAGGAATTTTATTTAGTCTTAGTTTTGCAGTTTCTAGCCTCCTTTGTCTTCTATTGCTTTGTCTGACATACTTGGATGGACCCAGTGCTCATCCCCACAAGGGCCCTCCTCCATTCCCATCTCCCCCTTCCTCCCCCACACCCATCAGTCCTCAGTTTGTTCTCAGCATTCAAGAGTCTCTCATGGTCTGCCTCTCTCCCTTTCGCCCACCATTTCCCCCCTTCTTCTCCCCCATGTTCCTCCGTCAGGTTCCTCCTAATCCTCCTATACGTGCAAACATATGATATTTGTCCTTCTCTGCCTGACTTATTTCGCTAAGCATAGCACCCTCAAGGTCTGGATGGACCTTTTAAGGATTTTCTTGGTCTTCTAATTTACCACCTTTTAAAAGTTGGATATATGAACGAGGATGAATACAAAGTCCCCTTTATCTGGAATTTTTTCCTACATATGACTGTTTATCATACTTCTCATGCCTAATAATCTGAAATTACGTTTGTAGTATGTAGTTATAATGCTAATATTTTCCCCGAGCCATCAATATTTATTCTAAAACAAAGCATTATACTGAATATTGAGTATTCAGTAGACTGAAATGGGCCCATTAAATGGTGTGCACAAATTATTTAGGAATGCAGCTTGTATTTAGCTTCCAAAATTTTCCAGGACCCTTTCCTTCTCTTCCTAGCCAAATATTTCTTTTATTATCCACCAACTGACTGCAAGGACAAAAACGTCTTCAGAAAATTCACTCAGTGTTGCCTGACGAATACAGATTTTCATGAGAATCAGCCCGTTTCCTTTGTGACCACAAAGAAAAGAATGATAAGATGTTTAGTTATAAAAGCCAATCACTGCATTTCAGTAATTTAAGGATATAATGTGCATTTTTGCTTTTGAATTGTTTTTCTGCTTTTTGTTTTGTAAAAGTAGGTTTTAGACTTCAAATTTAAATACAGTGAAAATTAGGACAATAAGATGTTTTGACTACCTTGTATCATATTTATGCTTGTTTTGACTTGTGTTAGACTTTATTAACCCTCTAGATGAACCCACTGCAAACTTTAGGCAATTACATTGTAAAATGTGGGAGAATTTTATGAGTTTTTCTCTTTTCTTCAACTTACCTGCATCTGCTTGAATGGGACAGGAATTGTTTTGTATTTGTTGCTAAATATCAAGGAATGAAGACACTGTTTACACTCATTTTGTATGTCTCCCAGAGGCTTTGTCTAAGTTTTACTTGGAGAAAAGAGGAAGGATATCATTTATAAAAACAGATAAGTTGATAGCTAAATACTTGTGTCACATGCTCTTGGAGAATAGGTCATGTATCTATTTATCTCTTCTTGCATGATGTCTTATATAGTAATTTGGAGCCATATAGTTTCATAAGTGCATCTTAAATGAAAGCACTGAAAATGCTTCCATATATATGCTATTAAACAATTTTATTCTTTTGTGCATGCCAGTTGAAGACAATGTGAATTTGTTCTGATAACAAAATGATTTAAGGAGACAACAGCTTTTCAATGTTAGTTTGTATTCTTTAAGGATGGAAAGAGTTAATAACACATCAATTAAAAATGTATCCAATGTATTTCAGAATGTTCTGTCAGTGCCTGGACTGATCTGGTGTTCCTTGTGGATGGCTCATGGAGTGTGGGAAGAAATAATTTTAAGTACATTTTAGACTTTATTGCTGCTCTTGTGTCTGCTTTTGACATTGGAGAAGAGAAGACAAGGGTTGGAGTCGTTCAGTACAGCTCTGATACCAGGACTGAATTTAACCTAAGTCAGTACTACCAAAGGGACGAGCTTCTTGCTGCGATTAAAAAAATTCCATACAAAGGTGGCAACACAATGACAGGTGTGTTTTACAGATTTCATTATTGTTTAAAATAAGCGAAACACCTGTTTGGGAAAGAAATTAAGCATCACACAGTTATCATATCCTGAATAAGTTTGAAATTAACCACATAGTTTTTGACTTTGGCAAAATTGTGTAGTGAGAAGGGAGCAAACATGTTTCTTTTTCACTTCAGGGGATGCCATTGATTACTTGATTAAAAACACTTTCACGGAATCTGCTGGAGCAAGAGTTGGCTTTCCTAAAGTGGCGATTATTATTACGGATGGCAAATCCCAGGATGAAGTGGAAATTCCAGCAAGAGAGCTTCGAAATATTGGGGTTGAAGTTTTCTCTTTGGGTAGGTCATGTTTGGCTAATTATTTTCACTTTAGAACTACTTTAATGCTGAATACTTAGGAAGAGGAAAGGTTGATTCGTTAGGGAAGGATGCAGTGTTTACTGCATTTTATAGTGTAGTGTTAAGCCAGGTTATCTTTCAGTAAAAATTCTGCTTATGTGTTTCTCTCCTAGAACTCCCTCAGCCTATGCATTGTGAGGTGATATTCATATATATATCGAATATATATATATATATATATATATATATATATATATATATATATATATATTTTGCCAGCCCTCTGTTTTTCAAAGAATGCTGGGCCAGTGATTCTAATAAAGATCCTCCTTGTATTATCATTAAGTATTTTTTGTGTGTTTCCTATATTACATAATACTTGAGGAATTCAGAGGGTTCCAGCTCATTCAGGACTCTGGAAGAAGAAAGTATTATCTTTACAGATGGCAGGGACAAATGATGGCATGGTTGGGATGAGAGCCCACTCTGTTTCACTAACCATTCATTTTCCCCTTTGGCTGGCCACTTTATGTGAAATTATAAAATGCCTTTGTCATTTGAACAGTTGCACATTCGTTATGAAGCAAACCAATTCTGCTTTTTGACTAAGTAAGGATTTAAAAATGTCTTTACTTGTGAAGGACTGAGAAAGCAAAGAGCTCCCCGAATTCAGCACATTTTTCTTTTCAATATATCTTTGTCCTTTTGTTTTTAAGGCATTAAAGCTGCAGATGCAAAAGAACTCAAACAAATAGCCTCCACGCCTTCATTAAACCATGTTTTCAATGTGGCCAACTTTGATGCAATTGTGGATATTCAGAATGAGATCATCTCCCAGGTGTGCTCAGGTGTTGATGAACAGCTTGGTGAATTGGTTAGTGGAGAAGAAGGTGAGTGAATTGTTCAGTGTTCCCATGTGTTAGCCTTTTCCATTATTTGATGATGTTTGTAGCTTCACAGTAATTCTAAAGGTAGACATGTTTACTCAAATACATCTAGTGATTCTCCAATTGTATATTCCATGTGTATGGTTTTTCAGTAACTCAGCTTCTTGATACGATTTGTTTTGGTCTCCCTCCTCCAGTGGAGCATTACATAAAAATATTTATATCATTATAAAGTTCCCAAAAAATCTTTTTTGGACAAGTCTGACTTGCTCTTTTCCTCTAAGACCATTCTGGTGGGTATGGAGCGTCTGTCCATAATTATGCTATTCAGGTACTTGCTTTCATTGTCTTACACTCTGATTTAAATATTGACAGTCTGGGAGGTCATGTATCTTAGCATTTGGCAACATCAACTAATAAGAACACTGTTTCTATTAAATGGTGAAACAAAAGGGTTTTCTATCATCATTCTCTGCATGTTTTCAAAACTTTAAGAATATTTCTTTTTTTAAAAGGTTTTTTTAAAATTTATTTGAGAGAGAGAGAGAGAGACAGCATGAGCAGGGGAGGGTCAGAGAGAGAGAGGGAGACATAGAATCTGAAACAGGCTCCAGGCTCTGAGCTAGCTGTCTGCATAGAGCCCGACGTGGGGCTCGAACACACAAACAGTGAGATCATGACCTGAACCAAAGTCGGACACCTAACCGACTGAGCCACCCAGGCACCCCAAAACTTCTAAGAATATTTCAAAGATCAGTTTGATCCTTCCACACCTGGAAAATCTTCCCATTTTTATCAGTATTGCTTCTAAAGACACGGGAGAAGGAAAAGACTTTTCAGAAGAGATAAACATCCTTTTGGGCATTAGAAAGTCACAATTTCCATGATTGTTGTCCTCTTAGTCTGAGAATTGACAAGTGATTAAAGATAAGTTCAAAATAGCTACATCTTCAGTCATTAAACTCTTTAATCTCCAAACCTCAAGTATTCTGGCAATGTTCACTGGCCCTGATTCTGTTTTAGAACCCCTTCTCATTACTTCATAGGCTCCAAATCTTCTTTGTTTTCCTGCCTAACGTCTGATTCTTTTGCTCCGTATTATTACAAAATCAATTCCCTCACCCCCACATTTCTCTGGTTAACCTCTCTTTATGTAGTCTTTTCAATACTCTATTTTTTAAAAAATACCTATTATTTATTTTTGGGAGAGCACAAGTGGGGGAGGGGCAGAGAGAGGCGGGCAGAGAATGTGAAGCGGCTTCTGCACTGACAGGCTGACAGCAGAGTGCTCGATGTGGGGCTAGAACTCACACACCATGAGATGATGACCTGAGCCAAAGTCTGATGCCCAACTGTCTGAGCCACCCAGGTGCCCTTTAAGTACTCTGTTTCTTACCTGTCCTCACTGGGGTGCATGTGTGAGACCAAACTTCTGTCCTGTCACTGTTTGAACTCTGCTCCTGTGATGCGCGGGGCTGTATTGCAGGTGTTCACACTGGTCTTCAGGGCCTCTCTCTCTTGCTGCCTTAGCCTGTGACTTTTTTTCCCTGTTCTGTCTCTGCATCACTCAAAAGTTTTGGCCAAACATCCCGATGGCACATCTGTTGCTTCTCCCTGCCCCCCGCTACTTCTTCCTTTTTAGACATCATTTTTATACATATGTATACATACGGAGATATGATTGCCTCTTCCAGGAGGCCATGAGTAAACTTGTGCCTGTTTTATCATCTGCTTCTTACAGGCCGAGATTAAAAAAAAAAATTGGAACTGTACATTCTGGGAAGTTGCTTTCACTGACAAATGTGAATGTGTGAAAATTTGGTCTGAAATATCTTCAAATACTTTGTTACCTGTTAAATACATGACTGTGTTCTATGTTGCATAAGGATAGAAATGTCTTAGATGATTGATATTTCTATGTCAATCTACATGTAAAATGTCGTATCACTCCTGGTGGCATTATGAGCAGAGTTGAACTTTTTTTTTAGCTTGAAATAAGTGGGAATAAAATTGTCTAAGATGATAAGAACTGTCATTTAAGAGCTGCTAAGTCCCTTTTCTTTGCATATTGTAAAATGTCTTTTAAAGATTACATTTTAATCTTTATAATATCATTAAAAGAGAAAAAGAATTAAGTCATTGGTTGAACAAATATTTATTGAGTGCCTACTTTGGTATCTAAGAATAAAGAAAATGAGTAAAATACCAAAATCAGAATGGAAACCTTGGTCCTAGAGAAGAATTAGGCATCAGACATCTTTTTATTAATTTCTTTCCATGACTTTCTTTTCCCCTAATTTTCTCAGTTCCCTGATTAAAAATCAGGCACTGAGCCTGTTTTGGTTTGGATAGGTACAGGTGAAAGTGAAGAGTTGGGATTGGGCAACTCTTCCTGATGCCCTCACGATTAATTCGAAAAAGGAGACTCAAATGTCCAAACCTAAGGTTTGCATTTCTCTGTTTTTAATCACTGTTCTACTTCTTACTCTTTAGTTATTGAACCTCCTACAAATCTGATTGCCACGGAAGTGTCATCAAAATACATTAAGCTAAGTTGGAGTCCATCTCCTAGCCCAGTGACTGGCTATAAAGTCCTCCTTACACCAATGACCATTGGAAGCCGACAGCATGCTCTGAGTGTAGGGCCTCAGACCACCACACTCAGTGTTCGTGACCTCTCAGCAGACACAGAATACCAGATCAGTGTTTCTGCCATGAAGGGACTGACATCCAGTGAACCTGTTTCAATAATGGAGAAGACTCAGCCCATGAAAGTTCAAGTGGGTAAGTTCTTGGGTGTACCATTGGGTTTGGAATATGTGATGGTCCATTTGACAGGATGCCTTCCTGGTTCAGGTTTAGTTTTAAACAAAACATTTGCAATGTTTTCTTTTAAATAAATGTGCTTACTAAGAAAATCAGATATCTATATTTTAATGACTAAATTATATTTGTTGAACTTTAATGGGCTTTCTTTCTTTTTACAGAATGCTCACGTGGTGTGGATATAAAAGCTGATATTGTGTTTTTGGTTGATGGTTCCTATAGCATTGGGATTGCAAACTTTGTTAAAGTTAGAGCCTTTCTGGAAGTTCTCGTAAAAAGTTTTGAGATCTCACCAAATAGGGTACAGATAAGTCTTGTCCAGTACAGCCGGGATCCTCATACTGAGTTCACTCTGAAAAAATTCAACAAAGTTGAAGATATAATTGAAGCAATAAACACCTTCCCCTACAGAGGAGGATCTACAAACACTGGGAAAGCAATGACCTATGTCAGAGAGAAAATATTTGTGCCTAGCAAGGGCTCAAGAGGCAACGTACCAAAGGTCATGATTCTTATCACTGATGGGAAATCTTCAGATGCTTTCAGAGATCCTGCTATAAAACTAAGGAATTCAGATGTAGAAATCTTTGCAGTTGGTGTAAAGGATGCTGTTCGCTCAGAATTAGAAGCTATTGCCTCTCCTCCTGCTGAGACCCATGTGTTCACGGTGGAAGATTTTGATGCTTTTCAGAGAATATCTTTTGAACTCACACAGTCAATCTGCCTTAGAATTGAGCAAGAATTGGCAGCTATAAAGAAAAAAGGTTAGTAGACTCTGTAGGGTCAAAGTTATCTCTTTATGAACACAGCATTTTTGGTTATAAAATTGTGGATAATATGCCTCTTTGATTCTTTTTATGAACTAGAAAAAGTAATTTTGCTGCCTTATAGAAATCTTTTGCACTTAGTTTATTTAGCTCTGAGATAAGACTTTCTTTTGGGTATGGATCATGTATTTATTGACGAAAAAGCATTTACCATGAGTCATGAGATGTTTTCGATCCTAGATCCTTAAGCATGGCTGGGTACCAGCTGTATCACACCTATTTGTCATATTCAATTCAACAACCACTAGTTGAATGTCTACTATGTGCTAGATGGTGAGCCAAGTCGTTTGAATCAAAGGTGACTAGAACAGAGTCCCAAACCTTTGAATTCTTCTTATGCATTCCCTTTCCTGGGCAAATTTTGGGCATTATTCCTCACAGCTGGAATTCCCTACCCTCTTTTCTTCATTCGTTCAGATCCTATTTTTGTTATTTTGTTTAAAAAAATTTTTTTTAATGTTCATTTATTATTGACAGGGAGTAACACAGCACGAGTGTGGGAGGGGCAGAGAGAGAGAGGGAGACACAGAATCTGAAGCAGGCTCCTGGCTCTGAGCTGTGAGCATAGAGCCTGACACAGGCCTTGAACCCGTGAACTGTGAGATCATGGCCTGAGCCGAAGTTGGATTCTTAACCGACTGAGCCACCCAGGCACCTCTCAGATCCTATTTTTGAACATTCAGTTAAAAGTCCCATTTCTTTCATCAAGGCTTCCTTAACTGCTCTAGTGCTGGGACACCTAGTCTCACTTCCAGTCATTCAGCGTTCATAGGTACTGCTCTGTTTTGTTAATAACATCACATTCTCCTGTCTTTCCAGTTCGATTGTTTGTTCCTTGAGAACAGCAGTGTGCCTTCAATGTTGGCTCTTCCTATGATTCAGTTTAATGGATGCTGTTTTGTTAGGAAAAATCCCTTAATTATAACCTTGAAATATCTGTCTACCACCAAAAGTTAATATCCAATTACAAAGGATGAATGGGAAAACATGGATGGTTCATTTTAGTTCTGTTATAGTTTAAATATTCCAGTTGTAGGTAGGACCATTCCATTACTGCTTTGTGTTTAGAAACTCAATTCAAATTCAGTTTTATTTTTTTATTATTTTTATTTTTTATTTTTAAAGTTTACTTATTTATTTTGAGAGAGAGAGCATGCACATATGAGTGTGGGAGGGGCAGAGAGAGACACAGGGAGAGACAACCCCATGTAGGCTCCATGCTGTCATCACAGAGCCCGTCGTGGGGCTTGATCCCATGAACTGTGACATCATGACCTGAGCTGAAATCAAGAATCGGTCACTTAAATGACTGAGTCACTCAGGTGCCCCCAAGTTCAATTTTAATTAGTCATTTAAACAGTGTAACGTAGTATTATGAATGGTCAAGACAAATGATCAGGACCTCCTTGTAGGGCTGTAAGTGGTCATGTGTGGCATATTCACTCAGTATATTTGCGTCAATGACTATTCTTCCAATGAAGATAAGCCAATGAGGAAAAATAATCATTAGGTCCAATTTAGCTTTATAGATTTAAATATTTTAAACTCTGTCCCCTTTTTTTTAATAGCTTATGTACCTCCAAAGGATCTTAGTTTTTCTGAGGTGACATCTTACAGTTTCAAAACTAACTGGTCTCCTGCTGGAGAAAATGTGTTTTCATACCACATCACCTACAAGGAAGCTGCAGCGGATGATGAGGTCACAGTGGTGGAACCAGCATCGAGCACCAGCGTTGTTCTCAACAACTTGAAGCCAGAGACTCTGTACTTAGTCAATGTAACTGCAGAGTATGAGGATGGCTTCAGCATTCCCTTAGCTGGAGAAGAGACCACCGCGGAAGGTGAGATGGGTTTTCTGACCCTGTTTCCCCAAAACTAGCAATTTATTGTAGAACCAAATTATAGTTTGAAATAACCATCCACGCTGTAGTTCAGAATGGTGAATGCCTTTGTAAGATTCAGCCTCTATGAAGTACAGCTATTCATACACCCTTTTAAAAAATGAAAAAAATTTTATTTAGAAAGATCCTAGATTTATTTAAATGAATTTGAGGTTAAGAGATATAGAGAACTGTTAATAATTATGGAATTAACTCTCAAAATACTACTTATCCAGATTTTTCTGTCCCATATTTCAGCAGTGTTATGTTCAAATATTTTTGAATTTTATTTGCTTTACCTATGGATGTGATGGCAAATGTATTACCAAATGCTTTTTCTTTATAGAAATCGCACATAACATAAAATTACCATTCTAAATGCACATTTCAGTGGCAGTTAGTAACCTTATATTATTCACCTACTATTACCACCATGTGTTCCCTGAATTTTTTTTTTATCTTGCGAAACTAAAACTCCGCATCCATTAAAAAATGAAAAAAATTCTCCATTCCTTTCCCCACTGCCCCGGGCAACCACCATTCTATTTTCTGTTTCTATGAATTTGACTAGTCTAGGTACCTCATAGGCATAGAATCATACAGTATTTGACCTTTTTTGTTTGGCTTATTTTACTTAGCATAATGTCCTCAAGGTTCATTCATTTTGTACCATGTGTCAGAATATCCTTTCTTTGTACGGCTGAAAGAAATTCCATTGTATGTATAAACCATTGTATGTATATACCATTGTATGAAACACCACTTTATTTTTTTAAGATTTTTAAAAATGTTTTTATTTAATTCTGGAGAGAAAGACAGCGTGAGCAGGGAAGGGTCAGTGAGAGAGAGAGATACAGAATCTAAAGCAGACTCCAGGCTCTGAGTTAGCTGTCAATACAGAGCCCAATGCGGGGCTCGAACCCACGAATGGTGAGATCATGACCTGAGCTGAAGTCAGATGCTTAACCGACTGAGCCACCCAGGTGCTCCAAAACACCACTTTTTGATTATCCATTCACCCATGGGTCGCTTCCACCTTTTAGCTATTATAAATAATGCTGCTAAGGACGTGGGTGTACAAATTTTACCAAATGTTTCAAGCAGTGTTTGTTTAGGTATGTCTTTTTTTCTGGATACAGTTGGGTACTTTCTGTTACACTTCACTACATTGGATATTCAAAGGGTATCAAAGAACCTGGCCATGAGAAGACAATTGCCTAGAAGACTAGGCAGTTACTCTTTAAGATAAATATCACAAATATTAAAAGATATGTCTGTTGTTCTCTATTTTTATTGGTGATAAGTGAAGAAGCTGAAACAGCTGCATGAGGAAATTAAGATGGTTACAAAGAAGTTATTTGCTAACAGAGAAGGCATATATTGGCATACCTTGCTGATAAAAGCTAATCTTTTTTCTCTGAAGGATTTTTCAAATAAGATTGCTATTTTCTTTCTGTGCATGGTTTGGATAAATTTCTGTGTGAAGGCCAGCAAATAAAATAATGGCCTAAGATGACTTCTTTTCTTATGATTTTTGTGTTGAGTAATACTGAAATCCATACTTAGATATTTCTGATTTCTGATAATTTCTTTATAATGCCCGTATTGTTGCTTGATGAGCCTGGCCCTTTTCCTTCCGCATTTTGGAATGGAGATGGGAATATGGATAAGAAGAAATTTAAATCCAGAGGGTATTTAAGTACAGCCAACTATATTCATCTACGCTCTAGTTTTTGCTCATTGAGCTCTGACAGTAGAATTTGGTAATACATTTCTAATTCTATTGTCTGTAGTACGATCTGAGATTTAAACTTTCTTAAGTCAATAAGTTTCTGATTTCAATCCCTTCATTAAGCTATCAATTATTGAGCTCCAGCTTATGTGTCAGGTACTATGATAACTGTTTTGCATGGATTATCTAATTTAACAACTTCAGTAATCCTATAAGTAGTCATGTTTTTTCCTGTTGGGTAATCTCAGGCTCAAAATTACACATTCATCTTCAAAACTACTATGGTAGTTCCCCTTAATCTGTGGCTTCACTTCCCGTGGTTTCGGTTGCCCCCGGTCAACCACAGTCCAGAAGCAGATGATTTTCCTTCTGGCTATTGTTAGAAGGTCAGTAATGGTCTAATGCTACGTCACAATGCCTACGTTATTCACCTCACTTCATTTCATCTTGTAGGCATTTTATCATCTCACATTATCACAGGAAGGGTGAGTACAGCACAGTAAGATATTTTGAGAGAAGGAGAGATCACATTCACTTAACTTTATTATACTGTATTGTTATAATTATTCTATTTTATTATTAGTTGTTAATCTCTTACTGTGCTTAATTTATAAATTAAACTTCATTATAGGTATGTACATACAGGAAAAACAGTATATATAAGGTTCAGTACTATTCGTGGGTTCAAGCATCCTCTGGGAGGTCTTGGAATGTCACCCCTGCAGATAAGTGGTGGGGGAGACTACTGTATTCAAACTCATCAGTTCATCTGTCTCATTTGTTCTGGCTAATTTAGTCTCTTTTCTTGCCATCTAAAATGAATCATGGCTGTAAGTCTGCCAACTGCCATTGCTTTTCTTAAGGGATACGCTTCCTTTCTCCTTGAAGTGTTCTACTGGCGTATTGGCTGTTTAGGTAAACTTCTCATTATAGTGAGATAAATGGAGTTGTTTTGCACTGTTCTTTCACTCCAGTGGATTGAAAAGACAGTAAACTTTAATCCATCTTTCCTGAACGTGTGGCCCAAATAGTTAGTTTTATCCTTAAATAAGTAATTTAAACATGTTTACTAACTATAAAGCCAAATCGTGTTCTCATTTAGGCTTAGTGAAAATCCTCTTTAAGACTGTGAGTCTCTGGAAATTACCCACATTGTAATCTGACCTCAAGATTTAGATCCAGCTAGGATTCATTAAGTACTTACACTGTGTTTGGTCCAACACACGTATGGTCTAATTATTCTCCAAGTCAAAGGACTCTACAGATAAAAAAGTTAGCTGTGGGACTGGCTGGGTAAGACAGTTCATTCAAGTGGGTAAATATGGTAGAACTGGGTGTTAAGTATTATTTTTCTAAGTTTCTGAGAAAATCTAGTTAGAGAGAAGGTCTTGGCTACTTATATTTGAAGAAATGACTTATTTGTATTTTTGAATTTTATGTCAATATGAATTTACCGCTTAATAGAGCACATATTTATTATTTTAAAAGTTTACTATTATGTACCTTTTTATTTGGTTAAAAAACTAACAGCGCTTAGTTTCTTTCTGTATATAGTTGAGTATTTGTTGTTTCAGCATCTAGCTGACATCTGGCTAAATGAATGCTGTAACCAGGATGTTTGATAAAATGCTGCTTTGAGATTTGTTTAGAGGAATGCTATAATTTATTGATCAAAAGCTAGTTTTGCATTTTTTGTGTGTGTAAAATAAACTTTTTAAAAAAATATTTCAGTAAAAGGAGTACCTCGAAACCTAAAGGTGACAGATGAAACAACAGACAGCTTTAAAATTACCTGGACTCAAGCTCCAGGGAGAGTGTTAAGGTACCGAATTATATATAAACCAGTTGCTGGAGGAGAGAGCAAAGAAGTGACCACCCCTGCCAATCAGAGGAGGATAACGCTCGAGAACCTGACTCCAGACACAAAATATGAAGTATCTGTAATTCCGGAATATTTCTCAGGACCTGGCTCTCCGTTGACTGGAAATGCAGCCACTGAAGAAGGTAGAGGAAATATGCTGACTGTGTGGTAACAACCAGACTCTTGGCTGCAGGGGAAGTGTTAGGCAACTATCGGGATACCACAAGCCATGAGACACTTTGTCTCAATTAATAAATATCCATCCCAGCTTGGCCTGTGGCACCACTTCCCTCCCAGTTTTACCAGCTAAATAGCCTCTCCTCTGGAGTCCCCTTCTCTTTCCATCTGATTTCTTCCTCCTCTCTGCCCTTAAGAAAGTCACCACTTTCTTTTTTCTCTTCCTACTTGGGGCTGTAGGGCCTTTTGTACTGGGTACTATAAAAAGACCCAGTGAGTAAAAATGGCTAGCTGTTGTGTACCCAAGGAAAAGTCTCATAGGATTGGTGCCTTGGGACCCTTCAGAGATGACATGACCACTCCACCAGAAAAGTCATGAAAGCCCAAACATCATAGTGGCAAAGGGATGGGCAGCCCCTGGTTTTACCCAAGACAAGGGCTCACTTGGGCTGTTTCTTTTTTTTTTTTTTTTAAATGTTTTATTTATTTCTAGGAGAGATAGAGAGAGACAGCATGAGCAGGGGAGGGTCAGAGAGAGAGAGGGAGTCACAGACTGAAACAGGCTCCAGGCTCTGAGCTGGCAGTCAGCACAGAGCCCGACGCGGGGCTCGAACCCACGAGCTGCGAGATCATGACCTAAGCGAAAGTCGGACGCTTAACCAACTAAACCACCCAGGCGCCCCATCACTTGGGCTGTTTCCTATCTTAAGACTTTTCTAGGATAGCATTTGATCATTTATCATTT
Source organism: Proteles cristata cristata (assembly GCA_017311185.1). Taxonomy (NCBI): domain Eukaryota; kingdom Metazoa; phylum Chordata; class Mammalia; order Carnivora; family Hyaenidae; genus Proteles; species Proteles cristata. Next base: position 226,634 of record JAESUZ010000047.1, on the reverse strand, counting down.
TTATTGCACCAGTGTATTTCCTGGTTATTACATTTAGAAGTTCATAGCATTATACCAATAAATCCTTTTTATTGAGAATTCCTTGGAGGAGTTAAAATTTTCATTGTGGTACTAATCAACGTGTTTACAAATTGTAGGGTTTTGTTCCACTTTCAGAGAAAAGATTGTAGTTGTTAACATCGAAGATAGTAACATGACAGGTATTAACCTGTGTAAACACAGAAGAGGAATTGGATGCCTTTTGATTTGTTTCTACTGACAAATAAGGCCCAGTTTAGAAATGCTTAAGCTCTGTTGGCTAGTCAACAGTTACAATTGCTGTAATATCACTCAGGATATAAATTTGATGTGTTTGCGTGCTGCGCGTGCGCGCACACACACACACAAAGCAACAAAATGTTTTACAAGTCATTTTATTAAATAATGAGTTTTGATGTTCTTTTTGTTTTTTTAATGAAGTTAGAGGGAACCCAAGAGACTTAAGAGTTTCTGACCCCACAACATCAACTATGAAACTGTCCTGGACTAGAGCACCAGGGAAAGTGAAACAGTATCTCATCACATACACCCCAGTGGCAGGGGGTGAAACTCAAGAGGTCACTGTGACAGGAGACACAGACAGAACTGTGCTGAGAGGGTTAAACGAAGGGACCCAATACGCCTTATCTGTGACAGCCTTGTATGCGTCCGGGGCTGGAGATGCCCTCTTCGGGGAAGGAACAACACTTGAAGGTAATTACTGTCATGTTTTATAGAAATTCCTGAATTTGTTGATGAGTGGTTGAGGAAACTGAAAATGTTTGCAGAGAACAAAATGTGCTATCCTTTCTCTTGAAAGGAATTTGGATTGAAAAGTAACTATGACACTGCCTCTTATTCAGAGACATAGAATGTAAGCAACTGTGAAAAAATTACATTTGATCTGGAAGAAGCTGAGTTCATCATAAGGCTGTAGAAATGTGTTCTTAATGCCATGGGTTGGTTGATTGGAGAAGAGGTGTGTGACATTCAGGGTGGGAAAGGACCTTGGAGAATATCTGTGGATGAAAAGGATTTGGGTTGCCCAAGGTAATGCCGCTGCTTCCATCACTCAGGAGCAGACAGGAACCTTTTCCTGACTCTGAATCTCATTTCATTAACCACACATAAAAGCATTCAGCTTGAGAAATATGAGAATCCACGTTTCTACTTTGTTTTCTAAATGACCTCTAAAATTCAGCTGTGTAGAAGTTTGAAGTTCATGCAGTACTTAGCAAGAACCACCAACAAGACTGGAGCTGGGTCCTTGGTTTTATAGAGTTAATTGTCAGAGGGCTTCATATTTAGAATCCTAAAAAAATTATTTTGAATGTTTTATTTATTTCTGAGAGAGAGAGAGAGAGAGACAGCATGAGCAGGGAAGGGTCAGAGAGAGGGAAATACAGAATCTGAAGCAGGTTCCAGGCTCTGAGCTAGCTGTCAGCTCAGAGCCCGACATGGGGCTCGAACCCACAAACCATGAGATCATGACCTGAGCTGAGGTCAGACACTTAACCGACTGAGCCACCCAGGCGCTCCATAGAATCTTTTGAAATATAATGGCAGCTTACTTTTAACTCACCACAACTACAAAGTAAGTTGTGTAAGAGGGAGAAAATACAAATTTGGCCTAACCGCAATAAGAATGTTGTGATGTTAAAAAGAAATATCAGTGGATGGTTACAATAATGAGTCAGTACCATAACTGAGATCCTAAATGGAAGCCAGGCATTGATTCCTTTTTGTTATCACCATCTTTTAGATAACTTATTGAAAATAATTATAGGAAGAAAATGAATCTGAAGTATCTTTTGTGATGTGAAGTCATAGTGACCTTAGGTAAAATATCTGTCAAATTCAGTGGATCCAGGAATTTGGAGGATTCTGAATGTTAATATGGGCCTACAGGGATAGGGCCCACAACAGACAGTTTTGATTAAAACTTCGACTTTGTCAATAGTTAAAAATGAAAACAAATACTCTAATCAATTCTATCTCTAATTGTGATCAAGAGTTTAATTCCAATTGTCCATCAAATCTACTCTTTTTAAAATTTTTAAATGTTTTTTATTTATTTTTGAGAGTCAGAGAGAGACAGCATGAGCAGGAAAGGGAGACAGGGAGATACAGAATCTGAAGACAGGCTCCAGGCTCTGATATAGCTATCAATGCAGAGCCCAATGGGGGGCTTGAACCCATGAACTGTGAGATCATGACCTGAGCTGAAGTCAGACGCTTAACTGACTGAGCCACCCAGGCGCCCCAAATCTACTTTCAAGAGAGGATTAAAATGAAAGATTAAATACCAGTGCATGCAATACTGATTACTAGAAGAATCTTGGCTTGACTATTTAGCCATGTGATCTTGACACAGTTCCTTAACCCCTCGGAGCCTCAGTTTACCCATCTGTAAAGAGGGGATGATCATTGCTCTGCCTTCTTCCCAGATTTATTGTGGAGCTCAAAAGGGAAACTCTAGGTGAAACACTTTGGGAACTGTAAAATACTATATGTATATAGAATTCATGCAGAGGAAATAATATTCACTTTAGGATTGATAACTAAAAATACAGCTTTTGTAAGTATTTCAGAGATATTGATTAGCTATACTAAAGTTTTAAAAGTAATAAGAAGTAGAAGTGGAATTTTCTTTAATTACAGAGACATAATCCAAACAGTAAATCATGTGATCTTTGTATCCAGAGAAATGTCCAGAATTTCTGAAAAGTTTGGGTTTTTTTGTTTTGACCTTTTGAAGTTCTCTTTCTCATGTGCTTCCCATAGGTTTTCAATGTAGATTGTTTATAGGATTTTTTTAAGAATAAACTTTTGAGCTTTTGTGTTTTTTTTTACAGAATAATTGTAGATTATTTATGTTTGTGAAAATTTCTTATAAGGAATATCTTGGAAATGATTTAATAGTTTTACTTCTTATACCTTTTAACCTTCTGATATTCTTCCTCATTTTCTTACTTTAAAAAAACTGTATTCATACTTAGTCAAAATCTCCTAAGACTAAAATACACATTTTAATTTAATAGCAAACATATTTTATTAGGCTGTGATTTTTCTAGGCCAACTATATAGCTAAATTGTTTATAATTTTATAGTTTTGTACAAGTAGTTTAGAAAATCTACTTTACTTAATGCATATGTGCCCCCTCCCCCACCACGTGTCTGATCAGAAATTCCCTCTAAGAAAGATACATGAGTAGTAAAATAAATCTTAAAAATAGCTGTTTTCCATTTCCTGAGAAGGAGGGAAGCGAGATGATTAACTATAGTTAATTGACAATTGAATTCTAATAATTCTTTTTTTCCCATTTACACCAAAGCTCTTTACTACAGTGAAGGATTATATAAAATGCTGCCAGCCTGGCTTTATTAACATATTTATCCCATTGCATTATGTGTGGTAAACTTGACAAATATGTGAAAGCATAGTTGTGACTAAATTAAAATAGTAGAAGATTTTTGCCCCTGGTTATTCCATTTCATTTTATTGTCTTAACTCAGCCAAATCCACATACCATATACAGGAATAGGATATGATGGTAAATGCAGGGAATGGAAAGCCAGAGACAGAGCCAGGCAACTGCTTTTGAGGGCCGCTGTTTTTCTAATCTGTTTTTCTCTTGGGAGAGAAGGTGGTAAGAGCAGACCTTGAAGGAATGTTTCTTCCATCCAGAGGCATGGTCCAGCCGGCAAGAGCATTCTGTAGGTTGAAATTTTATGGATTGCCTGAAGTGCATTCTATTCAGTTCAAAAAATATATAGAAAAATATTTACTATGGTCTACAACCATCCCTAACTTAAATCTGTTTCCTAGTTTGTTGAAATGTAGCCAATGATCAGAAAATTCCCCTGTCCCTGGAAGAGAGATTTATTAGCACTGGCATTGGGGAAGTTCATGGTTTGCTCTAGTACTGTATGAAATAGAATCACAAAGGCAGTGTTTATTACTATTTCAGATCCAAACTTCAGAGGAATCTGAGCACAAACTCCTGGGTTTGATTTACATTATTTTCCCCCCATGTTGTTTTTAAAGTAGATTTAATGTAATTACTAAAGCACTGTTGTCCATGTAAAAGTACTTTAGGTTTTGATGGAACTTTGAATTGTCACTGTTAGTATTTAGAGAAAGGAAAACCTGCTGTTAGAAACCCTGAAATGAATAATGGCCATTTTTAAATTAAAGATTGACCACAAATGAATGAAAAACTTCAGTTTGGGAATAAAACAATTCTTTTTGTTTTTGAGTGTTGTTTTTTGCTTATGGAAAAGATGACTTTTCAAAATTTCCTATGTTTCAGTTGCTATAGCAACCTGCTAACATCTTAGACATGAAGAGCTTCCTGTACATCAAACCAAGCTAATCCAGCTGACATTTTGTTACAATAAGGTTTTTAGCACATCATAGGAATTCCTCTGCCCGATGTTGAGTAGCATGGGGCCTCTCCAAGACAGACTAAATAAGGTCTCTATGTTTCCCTAGATTTATTACTATCTCATAATTTGAAAAATTATACATTCTGAGTATAACAACTCTGAGGTTTCCTGGGAACTTTAGCACAATTACCAAACAGCAATTCATATTTCCTTTCCTGCACATTAATGGCTCATCAGATAAATATCTAAATCATATTGGAGACATAACAGTTATGGAAGAAATCTCATTAGGCTTTGAGGTTGAAGGGTGAATTGCTAAGAGGTTTTTATGAACTGTGTATTGCTTAACATAGTTGTTAGCTTATCAATCGTGAACTCTGTCCTTTGGAATGGTGGATCTGATTCATTGGTTGTAAATCAAGTATGTTTCCACATAAACGTGGAAGCAGGTTTTCTGTATTCTGCTGTGGAAAGTTGGATGACTTTTGAACTTAGCTTTAACGGAAAAGACAAATTGATTTAGAAGAGGATTTACATTACATTTTCAATTTACTTTCTATTTTTGAAAGTGGTATGTGAAACTCAGTGAAAGCTGACTGGAACAATTTATACAGTTTCATTTCATTATGATTAATTTTTCAGTTATCATCATTGGCTAATTTGTGTTATAATTATATTTGAATTGGATGATGATTTGCTTTTCAGAAAGCAAATGGAAAAGGGCTAAGGAAACGTAGGAAAGTTACTTAAATGAGGCATTAGTTCTTTGGCTTCATATGTGGAAAAAAGCAGAAATCAACCCCTTGTGGATGTTCGGATCATGAGAAATGCACCTGTCTAAATTACTTCCCACAGTGGTAGCTCAGAGATGCATGTGAGCAAGCATGAGAAAAATAACTTTTGAATATATCTAAATATGTTTTATAATCAGAGGAGAAATACTGAGTATCACAGTGTCGAAAACTGATAGATTTTGTGTGTTTACATTTATGACAAAAAAGCATGTTATTTCTTATAAATATACTGGTATGATACCGGGGAGAATAAGGTAGCTGGGAAAACTATTGAGAAGGATAAAGATGAAGGCATACCACCAATATAGAAGAGGACTTATTTAAACTGATTGCCAGAAATTCTATTACCTGAAATAACAGTAATATTCAAAGCACAGGCTTATAGTCCAGAACAGCAGAAAACAGGTACCATGACATTAAATATTATTGAGAACAATATCGCTTATGTGAAATCCTGAACAAACTAAAACATCATGAAACAAATATTTATAAGTCTTGGGGCAGAGCGAAAAGAGGGACTTGGGGAGATAGGAAGCCTTTGCTAGAGGAGAAGTGGATCCAGGTTCAGGGAAGCATAGTGACAAACGGGAAAAGACTAATGGCATTGGTTCCTATTCACAGGACCATTTCTGGGGCTTCCCCTTTTAAGAAACAGTAATGTGTCCTGCAGAAAAGTTACATGCTGGTCTTCTGACATCTTTCCTTTCTTATTCCTCATGCTTTCCTTTTCCTTCCGAGGTTTTCTAAAAAGAGACTCTCAAACCCAATCTAACCAAACCAAGCCAAATACTCTTCCTGTAGTTATTGCTATCTGAAGTTCCTTAGATTGAGGAAAAAACGTGCAATTCAGTATTTTAAACCAAAGCAAATGCCTAGCTAGGTAACACTTTGACTGAACTCATTCACAGGAAAATGTGATCAACTATTGAATAAGAAGCATTTGTTGAGAGCCATTTCCTTTTGAAACAGGATGAAGGGGAAAGGAGAGAAGTGAACATCCCATGTGTGTTATGGGGGAGGAAGGATGTGATGAGAAGAGGCAGCCCACTTCTCAGTTTTCTGAGGGTCAGCCATGAGAGAGACAAAAAGAGACAGAGGGTGAGCAGGGAAGGGGCAGAGAGAGAGGGAGACACAGAATCTGAAAGAGGCTCCAGGCTCTGAGCTGTCAGCACAGAGCCCGGCACGGGGCTTGAACGCATGAACTGCGAGATCATGACCTGGGCCAAAGTTGGACACTTAACCAATTGAGCCACCCAGGCATCCCATACCTATCTTTATTTTCAAGGAGCCTTATTTCAGAGTGAAAGCAAGTGTGAGGGTTTCTTCTCACACTGACCAAGCATATCTAACAAATAATGATCTTAGAGAGGAGCAGAAGGAAAAAGAAAGTGATGAGAAAAGAGTAAAGAATTGTAGGGGAGTGAGAATAATAGAGATTTGAAAGTTTGTTTTTTTTAGGAAGTATCAGTGCTTAGGCATATCTCCACATATTCCAAATGAATTGATTTGGGCATGGCCCACTCTTTGGCATCCCAGGTGAATCTATGCATCTGATCAAGTACAGTCCATTTATTTTTACCCAGGACTCCAGGGAGTGACAGAGCCTGCTGCTGGCCTGTGCAGCTGGTTGCACACCAGGTCTTAAGACCAGCTTGGCCACTTGACAGCCTGCCATTTGTATCACAGGGTACAATTCAGTTGCTTTATTTGTTTTGTAATCCAGTATTTGTCCAAGCTAAGATTCCATTTAAATAATATTTTTAAGGGTTATAGGTCTGATAAAATTTACTTGTCATAAGGACGTCATATTCTCAAAATTCTTGAGTTTAATGCAGCATATAGAATACCCAACTCTACAGCTTTTTTGAGAAAAAAAAGTTTATCAATGTGTTTGACAAGAGCATAAGGCTAATATTTAAGCATATTCTTATTAGACAGACTGACATATAAGAAGCCTGTTGAAGCAGTTTGTCTTGTCAATTTGGCTTCTGGATTGAGGTGCCTTCCTTCTTTGGATTTCATTTTCTTTGTTACTAGTAAGGAATGTTGCAATGCCAATGCCTGTATTGGGTGTCACTGGCAGATACTATAATTTTTTGAGGATTGTTTTCTGTAATTGAGAATTTACTCAGTGTTCATTGGAATTAGTGTTGTTATGCCATTAATTATATATTAAAAATGGTTTTTAGTTAATACTTCATTTGTATTTCAAAAAGTGCCTTCATAGTCTCTTTTCTGGACATTGATAAACCTTGCAGAGGTCTTTACTGCAATTTAACTAGTATTTTGTTCCAGCTTTCCAGGTCCTGAGAGTGTTAAAACAATTGATTAAAATCCATGGGAATGCTTGTCTAGTGAACTAGACTCCTTTTGTTTGTAGCCCAGAAATATCTTTGTGAATATATGATTGCTTCAACCACAATTGTCTTCCCATTATCTCCTCACAAAGAAATCATTAGCCTGTGTTTGTGAGATTGATGTCTGTTGTCATGGAAATAGTGTCACAAACTCAGTGCTATACAAAGTAGGGAGGAAATTGGGCTGAGAAACACAACCTTGGAGCCAACAAGATGCTGAAACTATTGATTGTAAATTACTCTAGAGTTAATTTGGAAGATAATCTCCACATTCTATCTATATATCTTATATGCTTTTTGGAATGTCATTAATGAAGTTTTTGGCCCATCTAAGTTCAGTCGCTTTCAAGTACAACTATTTTATAGTGGCTGTGCCTAGCTGCAGTTTAGGGAATTCAGAGGAGGCACATAAGAAAACAAAGTGTATTATCAAGCAAAGGAAATATGTGCTGCACATTGAAAACTTAGAGACCAGTTGCTGAGATATCAATGATCAGAACAAAACATAGAAAGCAACAACCAAACCAAATCAGAAACAAATTGTTTATATTCCCCTAAGTAGAAAAAATATAAAGAAATGTTGCCATTTAAGTAGGAAATACAGTTAAAGAAGGCCTTCAAGTGAGTATTAGTCTCAAGTACTATGGGGGGGGGGGGGAAGTCAATGTGTTCTTGAAAATAAGTATTCTGGGTTTCAGTGAAATATGTAACTAATTTCCCTCCAGAGATGAGATGTCCTGTCAGCAGTTAAAGTTATTTATAATGGAGTTAGAATTTTCCATTTGTGCTTGGGGTCTGGTAAGATGCCCAGCTCCTGTTTTATTTATTTTTCCCTCTAAATTCTACAGTACGATAGGTTTCTGTCTATCCAGACTTCTCTTTTTTAAAATTTATTCTTATTTTTACTTTTTGTGCTCAAATGTAGTTGTTTCATTATGAGTATTTTTAAGATGCTCATTTTTACTCCTCAAGTAAAATAGTAGTCTTCAAAATTCTTGTAATAGGAGTATATATCATTTGCTTGAATATACAACAATTGCTGGTGAAATGTATGCTGTAGAGACAGATAGTTTTATATTTATGTCATGATGTGGCATAAACCCTAGTAAAGGTAGCCAATATAAAGTGACCTGTATATTTATTTTACATTTAAATTATGGAAAGTGAGGGTTTTATTGGAAGACATATGTGCCTCCTATTAAGTTGAGGTTTCCATATTTTTCCATTTGGGTTGTATTTTTTTTTTTTAATTGGAAGACCCAAAATTTAGTAGCAGACATTTTCAATCAGCTAGAACAAGTGGTGTGTTTTATTTTGATGACAAATCGCTTTTAAGTTTTCCAGAGGAATTGGTGGTTTTCAGTTTCATTAGAGTTAAGTTATATTGGAAGGTTGCACTTGTACTTTTAAGTGACATGAACAAGTAGAGTTTTTATGAAAAAATGATTCTTGGAATTGATACTTGCAAGTTGATATGAAATCATTGAAATTATTATAAGTCATGCATTGAAATGGAACTTATTTAAGTTACATCAGAGAGAAAAGATGATGGTAAAGAAATAAAGATCTTTGTGAACGATGGGCTGTGTTGTAAAGCAGAATGAAATGTAAAATTTTAGGATTTAGATGCAATGTTCCCTTTGAAGAAAAAAGAGTTTAGGCATGTGCTCCTTCATATTTGGATGCCATTCTTGTCCTCAGGGGCTTTATGATCTGACCGGACATACAGGGACCAGGGTAATAGGGGGGAATCAGATATGATTCTAAAGTTTTAGTCCATCAATCTGCTGCACTGACAGAAGAAGACAGATGGCTCAGAAAGAAGGAATGGCCAAACTGTCTGAATTCAGCAAGTTAGGATGTGCACTAAGATAAAGGAATATTTACATATTTAGTAGACATTGAAAAATGATTTCCCTTTCATTTCTATTCTAGAACGTGGTTCACCTAAGGATTTAGTTACTAAAGATATCACCAACACATCAATTGGGGCTTATTGGACATCTGCTCCAGGGATGGTTCGAGGTTACAGGGTTTCATGGAAATCACTTTATGATGATATTGAGACTGGAGAGAAGAGTCTTCCCGGAGATGCAATTCATACTGTGATAGAAAATCTGCAGCCAGAGACCAAATACAAACTTTCAGTATTTGCAGTTTACAGCAGTGGAGAAGGAGAACCTTTGAATGGAGAAGCCACGACTGAATGTAGGTAACATCACGAGGGGGGTTGTGTTTGTGTTGGTGCTACCTAATAGCTATCAGCTCAAGTGACAGTTTAACCACTTGCCTTTATTTAGTTCTTTTTATATGACAAATGGGGCCTAAAAAATTAGGACCTTTTAAAAAATGTGGTTTAGATTCAGGTTCACTTGGTTCATTTAATATAAAAATTATATCAAATTTTGAAATATTGAATACCATCCAACTCCCTATATTTGTCTCTCTCTGCCTTTTTTCCTGGTAGAGTGGTCAGCTAGATAGATCAGGAGCTATCTAGAGGCACATTTATAGCTACATGACTTTGGGCAAATTACTTAATTTTCCTTGAGTTTCAGTTTCCTTATCTGTAGATTACAGTCTCTTAGAGTTGTCTTGAGGATTAAATGAAATAACAGTGTCCAAAGCACTAAATATAGTGTCTAGCCACTTAGAGTTGATTCAGAAATGATAGTGGCTATTAAAGTTATGATTATTATACACCCAAGACTAATCCTAGATTCCTAGAGTCTTTATTCCTCTTATATTTGGAAAGGTTAGATCAAAAGTTCACTCAATTTTTTTGATGGCTTAGGTTGACCTTAATATTATTAATATTCTTTCTTGTGAATAGTTTTGAATGACCTATCATCACTTATTATCAGCTGGTTGGTGAAAGATGTGTCATCATTCCATAATTCTCTTTCCTAAAAAGCCATTTGTTAAGAATAGGAATTTTTTTTTTTAAAAAGTTTATTTATTTATTTTAAGCAAGGTGGGGGGAGAGAGAGAGAGAGCACGTGCACAAGTGCAAGAATGAGTGGGGGAGGGGCCAAGAGAGAGGGAAGGAAAGAATCTCAAGTAGGCTTCACAGTGTCAACGCAGAGCCTGATGTGGGGGTTGATCCTGGGAACCATGAGATCATGACCTGAGCTGAAATCAGGAGTTGGACACTTAACCAGCTGAGACACCCAGACACTCCTAAGCATAGGCATTTCTAAGAATTTGTAAGAGAAGATTTTATTACTTTTATTTTGGGAAGATTTTAGGAAAAGGGAAAAGAATGGAACATTCTTGAATTTCCTTTTATTGGAAAGAAGTGGAAGAAGTGGGGAATTTTTCAGATAAAGGAGGAGAGAGGGAAGTGCCATGAGCAATTTAGATAAGCCCTATATCCTGATTTTAAATTGTCTTGAAGTCTTTTGGTCAGAGTTGTCTGAAGAACTCATCTCTCTCTTTTTTCAATCACTGGAAAACTTAGGAGAGTGTGCCCAAGTTTAAATTTGTGTCAAAATTAACCAGATTAAAAAAACCCCTCCTTATTGGAAATTTAAATATGTGAAAAGGCCATTTGTCAGATATTCACATGATTGGTTTCCATGGTAATAAATGAAATCTTGTGTCTGAATATATTGGCTGATGTAGTTTAAGAATTTGGCAGAAATTCATCTCTATTTCTGGCAGAACTTTATTTGTTGTAAAGAGAAATAAACTAGGCCAGATATTACACATACAGCCAAATTTATTTGTAGGAGTGAAGATACAATTCATATGATTGAGCAGTTACAAAAGTATCTGTATTTAGAGGGGAGCTTTTTCAAAAATTCTCCTCATTTGTCTTCCAAAAAGACTGAGTCTTCAAATATTTATTTGGGATTGAAAATCTCCACAAGGGATACGTTTTAGGCAAAAGCAAATATGTTAACAGAAATCCGAAATAAACCTTCATCACTAAGAAGTTGAGCCTCTAAGAAATTTTCAATATTTTTTGGCTAATTGCTTGATTTAAAAGTAAGTGAACAGAAAGGCCTCTTTTGAACTAGGAGTTGACTAGGCAGGAATGAAATGTACAGTTTTTAGAGTTGCGTTTTTACACAAACTGCTCAAATGTCTAAGCAAATGATAGAGAAGACAAGGAACTTTCTTTGTTCTGCTTCTGGTTTGTTGTTGTATTTTATTTTGCCCCCTTTGTGGAAAATAAAGCCATTTAGAGAAATTGGAGCCAGATGTGCTTCTTGGGTGGTGGCTGAATCCTAAAGTATGGATAACTGGGCAGTCACTAGGTCATGCTCTCAGAGTTTCTCATAAACTGCCAACGGGACATTGCGGAAATATCTTTGGGAGTGCTTGCACCTGAAACTCAGGAACATGGTGTGTAAACTGTTGACACAATGAAATCCATGGACTGTGGCTAGCAAGCCAGCAGCTGGGAACCTTTCTATTGGCTCTCAAGTTTATGGCAGCTGCTTTAGCAGAGGTACAGTGGGTGTTGGAAAGCAAATTGTGAGAGCTTCTAAAACATGAAAAGCACTTACAAATGTGAATGTTGCACCCTTTTATAGCATGTGGCATACCTATCAATGAAGTGAAAAGTCTTGCTTTTTACTCATGGGAATCTGAGGCTTTTTTTCCCCCTAAATTTCAAATTTTTCCATGAACAGTAGGGTAAGATGTGTTGTACCTTATTTCACCTCAGTTCTTTTACTTTAAAGAATTAAAAGGCAGGAATATAATTGTGATCCTTGAAGCATTTCAAAGTGTGACACACAAAATTTGTTACTAACATATTTAAATTTGGGACTGTTTTAAGGTTTGGAATCTCATATTTTGGGGAACATAGGTGTCTTACAAGACCAGCACTTGTAAGAATTAACCGCTAATTTTTCTCAATTCTGAGTTTTGAGAAATTGGTCTAGAAATTTTGTACAAGAGAGATATACCTTGTTCCACTGAATAAAGATTTAAGCGTTGAAATAAGAGGTCAGAAAACTTTAGCACAACCCTTTCCTAAAAAAGTGTTAGACACACATCATCTTATTCAATATTTGTGACAATTGGCAATAATAATAATCCAAATAGATTGTTATTCTATATACTACTCTTTCCCGTACTATTTTCAAAACCTTTTGTAAGGACTTAACATTTTTTCTTTGAAAAAAATATAATAAATATAAATACCATATGTATATATAAATAATAGTTCACTTACCTGGAGAGTAGTAATAGAGAATTGAGGATTAATCTAAAAAAATATTAACATTTATAGAAAGTAATGGGCTTTGCTGAGAATTCTTAGTGTCTTTAAATCCTAAAATAAAAAATTGCAACCAATTTACTCTTATTTTATTTTATTTTATTATTAAAAAAAACTTTTTTACATTTATTTATTTTTGAGAGACAGAGTGAGACAAAGTGTGAGTGGAGGAGGGGCAGAGAGAGAAGGAGACACAGAATCCGAAGCAGACTCCAAGCTCTGAGCAAGCAGTCAGCACAGAGCCAGACACAGGGCTTGAACCCAAGAACCGGGAGATTGTGACCTGAGCTGAAGTCGGACACTTAACCAACTGAGCCACTCAGGCGCCCCAATTTACTCTTAGTTTAATGTATACTTTTGCGTCTCCCAGATACATAATCCATAACCATATATTGAATTTCTTTTTTTTTTAATGTTTATTTATTTTTGAGTGAGAGACAGAGAGACAGAGTATGAGCCGAGGAGGGCCAGAGAGAGAGAGAATCCAAAGAGAGAGACACAGAAACCAAAGCAGACTGTAGACTCTGAGCTGTCAGCACAGAACCCGACCTAAGGCTTGAACCCACAAACCCCAAGATCATGCTCTGAGCTGAAGTCAGACACTCAACTGACAGAGCCACCAAACCAGGCACTCCACCATACATTGAATTTCATTATCTATTTTGACTTTCTTTGTCCTCTCTATATAATGTTATCTTTTGCTTATATAGCTGCTTCTAAGATTTTCTTTTTATCACTGCTTTGAAGCAATTTGCTTCTAATACGCCTTGATGAAGTTTTTTTCATGCTTCTTGTGCTTGGGGCTAATTGAGCTTCTTGGGTCTGTAAGTTTATAGTTTTATAAAATTTGATAATATTTAGACCATTATTTTTTAAAATACTTTATTTATTATACCCCATTCTCTTTAGGTACATTACACATGTATTAATTTGTTTGAGGTTATCACACAGCTTAATCATGCTTTTCAACTTTTCAATCTTTTTTCCCCCATTTGTTTCATTTCAGATAGTTTCTATTACCATGTCAACAGGTTCAGTCATTTCCTTCCCACAGTTTCCAAATGTTTCATCTTAGACATTGTATTTTTCGTTTCGAAGTTTGGTTTGAGTCTCTTTTATATGTTCTGTGCCTTTACTTAACATGCCTAATATTTTTTCTCCCATGATTAACATCTGGAATATAGTTATAATAGCTGTTTTACTGTCCCTTTTGAATAATTATGTCATATATGTCATTTCTGATGTAGTTTCTACTGAGTGATTTTTCTTCTTCTTACGGATTGTCTTAGCTCCAAGTGCCATAACAAAATACCATTAACTAGTGGCTTAAAGAACAGAAATTTATTTTCTCATATTTCTAGAGGCTAGAAGTCCAAGATCAAAATTCTGGCAGAATTTGATATCTATTGAGAACTAGGTTGCTGACTTGCAGATGGCCTCTTCTCACTATGTCCTCACATGGCCTTTCCCCAGTCTCTGCATGCAGGTGGGGGGAGGGAATAGAGAGAGAGAGAAAGACTCTGATGTCTCCTCTTCCTCTTATAAAGATTTCAGTCCCATCAGATTAGGACCCTAATCTTACTACTTTATTTAATCCTGATTACCTCTCCAAGGTCCCAACTCTAAATACCATCACATTAGAGGTTAAGGCTTTAACAAATGAATTTTGAGGAGACACAGTCTCTCAGTCCATAACATAAGTCATATTTTTTCCTTCTTTGCATGCCTGGTAATTTTTATGAGATGCCAGACTTTGTGAATTTTACTTTGTTGGGTGCCAGATATTTTTACATTCTTATAAATCTCTTTAAGCTTTGCTCTGGGATTCAGTTAAGTTACTTGGAAGTAGTTTAATCTTTCTCAAGCTTTCATTTAACTTCTTTTACAACTAGACCAGAGGATGCTTTAGTCTAGGGCTAATTTTGCCCCATTAATGGGGCATTACTGGAGGACTGCATCAACTCTAGGACATAATTATTCCTTCTGCTGCTTTTGTGTAGTTCTTTCCCTAATTTTGGGTGGTTTCCTCGTACTTATGCACTGATTAGTACTGGGCCGAAGACTCCAGGAAAACCTCTGGCAGATTTTTGGAGCTTTTCCATCTGTTACACCATCTCCTCTTCAGAACTCTGCTCTGCAATTCTAGATGCCGTGGACTCCCCTGACTCACAGAACCATCTCTGCAATTAAGTGAGATCATCAGGCTCCATCTGGTTTCCCTCTTCCTGAACTGGGGCTGGAAATTCTCTCTAAGCAAAAAGCCAGGACAATCATGAAGCACACCCCCATTTGTTTTTCTCTCTCAGGGATCACTGTCCTGTATTGCCTGATATCCAATGTTTGAAAAATTTTGTTTCATATATATATTTAGTTTATTTAGATTTTTTAGTTGCTACAAGTCATCCTTATCTGTTTGACTATGAAAATTCCTCATGGGATCAAGGTAGATCCTTTGCAATGTTTCCTTCAGCTTAGTGTCTTCATGTAGAAAATGCTTATGATCTTTGAATGCTAAGATTATCGAACTGAGTGAAATGATCTTGCTTATATACTCTAACTACGTAAGAGAAAAGGGATGTATGTTGGCTTTTTGTGGCTGCTTAGTGATCTGTTTTTGATACTTATATAGTTATTAATAATTGTGAAATATTAGTAAAAGATAATTCAATAAAAACATTGTATAATTGTCAAACACTTTTTACATATAGTGTTTCCTGAAACACTCAATGCATACCAGTTTGTTTTTAGAACCCTGGAGATATTTTTATGTATTAGAGTTTCCTTTTTGTGTTCATGTCAGTGGCGGTCACAAGAATAGGATTAACTATAGTTGACTCTGGCTAATCATTTATGGACCGAACTTTTTACTGAAAGGACCCAAATAATGTTTCTGACCCTGCATTCATGAATTTTAGTATTCTCCACAGCATGATTGCTACAGGAATTCTTTGCAGATGGAAATATAATAAAAATTCTAAAGCTCATCTCCGGAAATGGATGTTTTCTTTACTAAAGTCTCTAGAATGCAAAAGGAAATCCGTGCAATATGAACTTCCATTTTTTAGTTATTAGCTAGATAAAGAGAAAACATCTTACCATGATCTCACTGAGATTAGGCTCACATGCCATCATGAGTTTATGAGAGATCACATTGCTAAGCAAGAGAATACTGTGCATATTTAAGAAACCACAGTACTTCTCACATAAATGGGAAAGGGTGTTTATTTTCTCCCAATCTGCTATACATTGTAATCTTGCTTTTATCTCACAGTATCCCCAGATTCAAAAACCTTGAAAGTGGATGAAGAAACAGAAAACACAATGAGAGTTACCTGGAAACAAGCACCTGGGAAAGTCATCAACTACCGTGTTGTCTATCGCCCCCGTGGAGGAGGGAGACAAATGGTTGCTAAAGTGCCACCCACAGTCACATCAACAGTATTAAAACGACTTCAGCCCCAGACCACATATGACATTACAGTTCTCCCAATGTACAAGACAGGTGAAGGAAAGCTTAGGCAAGGATCAGGAACAACAGGTATAAAATAATAATTTTTTTGGAGTGGGGGAAGAGTGTAATATATTAAAGGAAGGCTTTACTACATCTACTTTATTTGTTAGTGTCTAAAATTAATTCCATAGTAAATGAAATTATAATAATCTGATGGAATGCTTGATTAGCATACTATTCCTGGTAAAATGACTCTACATATTAATGTTCTAATGCTAATATGACCTTATGACTGGTGAGAATTATTTATATGTCCACTTGGGTAGCACTTCATTATCAGGACTTTTATTGGGTGTTATATCTAGTGCTACCATATTTTATAAATATGCAGTTTGAAGTGTGTTTGTGATGGTTTCCATGTATATCACTTAGATATCTCTAATCCAATTTCTTATTGCAAGGGGTAATAAAAAACCCAAAACCTAGTCTTATGGATAATATTTTAAAATGTTTTTATCTTTGCAGCTTCTCGATTTAAGTCACCTAGAAACCTCAAAACATCTGATCCAACCATGTCAAGTTTCCGAGTGACTTGGGAGCCGGCCCCTGGGGAAGTAAAGGGTTATAAAGTCACTTTCCACCCTACAGGGGATGACAGAAGACTGGGGGAGTTAGTGGTTGGACCATATGACAATACGGTTGTTTTGGAGGAACTTAGGTAGGAATGAACTATACTCAGTATTTGTTAAAAGATTGAATACTTTATGTATAAATTAGTAGATCTTACACAGATAATCACTTATATGTCTGATTGCCAGCAGAGCATTTAAAGTCAGCTGAAGTTGCTTTCAAATCTTGTTCTTACCAAAGATGAAGTTAGGGTTCAGAGGCTAGCAGAGTTTTTGGTAACATTTTAATGATTTTTGTTATTAAGTGATTAGAAATGGCATTTTTTCAATAGCATCTCGCTTTTTAAAAATTAACTTTCATATTTCATGAATGGAAATGTGGGGGTTCTTGTGCCTTCTTGAAAGGCCCAGGTGACTCACGCTGAGATGTCAAATACAAATTTTCTTCCAGGGTGGGCCATGGGAGAGAGAAGCAGGACTTTGTGTGGGGTGCCAGCTGGCAGGATCGGGAATGGGTGGGCTGATTAAAGGTCTCGCTTCAGGCTGTGGGCTGGAAAACAAGGAAGTCTGAGTTTGAACAGCACCCTACATTCATTATAGTAGGAAGAAAGGACTACTATGCATTGCCTTTTGGAAAGTTTGTTTGTCTCAATCATTCATTCAACGATATTGAAATCTATATACATACTCACTGTTTGCTTTTAGCAGATTAGAGAGGATGAAATTTATTGAGCCTGCTGTGTGCCAGGCATAGTGCTAGACACTTTATGTCACCCTGCACAATACAACATTTAAATGATTTTCTTAAAGCCCGTTGCTTAGAGGCAGTACCTTTTAACTTGCTGTTAGTGAACGTTTATAAATCAAGATGAATGTGTTTAACAAAGCAAAATGTGCTACCGCTTGAGCCAATTATCCATACAGACTATATATTTTAACATTTCAGGGCAGGTACCACCTATAAAGTAAATGTTTTTGGAATGTTTGATGGAGGAGAGAGTTCACCCCTTGTTGGACAAGAAATGACAACTCTTTCTGACACAACTGTCATGCCAATTTTATCCTCTGGTAAGAAACTGAGTTACATTTCCCTAGGAAAACGTAATATGATACTATTTCAAATGTGAACTGTTAAGTTAGTCACACAGTGAAAAGCAAATATAAACACTTTTTACTAAAATATACTTAAATAATTTGCACTCTTAAAAAGGTATCTTCAAACATCTAGCTAAGCCTACCTTTGACAATATTTTTTAAGGCCTATCTTGTCAGCATTTGCATTGGTTACATAGTGCGATATTATTTAAAGCTGAGTTTTTGCAATGGGTAGGTAATATATATTTTCTCTCTTTTTGATGACTAAAACGCAATGTTATTTTGTTAAAGTAGTTGCAGAAGTGCTTTATTTGGGCAGAGCAGGCAGAGCTGGGTTACGTAAATAGGTGGACAGTCATGACTTGGTAAGAAACATAGAAACATAAGCGCTTTAGATTTTCTTGCTCCTGCCACAATTCTAGCTTTGATGTGTGTGAATCTAGCTTTGAACATTCTCAGAGGTGGAAGTAGTGGATAGAATTTACCTCTTAATATCTTCCATCATTTGATAAAAAAGGAGTAGACCTGGGCAGAGGAGGGACAGGCTTGCAAAGGCTTAGGTGTTTGGAGTGGTATTTGAGAGTCTCCAATCCTGATGGTGTGTACTATATGCAAAGGATGCCTTTGTAGTGTGATGAGCATCATTTAATTTTCTTGGATGCTACCATGGCAAGAAGTTGGAAAAGTCATAGCTGGTAATGTAAGCTTCCAGAAAGGATGGGGTTTAAAAAATATGGATGTGGACAAAATAAATGAAAGTGTCAAATCCTGCTGTTTTGTATTTATGTTCTGTTGTTTCTGTTATGATGATATTAACTGACTTATATTTTTATTTTGTAGCTTGTGCACTGAGGATATTGGGATTTTTCTCTCTTTCCAAAGCACCCTAGCTTTGTATCAGTGTTTGTGCTTGTTGTCTCTAAAGCTCTCAATTTGTGTATTTGTTTGCATACTTTTCTAAATTGTCTTCCTTCTTTCTTGATTTTTTAAATGTGCAGACTTCACCATCTGTATTTACCTGATTGTTTTACATAGTATGTGACAAAGTTAAGCAGCTAGCAATTCAACAATATCAGGTTTTAGAACAAGGTATCTTTATTTCAAAAGTTCTAATTTAAGAGTCATGTGTCTAATCCTTCATCATATATGTAATAATTACCCAGAAGCTGAATTATTTTAGAAGATATCTTTAGCTCACTCAAACCTCTCTTAGCTCATTTTATCAGTTCATTTCATATTTGTCTAATGACCATTACATATTACAAAAAAATGAGGCATCTAATCTTTAAATCGCATTAAATTTTTTTTAAAAAATTATTAATGCCTTATAGCTAGATGGCTGTACATTCTCATTCATTTATTTCATTCTTGAGTTTGTAAGCCCTTTCAAATTTACAATGATTGTTTAGTTTGAGTCTCTAGCATCTATGACTGTGGCCAGGAAATAGTTAAAGGAAAGATTTGCCATTGAAATAATCATTGCAGGAACTGGTGATTCTCATGAATGTCATTTGAGGTTAATAAATCATATGGACATAGTTTCAGAGTCTTAACCTTCAAATCACCAAGCTAAGCTACAGAACTGAAGCAGCTAGGCAACACTGAGCATCCAGGGATGACAGAGGCATGGCTAGGAAGTCACTCTGCTAAGAATTTGCCCCTTACTCCCTCCTGTCTCATGATTGCCATGTCAGGAATGGAGTGTCTCACCAGAGCGGAAGCAGACATCGTGCTGCTGGTGGATGGATCCTGGAGCATTGGCCGAGCAAATTTTAGAACCGTGAGGAGTTTCATATCTCGTATTGTGGAAGTCTTTGAAATTGGTCCCAAAAGAGTACAAATTGGTAGGTATGACAATATCAAAGATCTTTAGACATTTTCGTCATACTGTTTTATACATGCTAATGCCAGTGGTGTTATTTTAGCCCTTGCTCAGTACAGTGGGGATCCCAGAACAGAGTGGCAGTTAAATGCTCACAGAGACAAGAAGAGCTTGTTGCAAGCTGTGGCAAACTTACCATACAAAGGAGGCAACACTCTCACAGGTGAGTAAGGACAGCCTGGTGCACCTTTAGGTCTTGCTTTTGGTCAGAACTTGTGGCTGAGTAATGATGCGACTGATTCTCTTTTAAAAATCCCACTAGGCATGGCTTTGAATTTCATTCGTCAACAGAGCTTCAAGACCCAAGCTGGCATGAGGCCTCGAGCTCGAAAAATTGGTGTTCTCATCACTGATGGAAAATCACAAGATGATGTTGAGGCACCTTCAAAGAAACTCAAGGATGAAGGCGTGGAGCTGTTTGCTATTGGTAAGCACTTGAAAGGCTAGCAGTGCCCCTGGGGTTACAAAAGTGGAGGATATTTTTGTAGTTAAAAATATTTTTTGAAGCATAAACATAAACATATTTTCCCTATCACATAATTTATCAAAAAACAAGCCAAGAAGTCAACTCATTTTCTTCTTTTCCCCTTGTAATGAGATGGAACTACATGGCTTCTTGGGAAAAGTAATGGGTCAAGAGGACAAATGTACCATTAGTAGGATTCAGGAAAATCCCTGTTTGGTTTTCTGTGGCACCATGTTTATTTTTTGATATCCATTATTTTATTTTCCAGAGAAAGCACTTGAGAGACACTTTTTTGGTGGGAAATTGGTGCTGGAAACATTTAGAAGAAGCCAACTGAGAATAGCCTTTAGTTTATATTATTTTTTATTTGTTTCTATTTTGTACTAGAGATAGTCATTTTATTACTGAGGAAAATCATATATATGTTCTAGTTAACATTGGAAATACAAATGTTTTTAATTTGAATGTATTTTTGCAAGGTATTAAAAATGCTGATGAAGATGAGTTAAAGATGATTGCAACGGATCCTGATGATACTCATGCATACAACGTAGCTGATTTTGAGTCACTCTCTAGAATTGTAGATGACCTCACCATTAACTTGTGTAACAGTGTCAAAGGTCCAGGTAAGATTAGTCTAGTATTTCTCGCCCTCAGCACTGTTGATATTTGGGAGAGAGAACTGTATTTTGGATAGAGGAGGGGGGACTCTTTTGTGTATCGTGAAATGTTTAGCAGCATCCCTTAGCTCTGCCTACTGGATGTCAGTAGCATTCCCTGAGTTGTGACAACTAAAAATATCTTCAAATGTTGCCAAATATCTGCTGGAGAGAATAATGCCCTCAGTTGAGAATCATTCGTTTAGTCCGTGATTTTTTCTCGGATTTGTTTCTGATGGCAGCGAATTAGAAATGACTTCTAGCTTATTTGAAGATAAACAAGTAATATGGAAGAAAGAAGAAATGGTTCATATGCTTTGGGTATTGAGGATACATTTATTTGAATTTTTTTTCTTGAGTTTCTCTCTCTAAACATTTGCAGATTTTCTTTTTGGATTTTGACCAACAGGCTGACCTTTTCCCTGGAGAAATAGACCAGCCAGGAAGCCAGAATTTTTAGGCTTCTGGCTCTGGATTAGCTGAGAGAGTTGTAGTTTTATTTAGTTGGAGAGAACTTTGAGTGGGGATGAAAACATCTTTTATCTGTTTTTCTTTCTTTATTTTTTATCAACTGTGTAATAGTTGCATTCATTCTAGTTTCCCAGATTGTAAAATTGCTTGATAATTTTGTAGGCTTGATTATGTCCCAACTATAATAAAGGTTAGAGTACTAAGAATGGAAATGCTTCCTCCAGCTTTACAAAAAAAGCTGAAAGAGTTTATAGGAGAGTGATTGCCATGCTAATGAAGTCATTGGATTAAATCTCCTTAAATTATTATTTGGGACATCTTTCTTGTGGTCACAGTGAACTTAATATTTCTATTTTCATTGATGTTAAGTCTAGCTATTGGTCTGTAGTCATTCTGTTGTTCATTGGTCATTTCACTTTCCTTAACCAGAGAGAGCACAATCACTGGCAGTAAGATGTTCCCAAATTTTAAGAGGTGGTTGTTTTTCTTCTCTCTTGAATAAGAAAGTGGCTGGCCCTATAGGAGAACTAAACATAAATGAGAAACCAATTCTGTCCACACAGAGTATAACTTATTGTTAAGGAGATTAAGACATAAATATAAATAATCAAAAGATAATGAGAGTGGTGAACTTGGGTGGTCCAACAGTGATAGAGGCAAAGGAATTGTCAGGACCCAAATCCTTATTCATTAATTATATGTATAAGGTTAGGGAAAGGAGGAAGTACTCAAGGATGATTCAGAGATTTTTGAGTCTAGGTGATTGGTAAATGGGTGGCACCGCAAGGAAGAGTGAGATCAGGTTTTAATGAAAGACAGTGAACCCAGACTTGAATCTTCAGGGACTGAAGAATCCTTTGCCCACTCATTCAGGAGGTCTTATGGGCAATGGGACTCTAGACAGTTTACTATAGAGCAGTGTATCAGGATGTGTGTACAAGTTTGAAATATGGGGAATAATACTGTTTTGATCTAATTTCAGATTTCATCACCTTGCTATAATAATGATAAAAGCAAATGCATTTTATTTCCATTTGTAGGTGACTTGGAAGCACCTTCTAACCTAGTTATTTCTGAGCGAACACATCGTTCACTTAGAGTGAGCTGGACACCTCCTGCTGACAGTGTGGATAGGTATAAGGTGGAATACTATCCAGTTTCTGGAGGGAAACGTCAAGAAGTGAGTAGACAACACCTACAACCCGCCCCTTCCTGACATTGTGATTGAGTACTTCACAGTAGGGCTCAGAAAAATGTTGAGTGTGAAGCAGGAAAGATGTAGAGAGGGCCAGAACTGAATCAACAGTGGTGCTTTCTATTCCTTGCTAGGCAAACACTTCCATTTGGGCTTAATTAAAGGAAAAGAGCTTTGCTTAAATTCTCCTGGTTTCTAAGAATTGCAGAATATCAATACGATTTTTAATCAAAGGATGCTCAATTTATTTGTGAATATATAGTAGAATCCTTGAGGTGGAAGGAAACAGTAAAGATGATCTAGTTTTACCCACTCATTTTACAAATAAGGAAATAACAGCTGGGAGAATAAATTATATGAATTGTCTAAGATTTCACTGTAATCTGGTAATTTCCAAAAACAAAAGACAATGGCTTCACTGAAATATAATTTCTAAGCTCACTGCAGTTAACTACTTTGTAATGGTTGTAGAAAATAGGGAAGTGTTTACAGCATATGTTGCTATTGTTTTTTAAAATTTTTCCCCTAGTTTTATGTGAGCCGACTGGAAAGTAGCACAGTGCTGAAAGATCTGAAGCCCGAAACGGAGTATGTCGTTAATGTGTATTCTGTGGTAGAAGATGAATACAGTGAGCCTCTGAAGGGCACAGAAAAAACTCGTAAGTCAGATTTAAAAAAAATCTTTTCATTGTTTTATTTTTTAGGATAAAAAGGTGACAGTCCATGTGTGATTTTTTGGCAGCCTTCCAAATAATTCCATTGTTCAATATCCATTCAACAAATATTTACTAAGTGTGTTCTCTATACACGTGCTCAATAAATACTCATCTGCTCTTACTGGCTGTTCTTCCCATCGTGGGACCCCACTAGTAGAATGGGTAGTCATGGCCATAGATAATGGAGAGGGCTCACTTACATATAGTTACTTACTTAAGAAAGATGTCATGTGGGGTGTGGGACAAAGATTAGGAAGAGGAGCTGTGCAGAGATGACCTATTTTGGTTTTGCAGATAGCCAGATCTTCCTGCTGTCAATGAGATCACTTGTATTTTTATGGGCTTTTCATCCTGGCCTTTATTAGAGAAGCCCTAATGGCTTTGACTTTGAGCAGAGCTGTTGGCAGAGTTGTTCCTTGCTCCTATTCCTGGTAAGGTTTCTGAGACCATATGAAAGAACTCTTTCCTTTTCCCATCTTCTTGGCTGGACTCCAGGGGAAGGGAGGCCACTAATAAGATGGAGTGGGCATCACTCTCTCCAAGGCAAGAATTGACTCTACTTACTGTTGAGTTCCTTAAGTCTTTGTCTTTTCTCTTTCTCTTTATTATATAAGGTTTAGGTGTACAACATTGTAAGCCGATATCTATATACACTATGAAGTGATCACTCTCAGAAGTCTATTACCATCCATCACTCTACACTGATCCTCTTTGCCCTTTTCACTCACTCTCCAATCCTGTTCCCCACTGATAACCACCCATCTATTCTCTGTGTCTATGGATTTGGTTTTGTTTGCTTGTTTCTTTGGATTTTATTTGTTTTTAGACTCCACATATGAGTGAAGTCATATGGTATTTCTTTTTCTCTTAGCTTATTTCACTTAGCATAATACTCTTAAGACCCATTCTTGTCACAAATGGTAGAATTTCATTCTTTTTTATGCCTGAGCAGTATTCCACTTTATACATATATATATGTATGATACATTTCATTATGTATCACTTCTTCTTTATCCATTTATCCACGATAGCTTGTTTATATATCTTGGCCGCAATAAGTAATGCTGCAGTGAACATAGAGTTGCATATATCTTTTTAATCAGTGGTTTTATATTCTTTGAGTAAATAGTAGTGGAATAGCTGAATCTTATGGTATCTATTCTTAATTTTTTTGTGGAATCTCCATATTCTTCTGCATAGTGGCTGCGCCAATTTGCAATCCCACCAATAGTGTATTCAAGTTCCCTTTTCTCCACATCCTTACCAGCACTTGTTATTTCTTATCTTTTTGATAATAATCATTCTAATACGTATAAGGTGGTATCTCATTGTAGTTTCGTGTTTTTTTTTTTTTTTATGTTTTATTTATTTCTAGGAGAGAGAGAGAGAAAGCGTGAGCAGGGGAGGGTCAGAGAGAGAGGGAGTCACAGACTGAAACAGGCTCCAGGCTCTGAGCTGGCAGTCAGCACAGAGCCCGACGTGGGGCTCGAACCCACGAACCGCGAGATCATGACCCAAGCGAAAGTCGGACGCTTAACCGACTAAGCCTCCCAGGCGCCCCTCTCATTGTAGTTTTGAATTGCGTTTCCCTAGTAACCAGTGATGTTGATCATCTTTCCATGTGCCTGTTAGCCATCTGTATATCTTCTTTGGAAAAACGTCTATTCATATCCTCTGCCCATTTTTTAATTGAGTTCCTTGTTTTGTTCTTGTTGTTGCACTGTATGAGTTCTTTTTACATTTTGGATATTAACTCCTTATTGAAGTTTTGATTTGCAAATACATTCTTCTATCCAGTGGGTTGCTTTTTGTTTTGATGACCGTTTCCTTTGCTGTGCAGCTTTTTAGTTTGATGTGGTCTCATTTGTCTATTTTTATTTTTGTTTTCCTTGCCTTTGGAGTCTGAGCCACTAAAACATTACCAAGATAGGGTGCCTGGGTGGCTCAGTTGGTTAAGTGTCTGACTTTAGCTCAGGTCATGATCTCACAGTTCATGAGTTTGAGCCCCAAACTGGGCTCTGTGGACACTTCAGAGCCTGGAGCCTGCTTTAGATTCTGTGTGTGTCTCTCTCTTCCCCTCCCCACCCCGCTCACACTCTGTCTGTCTGCCTGTCTCTCCCTCAAAAATAAACATTAAAAATGGGGGGGAAAAAAGCGTTACCAAGACTGATGTCAAGGAACTTACTATCTACGTTTTGATTCTAGGAATTTTATGGTTTCAGGTTTTACATTCAAGTCTTTAATCCCTTTTGAGTTAATTTTTGTGTATGGTATATGATAGTGGTCTAAGTTTCATTCTTTTGCATGTGGCTGACTAGTTTCCCAGCACCATTTATTGGAGGTACTGTTTTTATTGCATTGTACATACAATGTACATAAATTAATTGTCATACATTAATTGTACATATATATGTAGGTTCATTTCCGGACTCTCAGTTCTGCTCTATTGATATATGTGTTTGTTTTTTGCCCGTACCATACTGTTTAGATTTCTATAGGTTTGTGATATAGTTTGAAATCAGGGACTGTAATACCTTCAACTTTGTTCTTCTTTCCCTGTGATTGCTTTGGCTATTCAGGATCTTTTGTGGTTTCACACAAATTTTAGAATTATTTGTTCTAGTTTTGTATATGCCATTGTAATTCTGACAGAAATTGCATTGAATCTGTAGATTTTTATGGATAGTATGGACATTTTAACAGTATAAATTCTTCCAGTCTATGAGCACAGTATATCTTTTCATGTCTTTGTGTATCTTCAATTTCTTTTCTTAGGTTTTATTAGTTTTTTGTTAATAGGTCTTTCAGAAACTCTTTGGTTAAATTTATTCCTATATATTTTATTCTTTTGATGTAATTATAAATGAGGTTATTTTCTTAATTTATCTTTTTGATAGTTTGTTATTAGTGTATGGAAATATCATAAATATCTGTGTATTGATTTTATATCCTGTGATTTTACTGAATTCATTTATTAAGTCTAACAGCTTTCGGTGGAGTCTTTTCATATATAATATCATGTCATTTGCAAATAGTTTAAGTTTTACTTTTTCCTTTCTGATTTGAATACTTTTTGTCCTCTTATCTAATTGCTATGTTTCGGACCTCCAATACTATGTTGAATTAGTGGTGAGAATGGGCATCCTTGTCTTGTTCTTGAACATGGAGGAAAAGCTTACAGCTTTTTCCCCCTGCAAGTGAGTTTGTCATATATGGACTTTATTAAATTCAGGTACATTTCCTCTATTGCCACTTTGTGGAGAGGTTTTTCTTTTTTTATCATAAATGGATGTTGAATTTTATTGAATGCCTTTTCTGTATCTGTTGAGATGATCATATGATTTTTATCCTTCATTTTGTTAATGTTGTGTATTACATTGATTGGTTTGTGAATTTGAACCATTCTTCTTCCCTGGAATAAAGCCCACTTGATGATAATGAATAATGCTTTTAATGTATTGTTGAATTTGGTTTGCTGATATGTTGAGGATTTTTAAAGGTATGTTTGTCAAGGATATTGACCCATAATTTACTTTTTCGTTCTTTTCTTTCTTTCTTTCTTTCTTTCTTTCTTTCTTTCTTTCTTTCTTTCTTTCTTTCTGTCTGTCTTTCTGTCTTTCTGTCTTTCTGTCTTTCTGTCTTTCTTTCTGTCTGTCTTTCTGTCTTTCTGTCTTTCTGTCTTTTTTCTTTTTTTTTGTGGCATCCTTGTCTGGTTTTAATGTCAGGGTTATGTTGGCCTTGTAAAATGTATTTGGAAGTATTCCCTCCTCTTTAATTTTGGAAGAGTTTGACAAGGTTAGGTATTAAATCTCCTTCACTGTTTGGAAGATTTCACCAGTGAAGCTGTTTGGTCTTGAGCTTTTGTTTTTGATTTCTGATTCAATCTTGCTAGTAATCATTCTACTCAGGTTTTCTATTTATTCCTGATTTGGTCTTGGGAGATTGTATAGTTCTAAGAATTTATCCTTTTTTCTAAGGTGTCTAGTTTGTTGGCATATTGTTGCTTGTAGGAGGGTCTTTTTTTATGGTTGTTTATTTATTTACAGAGAATAAGTGAGGTGGGGAGCAGGGCGGGGGGAGAGAATCCCAAGTAGGCTCCATGCTGAGTGCAGAGCCATTCATGGGGCTTGATCTCACAACTGTGAGATCATGACCTGAGCTGAAATCAAGGGTCAGATGCTTAACTGACTAAGCCACCCAGGCACCCCTATAATAGTGTCTTATGATCTGTTTTATTCCCCCTTTGGTATCGGTTGTAACTTTTCTTTCATTTCTGATATTATTTGAGTCCTTTTTTTTCTTTGTTAGTTTAACTAAAGGTATTTTGATTTTGTTTATCTTTTCAAAGAACCAACTCTTAGTTTCACTGATCTTTTCTATTTCCTTAGTCTCTATTCATTGTTTTTTTTCCTGCCTCTGATGTTTATTATTTCCTTCCTTCTACTAACTTTGGGCTTCATTTATTTTTCTTTTTCTAGTTTCTTTAGGTGTGAAGTTAGATTTTTTATTTGAGATTTTTCTTGTTTTTGAGGTAAACCTATATTGCTATGAACTTCCCTCTGAGAACTGCTTTTGCTGAATCTCATAGATTTTGGTATGCTATTCTCTTTTATTTTTTCTCTAAGTATTTTCTAATATATCCTTTGATTTCTTTGATGACCCATGGTTGTTTAGTTGCATGTTATTTGTTTTCATGTTTTTGTGTTTTTCCACTTTTGTCATTGTAATCAATTTCTAGTTTCTTATCATTTTTGTCAGAGAAGATGCTTGATACAATTTTAATCTTTGTAAATTTATTGAGACTTATTTTGTGGCCCAACATGTGATCTTGGAGAATGTTCCATGTGCCCTTGAGAAGTATGTGCATTCTACTGGTTTTGGATAGAATGTTCTGTATATATCTACTATGGCCTTGTGATCTAATATGTCACTTAAGCCCAATATTGCCTTATTGATACTCTGTCTCATGATCTATTCACTGCTGTAAGTACAGTGTCAAAATCTCCTACTATTATTGTTTACTTTCAATCTCTCCCTTTAGGTTTTTAAATATTCGTTTTACATATTTTGGTGCTTCTGTGTTGGGTGTTTATAAATAAACTTTTATTTTTAATGTTATCTCTCCTGGCTGGATTGATCTTTTTATCATTATGTGGTGTCCCTCTTTGTCTTTTAGTACAGTATTTATTTTAAAGTCTATTTTGTCTGATATGAGTATAGCTATGTCAGCTTTCTTTTCATCTCCATATGCGTAGAATATTTTTTCACATCCCTTCACATTCATGTGTGTGTCCATAATTCTGAAGTGAATCTTTTGTAGGTAGCATATAGATAGTTCTTTTTTTTTTTTTTTTAAATCTATTTAGCTACTCTGTCTTTTGATTGGTAAATTTAATCCATTTATATTTGAAGAAATAATCAATAGGTATGTACTTATTTCTCTTTTGCTGTTTTCTGGTTGTTTTTGAAGTTCTTCTTTGTCCTTTTTCTTCTCTTTTTCTCTTGTGGTTTTTTGGCTTTCTTTAGTGTTATGTTTGGATTCCTTTCTTATTTTCTTTTATGTATTTAGTATTAGTTTTTCTTCGTGGTTACTGAGAGGTTCACATGTAGCATCCTATGCATATGATAGTCTCTTTTAAGTTGACAGCCACTTAAATTTGAACACATTCCAAAGCTTTACATTTTCCCCCCCATGTTTTATATTTTTAAGCAATGATGTTTTATATAAGAAGATTATTTTTAATATTTATTTTTGAGAGGAACATAGAGAGAGTGTGGGTAGGGGAGGGGTAGAGA
Source organism: Proteles cristata cristata (assembly GCA_017311185.1). NCBI lineage: Eukaryota > Metazoa > Chordata > Mammalia > Carnivora > Hyaenidae > Proteles > Proteles cristata. The sequence continues at coordinate 197,483 of JAESUZ010000047.1, read as the reverse complement.
GAAAGAGAGAGAGAGCGGGACAGAGGATCCCAAGTGGGTTTTGTGCTGACAGCAGAGAGCTGGATGTACAAACCATGAGATCATGACCTGAACCAAAGTCAAGTGCTGAGCCACCCTGGTTCTCCACATGTTTTATATTTTTGATGATACATTTTACATCTTTTTATTTTATACATCTTTTAGCTAATTATTATAATTTTAGTTAACTTTACTTCTTTTGTCTTTTGACCTTCATACTTGCCTTATTCGTGATCGATTTACTACCTTTACTATATACTTACCTTTCCGGTGAGATTATTACTTTCATATACTTTCTTATTAATTACTCTCTTTTCTTTTCAGTGTAGAGAAATTCCTTTAACATTTCTTGTAAGAAACATCACTTTGGTGATGATGAACTCGTTTAGCTTTTGCTTATCTGAAAACCTCTTAATCTCTCCTTCAGTTCTGAATAATATCCTGCTAGGTAGATAGTTCTTGGTTGGAAAAGTTTTTCTTTCAGAACTTTGAATATGTCATGACCCTTCATTCCAGCTTGTAAAATTTCTGCTGAAAAATCTTTGATAGCCTTATGGAGTTTCCCTTGTATGGAATAAATTGTTTTTCTCTAGCTATTTGAAAATTCTTTCCTTATTCTTAACTCTTACCATTTTAATTATGTATTGGGTGTGGTTGTCTTTCAGTTCATCTTATTTGGAACTCTCTGAGATTCCTGAACCCAAATGTCTGTTTTCTTCCCCAGATTATGGAAGTTTTCAGCCATTATTTCTTTGAATGCTTTTTTGACCCTTTCTCTCTTCTTCTTCTTCTAGGACCTCTATAGTGTAAATGCTATGCCATTTGATTTTGTCCTAAAGGTCCCGTTAGGTATCCTTACTTTTTAAAATTCTTTCTCATTTTGCTGCTCTGTCTGGTTGAGATCCTTTGTTTTGTCTTCCAGCCCACTGATTTGGGCCTGTACTTCATCCATTCTCCTGTTGAATGCCTTCAGTATATTTTTCATTTCAGTTATAACTTCTGTTTGGTACTTTCTTCTAGTTTCTATCTCTTTGTTGAAGTTCTTACTGTGTTTATCCATTCTTCTGAGTTCAGTGAGCATCTTTATGACCATTACTTTGAACTCTTTATCAAGTAGGTTGCTATCTTCGTTTCATGAAAATCTTTTTCTGGAGATTTGTCCTGTTCTTTGGTTTGGAATATATTTCTCTGTCTCCTCATTTTTCTTAACTCTCTTTTTGTGTTTATACATCAGGCAAAACTGCTATCTCTCCCAGCCTTGAAGGAGTGATCTTGTGTAGGAGATGGTCTCTGGGGTCCAGAGTGCAGTCTCCTTTGGCCTCCAGAGCCAGCACCCAAGGGGCACCCCTAATGTGGATAGTATGCACCTGCTGGCTGTAGTGGGGCACAGCTGTGGTGCAAGGTAGGTGAGTACTGGGCACTTACGCAGCCTGGTTGCAGTGTAACTGCTGCTGGGGTAGTGGGGCATGTAGCATGCCCACTGGTGCTAGCAGGCAAGAGGAAGGACACCAAAACTGATGCTTCCAGCTCTGTCACTAGCAAGTTAGAATGAGATTGCAAAAATGGCATCTGCCAGTGCTTCTGTCCTTAGAGAAAGTCACTGTAGTTCCTACCTCTCTGGCAGCTGCTGTAAGATTAGTAAGCAGGTGTCCCTAACTTAGGATCTAGGCACTTTTCAAACTGTTGCTTTAATGCTGGATCTCAGAGCAAGTGGGTCTCTGTGTGTGTCCTTTAAGAGCAAGTTCTCCATTCCCTGCAATGTTATGGTTCCCCTGGACTTCATCCCCCTGTTGATTTTCAAAACGAGGCATTTTGGGTGCTTGTCTTTCAAGGGCTGGATTCTAAGGTCAGGATCCTAATGTGGAGTACATTCCTTTCGCTTCTTGAGGCAAAGTTCCATATTTGGGGGATTCCTTCCCAACTGTAGGTCACCATGCTTGGGGTGGAGTCCCAGGCAAGGCTGAGTCTCCATCTCCCCCACCTGTCCTGATATGGCTCTTTTATCTTTTCTGTGGAGGCATTGTTTCTCTGCTTCTCAGGTCCTTCTGTTTCAGAGGAGGAAATTATTTCATATGTAGCTATACATTTTTTGCATCCATGAGAGGAGGTATTTTCAGAGTCTTCTTTTGCTACCATCTTGAACCCCTCCTCCATCTCTTCTCTTACCACCCTTCATGTTAGACCATAGGAAGTGGGAAATAATGTATTTCATAATGGGCAGGATTAATCTGATAATTTCTTAGAACTTTAAACTCAATCTCTGGACAATATATAGAAAGCCCGATGGGTGTTAAATGAAGAGGGAATTGGAAATCTCTTACTGTGCCTCATGGGCCTGACTTCCAAAAGCCCATAAATCCCTTAAGTTCCAGTTATTAATATATGACACTCTCACTTAAATTTTTTTTTATGAATGATGAAATAAAATACTGTGCTTGTTACTTGTGTATGAAATTCTATGATTGAATACTGAAAAGAGACAACTTAAAGATTTTCCAGAAAAAGGTATTGACATTCTAGGAAGTTGGTACCTATTTTCACTTCCATATGGACTCATTGGAATGCCAGTTGAAATGTACACTTCCTTCCTTTATGAAGTAGTTGTAACTTGTGATTCTGAGTATGAGGTGGCAACGAACAATGAGACTGGGTTTTTCATGAGAGAGCAAAGAATTATGTTGACTCTCACTGACTTCTAGCTGCAACCCATTCTGTATTTAGCATACATAAATATCAATTATTAAGTAGGAGACAACAATTAAAAATGAGTAGAATGATAGGACTAAACTGATGTCTACCTTTGAATTCCAACAGTACCAGTCCCCGTGGTCAGCATGAATATTTATGACATCAGCCCTACCACCATGCATGTGCAGTGGCAGCCAGTAGGAGGGGCTACTGGCTATACCTTGACATACGAACCCACCAATGCCACAGAACCAGCAAAACCAAAAGAGGTGGGAGACATTTATTTCTTTCATTGGGTCTTCCTGAGACTTTATTGTTTTAGAGTCTGCATTAAACTGCAGTTTCATATGAACTCATTTATAACTACATGCAAAACAGAAAATGAGAAAACTAGATTTGTGAGCTTTGACACATTTGGAAAACATTGGCATGAAAAAGGAAGTTCAGTTCAGAGAAATGGAAAATAAAACTTGTGTTATATAATTTAGTGGTTAAAATAGGCTGTAATTGACTAGCCCCAGTAAATGGAAATCTTTGATTTGAATGTCTTATTTCCCTTTGGCATGTCCCTATGCAGATGCGTGTGGGGCCGACAGTGAACAACGTGCAGCTGACTGATCTTTTCCCCAACACTGAGTATGCAGTCACAGTGCAGGCTGCCTTGCACGACCTCACTAGTGAACCTGTCACTGCTCGGGAAGTCACCTGTAAGACATTACCGGGTTTCCTTCTTTCTTTATTGCTGTAAACATAATGTTCATTAGGATTTTTCTTCCACCCAATGATGCTATCAATGATTTGATTATTTGTGCATAAATTACAGGGCTATTCCTTATGGTAATAAATATTTACAATTAAAGTTAATTCTAGACTTACGGCAGCATCTTAAATTGATTCTAAGATGTACATTTTTTTCACATTTAACATGGTTCATACTGAGGATGTTTCTTACAAGCAGTGGTGGGTGTCTTCCAGGTACTTTTGGCCAAGTGTCAATCAGGGCATAAAATATAAAATAATGGTGCATCTTAAAGTTGATTTTGTTGTAGATTTATGAAGTATTGTATATAGCACTGGTGAAAAGGGAATGTTGGGGAGGTGTAATTTTGGAGGGAGATACTAGACTTAAGATTAAGATGTTCCAAGTTCTTGCTGAAGTAGAAACTTTATGGCACATGTTGATAGGTCTGTTTCAATTGAGTTAATCAGTTTACTCAACCCGCAAACATATTTATTGATCATCTGCTGTACTTTAGTCACTTTGCTGGGTATTGGGAATGCACCAGTAGATAATACAAGGCGGTGTAAAGCATGCAGACTCCTTTGTGGTTTGCACTTTTCTGGTGTGTGTTAATCAGTCCCTTTTGTGTTTTTGGTTTGTTTCATTGGCATTCTGGTGCTTTTTCTTGAAAGGAGACAATGATTGCACTTAGGAATCTTACTTTTCCTGGTTAGAACTTTTGTTTCATGCTTGTTGAGGTAGTCATGCTGGAATAGATGACTAGGTTTAAATTTGAGTCTCAGCCCACATTTCTACAGAAATTAAGAAGTCAGAAGGAAACTTCAAGGGGGAAGGGTAACTGATACAGAAGCATGATAAGACCGAAAAGAGAAATAGCCCTTGAAAGGTGGGGCAGTATAAATTCACTGACAACAAATAATCATTTTTTATATATTAGACCCTCTCTAGAGCTGGTGGTTTTGTAGAAATGAGGTAGTGGCAGATGGAAAGAGTGGGAAACCAGCTAGGAAAGGAAATATGTGTTCTCAGAGTGCCTGGAGAGAAGACCCGAGAGTCATAATGGGATGAAAGGCGAGTGTGGTCGTGGATTTGACATGGAACTGGAATACAACAGTGGAGGAAGGGAGGACTCAGAGATGCAGAGAGACAAAAGCATTGAAGGGAAACAGGTGCAGAAACATGGAGGAGGTGGAGGGTGACATTCAGGAGGAGGGATGAACACAGTTGAAATGAGAGACAAAGGAAATTGGTCAGCGGACAGCTAGAAAGTGAGATCTGTCTAATATAACAAAAGAACATTTCTTTGTTGGTTATCCGCAGTCCTGTTCTTTTTAAAGTAAAGCTTTGTTTGACTGGGCAGAAAGTTTGTCATTTGGATTTTCTTGTAACCAATTAGGCTTCTGTGGATTTTCTTACCAGCTTACCGGGTGCTTAATTGTGGCCCATCTTCATTCTTCATTCTCATAACCATTTGTTTTTCTATTATTTTCTATTCTTAAGGGACCACCACTCTTTTGATTTTGTTTTCTATCTTAACTGACTTAAATATCTGAAAAGAAACACACGCTGCACATTTATGGGGGATTTATGATTTATTATAGCTTACAGCAAGTAAGAACTTATTAAAGTAGAGTGGAAGGAAGCGTGCATATAAAAGAAAAATTAGAACTATAATAAAAATTTAAATTTATCACATTTTTTTTACAAATAGTTTATTGTCAAATTAGTTTCCACATAACACCCAGTGCTCATCCCCACAAGTGTCCTCCTCCATGCCCATCCCTCCTCCCCAAATTTATCACATTTTTGAAGATCCTTCCTAAGAAAAATTGAGTACTACCTGGTAGAATCATAGTACATTTATCAGCATAGCTATTTTTTAAAGTTATTTTGCTCCACACTGTTAAGTTTTCTCCAAGCAATTCCTTGAAATGAACAAGAGCTCTGTGGTTGAGAGACACATCAGGATCTCATTTCTCTTGCATCTCCAGTGCCTTTACCCAAACCTCGAGATCTGAGACTCAGAGATGTGACTCACAGCACCATGAATGTCTTTTGGGAACCCGTGCCTGGAAAAGTGCGTAAATACGTTGTTCGCTACAAGACACCAGAAGAGGATGTCAAAGAGGTAAGTTGAAGATTGGAATGGATTTGAAAACATTTTTTTTCTGCAGGTTTAAGAAAAGAGCCCAAATAAGTATAGAGGATAGCATGTTTTGAACACTTGTCACTTTATTAATATAGTGTTAAAATTTTATTATATCAATAAAGCAGTTTTTGAATACTGAAAATATATTGGACTATGTCGCATTTAGTTTGTAAATGTTTTGTTGTGTGATAGTAATCTCAAAATCTTCATCCCTTAATGGATAGTGTTATAAAATGTAGATGGTACTTCATTATTCTGATGCCTTTTATGGTGTTCTGCATTCTATAAATTACTAAAAACATATCATAATAATGTTTCTAAAAATAAAAGCTAGCAAAGGATGTAGGAAAGAAGAGGGGAGTTTATCAGATAGTAGGAAGATAGGGCAATGGAGCAGGACTGAGAGAAACGGTAAATATATTCTTAGAAGAGTGTCCTTTTGACAGTGAGCAGTTTCAAGATGATGTCGAGGCAGAGATCTGTTTCCATGACAACCTGATTCAAAGTGGGAGCAAACTGAGGGCCTTTGCTAGAGAATGGATTTAAAACTTATATGTGCTTGGGGATACATCGATGATATTTTTGGAAGATAGAAATAGTTTCCGTAAGCAAATGACCCACTTATTGACTGTGCTGGTCATTTGGATTATACTAAAGCTAATTTATACATGTGCACACATTCATTTCATTCTGGGTTTCAATTTCAAAAGAGGCACAATGACTTGTGGGTCTCACAGGATTCTTGTGCATAGCAAGAGAGATAATGCACAGGGGAACATTTCTGAAAGAAATAAAGCAGTGATACAAAGGGAAACAGAAACTGTCGGTGCAAAATGGTTAGGTTGTTTGCATTTGTAGAGTCGTTTTACCAAACTGTAATGTCAATATATTTTTCCACTTTGGAAGCATTTGAACTGTCTCTGGTTCCTGGATTCTTGTGTATATTGGAAAACATTGCTATTTTTTGTAGCACAATTCTGATGCTCTTGTGCAAAGAGGTACAGTAAACAACAGAGGTGTAAAAACTATACCCTTTTTAAAAATAGTTCACTGCTCTATTACAGGTAGAGGTAGACAGGTCACGGACCAGCACCCCTCTCAAAGACCTCCTCTCACAAACCCTGTACACAGTAGACGTTTCTGCAGTGTATGATGAGGGGGAGTCTCCCTCGGTGACCGCTCAAGAAACTACCCGTAAGTTGTGAACATGGTTCATTGATAACTGAGAAACAACAATTATATGACTGTGTAACTGAACTTATTCGGTCATCTTGTTTCTTCGTGCTATTTTTTTTGAATATTTATGGATTTCCAGATTGTTTTTACTTATTTTCTTCCCATCTTCTACCTTCATGTCTATTTCTTTTGTTTTTAAATTTATTGTATTATTTTATTTTCTTTCAGTTAAGTTTTTAGTTTTAAAAAATTAAAAAATTTTAATGTTTTTATTTATTTTGAGAGAGAGAAAGAGAATGAACTGGAGGAGGTGCAGAGAGAGAGAGGGCAAGAGAGAATCCCTAGCAGGCTCCATGTGTCAGCACAGAGCCTGAAGCAGGGCTCTGAGTCACAGACTGTGAGATCATAACCTGAGCTGAAGTCAAGAGTCAGACACTTAACCAACCCAGCTACCCAGAGACCCCATTTTAAAATTTTTAAAAATGTTTTTATTTATCTGTAAGTTTTAAGTTTTAATTCTGGTACAGTTAACATACAGTGTTATATTAGGTTCAGGTGTGCAATATAGTGATTCAACATGTGCATTCCTAGTGTGATACTTTTTATCCTACTATTATTCTATCAGCCACCGTCATTAAGTCATCTTCCAGATACTCAACTGGTGTGTGTATGTGTGGGTGCGTGTGCGCTTGTGTATGTGTGTGCATGTGCATATATATGTGGGGGAATGGGGAAGAAGTATATTCTTGATGTATGATGGACATTTTCTCTGGGAAAGTTGTGTTAGTTATCAAATATTTTTTGAAATCTTACTATATATAAAGTGCTATCAGGGGTAACAAAATAGAAAACCTTTGCCCTCAGTAGTTCAGGATTTCATTGTGGAGATAAGAAAAAGTAATTGACCATGCAGGGGTTCGAGTAAGTGAGGTAAGCGCCACTCAGGCTGCACACTGCAGGGTTTCAGAGGAAGGGGAGGGAGGCTTGCACGGTGGAAAGGCAGGGAGACTCAGGGCAACCTGCCCAGACTTCATCTTCCCTGCTCCATTTTATTGCTGCTTCCAGGGATGTCTGTTTCTCTCTCTGTCATGGTACCTCCATAGTATTTAACCCAGTTATTGTTGCCTATTGGTCTTTTTCTATCTATTCTGCTCCCCAACCCCCCAACCCAATGAAGGCAGAGATGTACTTACTTCATACAACTTTGCATCTCCAGTGCCTGGTACCACACTCAGAATATAATTTCCTAATGAAACAGTGCCTACAAAGCTGAAGGGTGCCTGGGTCTATTGAGACTTTGGCTCAGATCATGACGTCACAGCTTGTGAGTTCGAGCCCTGCGTCAGGATCTGTGCTAACAGCTTAGACCCTGGAGCCTGCTTTGGATTCCGTGTGTCTCTCTCTCTCTGCCCCCCCCCCAATAAATGAACATTAAAAAAAAATTAAAGAAGAAGTTGAGCTCTAGGGCTGGCAGTGTTCTGAAGAAATATAATGGGAGCTACTTATGAAAGTCAAAAATTTCTAGTAGCCACGTTTGAAAAAGTAAAAGGAGACAGAAGGAACTAATCTCAATAATGTGTTATATTTAACCCAATATATAAAAACTGTTGTCATTTCAATATGTATCAGTAAAATAATTATATTAATATTTCACATGATTTTCCCATAATTATTTGAAATCCAGTGTGTATTAATTTTATCTTTACTTATATCTCAATTTGTACTAGCCAAATTTCAAGTACTCAGTAGCCACTACTGTATGGCTAGTATATTTATAGTAGACACCCCAGGTCTAGAGAATTTACATGACTTGCCTCACCTCATCCAGTAGGGTACTGCTGGATCAGTACAGATCTGGAACTTTTACTTCCTGTCCTATAACTCCCTCACTAGAGGCCCCAAAGCTTCCCCTTTCATACCTAGCTGTCTATACATGATCAAGACATCTGGTCAAATGTTACAGCCTACTCCTTAACATTAAACAGTATCTACTTCTGCTTTTCTGACCATGCGATTGCTTCTAGCAATCTCAGCTGCCTTCGTGGCATCCGTTCTTACCTGGGAAGGGTAGTGTCTGGATGAGGATATCAGCGCATGTGATAGACTGACAGCTTTGCATAAACATAACAGGTATAGTAAAGAAAAAAAAAAAAGACAGGAAAAAAAGACTAGTAAAAGCAGGTAATTTAGTATACTAAATCAATACTGTCAATATCTGTTTTTAATCCTTAAGATATGTAATGCCTTTTACATATATTGAAAGTGCATCCTTTTTTTAATGTTTTTTTATTTATTTCTGAAAGACAGAGAGAGAGTGTGTGTGTGTGATCAGGGGAGGGTCAGAGAGAGAGGGAGATACAGAATCTGAAACAGGCTCCAGGCTCTGAGCTAGTGTTAGCACAGAGCCCAACGCGGGGCTCGAACTCACGAACTGTGACATCATGACCTGAGCTGAAGTTGGATGCCTAACTGACTGAGCCACCCAGGTGCCCCTGAAAGTGCATCCTTAACATATGGTTTGCTTTGCAGATGTGGTGTCCCTCATTATCTATTGGGCCTTTTCATTGTAATTATTAAAATACTTTTTTGAGGGACACCTGGGTGGCTTAGTCGGTTAAGCGTCCGACTTTCGCTTAGGTCATGATCTAGCGGTTCGTGGGTTCGAGCCCCGCGTCGGGCTCTGTGCTGACTGCCAACTCAGAGCCTGGAGCCTGTTTCAGAGTCTGTGTCTCCCTCTCTCTCTGACCCTCCCCTGCTCATGCTGTCTCTCTCTCTCTCTCTCTCTCTCCTAGAAATAAATAAAAATATAAAAAAAACTTTTTTGATGGGTCTGGATTTTGTGTAGTTGACTTTGGTAGTAGGGGGTAGAGAAATTGAAAATGGAAGCTCTGAACTGGTGGCAGACATTTCCGATTCCTTGTGCCTGGTCAATGCAGAGGCTTGTAATTGGGGTTTGAACAGTCATTAGCACTCTGGGGTTATTCCTGTTTCTGGACAGAGTTAGTATAGTCTGCTTAATTTATCCTTAAAATGAGCATTCTATCAGAAAACCTTATGCATGGATTACTTAGATCATTACATTTCATAGACCACGATGGCCCATGCACTCTCAGATAACTGCCAACCAAAGTTTGGGTTTATGTGTATTGTTGTGTAAACAGATCCATTGTTTTCACATGTAGATGTTTAGCTTTTGAATAGGACATTGAAGAAAAATATTTGAGAGGCAGAATGACTGAGAACCAGTAAATTAGAAGAGTATTACTAAAAGGTACTTCTTAAAATATCACCATTTTAATAGAATACAAGGAGTAACCTATCATATCCATGTGGTGTTTGCAGTTTTCAGAGCTTTCTCTTACAGTTACCTTTCAAATGAACTGAATTGGTAAGTTACTTGGTTTTAAGCAATGGGTTCAGCCAGTGTCCCCATGTCCACGAAGGTAAAACAATGCAGTTTTGTTATACTCTTTGTAGATCACATTCATAAACTTCGTCCTGCTTTTTCTCATGATAGGCACTGTGCCAGCACCAACAAACCTAAGGATTACTGAAGTGACACCAGAGAGTTTCAGAGGGACTTGGGATCATGGAGCTTCTGATGTGTCCCTCTACAGAATAACCTGGGCACCTTTTGGAAGCTCAGATAAGATGGAGGTATTGTTAGCTCTCTTCCTTCCTTCCTTTCTTTTTTTAAAACATCTTAATTCATTGTAGCAATCTTGTTTGAAGTATGTATTACCTCTGTTGCCAGAAAAGCATCCTTTCTCATTAGTGACATTTAAACTCTTGGGATGCAACAAGCCAGAACGGTTTGTAATGGCTAAATAATGTCGGCAAACTGCCATTGAGTGTATCATCTACATGGTGACTTAATTTTGTGTGTGTTTGTTTTTTCTTCCTCTTTCATGAAGACCATTTTAAATGGAGATGAAAATACTTTGGTGTTTGAAAACCTGAACCCAAACACTCTTTATGAAGTTTCTGTTACTGCCATATATCCTGATGAGTCAGAAAGCGATGACCTGACTGGCAGTGAGCGCACACGTAGGTGTTCAGCTTTTAAATAGGACATTGTTATTTTAAAGTTAATTCAAAAAATAGAGCTATAGCTATATTAGTAATATTTCCCCAAATTCTGTTTTTTTTTTTTGTTTTTTTTTTTTTTAATTTTAGCACGTTTGATACCCTTAACAACACAAGGTAAGAGTTTAATTTGCTGGGCCATATGAATGACCAAATAATGAATGAATGAATGAATGAATGAACAAACGAACAAGTGAATGAATGAAAAATACCATAAAATCCATTATAAACAGGTTTTCTGCCTTTAAATTACAAGGCATGGATCGGGACCTTTTTTAAAACCTTTCTTAAAAATTTTTGCTTTACTGACATTTGTTAAGGAGTCATCTAAGATTCAATGACCATTCTTTATTGGGGTCAAATTTAGTTCTAAAATTAAAAGTATACTGATTTCCTTGTGCATAGTGATTGTTTGGGGAGGGGGGAGGCCTCGTTCTGTGAGCTTACTCTATTTCAACAATCTTTTTTCAGCTCCAAAAAGTGGCCCACGAAACCTTCAGGTGTACAATGCAACATCTAACAGCTTGACAGTTAAATGGGACCCTGCTAGTGGTCGTGTGCAGAAATACAGAATTACTTACCAGCCTTCAACAGGAGAAGGCAATGAGCAAACGGTAATATTTTTGAAAAAAATTTAACTTGGAAAAATTCTACCTTTTCTCCTCAAACTCTTTTCACCTCCAGTGTTTAGTTACTCATACTTACTACTTTGAAAGATGTAAAATTTATCATTTTGAATGGAGTTATTTGACTCCATTTGGAATGGGGACACAGTAGACATTCTCATGAGAAGTGAAAGCTGCTTATCATGGTAGGTAGCCTCACAGCAACAGATCTGTGCCTCATGCATTCACATTTCCCATAAAAACTCTTAGGGCTGGACTGTCTTTGAAGATTTCTAGGTTTTTTTTTTAAGTCTATTTATATGTTTATTGCATATCTCTCTACCTTAATCATATACCGAAAGTTTGCCGAATTTTTGTTATTGTAATTTTCTAGTTTTTGCATGTGATATGTATCTCTTATATCTGGAGTTTCCAGATCTAGGTGGCTGTTCACCTAATTCATACTATTTATTATTTTTATATTTATCCAAATAAAGGTTCTGAGAAGGATGATATAACTGTAAACAACCTTCATCTTCTTTATCTATCTGGTCTTCCCTGATTTAACAAAGTTCTTGTCCATTTGCCTTACTTACTTGAATTGTCTGTCTTTAAACATTCTCCAGCTTTGCTTTGTGAAATGTGTGACTAGAACTGCACATTTGATCATAGGTTGAGAGGTACCATGATTTTTTACACCAGGAGAGGGGATGCTTCCTGATTTATTCCAAATGTCTCTTTTGCTATATATAGTCCAGCATTTTGTTGACATATTTTTGGGCTATGATATTTCCTCACATAGCCCTAAAGAGAGATAGGAGTTATTAACAATAAGTCAGCTGACTTGCTGAGCTCCAGCAAATGGGTCCTACCTCGTACCAGTTTAGAGATGTTAGATAGATGCCAGAGGTGGGTGCTGGCAGTGGTTACAGGTGTGTGGTTAAAGGTTTCTGATGCTGCATACTCAGTGGCGTTAGCTGAATTGGAAACCTTCCCATCCCCAGTGTGACTTTTGACTTAGTCTTTTGGGGTGTCCATACAACTAGTCTTAGGCAGTATTTTTAGACAGAAATTTTGTCTACCTTAATTAAATAAGTTTTCAATGATAAATTAAATACCAACTGTGATCAACTGGCTTTTATACAAAATAAGATAAGACACATTTGATGAACTGATATTTTGATGTCAGAAATAGGACTTCTGGGGGTGCCTGAGTAGCTCAGTAATTTAAGTGTCCAACTCTTGGTTTTGGTTATAGCTTCATGGGTTCACACCCGACATTAAGCATTGGGCTCTGTGCTGCAGCATGGAGCCCGCTTGGAAGTCTCTCTCTCTCTCTCTCTCTCTCTCTCTCTCTCTCTCTCTCTCTCTCTTCCTGTCCACCACTTGTGCTATGTCTCTCAAAATAAATAAACTTAAAAAAAACCCCAGAACTTCTTTTGTCTATGTCAGGCCAAGTTTAGGTAAAACTGTAAAGCAGGTGAAGCTTCTCTTCAGCATTTCCCTTCCCATTTCTACTGTGTCTCAGAGGTTTGTTATAACTTGAAGGAGTCTCATAAACTCACCCTCTGGAAAGTATTAGCTGATAATCCCTCAAGGTTTGTTATTCTTAGGGTTATTTGCATTTTACTGCTAGTCCATGAAATAAGGTAATGAATCACTGATACTAGAATTATTTTGGAGAATTGGATGGGAGAAGTAGGTAGACACACCTCTGCTTACCCATCAGGCTTGAACTAAGTGGATGTCTTCAGATTTGTTAAATATCAAATGGTTTGCATGGGTATTGATAGTTCTTTTCTCATAACTTAAAATATTCAATTTATTAAAATATTAACCACTTCGTTCAGTTTGTTCCTATTGGAGATTACTATAGTGTTTCATTGAGGTTTTCTCTGGAATTCAAAGAGTTGATGGGTGGTTGAGCGGGAAACATCTGGACCGCACTAACGCATCCAGCCATCCATATGTACACAATCTGTGGGCAGCGTGCCATTTTCATACGATTTTAATTAGTATCACTTAAGTATTTGAATTCTGTAGACTGTTAACAAATCATACAAATTTTCTTTCAACAAGATAGCTAGATGGCCTTAAGCAATGAATAAAAACCTTCAAACTCTGTTACTTGAGGAAATTGGAAAAGCTTCATACCACAAGCCTGGTATCACAGAGCTGGCTGGGAACCCTGGCCTGAGAGTGACCTGGCAAAGGGTCCAGTCACGTAGTTTACACAGCTAATGCTGTTAAAATGGCACTTTGGGAGGCGGGGGGAAGAAACATCAAAGCTGTAGATCTTTTGCTGAATCATTTTAATGTGTTTTCTAAAGCAAATAAGAAACATCTGTAAAAAAGTAAAAATACTAGTGAATGGTATGGAGCCTCTAATATTAGGCAGTTCTTTGCTACCTTAAAGTTCCTTTGTAGCTCACTTAGGATCAATGCCTTTTTGGGGAAAGATCTTGAAATGTGCTCTGGGTGAAATTTTGCTGTGCTGGCGGCAAGCAAGCTGAAATATCTTTTGGAAGTCACCAGTGTAAGCCTTGCAATGTTCTTTATGATTTAAGGTGCATAGTTTATACTTCAAATTATGCCATAAGAATTATTCTAAACCTTCACTGTGGTATGTGTTTCCAGATCTTGACAAGGGTCTCAGGTAACTCCCCTGTAGAATAAGCTTCTCTATCAGATCAGTGAGGTGGAGAGCACAAGGGTAACACTCAATCTGTTTTGCTCAAGACCACAATAGGGGGCCGGCAGAACAGCGTGGTCCTGCAGAAACTGAAGCCCGACACTCCTTACACGATCACTGTGTCCTCCTTGTATCCTGATGGCGAAGGAGGTCGGATGACGGGAAGAGGCAAGACCAGTAAGTAAATCCAGACTCCTGTAGCTTCTTTAATAGCACAGAATCACATCTTTATCTGGAAATGGTGGGGGGACACAGGTTTGCTAATCAAAATTTAAAATGCATTTAAAAGTGATATCAATTGCTAGTCCTTGCTTGGAGTTATCTGTCTCTGTTTTTTGGAGAAAGACATATATTACTTTCTAGCAGTAAAAAACCAAACAAACCAAAAACCACTTTGGGACCAAAATGTTTTATGAAGAGGAGACATGTGTACTGGATTACCGCAGAAATTCTTTTATGTATTCACTACTTCAGCTGATATTTGTGGGGTGCCCCTTATGGGGTCTCTGCCGTATTCAAGGTGCCTGGGAAATATCAATGACTGTGCATTTTGAGTGTGCTTCGTGGTTGGGAATCACACGGTGATGTGATTTCTGTGCACGGCAGAGCCTCTGAATACTGTGAGGAACCTCAGAGTGTATGACCCTTCTACCAGCACCTTGAATGTTCGCTGGGACCACGCAGAGGGAAACCCTCGTCAGTACAAGCTCTTCTATGCACCAACAGCAAGTGGTCCAGAGGAACTGGTAATTATGTCCTGTAGTGAAAAATGCAGATTTATTTAAACTGAAACTGAATGATTTAAAAGCTGAGCTAAAAATGTTAACCAGTTTGCTGTAGGGCAGAAGTTCATATTCATTTAACAGATCTCAGTAGAGGGTAATAGATTGTTGCCCTACTGCCTGGGTGATAGGAGGATTCTGGGGGATTGAGTTGGGGGAAATAATCATCCCAGGAAGTTCTTTTTTTTTTTTTTTAATGTTTTATTTATTTCTAGGAGAGAGAGAGAGACAGCGTGAGCAGGGGAGGGTCAGAGAGAGAGGGAGTCACAGACTAAAACAGGCTCCAGGCTCTGAGCAGGGCCCGACGCGGGGCTCGAACCCACGAACCGCGAGATCATGACCTAAGCGAAAGTTGGACGCTTAACCGACTAAGCCACCCAGGCGCCCCAATCCCAGGAAGTTCTAAAGGGGGATCCTAGAGTTAGTGTAGGGGTCTAGAAAAGTCTTTATAACCTCTTGTAACAGTTCATATGGGCACATGTTTATATTATGATATTACAGAACTTCTTGGTCTTGAGTTAGTATTTTGAGTATTGTATTGTTTGATGTATTATTTCTTTTACAAGTTTTTCAAATCAAGTGCTTTATGTTTTATTAAAATCTTTAGGTACCAATCCCTGGGAATACCAATTATGCCATTCTTAGGAATCTGCAGCCAGATACCCCATATACCATTACAGTAGTTCCTGTTTATTCTGAAGGTGATGGAGGACGCACATCAGATACTGGAAGGACATGTAAGTTGAGGAGGAAAAATTTAGCTTTTTCATTATAAACTTTGTTTTCTGTTACAAAGGCCACATAGGCCCGTTAAACATTATTGGAAAATTCCAAATGATAGAATAACTACGTGCAACAGGTACCCATTATTTGTCTTCCAAGCACCACCAACTGTTAGCAGTTTTGCATATGAAATAATAAATTTATAATGGCATTCTTCTTCTGGAATGGCAATTCAGGATTTATAAACATGCATATGATCATCAGTATGCTGTTTTAGTCATTCTCTTTCACCGACAAAAATTCATTTTGCTTTGCTTTGTGCTTTATAAATCTGTGTGAAGCAGTGTTTTGTAATTGGCTTTCATAGTGTGAATTTTTGAAATCTGTTTATCACCTTATTTGGTTGCACATTTTTCTGGTTTGCTGATAAAGTGCTTTTGGTCATTAAAAATCTGTGTGCTTTTTAGGAGGATTAGGAGGAGCTTAACAGAGGACCAAGGGGGAGAAGAAGGGCAGAAATGGTGGGGGAAAGGGAGAGGGGCAAACCATGAGAGACTCTTGAATGCTGACAAAAACTGAGGACTGATGGATGTGGGGGGGGAGGAGGGATGGGCATGGAGGAGGACACTTGTGGAGATGAGCACTGGGTGTTATGTGGAAACTAATTTGACAATAAACTATTTGTAAAAAAAAAAAAAATCTGTGTGCTTTTGTTTGCTGTTAACATTTTGAGAAACCAGTTTAAAGTGGTTTTACTGTTCTTTGTAGTACTGCTAACAGGTTTTTGTGTATACTAATAATTTATTTGGCTTAAAAGTATATTTGCTGATGGCTGAAAGTAAGCAAGTAAAGATGGCTTCTTTTGGTGAGAAATTAGTGCT
Source organism: Proteles cristata cristata (assembly GCA_017311185.1). Classification (NCBI taxonomy): domain Eukaryota; kingdom Metazoa; phylum Chordata; class Mammalia; order Carnivora; family Hyaenidae; genus Proteles; species Proteles cristata. Next base: position 180,941 of record JAESUZ010000047.1, on the reverse strand, counting down.
CTGGAAAGATGATGTTATTAGCTAAAGTAGAGTTTGGGTTAACACATGGATTTAATTTGTATGTTTTTCTTTTTTTTTTCAAAATGTAAACAAGTATTTATTTTTTTTCTGTTTTCTATTTATTTGATTTCTTCTACAATCTTTAGTATTTCCTTTTTTCTGTTTACTTTGGAATTAATTTGCTTTTCTTTTTCTAGTTTCTAATTTGTATGTTTTTCTACGTCCCTATTGAGGTAGTTAATTGAGAACCGAGCATATCTTCTATTTCTTTCTCTTTTTGCCTTTTCTTTTAATCACAGAGCACCTCAGTAGCTATTTCCTGAATGAAGAAGGAATGAATGAAAGAATGAATGATTGGAACCAGCCAACTGAATTATATGAGCTTCATAGCTGTTGTCAGTTTGTACTCAGAAGGCAGACACTATAAAATTCCTTTTCTGTATCTCTCCATTATCTATGTTGGAAAACCAGAACTTCTTTTCTAGTTTTGTATCCCTTGTCCTGTGTCCTTTTATGGCCATGCCAGTACTACTACTTGTGCTAGCTTGTTTTTATTGGCAACAACTTTGCTTCCATATAGGCGAAGGCCGTAATTGGCTAACTTAGACTAAATTTGGATTTGAAGGGTTTTAATCTGCTTCTGTGGGTAGATAATTAGAAATTTAAGGACAGTATTTTATCCTGTTATGGAGTGTAAGTCCCAGAGAAGTGATAACAAAAGCTCGACGTACATAAACAGACTTAAGAAAATATGTGTTGGCTTTTCTTTCGTCAGTGGTGAGAGGCCTGGCAAGGAACGTCCAAGTGTACAACCCTACGCCAAACAGCCTAGACGTCCGCTGGGATCCTGCGCCGGGGCCCGTGCAGCAATATCGCATTGTGTATTCTCCTGTGGCTGGCACAAGACCCTCAGAGTCTGTAAGCAATTTTGTCCTCTTCGAGCTCAGTAAAATAACTGTGTAGACTCTACTGTGCCTCCTGCCGTGGCTGCTGGGCCAGAACAGTAAGTCAGTTGGAGTGGCACTGAGTCCTGTGGAAACTTCATTTCCTGATGAGCTTGGTCTTGTGTTTGTGTCTTGTTTGGTGGCCTGCGCGAATGCCAACCACAAACATGACAAATGAATAATGTGTAAATGGTGGCATGTAGGGATTTAAGGAGGGTATACTAACTATAGGGTTAGTTAGCAAAGATGGATTTTGGGAAAATACAAATTAGCTATATGAGTTAAAAACCCCGGTAGTAAATGCAAATTGTTGATAGCCCTTGTCAATATGGGCTTTTGTTGTAACACAGAAATGTCTTTGTTATGAAAATATCTTAAAGTTTGCCTTTCCTGGCTCTTACAAGTTGCCCAGTCTATTTCAATATTTGAATTCACAATACTATTTAGTGGTTTTTATTTTTTTGAGAAAGAGTATGAGATAGCGGGTGTGTATGTACATGTGCAAATGGGGGAGGGGCAGAAGAGAGAGAATCTTAAGCAGGCTCCAAGCTCAGCACAGAGCCTGACTCAGGGCTTGATCTCACACTGTGAGATCGTGACCTGAGCCAAATTCAAGAGTCGGATGCTTAACTGACTGAGCCACCCAGGTGTCTGCTCTTCAGTTTTATAAATAGAAATCAGGAATTAGTAATTTGAATAGGAATAGTATCAGAACACTTAGGGGCAAGTAAATTTATGGACTAATTTGTGTCTTTATAAAAATGGACAATGGTGGTGAACAAAGATAGACAAATGATTTGCATGTCCCTGTGTATGGTGGGATTATTCAGACAACGCTGTCCTTGTCCATTTTGTGGAGTAACTCTTGATTTTAATGCAAAAATCTCTTCCTTACTAGTTTATGTGTGTGTGTGGGTGGGGGGGGCGTTCTCTTCTCTTATGTGTGTCTAAAAATCAGGATGTTCTGTGGGTAACTACCATGAGCTCTGGATGTTGTACTTGAGAATCTTAATAGTAAACATAAATGAGAGATAATTGAAGCTATTAAGGGTACTTTAGCATGTTTAGTAGCTTAGTAAGAACTAATCTTTTTTTTACTGGAGGGGGAATTTCTGAGGATAAATTGCATCTAATAGTGTGGCTTTGCCAGATCTCATGAGGAAGCATAGTAGTTGGCTTCTGACGTGCCTGGGCTCAGCTTTTTATTTTAAATGCTATTGTGTTGACTAATAAAAAATTTGATAAGCATTTGAGTTGTTGTCAAGCAGAATTTGGCATTTCCTCCCCTCCAGATGGTGATGCCAGGAAATACCCGCACGGTGCACCTGGAGCGGCTGATCCCGGACACACCCTATTCTGTGAACATTGTAGCTCTCTACTCGGATGGAGAGGGGAATCCCAGCCCTGGCCAGGGCCGAACGCGTGAGGCAGAAATCCTTTCTCCACCCCCTTCCCTTATAACTCAGTTGGCAGGGCTTCTCTGAGTGAGTGAGAAATGGGAGGTGGGTGCTGAGTGAGACGTGGTGAGAGCTGTCTCCACCTTTGCACAGATGAGGGTAGGCCTGGGCATGTGATTCTGCCTGGGCATCCCCACATTCAAATTCCAGGCTAAAGCTCTGGGCCCGGGACCACTCTCTGTGCTGAGCGAACTTCATTCGTCCATTTTCTCATCAGGGATCTAAGTTAAGGAGGAGTTTTTCTTTTCTTCTGTCTTGCAGTATGTCTTCTCACCAAATGGGCACTTGAGAGATGTGAGGGCTTGGCTTCTATGTTTCATTAAACAGGATGTGGTTATAGTAGTCAGAATAATCCCTTTCTCTCCCAGTCTGTATATTTAGTTTCAAACATAAGGGAGTAAATATCCTAATGAATGTGAAACTCCCTCAAGTAACTTCTTTAATCTGACCTGGGTAGAATTCTTCTATACCCCTCCTGCCACACCCGTGTCTGCCATGGCCACAGGTAGACCACTAACTTTATCGTATTTTTACTTATTTAGTACCACGAAGTGGACCAAGAAATATGAGAGTCTTTGGGGAGACAACCAATAGCCTCTCTGTAGCCTGGGATCATGCTGATGGGCCGGTTCAGCAATACAGGATCATTTATTCTCCCACGGTTGGAGATCCGATTGATGAATATGTAAGTCCAGTTCTCATTTATTTGAGCATTTTGTGATCTCTCACCTGACGGGGAGATAAAATTAAGCTTTTACCTTTGGGAGTGTACGGTGATTATAGCTGGGTCCTTGACTCTTGGGTGACAGTCACATTTGTTATGACTTTCTCTGACACAATATTAGGAACACCCAAATACGTCTAATGTGTCTCCACATAGGGAGAATCAATGGCTTTGGGCTCATTTCTGTTCTAAAGACAGATTGAAAAATGGTCTTATTGCATGAAATACATATTTATACCCACCTAATTTTATTCAGAACTAAGTCTAGTGAAACATGATACCTACTATTCCGAGCTACCAAATTAATGTCCAAATGGTATGACCCTCCAAACCCTATCCTTTCTTTAAATCTAATTTGTCTACAAGATTCCCCTTAAGTATTCTAGTGCTAACTGATGTCTCTTTTCTTTAAATTTAACATGTTTTGTTACACTTTGGTTTTGGAATATAATATGCTCACATATTACCTTAAAACTTTTTATGTGTCACATTCTCTCTCTTAAACCAGATTTAAGTTTCTTGTAGTTTCCTTACAGCCCTCACCAGGCATATCCATTTGCTATGGATGGAAAAACTCACCACTTTTTTAAAAGTTTAGTGGTTAATTGAAGTGATAGGTCAATAGAAGATGACATAAAATGTCGATTATAAGGCAGTTAGGTCTGTGTTTGCAACCATATTGCCACAGACCCTCTTTGATCACCACCCCTTTGTTATCCTCATGTTCTAGTTCATCTTTTGAACTTGATATGCTAAGCTTTAATTCAGACCCCCATTTTTATTTATCAGAAACTCATGTAATTGTGATTTAGAGTTTCTGATCAAAATGAGATAAGCAGTATTACCACACTTACTTTGCCAAAGCAAAGAAGTTCATGCTTTAGCATTTATTCAGCCTGCATTGGACAAATAGTCAACTTCCCCCTATTTTCTGAAAACATTAAAAAAATTTCTTCCCCCAGTTCACCATCTGTATTGAGGGGACTCCATGCTGGGAACCACTGGCATAAGTGATGCACGTTGTCTGTAGAAGTAAAGCACAGGGTTGGAAGAGAGATTGGGAGATATATCTGGTTCATTTCCTCTTCATGGGGGCAGTTGAATGTATTTTCCATTTCCTGTTTTTCTTCTTTTCCACCTAATTAGTATCAGCCAAACTGATATTCCTAAGGGCAGACATGAGGTCCAATTTTGCTCACCAAAGCATTCCCAGCAGCTATTACCATGCCTGCAGTAGCTCCATGGTGCGAATTTGATGCAGGAGTACATGAAAATATAACACACATGGATGGGAGATGGAGACAAACATTGCTGCCTGCTGCCACTTGCCACTGTCCCCAGTAATGTGCACCGAAGTGTTGTACGTGTTCTTACCTTTCATCCTCACCGTTTCCTCCACAATTTTCTTGCTTAGTCACAATGCTGATAAATGGCTGGTCTGGGCCCAGATCTCTCTGACTCTCAAACCATTCTCCCGCCGCTGCAGAGAGGCAGTGTAGACCTTGACCTGAGCATTGTGCAACAAAAACAAAGGATGAAGAGACTGTTACTATTTATAGAAATACATAAAACAATGTTGTCTTTTGACCCGGAAGCCCTCTAGCTGATAATTTGTCATTTAACTTCTTATAGACCACAGTCCCAGGCAGAAGAAATAATGTCATGTTGCAGCCCCTGCAGCCTGATACTCCATATAAAATTACTGTTATTGCTGTTTATGAAGATGGAGACGGTGGTCATCTAATAGGAAATGGAAGAACTGGTAACTGTCTTCATCCTTTTATAATCTTTAAGTTTTTTCTTTACCAATCATCCCAAAGACTACATTAATACTGCATTAGCACTTATATTAAACATTGAATTTCGTCAAAATGATATAGGAACAGAATTTGTATTTTAACTTTTTAAAAGTCCACTAAAAGAAGAAAAAATCTGCATATTTTGTTTTGCTTGAGATAGTTTTGTTTCTCCTTTGGAAAACCGTTGCATATCCTCTGAATAATGGCTTAGTTTGTGTGGTACCAGTGGAGGATATAGCTGTTAACTCAGTTAATTTAGTATCCGCAAAAAAACACTCTATCATGATAGAATGTTAAGTCATAAAGAAGCAAGATGACTGGTAATCATCTTCTGTCTTGACAAATTTAGCTTATTTTTTTTCTGTTGAACCAAGTAATTTACAGAAAATTATTAGTATTTGGGCTCCTTTCCTTTATTTTTTTCTTTTTTAAAAATAAAGCTTATTTATTTTGAGAGAGAGAGAATTCCAAGCAGCCTCTGCACTGTCAGTGCATAGCTGATGCGGGGCTCCTGATCTGAACCGAAATCAAGAGTCTGAAGCTTAACCAACTGAGCCACCCAGGCTCCACGATGTCAGTTTCTTATTGTTTAGAGCAAAGGTCCAGCTTGGTGGACCAAGCTGGTTGCTCCCTGAAATTACCTGACAAGCCTTAAAACCCTCAGAGATACTGATGGAACTGGTTTGAAGTATACAGCCAAGACTGAAAGTCACTGGTTTAGCATAAAGGCAGGCTGGGCCATATAGGTCTGAGTTCCATTACTGGGAAATATCGGTGTTCCTCTTTCCACGTCATTCTGCAAAAACCCATTTAAGTAAATGATTTCAGGTTCCTTGCTACACTCGGTTGCGCAAACACTTACGGTGCTTAAACAATCTTGGCATTACAGAATTTGGGGGAGGCGACATTTGAAAGCTCCCAAGAGGAAAGAACCTCTAGAGTTCTTTTAGCTTGGTCTCTCAAGGCCAGGAATTTATATATTTACTGATACTTATTGTCTGCAGGACTGAGTCAATGGAGAGTCAGTTTAGTGACTCAAGATGATTTAAATTTAATAACTTCATTTTTCACTTTCCCTTAGGTTTTAGAATACATTTTGGTACTTTTTGGGGGAAATGGCATATTTTAGAATTTTGTGGTTATCAAAATATATAAAAGAAATCTTTACCAGACCTGAATTTTCAAGGAAGTGCCAAAGCCATTTCCAGTTTCTCTTACAAAAAAAAAAAAAAGTGTTTAAGTGAATACTTTATAATATATGTTATGTATCTAATAATATAAATATAAATTATAATGCAGTAACTACTTAGCATGCTACCTAACAGCATTGGTTTTGCAGGGTGTGGATTTGGAGGCAGTACCTCTGGAGACTTGATGATTTGTGCTAGGTTATGCTGGGGGAGGATAGGAGGGTGCTGGGAGAGAACATGATTTTAGTCACCAGCTAGCTGTGTGGTCTTGGGCAAATCAAATGTTAATTATGTGATAAGGTGGTTGGACTAGACAGTTTCTAAATTGCTTTTTGCCTCTAACAACCTGTAATCTATAACATGCTAAAAATGGTATGAGATCTCTTGTATTTTCTGTTAATCTGCATTATATAACCTAATAGCTCTGGGAATCATCAGTTGCTAGGTGTTTGAATTTGGAAAACTACAAAGTTTTCTGTTGAATGATTCACAGCTTTTAAATTGTTTTCTGGATGAAGGATTTTATTAAATTATTCTCATGGGACTGCACTATCAATACTCATAATCAATACTCATAATGTCCTGTGCTCTCCTTGTGTGTCAGTGAGAGGTCAGTGATGTGTATCAATATTTCTTTGCAGTGGGACTGCTTCCACCTCAAAACATACACATCTCTGATGAATGGTATACGAGATTCAGAGTATCCTGGGATCCTTCACCCTCTCCGGTTCTTGGATATAAAATTGTGTATAAGCCAGTGGGTAAGGAAGCACCTTTATTACCATACAAATACATTTAAGAGTTTTTTGTTTATGAGGGAGCCTTTACTGCATCCTCGGTGATTAGATTCTCTTGATAGTTTGGTTGTCACATCAAGTCCTCTTCTACTAGGGGCAATATTTTTGGAAATAGTGTTCTAAGCCAATAGTCTCAAGTGTCATTGTTACTAGGGCTGTAGATGGGATCATTGCATGATTATAAAGTTTGGCCTGGTTCATACAAGGACACAAATGGAATCTGTGTTCAGACATTGTATATGTTATGATTGTGAAATAATGCTGATTTAATCGATATAAACAGTGTTTTCCCATTATGTCAAGGGCGTATGCACGCTAGTTTATTCTTGACAGGCTTCCTTTCAACTTCCCATTAACATTTACACCTAAATGGATATCACCTTGATTAAATGATTTGCTATCTCTGTTTCTATGTTCTGTTTATATGCTTAGCAAAATGGAAGAAAAATGTTCTACGTACCAAATTTGCTAGGGTATCGCTCATGCACCCAGAAAGGGTGTGAGCTATGAAAAATAAAGGAAGAGGGCAAGAGAAAGGAAATGTGAGCTTTAAGAGAGAGAGAGAGCTTAAAGGTGGAGGAGTGTTGGTAATTGAGGACCTTCAGGAGCAAAAGTCATGGAATGAGAATCAAGATGGAATTTCTTATTTTTTAATGTTTATTTTTGAGAGAAAGGGAGTGAGCAGCAGAGGTGCAGAGAGAGAGTGTTTGGACAGAAGATCCAAAGTGGGCTCTGTGCTAACAGCAGAAAACCTGAGCGGGGCTCGAACTCACAGACTGTGAAGTCATAACCTGAGCCAAAGTCGGAGCTCAGCTGACCAAGCCACCAGGCCCTCCCCAAGATGGAATTTCTTAAGTTATCTTTACAACAAATTGGAAAAATGTTAACTGAGCACCTACTATGTGCAAAGCACTATGCTGCCAAAGTGGGGCTTAGAGAAGAGGCTTGAGGGTCTAGGGTAGGCTTGATTGTGTGATTGGATTTATTCATTAAAGGAACATTGATTACAAATCTACTACATTCTAGGTACTGTGCTGTGTATGCTTTGATTATAAGAGCATCAGTCTCTGCTTATAGTTTTGTGTTCACCATATAATGAAGCATGTGCTACAAAGAGCAGGTGCATAAGGGGCTGTGGAATTAATGGTGTTCCTACCATCATTTGAGTATAAGTTATTTGATTTTAAGGAAAATTTGAGAGTAGTGGTGGCATATTTCTATGTATTTTTGTGATTGTTCTTACAGGTTCCAATGAGCCCATGGAAGCTTTTGTTGGAGAAATGACATCATATACGTTACACAATCTCAATCCCAGCACCACCTATGATGTGAATGTTTATGCTCAGTATGATTCTGGACTCAGTGTCCCCCTAACGGATCAAGGCACTACATGTGAGTCACATATCTTTTCATGGTTGTAAGAAAAAGTGTAGTACAAGTTGCCAGATCGGCCTGTTCTAATTTCATTTCCTCTTAACATATGCATGTTTCCTCAGCATTAAGGAGGTGGCCCTTTTTTGTCCAGCCACCCAAATATATAAGCAGTATAATTGAGTATACAAAAATGTATGTGATCTTTTTATTTCTCATAAAATATGTTTTGAATTTTGAAAGATAAAAATTATAGAAATTATGATTTTTATCCATGAATTATCTGTAAAATTAGATTTGGAATGCTATGTAGGCTTTTTGTTGACATATGTGATGTTAAAACATATATTACCTTAATGACTTGGTTTGATTGAAAGTTTTCATAGAAATGCCATGATTAATGAGTTGGCTCAAAGATAGATTTTGTTGTCACCAAATAGTAAATAACTATTTAAGGACTCAGAAGATAGGCTTTTAGAAAAATTTCTTATTATTTTACATGAGATGTCATGGTTCTTTGTAGTGTCCAGAGGGAGTACATGGAATTTCTTTCCCTTGAGGACAAGTGATAGAACGGGAGGTCTGTTTTAGCTGTACCACCTTTTCCTGTATGTTTCCTGTATGTTTCTTACAAGGAAACATACTAAGAACATAGGCATGTTTTTCAACCACAGTGGAAGTTTTAAAATTGCATTTTGATTAAAAGTATGTTTTTTTGTCTTTATTTGAGAAGTAAATCTGTTTTTTACTTTTTTTTTTTGTAGTGTATTTAAATGTGACAGATCTGAAAACTTATCAGGTCGGGTGGGATACATTCTGTGTTAGATGGTCACCTCACCGGGCAGCCACCTCCTACAGGCTCAAACTAAGCCCTGCAGATGGTACGTGTACTAAAAGAAAAAAAAAAAAAAAGAAAAAGAAACAACAGGGACTGGAGTACACAGTAGCAACATTTAAAATTTCAGTATTGGAGATGCTATTTTGTCTAGCAAATGATATATAAAAATGTCTTCACATATATTTGATAGTGACACTGGCATTTTCCTTTGTTGTTACAATCAGGAACCAGAGGACAAGAAATTACCGTGCGTGGATCAGAAACCAGTCACTGCTTCACTGGTCTTTCACCAGAGACTGATTATGGCGTCACTGTATTTGTGCAGACACCAAATCTTGAGGGACCCGGAGTCTCTGTCAAAGAGCATACCAGTAAGTTTTTGAGTAATCCGAAAGTCTCTGTAAGGTGTCAGAATAGAATGTTCTACATGTGGGAGACCCTGGTGGCTCCTGTGTAGACACTTCTCCCTATGGGCAACAGTAATGATTGGAATGATGGCAGATTTGTGAAGAACTCTGTGGCTGGTTCAGAACTTTTATCTACAGCAAATCCATGTTGTCCCTGTTACAGAGTTGGTGTTATTTTAAGGGAAGGGCTACAGGAGGGAGATACGGCTTTCGCTGGTGGTAAGAAGGTGAATAGGAACCCATATTAGTGACCTTTATGCATTTGACCCTATTTGAAGGCCTTTCATCTATGGTTTGAATTGTGGTTTTGCTTTCTGCAGCTGTTGTCAATATTTGAATGACTACCAATGATACCAGATTTGGATACAATAGAATTTCTAGTATGTCAGTGCCAATGAGACTTGATTTGTTATCTAGGACTTAGATTGCTCTTAAAATGTACTTCCTATGATATGAAATTTGCACAGGTTATGTTCTTCTAATTACTATTTTTCAATTCTAGCTGTAAAACCAACAGAAGCCCCTACGGAGCCACCCACACCTCCTCCGCCTCCCACAATTCCACCAGCCCGGGAAGGTAAGTACAGCTTGTTAGGCAGTACATTCAGCTGATAGGGATTCATAGCCTTCCTGTTTATGTAGCCTAGAAGCTACTTCCAACTGCTATAGGCTATTTATGATTTATCATTCTTGCTGAAGAGTTTTTAGATTAAAAAAAAAATAAAAAGATTACCAGTAATTGTTCTTCTCCCACTCTGGCGGGAGTGTGAATGAACTCAGTCATAAACTATAGCTCTTCAGTTTGAACTCTGTTTCCTTGATTTTGCAGATTAATGTCCAGGGATACTTTGCATTGCCCGTAGTCACATGGTGGCCATTTCTTTTTCCTGCCTGCTGGCATCAATAGAGACTGTGAACCTTTTTGGCTGTATCTTCAACCTACCCCTGGGGCCTTTGGCTTTGGAATTTCCGGTTTCTGCCCTGGATTGCACAAAGCTAAAAAAATGTTCATTCACTGCAGTTTTGAGACATAATTGTCACTTGCCATGTACTAGAAAAAGGACATAGTGAGCTAATAGGACTGATCTCTCATTAATTTGGGGCACTTCTCAGTGTTTTATCAGATTACGTTTAAGCTAATTGCTTTATTCTTTCCCCATGTTTCTGTTTCTTTCTAGCACTTAACTGAATGAATCTCAGATTTTACAAGTGTTTTGCTTTTGTCTTAGACAGCTCTAGAATGCTACAACTTTATTAAACCTATTAGATAAATAAAATAAAAAAATTTAAAGTGTATTCTTATACGATAAAATAATAATATTATAAGGTAAAATAATAATGAGTTTATTTAGGCGGTTGAAAGAAATTCAATAAAAAACCTTGTCCTAAAATATATTAAATTTTTGGGGGGCACCTGGGTGGCTCAGTCAGTTCAGCGTCTGACTTTGGCTTAGGTCATGATCTCATGGTTCGTGAGTGAGTTCAAGCCCCATGTCAGGCTCTGTGCTGATGGCTCGGAGGCTGGAGCCTGCTTTGGATTCTGTGTCTCCCTTTCTCTCTGCCTCTCCCCCACTCACATTGTCTCTCTCTCAAAAGCAAATAAACATAAAAATAAAATATATTAAATTATTAATTTTTTTCTTAATAGAGGTGTTTTGTTTGTTTGTTTGTTTGTTTTGGAGAAAGAGAGTGTGAGCAGGGAGGGGGCAAAAGGAGAGGGAGAGAAAATTCCACAAAGGCTCCGTGCTAAGCACAGAGCCCAACACACGGCTGGATCCTATGACTGTGAGGGCATTACCTGAGCTGAAATCAAGAGTTAGAGGCTTGATGGACTGAGCCCTTCAGGTGCCCTAGACCTTTCTTTGTAAAGCAGTCATAGCAAAGTTGAACTGAAATACACAGAGTTCCCGTATATAACCTGCCCTCCAAACACATAGCCTCCCTCAGTATCAATATCGAGCACCAGAGTGGTGCCTTTGTTACCATGAGTCTACGCTGACACCTCATTTTCATCCATAGTCAACAGTTTATGTGAGCCTCACTCTTGGTACCATATATTCTACATGTTAAGTTTTTATATATTAAAATTTTGATGTTTTAACCCCCCAGGTGTGAAAATTCAAAGACAATTTATTCCTTCCCTTCCCTCACTCTGTGTAATTCTAGTAGCCTAATATAAAATGAAAAGACACCTAATTTGAACAAAATTTTTGATAATCATATACAAAACCTCCAGACCCACTGATGGATATTCTTAAGTTCTGGACGGTGTTGCTTTTCATTTGATTTTGGCCTCATCTGTTGTTGGAAACCACTTGAAAAGTTCCACAAGGAAAGAGTATATATTTGCATAATGGATCTAAGCAGATGGAGTAATTCTAGAGCAGAAATTAAGGGCCAATTAGTCTAGTGCTTCTCAGACTTTATTCTGCATGTTAATCATCAGTGTATCTTGTTGTTAATCTGGTTCAGGTCTGAGGTAGGGCCCAGGATTCTGCATTTCTAAGACGCTCCCAGGAGTTGCTGCTACTTTGAGTAGGGGGTGTTAAGCTACATTTCTCAGCTTTGTAACTTCATTTGAGTGGAAGAACTCATGAGAATTGGGGGTTTCTCTGTTTTTTTCCCCAGTATGCAAAGGGGCGAAGGCAGATATTGTATTCTTGACTGATGCCTCCTGGAGTATCGGGGATGATAATTTTAACAAAGTTGTAAAATTCATCTTCAATACTGTGGGAGCCTTTGATGAAATCAGTCCTGCTGGAATTCAGGTGGGTGCCATTTCAAAGATGGCTATTCATTTGCAAGGTTTTGCTATTTCCTTTGAATTTCTCTCTTTCAGTAGAAAGGCTCTTCTGTGTAAACTATGTTTTTACTTCTGTTATTTACTGTTTTTCTTTACACATGTATTTTTGGGAAGGAGTTGGATGTAAATGACAAATAGACAAATGAACCCTCCTGTAGGTATTCACTTGGATAGGTGATACTGCTTTTGGGGAATTTAGGGCATTCTGACTCTGACTTCCTGCTCAAGTCTTCCTATGATAATACATTTCCATAAAAGGTCATCTAATGTACAGGAAATTAAATGCATTGTGATTGTCACTCCCTGTTAAGACAGAGGACATAAAAGGTCATCTAATGTTCAGGAAATTAAATGCATTGTGATTGTCAATCCCTGTTAAGACAGAGGACTCAGTGATGAGCAATGACTGGATGGGCGTGCGGCATTTCATACTTCATCACCGTGGCATCTTTGATTATGAAAATAAGAGATTTTGACATAAGCCACACATAAGTTCATAAACAAATTGTGTCTTCTTTTATGGAATATACTAAATTTAAACTCCCCAAATAATCCTGTGAACATTTTTCCAACCCAAGAAGAGTAAAAAATTCAAGCTAGTTATAGTCTTAATTTAATGTTTCAGCAACTAAGCCATTTTTTTCATCCATTCAGACACTGATATTTCTAATAAAAAGTAAAAAATAACTATTGTGCCATCTACTTTACATAGATGATTATCAGTCCTTAACACGACTCTGGAAAGTAAGGATAGTTACCTCTATTTTACTGATACGGAAACCAAAGCTCAGAGAAGTGCAGAACTTCCCATATGTCAAATCCAAGGCAGAGCTGGGATTTGAGCCTATTGAATTCTGACTGTAAAGCCTGTACTCTCTCTAGTAAATCACACTGCTACTAAGTTTGTGGTGAGTGCTGATTATTAGCACACATGCAACATTTTAATATTAACATGAAGAATGGATGCCATTAGTGAGAAGAAGCAGTTGGCTGAGTTGCCAACATTTGCCAAATTGCTTAGCCAACATTTGAGTTCAAGATGGTGTGTCCTCATTTCTAATCCTGGGACCTCACTCTTCCCTAGCTTTGCCCATCTCTTCCTGTATCCTAGAGCAAGGATGTGAACACCATGTGAATATAACATATTTATAATGTTAATATCAATTATTGGCAATTTCATTGAAGATTAGAAATTAGTAAATTTAATGAGACAATAGTAATCAGTGTTATAGCATTAGCTATAAAGAGTTTATTATTATAAGTTGTCAAATCTAGGATATTTCTTTTCCCCACCCAACAGCAAGAGGAGACACTGGAAAATTGAAATATAGAAAAAGGTGTCTTAACTTCACCACCAACTGCATTCCTTTTCAGGTCTCATTTGTGCAGTACAGTGATGAAGTCAAGTCTGAGTTCAAGCTGAACACGTACAATGACAAGGCCCAAGCCCTTGGGGCCCTCCAGAATATTAGGTACAGAGGAGGAAACACAAGAACAGGTACAGTCAATCAACTGTGAACATAGACCTTTACTCTCCAAAGCATTTGGAGTGGTAGAATGGGGTGTACGACCCCATTCTAATATTCAGATTCTTCTTAGTTGAGTGTGGCATTTGGATAGTTTTCACTGAGGTGACACTAAAATGTTCTATGCCATACTCTATAGGCAAGGCTCTCACGTTTATCAAGGAGAAGGTCTTGACCTGGGAGAGCGGCATGAGAAAGAATGTTCCCAAGGTGCTGGTTGTGGTCACAGACGGTCGGTCACAGGATGAGGTCAAGAAGGCAGCTTTGGTCATCCAGCAGTCAGGTAAGCACAGGCATGAATTTGATGCCTAGTGAGTGCGCTCATTATTTTAACGGTTTTACATGTTCAGGAGTGATTGCAAATGATGGAATTGCTGATTTTACTTTACTGTTCCTGTTTTACTCTGGAGTCCATACCCTTGAAATGTTAGTTTATATTTCATTTATGGATGGTTTCGTAAGTGCTCAAAAATGACAGGGTGTATATACATCTTTGTGTAAGATGTGACTTGGGGTATGTAAAAGAGCAAACCTAATTTCCCTATCATGGCTGGAAGGCTATGGAATGCAATAATGGAATGGTCCTGGAGCAGGCTTCCTACCACAGCAGAAGTGAATTTTGATGCCGGTTCCCTGTGCCAGGAGAAACATAGGGAAGCCTTTAGCTTTAGCACATCCTTGCAGATGCAGCAGACCCAGTGCAGATTGCTGATAGGAGGAGGAGGAAGACATCTTTGAGGTAGACCTTGACAATCAAGTATCCTGAGAACCTCTTGGCAACACCGTCCTTTGGATTCATTATTTAGGATTACTAGAGATAAGATTAGATATCACCAGTACCTGTACTGATGCCCTCCACACCCCCAAATCCCAACTCCCAGGCAGAGTCCAAGTCCAAGGCAGAGAGAATTATATTTTGTGCATGATCTACTGTAATAAATTTACAAAGTACTTTGTTATATGGAATTTGTCATCTGCACATACATAATTCTTTGCCTAAAAGCATGAGTCATGATCAGTGCTAAGTCATGCTGTCTTCTTTCAATACAAATTGTTCTTTGTACTGACTTTAAAAAAAATAAGTTATTGCCTTTATTTTTTTAAGTTTATTTATTTTGAGAGAGAGAGAGACAGAGAGAGAGAGAGAGAGAGAGAGAGAGAATGAGTGGAGGAGGGACAGAGAGAGAGGGAGAGACAGAATCCCAAGCAAGTTCCACACTGTCAGCACAGGGCCTGATGTGGGGCTCAAACCCACAAACTGTGAGATCATGACCTGAGCCTAAATCATGAGTTGAACATTTAAGTGACTGAGCCACCCAGGCCCCCCAGTTATTGACTTCACATCATGCACTTTGAGCAGATATCTACATATTTTGGGCTTTTGGCTGATTTAAGTTTGGGTTGATGCATACTTGCTCAAGTTACCTTATTTATATCTCACTAGAGAACTAATTTCTTATATAGTCAATTTTTTTCTACTCTCAAATTAAGCTTTTGGAGTGAAGTCTTTGTTTATTTGTGCTACCTCAATAAGTGAAAGTTTATTCCCACAGGGAATTATAGATTCCATTTTAAGAGTAGCCAGAGTGCTGCCTTTGAGCCTGAAATTGTTGAGAAAATCAGTTTCAAGAACTCAGATTTTAAAATGAGCCCATTCTTGGTTTCTGAGTTAGATAAGCTTATAGTGTTAATGGTGCCTAAGAGAACTGTCGAATGGGTGGGTATATTAGGACTATGGATCTCTGGAAGGAAACATGCACCACATCAAGTCTTTCTGCTGTTAAGATGTGTGCCTTTTTATTGTTTGGATTTTATTTTAGGAAACCCAATTAATTGAGTTTTCTAAGACAGAAAATAAGAAGACCTGGAAAAAGTTCATATTCATTAAAGAGAGTTTATCAATTAAAAGGGCTTGCTGCATATACTGAGAACATACACCGTCATTTCTGAAAAGTCTTATTTTGAACTGCTTATTAATAAAGGATAGAAAAGGGGACGTGTAATTCATTCTATAAACTCTCCCCTACAGGGTTCAGTGTCTTTGTAGTTGGCGTGGCTGACGTTGATTACAATGAGCTTGCCAACATTGCCAGCAAACCGAGCGAACGGCACGTGTTCATTGTGGATGACTTTGAATCTTTTGAGAAGATTGAGGACAACCTCATCACATTTGTCTGTGAGACGGCCACTTCAAGTAAGTCATGGTCCAGATGTATCCACAATTTCACCTATTTTGGAAGAAACTGACTTAGTGGACAGTGGTCTGTCCTGTATAGGATCAGGTCTGTGGGTAAATAGATTCGGGGAAATCACTTGGGAACCTGATGAATCATTGTTCCTATTGAGATCATGCTAAATGTGTGTTTGTCAGAGGTCCACTTTTAGCCTTGAGGATGTAATATTCCTTGTATGGAAATGAAGTGTTTTAACATATCCTTTTCCCACCGTCCCAATGCTGTGACGTTTGAGTAAATTAATCTTCAGCTTAGAAATGCATTTATAGAAGAATTTCTGTGAGATGATGGTTTTCCCTATTAGTAATCAATTGGTATTTGTTCTGTCAACATCTGTGCTTCAAAGGAGCAAGGAAAACACTGACATTTGCGTGTGCACTCCGTAGAAATTCTCTCAGTTCTCGTTTGCTTTTTTTGGGTGTAGATTTTTCTTGTTTTTGCCAAGACTTCAATGAACTTGAAGCTTTGCAAATACAGCAAAAGACCAAAGATCAATTATTTAAGTCAATTTATCCTCTTCCCCATCCATAAGCCCCTATTCTTGGGGTAGTATGGAGACGGTTATGTGGCTAGTATTAGACCCTTGGTCCCTGGGAGGGCTTCTCTTCACAAGTGTTATATCTCTCCTTCTTAAACATTACTAAAACCTTAGAGATCTGCAGTAGTGAACAATAATTGGGGTTTACTCTCCTAACTCATGCCAAAGCTCAGAATGGAATTGCCCAGCGGAGGAGCTTAGTGGGTCTGGAGGTACTGCTGCCTCTCTTGCAGTGCAGGGGGTCCTGAAAGCCACCCTCTGGGATCGCTGGCTCTAGGGTCCCAGGGTGCCGCACACTCGTCACTGCTGTATGATGTCTAGTAGCCGACATGGGGCTCGACATTTGGCAGACGGCTGAATAGGGACAAACTCCTCCTGCCTTTGCCTCAATCTAAAAACCCCTGGGGAGAAGAGTTCTTTATCTATTGAAAAACATCTGAAAATTTCCCCCTTTAATTTTATTTTGCTATTTGTAAAAAGACTGTAAAATTTCCACTTGGACTGCAGGATTTTCAGAAAACATTGATTATATCACTTAGCACTGTAATTTCTCCTACACAAAGGAAGTCTATATGAAATCACTTATAAAGGGTTAGACTGGTGTTATTTTTTGTAAATGAACGAACACTTCCATGATTTGGTATATGTACATAGGTGCTTTGTGTGCGCGTATAATGTTTGTTTATCATGTCGGTGAATCGTACTCAGAAAGCGCTCTATGTTGCAGGTTGTCCTCTCATTTATTTGGACGGCTACACCTCTCCCGGTAAGCATTTATACCCTTTGAGTAATTTATTTCCAGATTTGAGCAACAGCATAATTAAAATGACCTCATTTCAATATTTTCTTTTCTTTCTGGTGTAAAGGTTTTAAGATGCTCGAAGCATACAACTTGACAGAAAAGAATTTTGCTTCTGTACCAGGAGTCTCTTTGGAGTCGGGGTCTTTCCCCAGCTACTCAGCGTACAAGCTTCAGAAGAATGCCTTTGTGAATCAGCCTACAGTGTAAGTGTGATAATGAGGACGTTCTTTCTCTTATACTGACACTTTTTTTTTTTCAGTTCTCAGAATTTTTGCTGACTTCTTAAAATCTAGAAACTTTAGAATTGTCAGAAATCTCCTCATGGATGACTTAGCTTTGTTTCCTTAAATACAATCAGTTTAAGTGTCTTCCCTATCGGGTCATACAGGAGACTAGGACTCAAGCCTCACTATTCTCAGACCCAAGAATCTCATCCTGGTTTTGTAGCATTATGGAAAATGGATCTTTTAGGATTTAAGGCTAGGATTGTAGATGTAAGGCTTCTTCTCAGGGAGGCTGTTTAAACAGGAAGGCAACTAATGATTTTGAACATTTCTCCCTGTGGTGCAGAGGGACTGAATGGAATAAATGCAGAATGAGAGCCGACATTCTTTTTAATGTTTCAGATCTCCAGAAGATGAAATACTGTGGCAGTTTTGCCTGTCCAAGATCAGACAGGCAGCGGTTAGTTTTTATTGGCCAATGCTCTGGCAATCTGTTGGGTAGCTCTAGCTGTTGTTATTTTACTCATGAAAGTTGGCACCTGGGAATCATAACTAAAATATGTATTTTTTTATTCATTAGAATTAAAACACTTTAATGTTGAAAATATGTGTTTGGCAACTTATGGGGAGACAAGAACAAGAAGAAATAAAGTCTTTAGAAACTTAGGACAGGGTCAGAAAATGATGTCTGAGATTTGAAATGCTCTCGGAAAGCTGATGGAAAATTCAGACTGAAACCAATGCTAATTTCTTTCAAGAAAGCACAGATCATATTGTTGTAGTTTGACCACATTGTAAGTTCCTAACTCTTTTATGGTTAACCATGATGGTTCGCAGTTTTAGGGTTGTCAGTGAATCTTAATACCCAATGTTTAACTTTCAGTCACCGCAAGGTATGATTCCTACATTTAACTTATGACAGCCCATTGTGTTCTCAAGAGTCAGGACTGTGGCTGAAAGAAGGAAGCGTAAATGCAACTACATTTTTTCATAAGCACTCACTAACTGATGGAGAAACATGGACTGGGTGAGAGATGATGTATTAATATGGAGAAAATATTATTTTTAACATGGAATATTATGGAGATAGGAGGCTTTTGCACAGAGGAAAGGCATCATGTCAGCTTGCCGAGAATATACGTTTTAAGAAGCAGGGCAAATGTTGTGTTCCAGAAGTACCAGTGGTTGGTACTAGGATGTGAAACCTTAAGAGACAATCTGTGCCCTCTGTCAATATTTGTGGAGGAACAGCTTCTTTTCTGCCCAAGAGTTGATAATTAAAGCCTTTTAACTACCTTCAGGAAGAAAGTATTATTAAATGGTCTCACACAGAAAACCATCAATCCTGCTTCAAAGATTCCCCCAGAAGAATGACTGACTCAACTCTGGAAGAGCACATGGGACCACATTTTTTGTCTAATAGCCTTAGAGCCAAGAAACATTTCCTTTAATTGAATCACATCCATTATCATCACTAAACGTTTACACATGTACATGGCCTTAACATTCATTACTGGTTTTATTTTTGGGAACATGTGAGCTTCTGGAGATTATGTGATATATTTGATTTCAGGGGAGGAATTTGGAAGTGTAAAAACTATCAGAGATAGGGAAGGAGAAATTAAAACATTAAGCCGTATTACTCATGTTCTCATTCCCCTGACATTGGAAATTAAGCATATTTAGTAAGATTCATTTTCTTTAAATTAGATGCATAAATACAATGTCTATCACTCTAAAACCATAATGTAATTTTATAATCATATTTGTGTCTAGAAAAAATTAACAGTAGGATACTAACAGTTATTAATAGTAGGATGAAAGACCATTGGGCAATTTCCCAGACTTTTGTGACCTTAGCAGGTTGTAAATAATCTGCTCACATGATAGATCTTTAGTGGTTTTACTTTTGATGTGTTTCCTAAATTTTTCCTCTTCTAATATGTAGCCAGCTTATTATGACTGGCTTCTAATACTACTGATAATGTCTTTATTGTACAAAGATTTAAAGTATTCTCTATTTGTGGTGAGAAATCCTTATTATTAATTAATGAATTGTTTTATCCAACAGAGATCTACACCCAAATGGACTCCCTTCTTCATACACAATTATATTATTGTTCAGACTTCTCCCAGAAACTCCCAGTGATCCTTTTGCCATTTGGCAAATCACAGATAGAGACTACAAACCACAAGTTGGAGTGATTGCAGATCGTAAGGATTCTTATCTTATTTTAAGACACATGCATACTACTTTTGATTATGAGTTCTCTTTATTTTTCTTTAAAAGCCTACAGAATATATATAATTACTTGATATATACTTTTATGTTTAAAAATACAACATATCGGTAAATGTTCTAATTTCATTTAATCTCGACTGAAATTATTGCATATTTTAGAAATCTCTCCAACAAGAATTATTTGTTAATATTTTCCACATGAAGTACACCAGGGATGTGATTTAATAACAGTCATGTGTTGGTTACAGCTTCTAGCAAGACATTATCGTTCTTTAACAAGGATACAAGAGGTGAGGTGCAAACTATTACATTTGACACAGATGAAGTGAAGACATTATTTTATGGAAGTTTTCACAAGGTAAAAACATAAAATATCTGCTTTTTAATAGAAAAAGAATATGATTTAAAAATTCAAACTAATTAATTATTTATTAAAAAGTCATGTTATATTGGTAGAAACAGCTATGTCTTCTAAAAACAAGATCTTATTTTAGGGAATTTGATTAATTCAAGAATACTTAAAATTAAACAGTAATTCTACTAATGAGATAATTACTACTAACATGATGATATATTTTCAGTGCTAATATCTTTTCAAACTTTGAGTCATGTCATGTATGTAGTTTTGCATGCCCATTTTTTCTACCTACCATTTTATTGTGAACCTTTATGTCATTTCATTTCAAAAGCTTAATTTTTGTGAATAGTATTTTAATTGATAAGATAATTCTTTTATAGAGCACAGTAAGCTGCTGCTTCTTGTTTATTGAGGAGTTACAAACATGTTAGTCCAAAAGTTATGATTATTCACTAAAATAATTAATATAAATAACTATGAGATTAGCTTTTGCATGAACACATCATGAATTCTCTAAAAATTATTAGAAGTTCTAAGATACATTCTTAGGGGACTGTCTATTCTTGTTGACCTTCATCAAAATTTTTTTGTATGTCAACATTAGAGGATAATACAGACTTTATCAAATTTCTAAAGGATGATTAATTGACAAATAAGTACTACAGTTGGGAGCATTAGAAATAAAAGAGCCATCTAGGTTCGAATGGGCTTTTTACCAGTATTCTTTCATCCTCCTGAGTTAACAGGAGGAATACCACTTGTGCAACAGTATGGCACTCAGAATATTAGTCCTCATGCATAAGAGACAAATGTTTTCGGTACAGTCTGATTCTCAAGTAAAAACTGAACTTTCCTGTACTTGAGTAGTTTAGCTAGATTTCTTGCAAATTCTCTTCCTGAGAGTCTTGGTTTCTTTCCAGAATGTTTTTCTTATCGATGAATCACTCTTGCTAAAGATGGCAAGGGACTCCCCTCGTGGAGCTCAAAGTAGCTTCAGTGTGCACATTAGTGAGAAACAAAACAACAATGAAGGAAAAACAAAGATCTCTGAGTATATTGGCATATCTACTTCCATGACGAAGTACAGTAAAATAAGTGCCTCACTGTGAAAGAAAATTCTAGTTTGACAAATATTATTAGCTTCAACCGCACCTTATCTGATAATAGATGTTGAATTTGGCCAAATTCTTATGAACTTTTTTTGGCTCATTGATACATCTATTAAACTTACATTTGAGTAGTTGCTAAAAAGAACTATTTTATTTTTCCTTCCATACCACTGAAGATATTAGAAATTTATGAACCAACTGATAACCACTTAAAACACTATTATGTTTAAATTTCCAACTCTCACCAAATACTTCATTCTACCTTTTTAAAAAAAAATGCAGTATTTTGTGCAGAGACCTATAGTGACAGTTATTAGTTACAAATCAAGATAATTTTTTTGAGGCATTTGTGTTCTCAGGTTTTATATAATGCCTCTTTTCTTTTTTCCTCCTGACAAGCTCTCTTGTCTCCTCTGGTCTCTACCTTTTTTTCTAATCAGACCTTTCTTTTTTTTAGTTTCTCCTCTAAGTTTTCACTATGCTCTTTTTTTCCTCCCCCACTCACCCCATTTCCTCACCCCATTCTTTTAACCTATTCTTATTTATCTCATCAATTCAAGTGCTAAGTTCAGTCACTGTTGTATGTTTACATTCTTTACTGATCCAAAGATTCAAATACTTTTCTGTCATTTTCCATCTAATTTGGGAATTGAAGTTCTTCAGTCTTTTGGATGAGAATGAGTGGTACTCTGATAGCAGGAAATTAATGAAAATATCATGCAGGAGGCTCTTGGGAGAGAAGGGGCATAGGCTAAATGAGCTTAAGTAAGGAATGGCAGATAGCAATTGCTTTTTAAGGATTCTCTCGACACATTTTTGTGTCTCCCTTCCAAGTGAGAAGTTTCTCATAAGGAAAAAACTGGAATAGATGAAAAATAAAGATTTAGGGAATGGTAGGGTTTGGAAACGGAGATGAGTTGATAAGGGTGTTCCTATTTCTTTCTACTTTTCTATGACCAAAAATGTTTCAAAGCTGGGAAATAAGCCCTAAATACTTGGACAGTGTTCTACAGATGAAGAACCCACTCTGAAATGTTATTATGCCTGTGTTTAAAATGTGATGAAAAGTACTGAAAAGATAGTAGCAAAATATGCTTTTCTCATGATATTGACTGGCAATTGGAATAATTTTATAACAAATTAAACGTTTTGACTTTGAAATAATTTTGGGGGGTACTATGATTTTTCAAAATACTTTGCGTATCTTTTCCTTTGAGATTGTTCACACAAGAGCCAAAAAGTAGGTTTTAGTTCTTATTAGATAATAAATACCTTGGGAATGCTTAGATGGTGTTCTTGAATTCAATATTAGATGATTGTTCTGGGGACATTTAAAGTTAATTTTTAGTTAGCTATGTATCACTTTTATATAAAAGCAATCAATATGTATTTCGCACTTAGAACTTAATAGATGCGCTAAATTAATGTTTTAGTACTATTCTATGTTGGAAAAATATTCACTGTTTAAAAACATTGCTAGAGACTGTCCTTATGCTTATTGACTCAAAGCATTTAAGGGGATTTCTTTTCCTTTTAATTTGGAGTCAAACTTTTCAAAGTAATCATCAAGTGCCTACATGAGCATTTGTGCTGTGATAAGTGGAAACTATGAGCATGACTATAAACTCAAAGATTGCCTGCAGCCATTCTTTACATTGTTGAAATACAAATGTTTTATTAATTATCTGCACTAATAGATTTAAATTCTGAGTGTCCTCAATATCAGGTAAGAAATAAATCAACATAAGATTCTTTCCTTATAAGGAAATTGAATCTTATAGCTATTGATTTCCAGAACTGCATCTCTGTAGACGATGGTACTAGTTCTTTTTGACTGAAATTAGGGAATAACAAATTAAAATTTGGATTTAGCAAATCAGTGGAAGACATTTGAGGATCCTTTTTACTGAGTATAATAATATATTAATGCTTTATTAACTTGTATTTGAATAGTTCTTTATAGTTAATGGGATCATCTCATCTACTAATTATCTCTGATCATCTCAGAATGAGTACATAGGGGACAGTGGACAGTTATGCACGTATATGTGGATGAAGTCTCATTTAATTTGATGTTTTTCATAAATGACATTGACATTGCAACCTGTTTCTTAGGATTTTAGTCCAAGACTTGATTTGGGATAAAAATAATATAAAGAACATATTTGTCTACTTGTGATTTGAAATATTCAGAAATCAGCCAAGTTTTGGGGGCTAGAAACTTTATAATGGAAATAAATGATTTTTTTAGGTTCATATTGTAGTGACCTCAAAAAGTATTAAGATTTACATCGACTGCTATGAAATTATAGAAAAAGACCTCAAGGAAGCTGGAAATATCACAACTGATGGTTATGAAATCCTTGGAAAACTTATTAAAGGAGAGAGGAAATCAGCCACAGTAAGTAACACATTTTATTTTTCTTGGTACTTTGCGTTAAGATTGAAATAGCATTTTTAAAATAATCAGTGGGGTTTTTTTTCCTGTGGGTTTTAAATTGTCAAATTTTTTGGTCAGATTGAAACATTGCGAAAGTTACATTGAGAAAATATACTGCTGACAGAACATAATAATGTGCTTTACTACTAGAGACAAAATAAGATGTCAAGACTGCAGAGAACATCAATGTAGTCATCTTGAAACAAGATCAAATTGGAGAGTAGAACACAAAGAGTTGCCAGGGTAATCAGTGAAATCTAAAAGAACTCATTATTTGTTCTTCAAAGATACTAGTTGTTAACACAAATTTGTACAATCAAGACATTAGGCATTTGTAGCTTGATGATACAGACACAAACAGTGACTGTCATAGAGCCCATGCTCTCTCAGAGAAGAGTCATCATCTGTCTGTCTCAGAATGAAGATCAGTGTAGGAGACGGCCAACTGACTACATTACTCACAATTTGCACTGGCTCAAGTTTGAGGCGGGAGCATGCCAACCATATTTATAATGCTGTCTAGTAATAAAATTTTAAATTTAGAGTTTTCACTGTATCAGGCTAATTAAGCTCATATTTAATGTCAATCAATAATAATATTATTCTATAAGCAAGATTAGGGGCACCTGGGTGACTCAGTTGGTTAAGCATCCGACTCTTGATTTTGGCTCAGGTCATGATCTCAGGGTCATGGGATCAAGTCCTGAGTCGGGCTCCATGCTGAGCGTGGAGCCTGCATAATATTCTCTCTCGCTCTCTCTGTCCATTTCCCCTCTAAAAAAAATAAAATCAAGGTTAACATCTTTGGCTTATTTTTTAAAAAAATCTCATTTATTTAACTTAGCTTTATTCCACAGACAGGATTTTGTTCTCCTAGATTCACAAGTGAAATTTTTATTCTGCAGTAAAGAAACCATTAGTGCAAACTTAAAATAATGTGATTAACATCCGGACTTTTAATTTAATTAAAATTAAAAATTTTTTAGGATTAATAGAATACTTAATATACTTAATCTTTTAAATCAATAATGATAGTAGTGATGATTACTAAGATTTATCAAGCACTTAGCATGTACCTATTTATTTTTTTAATTGAGATACAGGTGGCACATAATGTTATATTACTTCCAAGTGTGCAACAGTGATTCAACAAGTTTATACATAGACTTTTTATTGAATATTGGATTGTTTCTTTAAGTAGAACAATTATAACAAGTTTATAAAAGGGTGGCTATATCTAAGCAGACTTTTCCTTTTTATGAAAAGAATTTTACTTTTTAAATATGGAAAGATAGAAAGTATATACTGTATTGAAATAGTTAAGCTGAATCATCAAAGTTATTAATCAGTCCCAGGAAGAATTTATGAAAAGAAAACATCAATTTTAGAATAAATGAGGAATGTTATTTTTAATGTTATTTCTCTATGAAGGTGGACTTTTAAAAGTTGATTTACATGTATGTAGTCTTCCAATTCTTAGTTAAGTATGCTCTTAATTCTTAATTAGAGAAATTAATGTTCTCTTAAAAACAAAACAAAACTCAATCAAGCATTTTATTTTAGCTGAGGAAGTGAATCAGATGTGGGAATTTCACATATATATTTTGTTTTAACATCTCCTTCTCTTAGGCATAGGTTTTTATGTTCTTCCTGTATGAAGTAAGGATCACATTGCCCTCAAGGGTTTGAACTCTTGAGAGAGTCTTTGTGAGAAACTGGCAAAGGTTAAAATGTGGAAATGTTAGTATGAAGTGGTTTTCATGCATCTTTAGCGGATGTTGCTGTTGGTTGTTTGCAGTTCCAGATTCAGAATTTTGATATTGTATGCAGTCCGGTGTGGACCAGTAGAGACAGATGCTGTGATATTCCCTCTAGGGTAAGTAAGATGGAATGGAATCATTGTCGTGGTCTTAATAGTCCTCCTGGAATAAGGGATGCGAATGCAGATGGTCTGGGAGAGGAAGTAGCACTCGGCACCTGAATCTCCAGGACGGGGCCCAGGGACACGCACGATGTGCACGCTTATCAGCTACCACAGCTCAGGCCAATGACCCCCTCCTTTAAAAGCCAGGAATACACAAGACCACATCTGGAAATTCCGTCTAACAGCCAGGGTGGTTACGTGTAGCTGGAGAAGATATATCAGGGCGTTTGATATATCTGCTTATTACACAGTCCTCCTATTGCTTGTAAAATATTAGCATTTTACAGAGTAAAAAACATCACCTCTGTGGATATCTAAGACGTATGGTAGACTTAACCATATTACTTTATGAGATGATGGTTTTATTTCATTGTAGCTACAAAGTTGAATGTAATGATGGAGCAGACACTTTTGGCAAGCAATGAACTACATACATCCACAGGATCAATGTGTAGTACTTCTTCAACAAATACTTATTGAACACCTATTCTATGTGCTTGGATTACAGCAATGAAAAGTGAATACTCTAGTGGAAGGGAAGGAGAGGGAAAGAATTAACAAGCAGATATATGCTACATTACAGAGTAGAAAGTCTTATGACGAGAAACAAATCAGAGTGAAGGGATAGAGAGCCAGGTGAGCACCATTGGTCTCTCAGTGATAAGGTGAGGTTTAAGCAGAGACCTGGTGAAGTCAGGGAGTGGACAATATGATGATGGAGAAACACCATTCCAGTCAGAGGAGACTGTCCATGCATAGGTCCTAAGACCACAGAGTGCCCTAAATATCTGAGAAATATTAAGTAGGTCAGTGTGGCTGGAGTAAAGTGAATGGGCAGGGCAGTTGCAGGCAATGAGATGGGCAAGGTGGTCCTGGTTTGCAGAATGTGTAAGGCCTTGTAGGCCGTGGAAAGGATTTTAGATTTTACTCTGAATGAAATGGGCATTGGTACCTGAGATACTCAGCATTTCTCTGATACTGGATTAGAGAAAACCGTATTGAGTTACCACTGGTCTCTGTGGTGGTTTTGTAAACATTTCTTTGTTATATAAGGTTTCCTAAAATAAAACATACAGACATAAAAAGGACCAAAGCAAGATTCAACGTAAGACTATTTGCAATGATAAATACAAATTATTTCTTCCAGTTGAGAAACAGGTTTCCTTGTGTATAAAGGATAAATGGGGGTGGAGGATTGGAAGTCATTTTAGTCTCAATTCCTAGGTGAATATTCTTTTCAAAATTTCAGAGAGATGAAGCAAAATGCCCTGCTCTTCCAAATGCTTGCACGTGTACACAGGACAGCGTTGGACCTCCCGGTCCACCAGGCCCTGCGGTAAGGAGCCCGCAATAGTCCTTCTAGTCTTCCCTCTTCAGTCTTTGGAGCGATCATCTCTTTGCCAGTACATAGTGCATAAAATGCTTCCAGCCATCTGCTTTTCTGGGACAGAGCCAGTTAAATTGCAGGCCATTTTTTTTGTGCTATGTTTTGAGATCCAGAATGGAATAGGTCAAGAAGAAAATTTGAACACATTTGGACACATTTCTTCAGTCACGCAGGAATGAATGATATCGGCTAGTATTTGACAGCTGTTTCCTTAGAGATGTGAATCTTGGTTTCCATCTGTAATCCCATGATTTTGAAAATTTCTTAACATCTCCCGAAAGCTTCTTCGATATATGCTATGAAGCTACGGATGAGAGGCTGATCCAAGAACAACTTGTTTAGAACCTAGGATATGTGTGCCTTATGTAGCAGATACATGATGAGAATAACATACAAGTAGGGAAATTGACGTATGTGATGATACTACTATAAGCTCTGGGTGAAATTATTGGAATAACTTGAGTAGGAAGTCTGTGACAAGTTCTATTAATGGGGGAGGGGCACAAAAGATTACAGTGATAGATTTCACTAATCAATGTGGAACCCCTTGATTCAGGTAATCCAGCATCTGACCTGGGCTGGTTTTGTGGGATGAAAGTTACACCTCTAAGCCTTTTTTAAGAAAATGATTAATTAATGTAGGAATATTTCAGAGATTCTCAGAACACCAAATTTTATTGTACTTAGGTCACAGCAAATAATCTAAATTGATTTTAGGTTAATTACAAACCAGCTTCTCTCATATAGGATAAATGTCACTGGAATTACTATCATTTATTTATTTTTTATTAACAGCGACTTATCTGATTTATATTTGTAATAATAAAATTATATCCTGGATGTAACTTAGATGTTTTTGAGAAGTAAGGATTTTTTTTGTAAGATAACATTATTGGATGTCATTATCATATTTATTCCTCTATGTTCAGTGAACCCTGATTTCCAGTTACTAAACTACATATTCTGAGATTCTGAAAGATTCAAGATACTCCTCTTTTTGCATATTATTTTCACTGAAGAATGCACCATATAATTCCAAACAAGTTTCTCCTTGCTGTATTTAAGTAATGCTTGATTTTTCTAGGAAACTTGAAATAAATTTCACAATTTGCTAATGATTAAGAAAAGTTCAGAATGTGGAAGTGAGGCACTTAAAATGTACAAAGTTATGAAAGTCTCTTTCCCCACATATTTGTGTGATATGTAAAATTCACTTCAATATATTGTCAGTAACTATAGTAGTATCGATTGCCCGGAGAACACTCCTTGATTTGATTTCTGTATGTCACCTTCTCCCTACTTTCCTCATTTTCACCTTAAAATGTGTTCTTACTATGTATTTTAGGGAGGACCTGGTGCTAAAGGCCCCAGAGGTGAAAGAGGTATCAGTGGGGCAGTTGTAAGTATATTTTATGATGCCTTTAAGTTTTCATGTTGAAATATGATTGTTCAAATTTCCACTATGGGGATGTGTGACCTAGAGCTTGTTAGTTCAAGTTTAATTACCTCTGTCTTGTCTTTGGATGTCAAGATCATGGATTAGACTAGCCAGGGAAAGAAATGTCTGAGGCATCTTACTGCTGTAGGAATTACATATAGGAAATCAGAAGAACTTCAGGGTTCTGCTACAACATGGAGAAATAGAGCAGGTAATCCAGTCATCAGGAGATCCAGGGTCCCACTGGAAAGCCAGGGAGGGCTGGGAGCAGTTCTGCTGCTCTTTTTTTTACCCGTCTCAGAGAGGGAGTTGAGGGTATGTGTTCAGTGGGGGTCACTGGCCCCTTTCTACCAGGTCCATACTTGTCTTCCATAAAATAACTCAAGCTTAAAAGCGCAATATATTATGAAGATGATGTATACTTTTAGTCATGATATTACTAATGAGAAGCTAACCCAGTTAGAAAAGGGTGAGGCTGGGATGCTAACCCAGGTCTCTGACTCCAAGTGTGGACCTTTTCTACCTGGGCATGTTGCAAAGAAGCTCCAGCATAGAACATCTTCTTAGTGGATATCTATTCTTTCCTTGCTTGATTTATATACACATTAGCTCCATAAATAAGGCCAAGTCTAAGAGAAAGCAAGACTAGTCTAAAGTCACCAAATCCACTGAAATTCACGGTTTGATCTCATATGATTTCTTGAATATATCATATCCAGTGTGTTTTACCTCTTTTACAAACCTGCTTCTAATGGGACTTTGGGAAATGTAAGTGCTCTTATGAATTTATTGCACTTTTCAATTGTTCTTTAATGAATAATACAGGGAAGAAAGGAGTGGCATTAATAAATGCTTTTATAGCTACATAGATTTCTAAAATGTTTGCAAACATAGGATTCATGTCTTAAGACTTGCCGACAGGCTTCTGATTGGATGCTAACACTAGAAGGTCATTACGTGACTTTGTGGTTGTTTCCTCTTGTACGCTTTAGGGGCCCCCTGGCCCTCGTGGAGATACAGGACCTCCCGGTCCCCAGGGACCTCCAGGCCCCCAGGGACCCAACGGACTCTCCATTCCCGGAGAACAAGTAAGCACAAAGGCTCTCTGGATTTCAGTGAGGCTGGTGGATTAACATTAAGTTTAACTGGAATATTTTTTACTGTATTTTGCCAAACTCAAATGTTTCCTAAGAACTCAACAAGGTTAGTCATTGAGATAACTTGCTATGATTATGATTTCAGATATGTAAATAGTGTATGTAATAATAATAGTGTATGTAATAATATAATAATGTGTAGATAAAATTATTGCTACTAATTTGACCTTTAAAAATGAATAGGTAATACATATATACTTCAACGTCCTGAAGGCTTTGAAATTACTTTCAGTGTGTGGCAACTCTTTGCTAATATTTATGACCTCAAAGCAAGCTTGCATTGTTTATCTAGGTCGCTACTTCTTTAAAAAACATTTTAATAAAACGTTTACCTTTTGTTCCAAATGCTCATCTGAAGTTATAAAAGGTGTTTTACTTTTTAGGATTCATATTTTATTTAACTACTAATATTTTTTCTATACTCTAAAATAAACAAAAAATACAGTATATGAATAAGAATATGATAACTGCATAGTTTTAAATTTAAGTTTAAACTCCCTTTTAAGATGCCTTAATATAGGACAGATAAATTTTCTTGGCACCTAGAGGAAACATAATTGATACCAGATAGAGCTAGAAATGAGACAGGTGGAGATATAGGGCTTTCTCACTCAATAGGGTCACCTAAACCTACTTTTAGTTTCTTATGTCCAAAAGGAACTTTTGGGGCTTTTACCTTTCTTACTACTATTATTAAACTAAATTTACCAGTTTTAATTAATTCTACTTTGCCTTTGTGACAAGTGTTTTCTAGCATGTAGTTATAAAGACCAAACTTATAACACTGGTTTGAATATCTATGAAAATTAGCAACTAATTAAATATATTAAATAAAAAATTGCTTTTCTCCCTTCAAATTTTCTTCCTATGAAAATCCCTTATGTTAAACTAAACTATGTTATTTTAAAGTAGGTATATTGTCCCATAATTATGTGAAATCATCCTTGAATATTATAAATGGAAATCAGAACACAGCATTTATAGCTTAAAAAGTGAGCATCAATCCAAAAAATGTTTTATTCATCTACCTTCCAAAATGTGTTTACGTTGAATTTATGAAGTGACGGACATTTCAGAGGTGACTCATGTCTCTCCTTTTCACTTCATCTCTGTAAGATGCCTGAGGACTCTTTTCCCCTTGCTGCTCTAGGGTCGCCAAGGGATGAAAGGTGATGCTGGAGAGCCAGGACTTCCCGGCCGGACAGTGAGTTGTTCTTGAAGCTACCTCTTTTTCCACTTGTCAGGTGCTATTTCAAAGTTGCCCTTATAGTGCCTCAAAAGGTAAACCCAGAGGAAGCAGCAAAGCAGAAGCCAGGCTATGTGCTTCTAATTATTTCCATTTCATACCCTAGTCTTTGTCATCAAGTTTGTGCCGTTCAATTCAGGTGAGGGCTTACTGACAATCATCTATTATATGGCTGGCACTGTGCTTGTTTCTGGTTGTCTGTTTCTTTTCAGAGCCTCTTGAATGTTTTTTCCAGCATTTTGAAGAATAAAAAGTATGTTTTCCCATGTAGAAAGTTTATTACAGCATTTCACTTGTTTGTTTCCTTTTGTATAGGGAACCCCAGGGTTACCTGGCCCACCGGGACCAATGGGACCTCCAGGAGATAGAGTAAGTTTGCTCAGGCAGGCTGTGATGATGTTGGAAATGATACCACATTGTTGCCTATTAGTGAAGAATTATTTTACAATAAAAGACAACAGTGAGATTGCACAGGTGACAAGTCAGTATATTCAATTAGAAAGCAAAACCAAAAACACTGCAATCAAGAAATGATGATGGACTGACTCACTTGGTGCTGTTATTACAAAAGCCTCGTTGGCCCCATCATGGCTACCCAGTGTGAGCTTTGTGCAGATATGGTGGGTTGCCAGGGATGTCTATCAATAGGCTCTTCCTGAACTGGTGGACAGGTAGCCATTGACACCATCACTGCTTCTCTGAAAAATGAGGCAGTGGGAAGATTCTATGCTTTTTTGCTTTTTCACTTTCAAACTCTAATCTGTGACTCCAGCTTTGTGGTGAGGCCCCCAAGATCTCCCAGCTTGAGAGTGAGGAAGCTTCTCAGGAAATCATTCCCCTCTTCCTGCTTACCCTTGTCCACCTACCTACTATCTAATTCCCTACCACTGATGCTGAAAACAGAGTGCACAGCTAATAAAACATAAACAACTTTGGAAAGTTAGATAGACTTTGGTATAGGCATCTGGGCTGGGAAGGAAGGAAGGAAGGAAGGAAGGAAAGGAGGGAGGGAGGGAGGGAAAGGAAGAGAAAAAGAAAGAGAGAAAGAAAGAGAAAAAAAGAGAAAAAACAAACAAACTTGAATTCTGTGGTGGAAGAAAAGAAACCTCAGAAAAGGAAGCTGAAGGACCACAGTGAGAAAGGAAGACTTGTTACTAAGATGGAGTTGGTAGGAATTGGATACATCTTCAGCATAGATGATTTTCAAAATGAGGCACAGCTTTGGGGACCATTAGAGAAAAATAAAAGCACTGCACGAATAGGTATCTAATACATATGCACCTATGAAAACAACCATAGATCTTCTCATCCAACCTTACCTAGAGGGAAGCAGCTTTGAAAGTCATTACAGCTTTGAAAATGGAGAAAAAAAAATAAAATTATAGCACAAAGTCACACAGATGGCTCACTTAGACCCACTGAGGACATCAGGATAAAATCTTCTTCACCCCAACTTAGATATATGTCTCTTCTCAAAGAAAATGGTTGATCAGACCTGTGTTCATGGATGGACACATTATATATTTATATAATGTTCAGCCTTAAGAAAGAAGGAAATCCTGTCATTTGCAAAAACATGGATGAAACTTGAACCTGGGGGACATTATGGTAAGTGAAATAAGTCAAGCACAGAAAGGTAAATACTGCACGATCTCACTTATGTTTGGGATCTAAAAAAAAGTTGAACTCTTAGAGGCAACTAGTGGAATGGTGGTTGCCAAGGACAGGAGGCTAGGGGGATATGGAGAGATGTTGGTAAATGGCTACAAAGTTGCAGTTATTCAGGATGAATGAGCTTTGGAGATCTAATGTATAGCACGGTGACTACAATTAATAATACTATATAGTGTATCTGAAATTTGCAAGTAAAATAGATCTTTATTATTTTTTTAAAATATTTTTATTTCTAGGAGAGAGAGAGAGAGAGACAGCGTGAGCAGGGGAGGGTCAGAGAGAGAGGGAAACACAGACTCTGAAATAGGCTCCAGGCTCTGAGCTGGCAGTTAGCACAGAGCCCGACGTGGGGCTCGAACCCACGAACCGCGAGATCATGACCTAAGCGAAAATCGGACATTCAACCGACTAAGCCACCCAGGCACCCCTAAAATAGATCTTTAAATGTTCTCACTGCACTCAAAAAATGAGAACTATGCGAGGTGACGTATATGTCAGTTATCTTGGTTGCGGTAATCATTTCACCACGTATATGCATCTCAAAACATGTTGTGCATCGTAAATATATACAAATTTTGTCAGTTATACTTCAGTAAAACTGGGGGTGAAAAAAGAAAATGTTTGATCAGGAAGTTCTTCAGCTGACTGAAGGAGAATTATTCAGAAATATAATACCTAAACAAATAAACAAAAGAGGGTCTTAGATAGATGATGGAGACATTTAGATGGAAAACATGCAATTCAAACTGTCCAGGCAATACCACCAGAGCATTTTTGTTTCTTAAGTGGCTCTCAGAAGCAATGTTGATGTTACATCAGATGAACTTGGAGTCTGTTTTCTGTTAAGCAGGCCTGGATATCCCAGAAAACATTCTGAAATCTTTATCTGTATAAGTTTCTGGAAGAAAATATTTGTGGGGTAGTCATGGTGGAATATTTCTAATACAGTTTTAAGGAAATAATTTAAACTTCCTCTGTTATAAAACCAATGGAAGCATGGATACTTAAGGCAGGCAGTTGTCCAAATGCTCTTGATTTTTGCTAGAATCCAAGAATATGGATGAAATTATCACTCTTACTCCTTGCAGAAAATGAGACAAAAATCTCCTTTGACAGAGATATGCAAGAGCTATAAAAAAAGATCTGACTTAGAAATCCTCTGCTGAATTTTGGAGATCTCTCTGTTGGGATGAATGCTAACCGGGTAGCAGAGTGACTCATGCTAGGCAAAGGTCATTTGGCACTGCACGGAGGCAGGTCGTGAGAGCCAACGAGCAAGCCTGTGCAGTGATGCACCGTGCTCCTGGGGCACATCTCTCTTCCCAGTCAACCTGACGCTCATGCGGATCTGGTCTTTCATGCGAGATGAAGAGCAACAAACCACTAAAAAATTAGCTGAGGACTGAAGATTTCCTTTCTTTCAAGTGGAAGGCAGTCAAGACAACTTCAGTCTTTTCTGGGGTGGAGGATAGAAGTTCACCCTCAGTGGGGACGTTGGTAGCCCTGCCCTGGCTGGCTGGCCATCCCTTAGGAAACACGGGTGTTTTGAATCAGTTGGTTGGACTCTTCTTCATTTTTTATGTTGCTGTTCTCAGCAACATTTCTTTTCATCCCACTTTGATTCTTTCTGGGCCAGTTTGTGGACATTGACCCTTCAGTAGAGAGGTTAGTCTTCCTTTAGGCTTCCTTACAGTCTCACAAAAGCAAAAGCTAGCATCTTCACAAAAGGAGTCTCCTTCTTTGGAGAAGGCTAGTTTGACTCTTAAAATGATTCTTAAAATGATTTTATTTATAACTATAGAAAGGAATAAGTATGGGAATCAATTATTCAGCTAAGGCATAACTTAAACTGGGAAGCATTTTAAGGGTATATTTGTCTTTATATTGAAAGATTACGTGCAGTTGGGTTAAATACTTCACCCTTCACTCTTATCAGTCTCTTTAGCATCTTTTCTTTTCACTTGGTTATTATTTCACTAATCATCATTAATTTTATGTTTACAATAGGGCTTTACTGGAAAAGACGGTGCAATGGGACCCAGGGGCCCCCCTGGGCCACCGGTAAGAACTGATTGTTGTCTCCCCACTGCAAAATCCCTACTCCCATTTGCTAGGGAAAAGCCCAGTAACCTGGCCTTTGAGGCACATTCTGTCTGTACTGTGGGGTGCACTGTCAAGGGAGCTGTTTGTTTTATTTTCCTAAATCAAAATGGGCTACAGAAAACAGATGTATAAAAATACAAAGTCTGTTTAATCAAGTCACATTTGAGAAATAGAAAAATACCCTTAAGTAACTTGGCTGCTAGTTGGCTAGTGCCTCATTTCCTTCTGGCCCCACATTGGGTGGTGGGGTTTTAAGACTTTACAGATTACTTTCTATTCTAAAATTTTAAGACTCTGGGTCTATGCCATTTCAATTTTAAGGGCATTTATTATTGAACACTATCAGTCAATCTGAGGAAGTAAGTTTTACCCTAGTAGGTCTTGTAATTAAGATCTTTGGTGAAAACACCAAAGCCAATGATTTTGAGAGTGGTATCTACATATCTGCATCCAGGTGAGATCATAGTTAACTTGTCTGAAGTGATGGATGCTCTTCATGTCTTATGACAAGATATGAAGACATGAAGGCATATGTTAAAAAAGTGTTAATTATTTATGTTTAATGAACAATCAACATTATATATGTTCTCAGGTAAAGGAGTTTAAATATATAGTAATCTGGCATTTTAAATATTTACTACAGAGCTTAATATTTACATAGTTGATGAAGTAAAGGATTAATTGTTTACAACACTTGATGATTCCATTTCAAGGAAATTTTAGGCTTTACATAAAGCATTGGTTACTAGATATTACTAAAATATGGCTAAGATTTTTGAAGCTGTGTTACAAGCAACAGGGAGAACTTCTTTGGTTTGGAGGGGTGTAGGGTGCTGACATGAAAGAAGAAAGTGGAAGTTTAGAGAAGATACCGAAGAAATAGTGAATTTCTAGGCTGAGAACAAGACTCCCAGCAACAAGGGAGGATTCTGCCACGGTGGTACCTGACTTAGCACAGAACCAGCTACTTTCTTAATTTCTTCCCCAACCAAAGTTTTCACTCCTGTCTTTTTATGGGTTTTCTGGTTTTGTAATACAAATGAACCAAAAAACAGGGACTGCTTTCTGCAAATTCACTTTGTAACCAATTTACTAGAGTCACAGTCTGTGAATTGTGAAACTGATTATATGCATAAAAATATTTTTCAAATGGTCTTAATATATATTTTAGAACTATACACTCCATAAAGATTGAGAATTTTCAAGATTTTTTTCTTTCATGCTGTCTTAAAACTTGGTTTTACTCTTCCCTATTGTATGCTGTTTCTGTTAAAGACTTTTAAAGTTGGCCATATTTGTTAGTTTACTTTAAATGGGCTTTTTCTTTCATCTCATCATTCCCTTCCACGGCCTGTGTGTTGCAGGGAAGCCCAGGCTCTCCGGGAGTCACAGGACCGAGTGGGAAACCAGGAAAGCCTGGAGACCATGGCAGACCAGTAAGTGGACAGATTGCATGTCTAGAGTCATTTCACTGCGGCCGTAAATAATGAGGATGTTGCCAAGGCTTTGGCGTATTTATGTTATCTCTGCTGTAATGTGTTTGAAGCATTTGTTGAAACTATGCAAAACCCATGGATTTAACTTGGTACTGGTTCTAAAGTTTTCTCCCTGAGTTATAATATTCTGGGATGAAAATTGTGGTCATAGGGCTTCTTTAAAAGGAGAATGGGATTTTGAGCCAAGACACATATTTCTGCACTGTATAAACACTCAAAGCTGGGTCAGCAGAATGATTCTTTTATTTTGGAGTGGTATGCTGCTTAAGATAGAAAAATACACGATGGTGCGTGGCGCCTCCATTTGTAGTTTACAGATGTTAACCCTTCATGAGTGTCAGCCAGCCGTGCATTTATTCATTTCTCTTTCATTGAGGATGCTAGAACAGTAGTCCTAAGATTAAAAGGGTTTCTTAGATCCACTATTTTACTTTTTTAGACTGCCCTGCTCCAATTCACATACAAGTTTAACTTCCTTTTGGTCAGATGGCCTGGTTAAAATAACAGTTAAGATGGCATGATGTGTATCTGGCATTTCCAACTTGGTACCTCCAAAACTGAATTTGAAGTTCCTAAAATTACCAATCCAGAAATATTTGTAATGACTGTTGAGCATTATATTCTTCTTTACAACCTTTTTCCCATTTGTATGTATGAAGTGTGCATTTATTTTCAGCAGCTTATTTGTCTGAATCCAATTCTAAAACCTTTAAATTAATCTCCATGATAATTAAATCCAACTGTTAACAATGACACTAATCTATCAAGGTTGTTCTCTGGACAGAACTCTTTTTTTTAACTATTGTCCAAGTAATATAAACCAAGTTTAAAAACTATTTGATGTCAAAGAAACTTAGGGTAGAATCTTTCTGTGACATGGCCTGCCTTCTATGTTTACATAAAATTAAGCAAGCAGCATAAAGATGAAAGGAGTCTTATATACTTTACACTCCGGGTGCACCCTAGCACATGAATTTATTACTCTCTTTTCCTCAATGAATCACAGAATAAACTTCACAAGAGCAGCTAAAAGCACATGGAACTTTCCTACCCATTCACAATTCTATTTCATTTGAGTATGACTGAAATGGAGCCTTACATAAGAATATACCGGATGTAATTGATGGCTGGAGTAGAAACCTAAAAGAAACTTCTGCTTCCTTTACTTGAAATGTGATCTCTAGATACTGGCAATAAAGATGATTTCTACAAATCATATATACTAGAACCATCTCAGAGCGGCAGTAAGTTAAAAAAAAATAACACCACACCAGGAAAAATCTCAAAGTAATAGTAAATGTAAAAAGGAAAAAAGAAAAAGAAATTCCTTGCAATTTACAGAAGGCTCCAAACTAAGTAGTAATGGCATTTCCACAAGAGTCAAGTATTTTTTGAGAACCAAACTCCCATTTCTTATTATAATTTGGTAACATTTATTTGGACCTTCCTTTTCCCTTTAGACCTTCTCTACCTTCTTTTTTCCCCTTTATTTTCCTCATCCTTCTAAGGTAGAAAATTGCTCCTCCTTTTTCTTCTCTTTTCTAACTTATCTTTAATTTCTAAAACTAAAACTAGCAGATGGGTGTATAAAGTTCTTAGCAGGGAGCTTGGCTCAGTCACTGTTCACTTATATCATTAGCTATTGTAAGCAGTTGGTATCTTCTTGCTAAGTTGTAACACATGATATTGTATGGTGGATGTTTCAGGAACCTTCCTTGTGGAATATTTTTGATCACTGACTCCAAACCTGTTTGACTAAATGTGCTAGTGCATGTTTCTGTGTTCTGGGATCTGGGGATACAGCAGCAAACAAGACAAAGTCCTGGCCCCACGGAGATTCTAGGGGGGTTACAGGCCAAAAACTTGTATATAAACGATGTAAATTCTGGTAGTGTTGAGTGATGTGAAAAAAAAGAAGCACAGTGAGGGCCAAGGGAGTAATTGTGGTAGGGAGAAGGTGGCTATTTTATATATAGTTGTCAGGGAGCCTGTCTGAGAAGGTGACACTGGAGTGGAGGCAGGGAGAGCTGTCTGAAGATCTGTGGGAAGAAGATCCAGGTATGAACAAAAGCCTCAAGTGAAGAATGAGTGAAGGACGAGTCTGGCATGTGAAAGGAACCACGGAGGGGCCTGTGTACCCAAACTGAAGGGAGCTGAAGGGGAGAAGAGTAGCAGGCAAGACCAGAGAGCTGGGAGAGGTGATTGTGTGGACCATCTAGCCCATAACATGGAATTCTTATTTCATGCTAAGTGTGATGGGATGCCCTGAGAGCCAAAAGAGCGACCTAATCTTTTCTTCCTTTTAAAGATATCACTCTGGCTTCTGTGGGGAATACAGACTCTAGAGGGGAAGAATGGGAAAACGGGAAGAGCAGTGAGGAAGATACTGGAGTTTGTCAGGCAAAATTCTTAAGAGACTGTCAGAAGTGGTTTGGTTTGGTACATTACCTGAGCACTGACTGGGTTTGTCAGTGGTTTAGATGTTCCTTCCATGATAGCATTTGGCAGCCTAGAAACACATTATGGAAAAACAAAACCTTCTGGTTTTTATAGAAAACTTTGTTCAAGATCCTCTCATGGCCAGTGAGAGGCTTGACAGAGTAGGGACAAATATTATGTGGCTGCGTTTAGATGTGGGACCATTTTAGTAAGACAGACACATGGTTCCTTTTATACTCTATGTACACGCATACACAAAATAATTGCAAGAAGTTAGAGATATATATTTAGTTAGGAAATTGACCCAAATTCCACTGGTTCTTACTAGAACTGAACCAAGGTTAACCTCATGAATAATCTACAGTAACAATTTGAGCTATCCAGCCATGGTGATGCAAAGGAAAGAACAATGGTACCACGGGAATTTCTCTTTGGTATTTTAGTTCCAGGCTTATATTGTGAATGACGTCATAAATGTATGCAGACTACATAACTTCTAAATGTGTACTGGTAAAATTCATATCTCAGCACTAACCTGGAGGATATGTGCTCCAATGAGAGACAAAGACAGAAGGATTCCTTTTGACAGACAAACAAAACACAAGTGAGATGGATATAAATATGAAGTATCATTTTGCTAATCTGTTAGGAAGCAGACCTTACTCTCTTTCATCGTGTCCATTCGTGAATAATTTTAGATCATGTTTGTCAGTTTCTAACCTATGAAATTCCTGTATTTCAGGGTCCATCTGGATTGAAAGGAGAGAAAGGCGATAGAGTATGTATTTCTTAAAATCTGATTTACTTGTTTTGTGTGTGTTGAACATTGAAGTCTGAAACTATAGAAATAATATGCTAACGATTCTCATTGATTTGATCAAAAAGGGAGACATTGCTTCCCAGAACATGATGCGAGCAGTTGCAAGACAAGTCTGTGAACAATTGATAAGTGGTAAGATTTCTTTTATTTTTAATGTATGAATGGTTTTTAAATTTATTGCAGAAGAATGTAGAGTTTGAGTCAGAAAGTTTTTAAGATACATATTTCTATTTCATTTTGATGCTCTCTTATTTTTATACATTCTCAGTTTTGTATCTGGTGAGATGAAACTAGTGATATATTAATGATGTCATTAAAATAAAACAAGAACCCAAAGTAAAGTAATAGCCTGCTATCCTATGTTTAATCTGACACAAAATCATATTTTGAAAGGGCTTTTCAATTTCCTTATTAGGAAATTTTTAGTGATCTTCATCTGGGTACATGTAGAAGCAGCAAACACGGAATTTTTAAGGCTATAAACTTCAAATTATTCTAGACTTGAAGGAAGAAGGCCTATCAAGATTAATTTGATCATAGAAAGTACATATTGGTGCTGACCTTTTTATCGCCTCCTTATTTTCCACAGACTCTTCTTATTTTATGAAGCCTATTAAGTAA
Source organism: Proteles cristata cristata (assembly GCA_017311185.1). NCBI lineage: Eukaryota > Metazoa > Chordata > Mammalia > Carnivora > Hyaenidae > Proteles > Proteles cristata. The sequence goes on along the minus strand of JAESUZ010000047.1, from coordinate 140,833 downwards.
TAAAGCTCAGTAATGAATACAAACTGAACATGGCCTTAAACTCAGGGTTTCCTGTTGCAGAAGTCTTAATAGTGTTTCTTGAAGTGTGATCCCGAGGGACCTGCGTAAATCACCCATATTGCTTGTTAACAGTGAGGGTTCCTGGGCCACACCTTAATAGAATGAATCATTGTCTTTGGATATGAGGCCCAGAGATCTGTATTTTTTAATGTATCCCACAGGCTATTCCAATTTACACTAAAGCCTGATTATCATTCTTAGGTACACGCACACAAAAAAATTCTTAATTCAAGGAAGGTTCTCTTTTGGGTGACATCATCTGGCAAACCACAGGGCTTTCTATCAGAGCCATATTAAATGTTTACAACTCTTTTATGTTTATAGTAATGCTGTGGCTTACTAGTTAGTATTTTTGTGGAGACACATGTTTATCAGAGATCATTTTGTCCTTGATGACTGGAGTGTTTTCTTTCATTTTTAGGCTTCTAATTAGAATGTGTCCTAGAGGTGGAAGAATAAAGATGGATTTCACTAGACACTAAGAGAAGAGTTTCACCATCTCATCCCTTCCCTCCTGGCCTTCTTACTAACAAGACCTATTTCTGTTTGTAGGTCAGATGGGCAGATTCAATCAGATGCTGAATCAGATTCCAAACGATTATCACTCCAGTCGCAACCAACCAGGCCCACCGGGTCCCCCAGGTCCCCCTGGTAGTGCGGGAGCCAGAGGAGAACCAGGACCTGGGGGGCGACCCGGCTTTCCCGGCACACCAGGGATGCAGGGGCCCCCGGGTGAACGAGGTGGGCATCTCTGGCCGCTATGCAGGGATGAAGAAAGGAATTTGCAAGCGTGGGACCTGGGTCAGGTTGAAAAGCACGTGGAAGACTGAAGTTGGCAGGCTGCTTTAATTATTCTTGTTCGGACAGCCCCAGAAGAGCTGTGTGTCCATGAACCTGTCATTTTATTTAGGCAGCCTCAGGCCATAGAGATCCATATCTTAGAACATGAGAAGCTTTTGTCAGGAGATCTCAGTCAAGATAATGCTATGTTCTGATTGTTGTTGTTATTGTTGATGGAAAAACTTGTATTTTGGCAAACTCGCTCAGGCGCTAAAATCTTATTAATTATTGTGACTGGCAAGAGCTAGGCACCAACTTCAGCCGCCTTACAGTTTTAGATGCAAATTCTTTCAGTTTTTTTTGTTCAGGGCCTGGCCCTGGTCTTATGTGTTTCTTCGGCTTTAATTTCATGGTAGATAAGTGTCATTGAAGGAAAAGATGAAAACTAGGATTATTTGATTCCAGATGTTTTGGGACTCTGGCTGTTCCCTTCTCTCAGAGCAGCAGTTAATATTCTGGGAAAAACTTAGATACTTCTGTAATTCTAACCGTTTGGATGCCGTGCAACACAGCTACTCAAGATAAGATACCTTTAAGATGTGTCTCAATGAGTTGTAACAATTTAGTCAAGATTCCTGTTCTTAATTACTGTTTCTAAAAAACACGTATAATAGGCATGTTTGTTTTCTTCAAATAAGTTCCCCCCTGACTTGTAGCCGGATTTGTTTCTTGGCCATGAATCTGGAATTACCCAAATGTCTAGAAAGAATTTGGCTTAAAGAGTGAACTTCTGTGAAAAATTAGGTTCTGCTTTCGCTAAAAGAAGTGAATTACTTGAATTAAGTTTTATCAGTTAAGATGAAAACAACATGTTTCCAGATAATTTTCTCCACATTCTCCCTCTTTTCGTCCTTCCTTAGGTTTGCCAGGAGAGAAGGGTGAAAGGGGTATTGGATCTCCAGGACCTCGAGGGCTGCCTGGGCCCCCAGGTACGTTTGCTAGTAAATCAAATAAGTAAACAGCATAAATCCTGAGAGTGTACAACCCTGAGAGATTCACAACCTCATCCTGTTAGCTTCATGCAGGCCTATACTTTAGCAAGAAGTATAAACCTCCTCATTTCTATGTTGTCTTTGTTCAAAAAAGAATGCTTGGATGTGTTCTATGAAGCATCCACTGTACCTTTAATATATGAGGATAGGGGCTTTAAATGACACAGAGGGTTGCTGTTTTCTTTTTTATGGAATTCTCACTTGTTTTGTTTGGCCACATAGCCTTTAAGGATGGTGTTATTTCCTGTTTCTTCTAGTATTCTTCAAGATGTCACTGGTGGGCTAAGAAAATATATTCTCACTAAAAATCCTGACACATTGCAAGATTTCATTCACAGTTCCTTTATGGATGTTTTGGAAAGAAATAATAGTTGTCCAGTTTTGTGCACTTCATTTACTAAATTGAAAATGACTTCTTGTTTTTCTTCATTATAACATCCATGAGACCCTGTAACCAAGGTCAGCCCTAGTGGTTAAATCTTTACATTTGTGTTAACCATAAATAAGTATAACTTGATCCAGAAATAACATTACTTTATATAGTCTGGAGGTGTGGGGCAGGCACTCCCATGTTCTCCTGGCAGTCTGACCATTCCCTTCAGATAGTTTTATCTCTGTAAGAGCGGGAACCATCCAGGGAACTCACTGGTATCTTTAGTTTGGCTTAATTCTTGGTAGGTCAGTTTTCTTTGGATACAATCATTAAAGTAGTTGTATTTCTGTCATTAACTCCTGATGGATCACTGGTAAGAAAGTTTCACACTTTGGTTCATACTGGTGATTTTTTAAGGAAATATTTTCTTACCATACACTAGTGCATCATGTAGTCTTGAGGTGGCGGTGATGCCAAAGAACTGTGGACCACCTCGGGAGATGTAGTTAACAAGAGGGGAAATCTCTGTTTTAAACCCATACTAGGTCCACAAGGAGAATCCAGAACAGGTCCACCAGGGTCCACAGGTTCAAGAGGTCCCCCTGGCCCCCCGGGCCGTCCTGGAAACTCCGGTATCCGAGGCCCCCCAGGTCCTCCTGGATACTGTGACTCATCCCAGTGTGCCAGCATCCCGTACAATGGGCAAGGCTATCCAGGTACGTTGTTGCCATTGTAAAACCCAAATTCATCTGAATTAAGAATCTTTATGGGAATGAAGTTCTCTAGGATTGAAGGAAGGTTGATTTGAGGATTTCTTGAAGATATCAACTCTTTCAGTTATGTGTTTTGATTATGTAGTAATGTTCTCTCTCAAAGCATAAACCATGACTTCATTGTTACGGGTCAAAGAGTTATTTTCTCTTCCTTTCTACATTTCTACATTTGCCAAATCACATCATAAACCTCTCCTTATTTCTTCTGGGAGTTCAAAGAATTCTATCAAGTGACTTTTTTTTTAAAGCTAAAGATTTGGTACAGGTATTTATTGAATATAATTATAGAATATCAAGAATACACACTAAAAATTGAGAACCTAATGTTGAGGCAAACTTTTTGATGACATGGTGCAAACAACTGAAAATAATACACTGTCTCATGCTGTCCATAGTATTAATGTTCATAAAATCTGGGACTTTTATTTTAAAGAGTTGGTAGTGCACATCTAGTGTTTGACAATTACACAGGCCAAGTCTCTTACGCCTGACTTTGGGGAGTGTGCAGACAAGGGAGATATGCTGATCTGGGAATAGGAAACTCATGCTGTGGTCAGAGGTGACCTTTTCATCAGCGCACCCTCAAGCATCTTGCAAGTTTAAAAAATGATACTGCTGTTTGATATGGTTGGCTACTAGCAAATAGTGCATGAGTAGTTGATATCTAAATATCTATATATCTATATATTTATGTGCATATTTCTATAAGACCAAAAGTAGTAATTTTAATGTAAATTTCTCATGCAGCTCATTCACAAAATTATAATTTAATTCTTTACAAAATAAATTATAATTACCTCTGCCTTATGGTATGTGTGAATAACTAGAAATATATGGATATATATATATATTTTAACCATTACATACTTAGATGGATGTGTATATATATTTTTTGCATAGTAATTCAACTTTTAAAAACTATCATCTTTGACCTGTTTCAGGTTCCGGCTAACAAATTTTCTAAGTCGCCAGTGCTGCTTACAGTTTGAATACATGAAAATCCTGTTTCTGAGATGTTTGCGCACGTGCTTATTAGGAAATGAGTCTGTATGGAAATTTTACCACAAATATATGGTTAAAGAACTGGGTGGACATCATAAAGGAGGGTGGAGACTCTTTATACTAACTTGAATGAGACAAAAGCAGTGGTGTTAGTTTATAAGCCTGATGCATTTTGGTAATAATATAGAAAAGTATTAAAAAAAAAGTTCAAACACACAACCATGAGGAGCCTCAGTTGTGAAAAAGGCGCATAATAAAACTACTAACCAGAGGAGATTATGCCATTTGGAGAAAAACAATTAACCTGGTTAAAGAGAAATGTCTTATGTAAATAATAAACTAATTGTGGCTTGTAAATGATTTGTATGTGATCCTGTCCACTAAAATCACTTAACAATTCTACAATAAGCTTCTGCATCCAAGCCTGCTGCTTGCTCTATGCCGGAATAACACCGAATGGAATCTCCTCATCTCTTGCTTGTTAGCGATGTGTCTGATTCAGGGCATGTGTCTTATTATTATTATTTTTTGTACATGTATTCTCATTTGGGTTTTGTGATTGCAATTTGCAAACCAAAGTTTTACCATCACTTTTTCTTCTTCCTGTTTCACTGTCATCACTGGTGTTTCTCGCCCACCGACTGTAACTCAGTCTGTGGGAAAGACAGTCACAGAAAATGTCATGTACTGTATATTACCTGGTGACAGTTGATTCTCACCTCCAGCGTTCAGTTTCTAGGAGCCAATAAAACTTTCCCTTATCTCCTCCTCTTTCCAAATTGTTCTTTGAATTGAGGAGTTTGAACTCCTGAACAGTTGCGAAAATCCTGCCTAGGTTTCTGCGTTTACGGTTCTTTGGCCCAGCCTCTGACACCTTCCCAGGTATTTGTGCAATGATTGTATTTACTGCTGGATCCTTGAAGGTTAAAAAAAAAAAAAAAGTGCCATTTCATTATTTGGTAATCACCAAATTCTCTCTGCAAACGGACGTAATCAGGACATTGTAACTTCTCTATTTATAGTTGTAAGACTGGATTGCCATCACCTCGGGTGATGATTTAGCTTTTGCTGTGTGTGTGCCTTCCAAATCATGCCATAACTGTAATGTTGAATCGGACAGAGCCGTACGTGCCCGAGGGCGGGGCCTACCTGCCCGAGCGGGAGCCCTTCATCGTGCCGGTGGAGCCCGAGCGGACGGCGGACGAGTACGAGGACTACGGCGCCGACGAGCCTGGCGACGAGGACCCTCCCCACGCGCGCTGGCGGCGCGCCCTGCCCCGCGGCCCCGGGCAGTGAACCTGAGACCGCAAGCAGCGCGGCCACGCTGGGGGGAGGTGTTGGGGTTTTCATTTACAGGTCAGACAGAGAAGTGTACGTCTTATCTGCGGTGTCTTGCGGCGCTGCTTCATCCAAGAGTACGCTGGCTGTTAGAGAACCTTGTTTCTGCAGGAAACCTAGCTCGCTGCGTGCAGTCTTGTAGACATTTTGCCTTTGCCCTTGAAATGCTTGCAAACTACTTTGCTCCAAAAAGCTGCAAGGAGAGAACGTGCCTTGTGTCTTTAGTTAGCACAAAGGGCAGCCTCAGTGAAACTCTTAGGTTAAGCGGTAAGTCCTGGAAGCCCAGGACTACTGTATATTTCGAGAGGGCAGTTCATCTTTTCCAGTACTTATTTGCAATTCAATTACACCACGATTCAAGTAATTCCCCTCCTCAAACCAAAAGGGAGGGAAAAAACAACTCCATTGCAATTACTTCTCTTTCTCTTCTATCTTCTGTTATACATTAGGGCATAGAGTGCTCTTATACATCTCCTTTAACAACCACAAACCTTAAGTCATGTAGCTGAAATTATTGTATCAACTGGATACAATTCCATATTGCCTTAAACCTCCTTGTTTTAGACACACTAACATTTATGCCAAATTGCAGATTATTCTGCCGAGACGGAATTGCATGTTTGTGTTGTATATTTAGTATGAACTTTTTTTTTTCAGAACATAATGTTTCTTAGTTATCAAAAGCAGTTGGAAAATGTTTGCAAGACTATGAACATAGAATTGCTGCTTTTATATTTTAACTGCAGATTGTGAATTTCACTGCCTTATATTATTTATTTCTGAAACAAAAGAGGCATTTTTCAATAAAACTACTGAAAATTTGACATGGTATGTTTTTTCTTTGAGTGGCCTTTTGCAGTGTTTAGGCGGTTGTTACAACAAACAAGTTTATATCCTTGGATACGGACACACATCTTGCTAATACTATTAAATTATGCTAAATAACTTTAGATTTTTAATGATATGGTGAAGTCATAGAGAATGTTGAGAGCCTTAAAAAGCTCAGCAGATTCCAAAGGCTTTATTAGGAATGTAGAGGATGTGTGGGTTGGTGGAAAAACAACTAGGTATCCTAGGAGACCCCAAACAACCAAATAATCTTTAACAACCCACATGATTTTAACTTAATCACTTTCCTGTACCATATTTTACCCAATAACATGTTTAGTCGAAAAGGAAAATTCCTTAAGGAAATTTTAACATTTAGTTTTTTAAATTTCCTAAATGTAAAAATTTCCTTTTGCACTTTTATGAATTCAGTAACATCATTCTAAATTGCAAAGAAAACAATGTAAATGTTGGTTTGAAAGAACCAACATCAACTGAAGGAGAGAGGTAGTGATAAAAAATTTTCTGCAGAGCCAAACATCTGAGTTAAATGCTTCCTGGAGACCAAGATAAAACAACAATGAATGAATGTATTGTGTTCAGGAGGTTTCAAGCCGATTGCTAAAGTCATGGCATTGACCCGTAATGCCCAGTACCCATACTTTTAAAGTTAGAAAAGCCCACCAACACCATCCCACTTTAATTCTCTTCACTTTATATAGAAGGAAACAGACTCGGCTAATTAGTATCAGAACAAGACTAAGACTCTAGGTCTTGTGGTTCTTAACTCAGTTTTACTACCAGATACTCCCCCACCCCTCCTGGGCATACTTACTCTTTGGGCAGGAGCTTTCAACCCTTACGGTTCTATGAATTTATTGATTAATTTTTGGATTCATTTGGGTTTCTGATGCTCCTTAATGAAGAACCTCTGTATCAGGAGATTGAAAACAGGCTCAGATCCTGCCTCTGACCCAGCTGAGTCCCAAGACCACATGAATTTGAGGCACAAAGGAATTCCATCTCCTCTCACTGGCTAGATGTGGGTTTGATTCTTGATGTTGGCTATGCACTGATTTAATTACCTTCCTGTCCGTGCTGGGAGAGGGGATGAGGGGCCGAGGCAGTTCTAACCAGGGCAAAAGCACCAAATTAATATCTAGCTAAGAGATCTGTTGTGATTTTTATTTTCATAGTATATTTTCTCCTTAAGTTTGGTGAGTCTTACGTTAAAATTATTTTTCTAATACCTGATTGAGTACATACATGACAAGCTATAGGGAAGAGACCAGAGGTAGCCGGGTTTAAAAACTAATGGTAAAACCTCACAAAATCAAGCACGTGGGTGCTTGTTTATTTATTCAAACTTTCTTTAGGGGAAATACAGAACAACCTGAAACACATTCCAGCTCTTTAAACTTTAAAAAGTGGCTCAGGGGCATCTGGGTGGCTCAGTCGGTAAAGTGTCTGACATTGGCTCAGGTCTTGAACTCATGGTTTGGGAGTTCAAGCCCTGTGTTGGCATCTGTGCTGACAGTGCAGAGCTTAGAGCCTATTTCCGATTCTCTGTCTCCCTCTCTCTCTGCCCTCCTTCTCTCTAAACATTTTTTAAAAAATAACATTTTAAAAAAGAAATTTTAAGAACATTTAAAACATTTTTTTTAAAAATTCATTTTCTGTAATTGATATATGAAGACACAGCTCTTCTTTTTAAGAAACTCGCCTGAAAAATGGGAAGGGATTATAGCTTCTAATGAGATCTGCAGTGGGAAATTGTTCAAAATTTTAAAAACAGCACATACATAGATATTAATTTCTGAATATTTTTATTAGAATATTTTGTACAATGGGATTAACAATTTTTTTTAGTAAGTTTAACAAGTGGCTGCATGTATATTTTCTCAGATTTGTGTCTAGTTTTAGTTTGTAAAGAATTATGCTGCCTAGGCAAATGCTCAAGCTTACATTTAATTTTTTTCTTTGAGAGAGAAAAAGAGAGAGAGCATGTGCTCGAGGGAGGGGCAGAATCTTAAGAAGACTGCACCCCCAGTGTGGAGCCCAATATGGGGATCCACCTCACTACTGTTGAGATCATGACCTAAGCCTAAGTCAAGAGTCAGAAGCTCAACCGTCTGAGCCACCTGGGTGCCCTGACATTTAATTTTTCTACAAATAAGGTGAATGTAATTATTCCCAAGTATTTATTATTTTTCATATACATTGTTCTGATTTTGGCACATTAGGTTATGTCCTTGTTTGGTTTTAGTTATAATTTCTCCATAATAAAAGGGGTTTTGATTATACTACCCTTGTATGTTCTGAGTATCTAATAAAGAGTATCCAATTATATAAAGAATAGCTGTGGTAAATTTTTGTTCTCAAAGCCAAGCTTTTAAATACATAGCAACATTGATCCCTAAGTCACTTTATACTTGAGGTTAGAAAATGAATTTATGTGACTATCTAAATGAACATTTATGGGGCTCCTGAATGGCTCAGTCGGTTAAACGTCTGACTTCGGTTCAGGTCATCATTTCATGGTTTGTGAGTTCGAGCTCCATGGCAGGCTCTGTGCTGACGGCTCAGAGCCTGGAGCCTGCTTCAGAGCTCTCTGCCCCACCTCTGCTCATGTCCTCCCCAACCCTTGAAAATAAATATTAAAAAAAAATTTTAAAAATAAATGAACATTTACTAACTTTTTCACTTTCAGATCTGGCTGCTGAAGGCTATTGGAAAAATCACATAGACTTGCTTTCAGAGAATGACCCACATGTGGTCCCTTTCAGACTCTGTCTACGATGCTGATGTCTTACCTGGTTCTGTATTAGTACATCCAACAGTATTTCCCTCCTTGAAGTTCCATAGACACCTCAAAATTAACACATCTGTTATTTATTAGGATTAGATTCAGCTGTACTACATGACAATGAGAAACAATGACATCTGGCCATGTGTAGCAACATGGATGGACCTTGAGGGCGTTATGCTGAGCGAAATAAGTCAGGCAGAGAAGGACAAATATCATATGTGTGCACGTATAGGAGGATTAGGAGGAACTTAACAGAGGACCAAGGGGGAGAAGAAGGGCGGAAATGGTGGGGGAAAGGGAGAGAGGCAAACCATGAGAGACTCTTGAATGCTGACAAAAACTGAGGACTGGTGGATGTGGGGAGGAGGGTGGGCATGGAGGAGGACACTTGTGGGGATGAGCACTGGGTGTTATGTGGAAACTAATTTGACAATAAACTATTTGTAAAAAAAAAAAAAAAAAGGATTAGATTCAGCTGTGACTAACAGAAAGTCACAAAATAACAGTAGCTTAAACACATGCAAATTTCTTTATTTCTCATGTTTAAGAAGTCAAAGACCCAGCTTCTTATCTTGCTGCTCTTTTTTTATGTGGTTTCATGACCCAGTTAAATTGATGATCCAAGATTTTTAAAAAGAATTTTTTATGTTTATTTATTTTGAGAGAGAGAGAGCGAGAGAGAGTGCATGAATGGTGAAGGGGCAGAGAGAGGGAGACACAGAATCTGAAACAGAATCCAGGCTCTGAGCTGTCAGCACAGAGCCAGATGCGGGGCTCGAACTCACGAACTGTGAGATCATGACCTAAAAGGAAGTCAGAAGCTTAACTGACTGAGCCCCCTCTTCTTTAAAAGAACTTCCTGGAAGTTGCAAGCATAACAGCAAATTTATATTACATACCATTAGCCCGAATTTAGTCATTTGGCTATATCTAGCTGTAAGTGAGAAATGTTACCTTTATTTTGGGCGGCCATGTGCCAAACTAAAATCAGCTACTCTATTACTATGTTAGAGGGGAAATGAATACTGAGGGTTAACTCAAGGCTCTAGTCTTTGACACAGTGTCCGAATCTCAACATATCTCTCCATAAATCTAATTTTCTCCTTTGTCCCCACCTCCCCCATCAAGTTCCTCAGGCCAGAAATTTGAGAATCACCTTAAACTCTTCCTTCCTTCACTTCTTGCATCCAATCAGTGAAGACTAACTGATTGAACTCCTGTACATATTCGAATCTTCCTTACTACGCAACTGTTACTACTCAATTGTTACTACTCAATTTTAGACCCTTGGGATTTCTTTTCATGGCTATAATAAATGGTCTCCTTATTTTATTTTATTTTTTTTTTTGTGGGTTTTTTTTTTTTTACAAATAGTTTATTGTCAAATTAGTTTCCACATAACACCCAGTGCGCATCCCCACAAGTGTCCTCCTCCATGCCCATCCCTTCTCCCCCCCACATCCATCAGTCCTCAGTTTTTGTCAGCATTCAAGAGTCTCTCATGGTTTGCCTCTCTCCCTTTCCCCCACCATTTCCCCCCTTCTTCTCCCCCTTGTTCCTCCGTCAAGTTCCTCCTAATCCTCCTATACATGCAACATATGATATTTATCCTTCTCTGCCTAACTTATTTCGCTCAGCATAACACCCTCAAGGTCCATCCATGTTGCTACACATGGCCAGATTTCATTGTTTCTCATTGCCATGTAGTATTCCATGGTATAGATAAACCACATCTTCTTGATCCATTCATCTGTTGATGGACACTTAGGCTCTTTCCATGTTTTAGCTATTGTGGAGAGTGCTGCTATGAACATTGGGGTACATGTGCTCCTATGCATCAGCATTTCTGTATCCCTTGGGTAAATTCCTAGCAGTGCTATTGCTGGGTCATAGGGGAGTTCTATTGTTAGTTTCCTTAGGAACCTCCACACTGTTTTCCAGAGGGGCTGTACCAGTTTACATTCCCACCAACAGTGTAGGAGGGTGCCCGTTTCTCCACATCCTCGCCAGCATCTAGAGTTCTCTGATTGGCTCATTTTAGCCACTCTGACTGGCGTGAGGTGGTATCTCAGTGTGGTTTTGATTTGTATTTCCCTGATGAGGAGCGATGCTGAGCATCGTTTCATGTGTCTGTTGGCCATCTGGATGTCCTCTTTGGAGAAGTGTCTGTTCATATCTTCTGCCCATGTCTTCACTGGGTTGTTTGTTTTTTGGGCGTGTAGTTTGGTGAGTTTCTTGTAGATTCTGGATATCAACCCTTTATCTGATATGTCATTTGCAACTATCTTTTCCCATTCCATTGGTTGCCTATTAATTTTCTGGGTTGTTTCCTTTGCTGTGCAGAAGCTTTTAATCTTGACGAGTTCCCAACAGTTTATTTTGGCTCTTGATTCCCTTGCTTTTGGGGATGTGTCAAGTAAGAAGTTGCTGCGGTGGAGGTCAAGGAGGTTGTTTCCTGCTTTCTCCTCTAGGGTGTTGATAGTTTCCTGTCTCACGTTCAGGTCCTTTATCCATTTTGAGTTTATTTTTGTGCATGGTGTGAGAAAATGATCTAGTTTCATTCTTCTGCATGTTGCTGTCCAGTTCTCCCAACACCATCTGTTAAAAAGGCTGTCTTTTTTCCATCGGATATTCTTTCCTGCTTTGTCAAAGATTAGTTGATTGTATACTTTTGGGTCCACTTCTGAGTTCTCAATTCTGTTCCATTGGTCTATGTGTCTGTTTTTGTGCCAATACCATACTGTCTTGATGATGACAGCTTTGTAGTAGAGGCTAAAGTCTGGGATGGTGATCCCTCCCGTTTTGGTTTTATTTTTCAGGATTACTTTGGCTATTCGGGGTCTTTTGTGGTTCCATACAAATTTTTGGATAGTTTGTTCTAGTTTTGAGAAGTATGCTGGTGAATTCTGATTGGAATTGCATTGAATGTGTAGAGTGCCTTAGGTAGTAATGACATCTTAACTATATTTATTGTTCCTATCCATGAGCATGGAATGTTTTTCCATTTCTTTGTGTCTTCTTCAATTTCCTTCGTAACTTTTCTATAGTTTTCATCATACAGATCTCTTGTATCCTTGGTTAGGTTTATTGCGAGGTACTTTATGGTTTTTTGTGCAATTGTGAACGGGATCAGTTTCTTGATTTCTCTTTCTGCTGCTTCATTGTTGGTGTATAAAAATGCAACCGATTTCTGTACGTTGATTTTGTACCCTGCAACTTGGCTGAATTCTTGAATCAGTTCTAGTAGGCTTCTGGTGGAGTCTGTCGGGTTTTCTATGTAGAGTATCATGTCATCTGCGAAGAGTGAAAGTTTGACTTCCTCTTTGCCAATTCTGATGCCTTTGATTTCCTTTTGGTGTCTGATGGCTGATGCTAGGACTTCCAGCACTATGTTAAACAGCAGTGGTGAGAGTGGGCATCCCTGTCGTGTTCCTGATCTCAGGGGGAAAGCTCTGAGTTTTTCCCCGTTGAGGATGATGTTAGCTGAAGGCTTCTCATAGATGGCTTTGACACTGTTTAAGTAGGTTCCTTCTATCCCAACTTTCTCGAGAGTTTTTATTAAGAAGGGATGCTGTATTTTGTCAAATGCTTTTTCTGCATCTATTGACAGGATCATATGGTTTTATCTTTTCTTTTATTGATATGATGTATCACATTGATTGATTTGCGAATATTGAACCAGCCCTGTAACCCAGGAATGAATCCCACTTGATCTTGGTGGATGATTCTTTTTATATGCTGCTGGATTCGATTTGCAAGGATCTTGTTGAGAATTTTTGCATCCGTATGCATCAAGGATATTGGCCTGTAGTTCTCTTTTTTTGCTGGATCTCTGTCTGGCTTGGGAATCAGAGTGATGCTGGCTTCATAAAATGAGTCCGGGAGTTTTCCTTCGATTTCTATTTTTTGGAATAGCTTGAGAAGAATTGGGATTAATTCTGTTTTAAATGTCTGGTAGAATTCCCCAGGGAAGCCATCAGGTCCAGGGCTCTTATTGTTGGGAGATTTTTGATCACTGATTCAATTTCTTCACTCGTTATGGGTCTGTTCAGGTTTTCTATTTCTTCCCGTGTGAATTTTGGTAGTGAGTGTGTGTTTAGGAATTTGTCCATTTCTTCTAAGTTGTCCAATTAGTTGGCATATAATTTTTCATAGTATTCCCTGATAATTGCTTGTATTTCTGAGGGGTTGATTGTAATAAGTCCATTTTCATTCATAATTTTGTCTATTTGGGTGCTCTCTCTTTTCTTTTGGATAAATCTGGCTAGAGGTTTGTCAATTTTGTTTACTTTTTCAAAAAACCAACTCTTGGATTCATTGATCTGTTCAATTGTTTCTTTGGTCTCTATCTTGTTTATTTCTGCTCTAATTTTTACTATTTATCTTCTTCTACTGGGTTTAGGGCATTCTTGTTGCTCTGCCTCTTGTTCCTTTAGATGAGCTGTTAGATTTTGGACTTGAGCTTTTCCTAATCTCTTGAAATAGGCCTGGAGAGCAATGTACTTTCCTCTGAGTACTGCCTTTGCCGCATCCCATAGGTTTTGAATTGTTCTATTTTCATTTTCATTTGTTTCCATATATTTTTTAATTTCATCTCTAATTGCCTGATTGGCCCATTCATTCCTTAGTAGGGTGTTCTTTAACCTCCATGTTTTTGGAAGTTTTCCAGACTTCTTCCTGTAATTGATTTCAAGTTTCAAAGCATGGCTATCTGACAGTGTGCATGGTATGATCTCTATTCTTTTATATTTCTTGAGGGCTGCTTTATGTCCCAGTATGTGATCTATCTTGGAGAATGTGCCATGCGCACTTGAGAAGAAAGTCAATTCCCTGGCCTCAGGATGTAAAGTTCTAAATATATCCGTCAGGTCCATCTGGTCCAATGTGTCTTTCAAGTCCATTATTTCTTTAGTGATTTTCTGTCTGGTTGACCTATCCATTGCTGTAAGCGGAGTATTAAAGTCCCCTGCTATTAGCACATTCTTATCTATAAGCTTGTTTCTGTTTGTGATTAATTGTTTTAGATATTTAGGTGCTCCCATATTCGGTGCGTAGACATTTATGATTGTTAGTTCTTCCTGATGGATGGACCCTTTAATTATTGTGTATTGCCCTTCTTCATCTCTTGTGATTGTCTTTAATTTAAAGTCCAGTTTGTCTGATAGAAGTATCGCTACTCCAGCTTTCTTTTGATTTCCTGTAGCATGATATATATTTCTCCATCCCCTCTCTTTTAATCTGAAGGTATCTTCCCATCTAAAATGAGTTTCTTGTAGACAGCATATAGATGGATTTTGTTTTTTCATCCATTCTGCTACCCTATGTCTTTTGATTGGAGCATTCAGCCCATTTACATTCAGTGTTATTATTGAAATATGTGGGTTCAGAGTCTTTGTATCTTTTGTAGGGTTCATGTTTGTAGTGGTGTCTCTGGAATCTTTGTTCCTTGCAACCTTTCCTTTAGAGCATCCCCCTCAGGATTTCTTGTAGGGCTGGCTTCGTGGTGACAAATTCTTTCAATTTCTGTTTATTAGGAAAGGTTTTTATCTCTCCTTCTATTTTAAATGACAGGCTTGCTGGATAGAGGATTCTTGGCTCCATATTTTTACTGTTCATCACATTGAAGATCTCTTGCCATTCCTTTCTGGCCTGCCACGTTTCAGTAGATAGGTCTGTCACCACTCTGATGGGTTTCCCTTTGTATGTGAGGGCCCTTTTCTCCCTAGCTGCTTTCAAAATTCTCTCTTTGTCCTTGTATTTTGCCATTTTTACGATGATATGTCGTGCAGAAGATCGATTCAAGTTACGTCTGAGGGGAGTCCTCTGAGCCTCTTGTATTTCTACATTGACTTCCTTCCCCAGGTCGGGGAAGGTCTCTGCTATAATTTGTTTCAGGACTCCTTCAGCACCTTTCCCTCTCTCTTCCTCTTCTGGGATTCCTATGATACAGATATTGTTGTGTTTGACTGTATCGCTGAGCTCTCGAATTCTTCTTTCCTGTTCCTGGATCAGTTTGTCTCTTTTTGTGTCAGCTTCTTGTTTTTCTATAATGGTGTCTTCTAAATCACTTCTTCTCCTTTCTGCCTCTTCAATCCGTGCATTGGAGGCCTCTAATTTATTATGGATCTCATTTATCGCATTTTTTAATTCTTCATGCCTATTTTTATTTTCCATTCTGTCTGTAGCCATAGTTTCTTTGATGTCCCCTATGTTTTTTTCAAGCCCTGCTATTAATTTTACCATTATTATTCTAAAATCTTGTTCAGTTATGCTGCTGATATCTGTTTTGAGCAGTTCATTAGCTGTCATTTCTTCTTGGAGTTTCTTTGGAGGAGAGCTCTTTCATTTCGTCATTTTAGTTAGCTTTCTGGCTCTTGTTGGTTTTAAAGACCTGTTATGCTCTCTGTTTCTATGAGCGCTGCTATATCCAAGAAGACTCTTTGACTTTCCAGGGCCTATCCTTTCAGAGATTGTTTTTTGATTGGTATCCCTCAGTCTCTCTTGTTGGGACCTTAGTTATTTTATTTTCCTATTCGTAGTGATATTTGGGACTCTTCACCTTGTGTACTCTGGCTTGTTTCTTGAGGTAGCCCTGGAAAAGAAAACAGACAGACAAACACACAGGGAGCAGGAGCACACAAACGCACAGGCTAATTCAACTAACATGCAAAGCGAGAGGGAAAACGAAGAAGTTAAGAGAAAAGACGGAGGAGGGAAGGCGAATAATAGGGAGCCTAAAATACATAAAAGGGTCAAAAAGGGGAAAAGAAAAGGAAAAAAGAAGAAAACCGATGGACAAAGAACGGTTTAAAGCATATACCTGGATTCCCCAGCTACAGTTAAATAGCCGTGTGTATGCAGTGCTGGTTGAAGAGCATAGAGAAAAAGAGAGAAGGCAGGACGAGACGAGGCAGATTTGGAAATAGAATGAACAGACAGAAGGGATAAGAAGCTTTTTTTAAAGAGGTAAAGGGTAGAATATGGTTGGATAGGTGAGAGAAGGATGCTGGAATTATCCAGAGAAACTATATAGTCTAATTACTCCTGAGAGAAATTTCTGAAAAGGTCGGTAGGTATAGAATTTACATTTACAGAATGGACTTGTTGTGATTGTTTAAGCAAGCTGGAGACCAGAGTTAATTAGGTCAGTGTTTTGGGGGAAAAAGCGAGAAAAGAGAAGGAAGAAGAAAAAAAGAAAGAGAAAAGTAAAGGAAAAAAAAGAAAGAAGAAAAAAAGGAAAAAACAAAAAAAGGGAAAAAAAAGGAAAAAAGAAATAGAAAAAAAAAAGGGAGGAAGGCACCTCTCAGGCAGGGATGGGCGTGGCGTGATCTGATGCCTCAGGCGGGGGTTCTGCCTTGGCGGTTGTGGGGAGGAGAGTGAGGGTGCTCCAGTCCCTTCTTGAACCCCGCGCTGCCACTCACTTTTATTATGGCGTGTCAACTCCCCGTTCCGGGGACGCAGCCGAAGTTGGTTGCACTCTTCAACCCAGGCCAGTTCCAATCTCCAAATCCCAGTCTGCGCGCCCCGCTGAAATTGCCTTAGACACAGCTTCCCAGCCAAACCCCTCAGGCTATTCCAGCCTCCCTGCCGAGCTCTGGGGGCGGAGTCAGAATCGCAGCTTCCTTCTCTGGGTCAGGCTGGCGCGTATGGGTGGGGGCTTGCCTGCCCGGTCCGCGTAGCCCGAGCCCGCTGGAGTGAGGAAAACCGGGTCCCTCAATGGCTCGTCACCCGAAACATGAACTCACAGGCAAATTTCCCAGTTTTTAGCTCTTTGCCTTCCCTCTCGAGTTCCAGCCAGCCAGGAGCGCGGCGCCCGGTGTCAGCGCGGCTCTTTCAGGGGTCCCAGCCGCCCTGGAGCTACAATGGCGGCAGGCGCCCCGCCGCTCTGAAATCCAACCTCCAGGAGCGGCACAAAGAAGCAGTTTGTGTGCTCAGCCTCCCCCAGGACCAGTTGTCGCGAGGGGACCTGGTGTGCAGGTATTTGGCAAGTACGGTCTTTCTATGCACCGAGCGGAGGTTTTTTTCCCCCCGAGCAGAGGTTTTTCTATTTTGGACTCTCTCCTTTTCCCCTGTCACTCCTCTTAGAGGGTAGAGGGGGATCACCTCCCACCCTGGAGTCTCCGATCCCGGCCCGATTTTATCTTCCCCGGTTCGCACTCACGTTAGAAGGCTCTCTCAGTGGATTCTGCATCCTTTTTCTCCCAGTCACACAGGTTTTGTAAGGTTTCCAATGGCTTCAGATCTTTTCTGTGTGATGTATGGGCGCGAGTGCAAGTACAGAGCTCCTTACTTCTCCGCCATCTTGCCCTCCCTCTCAATAAATGGTCTCTTTAAAGGGTCTCTTTTTCTGTAGCCTTGGCCTCCCTCCAATAAGTCTTCAGATTCCAGAATGATTCAGCATATTGGAGATGGAGACCCAAGAATATGTGTATTTTAAATGTATTCTTCAGGTGAGTCATACGATCAGCCAGAATGGGAAACTTTTACACCTTCTGTCTTTGGCTGTGGATATACCTTTTATGCCAAAACTGTATTTCTAGCCGAGTCTTTTCTTTTGATCCTTCAGGTGTATATGTACAATTGCCTTGGTACATCTCCAATTGGACATTTTACAGGCATTTCAAATTCATTATGAACAATGTGAAATCCCTCACCCTTTTTTCCACACCAGTTTTTTCTACAAGACAAGTTTGTCTTTGTGAGTGATACTCTCTCAATTGCTTAACCCAGAAACATGAGAATTAACATGACTTCTCTTTCCCTCACCTCCTACGTTCCATCAATCACTAAACTCTTTTGATTCTATCTCCTAAGCATCTTTCAACTGTTCAGTTCTCTGTACCCCCACTGCCATTCTCTTCTAGGCCGCATTGACTTCTCCAGATTTCCCAGAAGTGGCCTATCTGGTCTCTTTCCAGCCACTCTTACCTCCCTCCCATCCATGTTCCTTACAACTTATCAGGCAAAATGATTGTTAAGAATGCAAATCTGGTCATCTCACTATCCTTCTTGAAATCTTTTAGTGGTGTCTAGTTCAGAGACTAGACACTTCTAATACTCATAAGCAGCCAACAACTTGAACTCCCACTTTCTGACATCCTGATACATCACTTATCCCAATTGGTTTCTCCAACTATACTGGACTTCCTGTCCCACCTCTCCATTATTTTGAGGCTTCACAGAGGCTATTTCCTTTACCTAGAATGTGCTATATTCATGTGGTCACATTCTATAAATCCTTTAATTTGATGCTGAAATAATCACTTCCTTTGGGATACCTGTCTTATCACTTCCAAAGTTCAAGGTCACTGCTTTTGGCAGGAACCATATTTATTTTGTTCACTCTTGTGTTTCTAGCAGCCGCCAAAGTTCTGGTATTTAGGTCGTGTTCCATAAATATTTGTTGAATGAATAGCTTGAGATGAAGTAAACTATTTTCCTTTATACACCAGATTCTATTTGAAACATCAAAATACTGTACAAAGATTGAATAATTCATGCATAATTGAACCTCCTCATGTTGTAGAGCAGGGAAGATACCAATGTTTTTCTTTTTTCTACCCTCTATAGGAGCCACCAGTGATAGAAAGTCTTGATTATTCCTTACTTTGGGCTATTATATAATTAAGCTTCTTCTCATGGTTCTATCCCATTTTTGGACAAGGACAACAAAAGACATGATCACCAGTTGACCTATGAGCTGAACCTGGTAAATTGGAGGCTCTTCCCCTCTCTGCCCTTGGAATGCACATTCCATCCACCATTCCCACACTAGGAGCTGTTTTAAGGAAACACTAAGAGATTAAGGTGTTGTTGAGAACATCTGGGCTGAATACATGACTGAACCCAGTTAAGATGTCTATATGTACTTTTTAGATTCCAGTGGATGGATATCTACTCATCTTTCAACCACCTAACAGAAGCCTTGTAAGCATCCTTGCTTATTAAAATTGTCTCCTACCAATCTGGAGTGATATACCTCATTCGTTGGTCTTTTGTTGTCCTCAGATTTCACCAGAAAACCTCCCAAGGTTTTGAACCAACAATTGGTGAGCTAGGACAAATGAGTGTTGAGAAAGGGGCATCCATGAAAGAAATCCTGTGTTGACCATTGACCTCTATGTGGGGACGGGTGGCCCATATGTTAAATACTTGTGGACTGCATTCGGACATATATGGGACATCCTGCAAAGACTGACTGGTCTAATGCACTTGTTTGTGGAACTGAGCATAGAGCACGGCAGCAAAGAAAAGAAACAAATGGCTGCCACAGGGGGCTGGGCTCTACTATGAACAATTTGCCTGGACACCAGTTTTTAATTAAAGGCTGAACTTGAGTTAGGAAGTTGGAAGAAGAGCTGAGATTAGAGAAGGATATGAGGTTGTCCAGAACTCTGTTGCCTTTGGGGCTGACAGATGAGGTGAGAGAGCAGGATAATAGGTTGGTGATGTTAGCATGTCATTCCGCAAAACTAGGCAGTTGCAAAGTGCCCTTGATGAAGGTTGGAGCACTGGTGACAAAGCCTGATTGGGACACGAAGAGGTAGAATCCCTGGGAAAGTGAGGAGATAAAAAAAGGAGGGGGGCGCCTGGGTGGCTTAGTCGGTTAAGTGTCCAACTTTCGCTTAGGTCATGATCTCGAGGTTCGTGGGTTCAGGCCCCGTGTCGGGCTCTGTGCTGACTGCCAGCTCAGAGCCTGGAGCCTGTTTCAGTCTGTGACTCCCTCTCTCTCTGACCCTCCTCTGCTCATGCTGTCTCTCTCTCCTAGAAATAAAATAAAACATTAAAAAATTAAAAAAAAAAAAGGAGGATGTTGTGTTGATTGACAGTGAAATGGATGGACACCCCATGCCATTTGACTCCTAATACAAGAGATAGCAAAAGAGCGGCAACAGCAATCCCAGTCAGTGGGGCAGCCCCCAGTTTAGGAACCATTAGTGATGAGAGAATATGATCCCACTGTGCTTATTGATATAGCTGCCAAATTCCAGCAAAAGGCTAGGGAAAGTATCCAGACATAGTGCAATTATAGGATATGAGGCGGGGCGGTGGGAGGCAATGGCATTTTTCTGACTTGGCAGGAAGCAAAGAAAATGAGCAGCATTAGTATACACCATGCCCTCCAGTAGCCCCTGTGCTTAGGGTGTTCAAGATATTCACTACCTTATAAATTGGATTATTCCAATCTGCAGAGAAGCTAAACCCAAGGAAAGAGGTTTCCTTTTTCCCTGAGCACATGTGACCTGGAAATCTCTAGAGGAGATACAACAAATTCTTAGGGAGTTGGGAGTGACACAGATCACCTACGTCCTATCTTTGAAGGCCCTGATAGGGTTACATTCACTATAGGAATGAGAGCCATGATATTCCTGTCTGTCCCTAGTACCCAGTATGGATGCTCATGGTATCTATGCTGAGCCTAGTTGTGGGATAACATGTTTGTAATATTGAACCATCCATTTGCTGATATGGGGGAAACTGACAAATCCTGGGAATTTGTATGGCTGTGGGAAAAACCAGAGACAGGAAATTTGAAAAGCCAGGAGTTTATCTCAGTCAATTGTAAAGGATCTGGTAAAAGTAACCTGGAAGCCAATGTGGTGTGTCTTCATTGTTGCCAAGATCTCATAAAGAGAACATAATATGGACTGAGAACTCAATAATGTATTGCCAGCCTATGGAAATCCTTGAAACTGAACAAAAGTTCAGACCTGCTCCACCTGCCCCTACTATCCCTTATGCCCCACCAGCTCCAGCAGATGCCTCAGGGATGCAGTCACACCCTGGGGACAGGATGGTGGCCAAGACTGCCTGCAGGTGAGGGCTGTTGGAGGCAATCAGAGGATTCATGCTGAGCTCACTATTCACTGATATGCCAGAGACAAACAAAAGGTGATAGTTCTCATTGATACTAGAGCTGAATGTACTCTACTACACGGTCACCCTCAAAAATTTTCTGTCCCTCTTAGTACCATTGATGGTTACGATTATTAGGAAGATCCCTTTGACATCCAGTTCGGACATTCTCTTCAATAACAGAGAAAACATTGGGAATTGATATTTTACAAGGTCCAACTTTGAACACCTGTACAGGTGAATTCCACCTCTCGTCACAGTAAACAAGTAAGGAGGAGAAATGTCAACTGAGAACCAGTGACAATGGTAACTGTCAAATAACATAAATTGCCTGAAGGACATAGGGAAAGGGGAGAAACTATCCAAGGACTGAACCAAGTGGGTATTGTTCTCCCTGCCCGTGGTGCTTTTCAAAAGCCTGGTATGGCGGGTAAAAAAGCCAGATGGCTCATCGCGGAAGACTGTGGACTAACAAGAATTCAGCAAACATTTCTCTCCATCCATGCAGCTGTGCCCAACACTGACAACATTTTAGATAGCTTAGCCATGGTCCCAGTGGTGTGCCACATTGTACTGGACTGAGCACATGCTAAATGCAAAATTTGAGTTGTCTTGCAGCTGCCTGAGACAAGCCTCATAAATAAGTTCCCTTGCCTCTTAAATCTGGCACCTACCACTTGGGAGAGGTCTGCCTCTTTCTTTAGTATCTCCTTGACCTCGGTGCACAGGCGCCAGTTTCAGATTCTACCTGGGAAGCTCCTGATGTTTTGAACTTACACCTATACTTGTGAATTCAAGGCCACATGGACAATGAAGTGTAGATAATTAGCTAGATTATACAAAATATTTCATGTTCTCTTGTTCGTCAAGATAGAGAACTGGAAGGGGTGCCTGGGTGGCTCAGTTGGTTAAGCGTCCGACTTCGGCTCAGGTCATGATCTCACAGTTCATGATCTCACGGTTCGTTGGTTCGAGCCCCCCATCGGGCTCTGTGCTGACAGCTCAGAGCCTGGAGCCTGCCTCAGATTCTGTGTCTCCCTCTCTCTCTGTCCCTCCCCTCCTCACGCTGTCTCTCCCTCAGAAATTAAGGGAGAAAAAAAAAAGATTGAGAACTGGAAAATGAGAAAAAGAGGTTGCTCCAAAGTATTACTGAGTTATTAATGCAGAAAGGCTCAGGTACTCGGGAGATGCCACAGAGAAGAAAGGAGGCTTTCTTCTCTTTCATTAAAAAGAACTCTTTTGTTCAAGTCGCTCTTCCAAGAGCCAATACCTCACAGGATGGTTAGACAATGAGGGTTGTTATAAAAATGATGTTTTGTTGAGAGAACTGTTGTCAGTTACTGGGGCTTTTGATTGTAGTTAACGTGACCCCAAATGGGATGAACCAAGCATGTAAAACGGGAAATACCTTTAACCAGAACATTTCCTGGAGTTGCCAAGTCAAAGCAGATGTGAGATATGTATCAATTTAAATTTCTGCTGCTCATATCTTTCAAAGCGAATGCTACTAAAACATGTCTGAGGTCAATTTATTTGAGTGGAGCTCAACCAACAAAGGGAATTTACACATTTTTTTCTATATATACTTTTAACTTCACATTTTCTTATAACATGTTATTTCGTTTTTCTCAACCTCTCATTTCTTAGTTTCTCGATTAGCAATATTAATTTTAGAACAGAATGCAGAATGTAATTGAAGATTTATTAAGTTAGATTTTAAGAGAACCTCTAATGAAGCTCTAAAGGCTTTTCCATGAATGTTTTAAAGACAGGAAATAAAACAGACATGTAAGGTCTATTGTGCCTGGCATGATGCTAAGTTCCTCCACTTAGGCATTCTTGAAAGTATTTTTATCCCCATTGTACAAATGAGGAAAAAGTTGCAGAAAATTAAATTACTGATGAAGTTCGTACAGTTAGAAGACATAGAAGGCTTTCAATATATGTCTGTCTCCTACAATACACTCTCTTTCCCTGTGGTGATGTAGGCATAATTCTGTCTATAAGTCATGATGTAGTTAAGAGTGAAAATTTTGCTCTCAGACCCAGGTTTGAAGCATACCCTGGGTTCTTTCTTTCTTTCTTTCTTTCTTTCTTTCTTTCTTTCTACCTACCTTCCTTCCTTCCTTCCTTCCTTCCTTCCTTCCTTCCTTCCTTCCTTCCTTCTTTAAAGTTTATTTATTTATTTTGAGAGGCAGGGGGGGAAGACAGAGAGAATCCCAAGAAGGCTCTTCACTGTCAGCATGGAGCCCGACGCAGGGCTCAAACTCACAAACTGTAAATCAAAAGTGGGGCCTTTAATGACTGAACCACCCAGGCATCCTTCATGGATACTTTCTTATTTTTTTAAAATTTGTTTTAATGTTTATTTAGTTTTGAGAGAGAGATAGAGACAGAGAGAGAGAGAGTGAGCAGGGGAGGGGCAGGGAGAGAGGGAGACATAGAACTTGAAGCAGGCCCCAGGCTCAGTGCTGTCAGCACAGAGCATGATGTAGGGCTTGAACTCACATACCATAAGATCATGACCTGAGCTGAAGTTGGATGCTCAACCGACTGAGCCACCCAGGTGCCCTTTCATGGGTGCTTTCCAACTGTTATCTTAAGAAGTTCTGAAAACTTGGGCCTCATGCCTATCTCTAGAGTTGTGGAAACATTAGTGTCATTTATTATTATATTTTTGACCATATTAAAAATCAGGCCAGTTACAAATCTTGTGAGAAGATATTAGAGACTTCCCCAGTAGCTCATGCAAGGGTTGTTCAGTTCACTTTCTAGCTGAAGCTTTCTTACTTTCTCTTTAGTTTCCATTCCATCATTTGAGGTTTAACACCTGTTTCCCTTTTTACATTTTGATAGCTTGTAGTCCTTATTTTCTTTACTCTTTTCAATAGAGAGAGAGGAGGTAATTATGTGAACATGTCTAGCACACTGGTCACTAAAAATAAATGTGGGCTCTTTCCCTACTCTAGCCATCCAATAGCTCCAGTAAATTGGTCTTAATATAGTGATTGGATTTCTCAGTGCTTCTTGGGGATCATGGTGAAAACTATTGTAAAAGGTTTTAGTAAAGATCTTACACCACAGGAATTTAATGTTCCCTGCCTTGACTTAACCAGATGGAAGAATGTGGAGGAGGAAAATAGAAGGGGTATGTGAGACAGGAAATCTCTCAGAATAAATTTTTTGTAACCTCTATCAGAATTTGTTAATGAGGAGAGTTTCACAATTTTTAAAGGTATTGGAATTTAAATAACTTTGTGTCTTTCTTAAATAACATTGTGTTCTTTGGTTGTGGAGCCAAGAGTTACATTTTAAGAATAAAATATAAAGGGAAAGCAACTCGCCCGGGGCTTGGCAGTACAGTCATGGAAAAAGAAAGGCTCTGGAGCCAGGAAGACCTGGATGTGAGTCTGGACTTTGCCACTTACTAGCTGCTTTGTGAGAATAACCCAACTTCTCTGAACTTTACTCTTTTAATCTATAAAATGAGTATATCTCCCTTGTAATGTTGTATTAAAGAACACTTGATATGTGCTAGTTCACTCTTAATCCAATGGAAATTCTTAAATGGATAGAATTGTTTCTTCAGTATTTGATATACTTTCCATCCACACATCCGTGTGGATGTTCTGTCCTTCATTATAATGAGAGATACCAGCAAGCTGTTATAAGAGAGGCAATGCACCAGAAGTATATATATAGCTTTTCTCGAAAACATTCTTTATATTATGTCTAAATTAGAGCTGACTGGAAATTCCTCTTCAGTGTTCAAGTTAATCAGCTAGTTAGCATAATTCTCTTTGTCATGGCATATTTCTTAGTAGAAATCGATCTCCAATTTAAAGGACTATCATAATTATCTTCAGAATTGAGGTAAGGATTAGATGACATCATGTTAGTGAAGCATATGTGCAAGAGATGATAGGTATTGTTACCAGTGGAAATACCTTATAAGACCTATCAACGCAGACAATGGCACTGAGGGTTTAAGTACATTTACTATCAAAACTGGATACAATCTAATCGTTTATTCTGACTTTATCTTGAGTATTTTGAAAGCTTACTCAAATTGGGCTGGCTATTTAATGAAATCTTGACTGAATTATTCATTGGCCTTCCAGCATATCCAATGTGTAATATTCTGATCTGCAGAGGAATAAAATGTATGTCCGGAAAATCATTTCAACAAATTTAGAGCTTAATAGTTTATTTGTGACAGAATGAATGTCTCTTGGCCCTCTCATCAATCACTGATGATATTCCATACTTTTAGAATTGAATGAAAAATAATAACACACATCAACCAGGAGTCAAAACACCCGTTGACATATTGTGGCATGTGGCTGGGCAAGGGAGGGGCACTCAGACACCCTGGACACAAGAGCTTCATATGTGTTTTGTTTGGGGTTTTGATTCCTGTGGGCAGGCAGCCATAACCACTGAGAACTTTCCATGTGAAATCCAAAGTCTCTTCCTGGAACTTGTGGATAGGGAGAAACTTCCTAAAAAGCTGGCCCATTTCTCATTAGATCTTTGGTCCTTAATGCACTGAAAATAAGCGGCACTAGTACACTAACTCTTCAGTGAAATATTATTAAAGATATTATTAGAATTGAGTGTGATCATATGAGAAAAGTCATAGAAGATATGTCAACACTGAACCAGATTGGCAGGGTAGGTGAGGGGCAGTGGGGGATTAGTAGGAGAGAATATTCTTGAAGAAGGTTACGTCTGATCTAATTCAGAAAAGAGAAGAGCTTCCTTTTGCCACTGTCAAGCATTGTTCTAATTCAAAATTTTTTTTTTTTGTAAAATGTGGCCTCTTTATTCCTACAACATTCTGGAAAACAAATAATATGTAGAAACATTATATTCTACAAAGACTCAGGTAGTCTTTATTGTGATAGAAAGTGATAGACTCGGGGCGCCTGTGTGGCTCAGTCGGTTAAGACTCCGACTTCGGCTCAGGTTATGATCTCACGTTCGTGGGTTTGAGCCCTGCGTTAGGCTCTGTGCTGACAGCTCAGCCTGAAGCCTACTTCGGATTCTGTTTGTCTCTAACTCTCTGCCCCTACCCTCCTCATGCTCTGTCTCAAAAATAAATAAAACATTAAAAAATTTTAAAAAACAAGAAAGTGTAGACTTGTGTTTCATTTCTGATTTTTAATGAGTAGTCCACATTTAATTAATTAACATTATTAATAAGAGCAAACATTTATTGTTTTATCATGTGTCATTATGGTGCCAAACATGTGATATGCATTAAATGAGTTAATACATGGAAAGCACTTAGATCAGTTCATGCCACACAGTAAATTCTCAAGAACATTTTTAGCAATTATTTGTATGACAAATCTATCGATATATACAACCTATTGTATAATGGATATGTGGACAGAGATTAAGTAATGTACTCAACGTAACAGAGCTAGTAAATAACAAATTTGGGTTTGGAATTCAGGAATCTCTAATTCAGAGCCCAAGCCCTGAATCATTATGATAGACTCTCCAGTTTATTAAAATTATTCTCTAACAATGTGTAAACTAAATTCATATTAAGTTAAAGATGAAGAACATGAGGTAATACACATTACTTTAATCTAGACAGTTAAAAAACTGTTGTTTTTAAAACATGTTTAGGGGCGCCTGGGTGGCTTAGTCGGTTAAGCATCCGACTTTCGCTTGGGTCATGATCTTGTGGTTCGTGGGTTCGAGCCCCGCATCGGGCTCTGAGCTGACTGCCAGCTCGGAGCCTGGAGCCTGTTTCAGTCTGTGACTCCCTCTCTCTCTGACCCTCCTCTGCTCACGCTGTCTCTCTCTCTCTCCTAGAAATTAAAAAAAAAAAAACCATTAAAAAAAATAAAACATGTTTAAAATTGTTTAAAACTGTTTTTTTAAGCAGGTTGTATGTTGTAAAGAACAAGAATTTATTCATTAATGGGATTTTAAAATATCTGGAGATAAAACAGATATGCATAAACAGGGGGTACAAATATACCAAGAATCTGATAATACTGGGAAAAAGAAAGTCTCACTGGGCATGAATACTGAAATTGTGTTTATATAGAGGGAAGGAGTCAGGTTACCATGGGAGTCAGTAAAGGCAAGTGGCGGTCTCTGAGAAATCCAAGAAACAAACCCAGTAGTCCCTAGATAACATTGGGGATTTATATCGTTTTTGCTTTCTGCCGTCAGATTTGTGTAAAGTAATTGCCAATCAGACTCATGTATCAAACTCCAGCAAAACAGGAGATCTTGATTTTGCTTTTGCTTATTTATTTACTCTTCCCTCTTTCTTCCAATTGTTTTTGTTTCATTTCACTCCTTTCTCTTTTAGCTCCTATAATACATTCATGGAATCTCAGGAATAAAACTCAGTCTGAAAGTCAAAGAAACCAAAAAAAAAACCCAAAAAACAAAAACAAAAACAAAAAAGAAAAAAATGAGTTTGAAAACCATAGCCCTCACTCTCTGAGAAACTGGGGGTATCATGAGATGGAACCACAGGGGCTACCCACAGGGGGTACCATCTTTGAAAAGATGGTAAACTTCTCTTTAGATTTTCTTCTTGGCTGGTGCTAGGTCACTTCTGAAAATGTAAGAAGGCATTTCTAACAATCACTCCCAAACCCACTCCCATCAAACTGCGTTTTTGGATTTCACAAATATGTGGAAATCAAACACATATATGCAATCAATGGATCAAAGAAAAAAAATCACAAGGCAAATCATGAAATATTTGACATTAATGAAGACAAAATATGCCAAACTTGGGATGCAGCTAAAGCTAAGCTTTTAACTGTAAAGGCTCATATTCAAAAGAGGAAAGGTCTCAAGTCAATATTCCAATCTTCCACTAGACAATGAAAAACAAACTAAACCCAAAACAAGCATAAGGAATTAAATAATACACATTAGGAAGGGCATTATTAAAATAGAATAGAAAAAAGCAGGAGAGAAAATCAACAAAACTAAAACTTGCTTCTTTGAGAAAATAAACAAAAGTGACAAATCTTTAGCTAGACTGACCAAGGAAAAAAAGAAAAAAGACTCAAATTAGAAAAATCAGGAATGAAAGAAGGATGTTACATCTGACTTCCAGTAATTAAAAGAATTATAAGGAAATTACATGAACAATTTCATGCCAGCCAATTAGATAATTTCATCTAAAATAGACATATTTCAAAAAGGTTACAAACTATCCAAACTGATTCATGAAAGAATGTGAATAGACCTATACCAAGTGATAAGACTGAATTAATAATCAAAACCCACCCTCAAAGGAAGTCTCAGGCACAGGCTGTCTTCACTGGCAAATTATACCAAACATTTAAAGAAAAATCAATATCAATTTTAAAGAAATCTTCCAAAACATAGAAGGGAAGATAACATTTCCAATATGAGTCTGATAATTGTCGGTATTATGCTGATACCAAAATCAGGCATAGATATCAAAGGAAAGGCAAACACTGTAGACCAGTATTTACAAGCCAAAGTCTCCAACAAAATACTAGCAAACCAAATTCAGTAGCATATCAAAAGAATTCTGTGCCATGACCAAGTAGAACTTATCCCAGGAATGCAGTTTATGGTTTAACACTTGAAAATCAATTGATGTAATATACCACATCAACAGAATAAAGAACCCAAAACCACACAATCAGTTCCGTATACTCAGAAAAAACATTTAACAAAACCCAATACGACTTCAAGATAAAAACATTCAATAAACTTGGAATAGAAGGAAGCTTTCCCAATTTGATAAAAGACTTTACAAATAACCTCACAGCTAAAATCCAACTTAATGGCGATAGACTGAATCTGTCTGTACCCTAAGATCAAGAACAAGACAAAGACGATCACTCTTGTAACTTCCATTCACATTATTTTGGACATTCTAGACAGGGAACTTAGGAAAGAAAGAGAAATAAAAGATTTCCAAATTAGAAAGGAAGAAATAAAATTTTATGTGTTTGAAGATGACATGGTGTTACCCATAGAAAATTCTAAGAAGTCTAATAAAACTATGAGAACTGGTAAATGAGATGAGTAAGTTTGCAAGATAAAGGATCAATATACAGAAATAAATTATCTGTTTATTAGCAATAGGTAATCAGAAAATTAAATAGGAAAAGATCCATTTATAATAGCATCAAAAAAGAATAAAATGGGAATAAGTTTAACAAAAAAGTACAAATCTTATACTTTGAGAACAAAAGAAAATATTAAGAGAAATTAAAGAGGTCCTAGTAACTAGAGAGACATCTCATATTCATGGATTTGAAAACTTAATAGTGTTAAGATTGGAATTCTTCTCAGATGGTCTACAAATTAAACACAATCTTTATCAAAATCCCAGATGGCTTCTTTGCAGTAATTGGCAAGATGCTCCTAAAATTAATATGGAATTTCAAGGAACTTAGAACAGCTAAAACAATCTTGAAAAAGAATCAAAGTTGGAGGACCTAAAATTCCTGATTTTAAAACTTACTACAAAGCTACAATGTTCAAGACAGTCTGGTACAGACATAAGAATAGACATATAGAATAACAGAATGATATTAAAAGTACATAAATAAAGCCCTATATTTATGCTGAATTGATTTTCAACAGGGGTACCAGACAATTCAATGCAGAAAAAACAGTTTTTTCAATAAATGGTGTCAAGACTCCTGATACCCACATGCAAAAGAATGAAATAGTTTCCTTTCTCACATCATGCCCTAAATTAACTCGAAATAGATCATAGGAATAAATGTAAGAGGTAAAATTAGACACCTTTTTAAAAGTAAATACAGGAGTAAATCACTGGGATATTGCTTTAGAGAAATCCTTCTTAGAAGTGAACACAAGCAACAAATAAATAGATATGTTGGAATTTATCAATATTTAAACTTTTGTATTTTAAAGGATATATCAAGAAAGACAACACACAATATTGGAGAAAGTATTTGCAAGTAATATATTTGTTAAGGGAGTTATATATGTATATATAAAGAACTCTTACATCTAAGTAATGAAAAGACATATAACCTAATTTAAAAATAGGCACAAAATCTCAATAGATATTTTAACCACAGAAGGTATAAAATGGCCAGCAAGCACATGAAATGATGCTCCATGTCATTATTCATCAGAGAAATGGAAAATAACCACAATGGAATACCACTTAACACTCATTAAGATAATTATAATTAAAAAGAGATAAAAACAAATGTTGGGACGCATGTAGAGAAACCAGAACCATCATACATTGGATGATGAGAATGTAACATGGTGCAATTTTTTTGAGAATATATTTAAAAAATACCACACCATACACAAATACAGTATTACTAAATATAGTAAAAACCACTGAATTGAACCATTTATTTTATTCTTTAAATTTTTTTTCTTTCAGTTTATTGTCAAGCTGGTTTTCATATAACCCCAGTGCACATCCCAACAAGTGCCCTACTCTATGCCTATCACCCACTTTCCCCTCTCCCCCACCCCCATCAGCCCTCACTCAGTCTGTTCTCAGTATTCAAGAATTTCTCATAGTTTGCATCCCTCCCTCTCCCCAACTATTTTTTTCCCTTCTCCTCCCCCATGGTCTTCTATTAAGTTTCTCCTGTTCCACTTATAAGTGAAAACATATGGTATCTGTCTTTCTCTGCCTGACTTATTTCCCTCAAGTTCCATCCATGTTGCTACAAATGGCCAGATTTCATTCTTTCTCATTACCATGTGGTGTTCCATTGTATAGATAAACCACATCTTCTTAATACATTCATCAGTTAATGGACACTTAGGCTCTTTCCATGATTTGGCTATTGTTGAAAGTGCTGCTATGAACATTGGGGTACATGTGCCCCTATGCATCAGCACTCCTGTATCCCTTGGGTAATTTCCTAGCAGTGCTGTTGCTGGGCCACAGGAGAGTTCTGTTGTTAATTTTTTGAGGAATCTCCACACTGTTTTCCAGAGGGGCTGCACCAGTTTACATTCTCACCAACAGTGTAGGAGGGTGCCCGTTTCTCCACATCCTTGCCAGCATCTATAGTCTCCTGATTTGTTCATTTTAGCCACTCTGACCAGCATGAGATGGTATCTCAGTGTGATTTTGATTTGTATTTCCTTGATGATGAGAGATGCTGAGCATCGTTTCATGTGTCTGTTGGCCATCTGGATGTCCTCTTTGGAGAGGTGCCTATTCATGTCTTCTACCCATTTCTTCACTGAATTATTAGTTTTTCAGGTGTGGAGTTTGGTGAGTTTCTTATAGATTTTGGATACTAGCCCTTTATCTGATATGTCATTTGCAACTATCTTTTCCTTATTACTTTTATTGATTGTTTCCCTTGCCGTGCAGAAGCTTTTTATCTTGATGAGGCCCCAGTAGTTCATTTTTGCTCTTGATTCCCCTTGCCTTTGGAGATGTGTCAAGTAAGAAATTTCCTGCAGTTGAGGTCAAGGAGGTTGTTTCCTGCTTTCTCCTCTAGGGTTTTGATAGTTTCCTGTCTCACATTCAGGTCCTTTATCCATTTTGAGCTTATTTTTGTGTATGGTGAAAGAAAGTGGTCTAGTTTTGTTCTTCTGCAAGTTGCCGTCCAGTTCTGCCAGCACCATCTGTTAAAGAGGCTGTCTTTTTTTCCATTGCATATTCTTTCCTGCTTTGTCAAAGATTAATTGCCCATACATTTGTGGGTCCAATTCTGAGTTCTCTATTCTAGTCCATTGGTCTATGTGTCTGTTTTTGTGCCAATACCATACTGTTTTGATGATGACAGCTTTGTAGTAGAGACTAAAGTCTGGGATGGTGATACCTCCTTGTTTTGGTTTTCTTCTTCAATATTACTTTGGCTATCCGGGGTCCTTTGTGGTCCCATACAAATTTTAGGATAGTTGGTTCTAGCTTTGAGAAGAATGTTGGTGCAATTTTGATTGGGATTGCATTGAATGTGTAGACTGCTTTGGGGAGTAATGACATTTTAACAATATTTATTTTTCTGACCCATGAGCATGGAATATTTTTCCATTTCTTTGTGTCTTCTTCAATTTCCTTCATAAGTTTTCTATAGTTTTCATCATACAGATCTCTTGTATCTTTGGTTAGGTTTATTCCTAAGTATTTGATGTTTTTTTGTGCAATTGTGAACGGGATCAGTTTCTTTATTTCTCTTCCTGTGGCTTCATTATCGGTGTATAAAAATGCAACCGATTTCTGTATGTTCATTTTGTACTCTGTGGCTTTGTTGAATTCATGGATTAGTTCTAGTAGGCTTCTGGTGGAGTCTGTCAGGTTATCCATGTAGTGTTTCAAGGTGTTGGTGAAAAGTGAAAGTTTGACTTCTTTTTTGCCAATTCTGCTGCTCTTTGTTTCCTTTTGTGGTCTGATGGCTGATGCTAGGACTTCCAGCACTATGTTAAACAACAGTGGTGAGAGTGGACATCCCTGTCGTGTTCCTGATCTCAGGGGGAAAGCTCTCAGTTTTTCCCCATTGAGGATGATATTAGCTGTGGGCTTCTCATAAATGGCTTTTAGGTGTTTAAGTAATTTCCTTCTGTTCTGACTTTCTCGAGGGTCTTTATTAAGAAGAATGCTGTATTTTCTCAAATGATTTTTCTGCATCTATTGACAGGATCATATGGTCTTTATCTTTTCTTTTGTAGATGTGATGCATCACATTGGTTGATTTGCATATACTGAACCAGCCCTATAACCCAGGAATGAATTCCACTTGATCATGGTGGATAATCTTTGTATATACTGTTGAATTCAATTTGCTAGTATCTTGTTGAGGATTTTTGCATCCGTATTCATCAAGGATATTGCCTGTAGTTCTCTTTTTTTTGCTGGGTCTCTTTCTGGTTTGGGTATCAAAGTGATGCTGGCTTCGTAGAATGACTCTGGAAGTTTTCTTCCATTTCTATTTTTTGGAATAGCTTGAAAAGAATGGGTATTAACTTTTATTTAAATGATTGGTAGAATTCCCCAGGGAAGCCATCTGGCCCAGGGCTCTTATTTGTTGGGAGATTTTTGATAACTGATTCAATTTCCTCACTAGTTACGGGTCTGTTCAGCTTTTCTATCTCTTCCCGTGTAAATTTTGATATTGAGTGTGTGTTTAGGAATTTGTCCATTTCTTCTAAGTTGTCCAGTTTGTAGGTATATAATTTTTCATAGTATTCCCTGATAAAAGCTTGTATTTCTGAGGGGTTGGTTGTAATAAATCCATTTTCATTCATGATTTTGTGTATTTGCGTGCTCTCTCTTTTCTTTTTCAGAAGCCTGGCTAGACATTTATCTATTTTATTTTTTCAAAAAACCAACTCTTGGTTTCACTGACCTATTCAACTGTTTTTGTGGATTCTATACTGTTTATTTCTGCCCTGATTTTTATTATTTCTTTTCTTCTTCTGGGTTTGGGTTCTCTTCCTGCTCTGCTTCTAGTTCCTTTAGATGAGCTATTAAATTTTGTATTTGTGCTTTTTCTAGTTTCTTGAAATAGGCCTGGAGTCTAATGTACT
Organism: Proteles cristata cristata; assembly: GCA_017311185.1. Taxonomy (NCBI): domain Eukaryota; kingdom Metazoa; phylum Chordata; class Mammalia; order Carnivora; family Hyaenidae; genus Proteles; species Proteles cristata. The sequence continues at coordinate 107,449 of JAESUZ010000047.1, read as the reverse complement.
TTCCTCTTAGGACTGCCTTTGCTGCATCCCAAAGCGTTTGGATTGTTGTATTTTCATTTTCATTTGTTTCCATATATTTTTAAATTTCTTCTCTAATTGCTTGATTGGCCCATTCTTTCTTTAGTAGAGTGTTCTTTAACCTCCATGTTTTTGGAGGTTTTCCAGTTTTTCCTGTGATTGATTTCAAGTTTCATACCATTGTGATCTGAAAGTGTACATGGTATGATCTCATCGTTTATATTTATTGAGGGATACTTTATGACCCAGTATGTGATCTATCTTGGAAAATGTGCCATGCATACTTGAGAAGAAAGTGAATTCCATGGCCTCAGGATGTGGAGTTCAAAATATATCTGTCAAATCCATCTGATCCAATGTGTCATTCAAGTCCATTGTTTCTTTAGTGATTTTCTGTCTAGTTGATCTATCCACTGCTGTAAATGGAGTATTAAAGTCTCCCACTATTATCAAATTCTTATGAATAAAATTGCTTCTGTTTGTGATTGTTTTATGTATTTGTGTGCTCCCATATTTGGTGCATAGTAATTTATAATTGCTAGTTCTTCCTGATGGATAAACCCTGTAATTATTATATAATGCCTTCTTCATTCCTTGTTACTGCATTTACTTTAAAGTCCACGTTGTCTGACATAAGTATGGCTACTCCAGCTTTCTTTTAACTTCCAGTAGCATGATAGATATTTCTCCATCCCCTTACTTTCAATCTTAAGGTGTCCTCAGATGTAAATTAATCTCTCTTGTAGACAGCAAATAGATAGATTTTGTTTTTTTTATCCATTCTGCTGCCCTACATCTTTCGATTGGAGCATCAGTCCATTTACATTCAGTGTTATTATTGAAAAATATGGGTTTACAGTCATTGTGTTCTTTGTAGGATTCCTGCTTGTGGTGGTGTCTCTGGTACCTTGTGTTCCTTGCAACATTTCCCTCATAGAGTCCGCCTTAGGATTTCTTGTAGGGCTGGTTTAGTGGTGATATATTGTTTCAATTTTTGTTTATTTGGGAAGACCTTCATCTCTCCTATTCTGAATGACAGGCTTGCTGGATAGAGGATTCTTGGCTGCATATTTTTTCTGTTCATCACTTTGAAGATCTCCTGCCATTCCCTTCTGGCCTGCCAAGCTTCAGTAGATAGGTCTGTCACCACTCTGATAGGTCTCCCTTTGTATGTTAGGGCCCTTTTATTCCTAGTTCCTTTCAGAATTCTCTCTTTGTCCTTGTATTTTGCCAGTTTCACTATGATATGTCATGTAGCAGATTGATTCAAGTTCTGTGTGCCTCTTGGATTTCAATGTCTGTTTCCTTCCCCAGATTGGGGAAGTTCTCAGCTATAATTTGCTCAAGTACCCTTTCAGCACCTTTGTCTCTCTCTTCCTCTTCTGGAATTCCTATTGTATGGATATTGTTCCATTTGATTGTATCATTCAGTTCTGGAATTCCCCTTTCGTGCTGCTGGGTCATTTTATCTCTCTTTTTCTTGGCTTCCTCTTTTTCTATAATTGTGTCTTCTAATTCACCTATTCTCCTCTCTGCCTCTTCAATCCGTGCATTGGTCACTTCCATTTTATTATGCACCTCATTTATAGCATTTTTAAAAATTCATACAACTATTTTTAAGGTTCATAGTCTTTGTAACAATAGCTTCTCTGTTGTCTTCTATGCTTTTTCAAGCCCAGTGATTAATGTTATGACTATTCTAAATTCTTATTCAGTTATATTGCTTATATTTGTTTTGAGCAGGTCTTTAGCTGTCCCTTCTTGGAATTTCTTTAGAGGAGAGTTCTTCCATTTCGTCATTTTGGCTAGGTTTCTGTCTCTTGTCAGTTTTAAAAGCTTGGTTATGCTCTGCACCTGCAAGTATTGCTATATTAAAGAAGGTTCATTTACTGTCCAGGACCTACACATTCAGGAAGAGTTCTTTGAATGGTGTCTCTTGGTCTCTCTTGTTGAGACTTCGGTTATTTTATTTCACTACCCATAGTGATATTTGGGACTCTCCACCATGTGTACTTTGGCTTGTTTCTTGAGGAAGCTGTGAAAAAAGAAAACAGACAGACAAACACACAGGGAACAAAGGCACACAAATCCACAGACAAATCCAACAAACAAGCAAACCGAAAGCGAAAAAGAAAAAAAAAAACAATCATAAAACCCAAAAGACAAAGGACAGTCTAAAAGCATAAAACCAGAATTCCCAGCTACAAATAAAGAGCAGGGTGGATGCAGTGCTGATGGAAGAGCATATACAAAGAGAGAAACGACAGGGCGGGGAGAAAGTGAAATTGGACAACGACCAGGTAGAGACTAAGAGGTTTATTTCTGACAGAGAAAGAGGAGAATATGGTAGGAGGTGAGAAGAAAGAAACGAAGATAATGATACCCAAAGAAACTATATAATCTGATCATTCCAGAGAGAGAGAAAGGAAGGCAATAACGGAGGTGTAGAATATGCATTTAGATAATGGGTTAAATGTGACTGTTTAAGCAAACCAATGACCAGAGTGCCCAGTCCAGAGGAGGGGAGGGATAAGAATGAGATAAGGGAAAAATATATCTGAATAGAAAGAATTGATCTAGAATTAATCATGGCAACGCATCAGTGTTGTTCTTGCCTTGGGCTCCAGTAAGAAAAAAAAAAAAGCAGCTCTCCAGGTCAGATGGGCATTGTTTGGTGTAGGCAGGTCTCACCTCCACTGTGGGTCCCACAGACCGCTCCCTGAGGCCCTGCCTTGGTGGTTGTGGGGGGAAAAATGGCGGCGCCCCAGTCCCTTCTCGAACCAAGCATTGCAAATCACTTTTTTGGGTCCCATCTCCCTGTGCCGAGGTGGGCAGTGTCTATGTCCCAAGCCCTGCTTCCTTTCCAGATCTTAGTCAGAGCGCTTTATTGATAACAGCCTGAAATGTAATCCTGCAGGCCGGGCTGATTCCCAGCTGGTGATTGAGCCTAGAGAGCAGCAGAGCAGTCTTTTTCTGGCGCTGCTTGGGACCAGAGTACCCACCCCAAGGAAAGTGGTACAGCTAGAAGTGGGATCACTCTCTGAATGCTCTATGGTTAGGAATGGGATATTAGGATCCCCCTCCGTCCGGAGCTGATGTTTTTCTCTTCTCCAGGGACTCTTCTATGAGTAGTTTCAGCTGCTCTTTCTCTTGTCCTCGTCTCTGCACAGCTCTCCACAAAGGGGCTCCATCTCCTCCGTGTCTCCAGGTCCCAGCCCATTTTTATCTTCCCCAGTTCGCAATCATGCACCTGTGAGTCTGCCTTCTTAGTGGACTCTGTCTCTTTTCTACCCAGACTCTTGTGGTCCAGTGTCCTATGGCTTCAGGCCACCTCTGTTTGAGAGATGCGGGCAAGTGAAATGTACGGAGCTCCCTACTTCTCTGCCATCTTGCCTCCTCTACTTCGTGATCTGATCTGTCCTGGAGGAATCTGAGCACTGCCAGAGGTCCCAGGTAGGGCGCCTGAATCGAACTATTGAAATTAGTGAATTATGTGTTAATAAATCTGTTTTACTAAAAAAAAAAAAAGGCCAGCATCTGGATCTGGTAGAAGTACAGAAGGATCACAGAATTTTAGGATGGATAACCAAAAGTTGGGTTGGAGCTGAGTAGAGGCCAGAAACTTAGGAAACTTGATGTCAAAGACTTTTTTCTTTTGGGGATCTATTTCAGTCTCCACTGGTGCTTGGCTTATTCCTTGCATGTCTGACTTGATCATTGCTTACATTCAAATCTTATTTTGTGTATGCATATGGTGTATATGGGGCAGGTGCTGTGGGTGACACTTTAAGCTGTTTATTGGTGGTCTATATTCCAGGGCAAATCACTTTTGGAAGAAGATTTAATCAGGGGAATGGGGAGGAACCTCTGAAGGCACCAGATATCATGGAAAGAAAGTGAGTGGAATTGCAAAAGGCTGAGAAAAGGAATGTTGGAAGAATCAGAAACTTGCCTTATTAAGACCACCGCTCAACCTAGAGTTCTATTTCGGTTGTCACATTCTTGTAGACATGAATTCCATGGGTAAAGGTCCCCACTGTATGGTGGGACTGGCCCATAAAGACTTTGTCTTACTTTTATGAAGACTTTTGCAGCCAATAGCTGCACCAGATATAAGTGTGTGACAGGATCAGTCTAGATCAAATCATGGAAAGCCGCGGGTGTAGGGGGGGTGTCTGGGTTGCTGGAAAACTTGAGGAGAAAATAGGGCTATCAAAATATCTAGATATCTCCAGTCTGAATGCTCTCCTCTGTTTGGCTCAAGGACTCTAAGTTCATGGTTCTCAGTTATTGGGAAGAACATTTTCCTTGGGGAAAGATCAATCAGAATTTGAAAGATGAGAGTTGATGGATATTTAAAGATGCAACTTCAATACACTTATTCTGTTAGTAACACAAATTACAGAGAACAAAGCCTTTTAGTCTGTTCAGTTAGGGAAAATATGCAGGGGATAAATGAGAAAGCACTGTTAGAAACATGGGTTATAAAGTGTTGATGCAGGAGATAAATGAGAAAGCACTGTTAGAAACATGGGATAGAAAGTGTTGAAAAATAGGGCTGTAAGCTAGCAAGATGTAAAGAGGTCAGGAACAAAGGATATTCCTCTTGGGTGAGATGCAAGGGAGCTTTTAGTACGTGGAGCATTGCAGTGAGGGGCTGCATTTGACTCAGTGACGGAGTGCTGAGGAAAGGTGTGAGTTAGCCAATTGGGATAGCTTGTATTTGCTCACATGTTCATACTTCTCTCCTGCTTTTCCTCTAATGAGAGCCTCTCATGAGACAGTGTGAAAGTTTTTCATGTGGTCCACATACACTTTCCTAGGGAGGCTCATACTGCACTTCAGAAAGCCCATGGCTGAGCAACCTGAATTACTGAGGCCAAATCATTGGTTGGCCAGAAAAAAAAAAAAGTCTTATGGTTTTTAGGTGTATTTGAGGTCATATGCTCTTTTTTTATAAGTAAGATTGCACAAGGATGAAATTTCAAGTCAAGTATTAAGCTGACTTTTCTAATGGGAATGACCCATGTCTCTAGCGGTGTGAATTAATTATATCTTCAAAAGTAGAATCATTAATTCACAAATATGCCTAAATAAAATATGCTGGTTATTCTCCTTTTTCTCACCCTTCAGCCCTAACCCCTAGATCTACTCTGATCTCTTGGCCTCTAGAAGCTGACTCCTTAGGAAAAAAGATCCTTGAGATCTTTTCCTGTCTTGCTTTAGTTTGGGTTCAGGCAACGAGAAGCACCAGCGGGAGATCAGAGGAAGGGAGACGAATTACTCTGATGTCTCATCTCTGGCAGTAGCCACATCCCATCACACCGTACCTCCTGCTGGGAGTCTTCCTCTCCCCAGTTCCAAGTCTCAGTGAGCTCTGACAATAACAACATCCCTGTTTTCTCCCCCGATCTCTTCTCTTCGCTGCTGGGGGTGGTAATGTCTTCCTAGTAGCAAGTACCACTCCCCTAGCTCCTGGATGCTTTACCATTCTTAGTTTATTTTCTTAACTTTCTCACACCATTGTGAACCTTCTCTTTATTAAAGCCTTATCCTCTGTACCCTTTTGGAGAAATTTCTTTTTCTGAGACTCTGATACACGAAGTGTCAAACTTTAAGAAAAGAAAACTGGCTTAGAATCAGAAGTGGACTGGCAGTTAACTGACTCAGTGGTCCTTGGGGGAAAAGCTTTAGCTTTTTTGAGCTTCTTGCTGAACTTTCTTGCCTCTTGTAAAAAGAGCAGGAAATTATCCTCTGACTATACCAAACACAGTATAAATGGCTGACAGAGAAAGTGGGAGGTTGGATTGGATGACGAGTCTCATCATTTTTAGGCAGTGGAAACATAAGGACAAACAGGCCAAAATCAGGCGCTGTGGGAAAATTTTATCTTTGTAAAGGAAGAATATTCAGGAATCTTTGTAAAAGAGAAAATTTGGTTTCCAGACACACGTAATTTAAGGCTGGATTTCTTTTAGATAAGGAAAACTGATGTATTGGCGCAGGGAGTTAGAAGACTTAGAATTTTAAGGTGTTCATGTAGGGAAAAGCAGTCTTTTCCTTGATTCTCAAATGCTATAATTCAGGAGAATTAAGTCACAAAGATATCAGCGGGTTGCCATCATGGCTTAACAGCATGTGCCAAGGGTTGCAACCTAAAGACCCAGGTGTCCCTGTGGACTCTAGTTTTAGCAAACTCCAGGCGCACTCTGGGTCCAGTGTGTTCATTCAGTTCTTAGACTTTGTCAAATTACACTTGCACGTTCCTAAGAAACTCTTTTTTTTTCTAATCTTGCTTTTTAAAAAAACTCATCCTGCTAGTTCTAAGAAAGCATAAAAATGGGTGGTTTAAAAATAACGATTACTTTCCATTTTATTAAGATGCAAGTAAATTTTCAGGGGTTCCCAGGTGGATCCGTCTGTTAAGCATCCAACTTTTGATTTCAGCTCAGGTCATGATCTCACAGTTTATGAGACTGAGTCCCACATCCAGCTCTGTGCTGACAGCTGGAACCTTCTTGGATTCTCTGTCTCCCTCTCTCTCTGCATCTCTCTGCTCTCTCTCTCTCTCTCAAACAAAAAAATAAAGATTTTAAGAAAGATGCAATTAAATTTCTCAATATAACCAGATTTATTCATTAGGCTTACAGAGATCTGCTTTCTGGGATTGCTTTCTAACGTGCTATTAGAACTTTTTCAGAAGGCTAGCTGTCAAAATGTCAAATATGGGGATGAATGAGATAGTATGGAGGGAAATTAAGCAGAGAAAAAACATGAAGACATTGGTGGAGAGAAGGAATTCATTTGGAAAGAGATACACAAAGACTGCAAGCTATATTTTACTCAACAATGGAAAGAGGAATGATGGCTATAACATATTAGCTTCCTGACTAAATATAGAAGAAGAGAAAACTAACCCAGTGACATTTTGAGAACTTTTCATTGAAGATTTAATTTGTGAGCAAAATCTCCAAAAGAAATGCTGAAGATGATGAGTCACAAAACTATGATATTCACATGAATATTGGATGAATACATTTATGAGAAGGCTCAAGGATAGGTGTCTAACACAATTTGGTTAGTTTTGAAAATATGAACAAATGGAATAATATCCACCACTTGCTTTTTTTCATTGTTTTCCATCCACCATGGGAAAGAGGTCAACCGAGATGAGCATAGGCTTCTTAATAAAGTGAGAATAATCATTTAATTGATGTCTGTGACTGGAATAGCTTCTCTAGGTGTATGTATCCTTCAGCTTCCCAAGCTAAGGAATACTCTTTATTAGACCAAGGCTATACGTATTTCCTTTTGAAATTCTTTCAGCTTTTATCTTTTATGTTTGGTTTTATTTGGGGTATTTCCCCCCCAGCCAGCATTGTCTGCACATAAGTTTCCAAGGAATCCTATTTCAAGAGCAGCTTGAATCAATTCAGCTTTGGCATATCAGAGCAAGGCCTAAATGTCTTGTACTATTAGTATGTCATCTTTTGGCATGTACACTATCATTATTCATGGCACTTAATTCTGTGGTCATCTTATTTTTCCTTGTTGCTTTATCTGTAGCTCTTGTTCTCTTTCCCCAGAAACACCAAGAAATGATCTTCAGAAAAGCAATGAGAAGCCTGATTGTAATTGTGGAAGCCACTGAAACCAGGAGATGTAAGAAAGATACATATACGGGAAAAACACAGAAGAAATTGGTGGACCAATTCTCTAACTTCTTGTGCAGATTATTAAGATATGATTCTCTCTTGATATTTATACATTATAAGGAATTTTTTGTGATTATTTCCATAAAACCCTAGAATAAATAGCTTTATGAAATTGTAGACTTTTAAATAATTTCTGATTGTTCTGATGCTACAGGCGTCTTCATAGAAACGATATGTAAAAGTCTTGAGAGTTAATTTGAAATGAACTTCTTGAATATCCAAGTGCCTCAGAAGCTTAATTTATACTTCCCAAAGACCTTTTAAATGATGAGCTTTAATTATGATTTTCAAAGGTCTTTTTCACTTAAAACGTTTTGATGACACCCATTGCCATTTTTAAGTCTTTTGGCATTTCAGCTGTACATGAGCAAAGGTAGGTAGCAAGAGTGGCCTCAAATATAATATATAATATAGCTCAATGCACAGTTAAGCTGAAAGTCACATTGCATCCATCAGATACATGGTGTTGGGTATTTCTCCTGGTGTTTCATTGGTGTTATTCCTGTTTTCTCTTGAATTCTAATGATTAGTTTAACGTAAGTTACTGAAGGTAGGATTAGTACTTCCTTAAATAAGACCACAAGTAAAACTTTAAATCTTAGGCTCACTTTGTTGGTGGCAAGACATACCAATGAGGAACTACCTTTGGGGTTTTACTATTTTCTCAGATAATAACATTGCAACACAACTAAGTGATTTTAGTTTCCTAGATGAAAGGCATTGCTCGCAGGTGGAGCCACTTGTAAAAAATACATGAAGGAACATGAAGTGAGGGAAGAGAAGACTGGGAAAGCATAGCATTGAGCTGGGAGAGGGAAATGTGAACCAGATGGTAGAGATAAGGTCTTGCAGTTAACCTGAGAAACTTAACTTTTCTCTTAAGGATGAGCATGAAGGTGATACAGAGAGGATGAGGGAGGTATTTACGCCAAGTGTGACATGATCAGAAGTGCTCAGTTACTCAACCCAGGCTTTCCCCTGGCACAGCTGGGTCTCAGTCACGCTGAAATTCTTTCCTCCAGTCATTGGCTGGGAAACAGAGGCAGCCATGAACAGGAAGGGAGAGAATGAGACTGGTTTCTTGGAGTTTTCTTTTTGTTCAAGGAGTGGCTACTTTGCTGAGGTCAAGGGGGAAACTAGACTTGTTTATAAAATGTCTGTTAGGTGGCCCATCAATATATTTGTCTGCATAAAGTCAGTAGACTAGAAGAGCAATAGCTCTTCAAATGCTCCTCCTCATGCTTCTGTTTTGTGCTTTGCTGCATTTAAGCACATTTAAATTTCCTAGCCAATTCTGGCTAAATAGAAAATCAAATCCTACAAATCCCCACAGAGGTATTACATTGTTATTAAGGACCTTTTCCTTAAAAAAAAAAAAAAAGGAGGGCTTTTCTTCACTTGTTCCTCATTCTCATTTTTCATTAGATTGTGTAGGTGGAGACTTGTAAGGACTCTCTGGAGCAGGCAGCTATGTTCACTGTTCCAATGGGCAATCATTCTTCTAAACAAATATTATCCTCAAGGCAAGAGGAAAAGGAAGAATAGGAGACAAGGGGATTCAGTTTCTTTCCAGGCACAGAGTGTTCTCATTTGAGAATGTATTAAGATTTCCAAACTGGATTACTGTCCCAGTGACTGATATTTTTAGATGATACTGATAATCAGAGATGTTATTTGAAAAGTGATTAAGCAGTAGAGCATCTCAATCTACACTAATGGAAAACCATATTATAGACATGTGTTATTATCAAAACACATAGTAGGCACTCAGATATGTTTTGGATAGATGATTGAGCAAATATCCCTCAGAATTGCAGGACTCATCTTATAAACATATGGTGTTCTAGTGTAAAGACTAAACTGTTTGGACATATCTCTCTGTGGGATTTTCACAGCTTTGGCCAGATTCTGTTTTGTTTTGCCTGCTTCTGTTTGCTTGATAGTGAAGATTTGAAATCTGAGGCTTTCCAAGCGTAATTTGTCAATCTTGAGTCCTCTATTTCAACAGAGCACACTTAAAATGTGGTTTTTATTATTAATTAATTTACTCAGAAGCACTTGTGTCAGCCTGTTTTGGTAAACCAATGAAGTAAGCCCCCTCCTGCCCTTCACAAAGTCTTATTCTTTGTTTATACCACAGGATCATTTCTTAGAAAATATCAAAGTAACATTATTTGGAAATGGTAGCCAGTTATCTATCTAACCCCTTTATCTGAATAAATTTCCAGAGTTTCAAATGTGGCCCAATTTATGAGTTCCTTTCCTTCTGCCTATAAATATATTCAGGTTTCCTCCTTAAAAAACTCACACTTTAGACACTTTATGTCATTCCTTCCTTTCACTGCCAAACTTCAAGAAAAACTCCTTTGCCTGTTATCTTCATCTTTTCGGCATTGACTTCAGCCATAGTTCCAAGGGATGTGACCTGCACTCCCATGACTCAGCTCAAATGGCACTCGAAGGACCCTGAAGATTGTTGTAAACAAAGGCTTTTTACTTTTTATACTATTCTCTTTGATGTTTGCTGCATCATTTTTGGCCTCCCGCTCTGTCTTAAATCTCTCTTCCCTTGTTTCCCATGCCATTTCACACATTCTAATTCTGTCATCTGAATGGATGTTCTCTCTTGCCTGATGGGTCCACTCCCCTTTGTCTCCTGAATACGTGGGTACCTGGATGGTTTTCTGATTCGTCTTGCTTTCATTCCTCCTTCTGGTTCTGACACCCTGCTTTTCCTTCAGAGAATCAACGTCTATGTCCTCTTCAGTCCATGGAGTCCCCGAGGGGCTGACTCAGCAGCTTGGTTCCAGGGCTCAGCACCTGGCCTTGGCCTCTACCATCAGCATGTTCATCCCATGCCGCCACTCTCTCCAACGCAGTGATTGGTTAAGGGATGGTTATTTGCCCTAGTTTGAGCCAATCAGAGTCAGCCCTGGAACAGTTGGTGGAACAGTGGGAAAGAAAGTTTTTTTTTTGTCTCTGGCAAAGTTAACTTTTTAAAATGTTAATCAAGTTAGAACTGCAGGTGACAGAGGCAGGCTGGGGTGTCCGAGCCTGTGCAGGTAAAGAGGACATCCGTGCAGGGAGGGAAAGAGGCAGCCTCTTTGTGGTGTAGGGTGTCAGGACAAAAGCAAATGAGTGTGTTCTCAGGACTGCAGTGGCTTGGAGAGAGGTTTTTGAGTCCAAGTGGTGAGGTTGGAATACTTGTTACCTCTGTTTAAATATAATGTTTATGTATCACACACATATAATTTAAATTTTAATACTTTTATAATTTAATAATTTTAACAACTGATTCATAAAACTCCTGAAAGTTTAACAATTAACTCCAGCTTATCAATCCTTCTAGTTTGAATATCCATTGATGTTTCTTGGATAAATTAATTATTACCATGATGGCTGCTAAATAGTCATATTTTATAATCCAGTTGTTCTTGATACACTGATTAGTCGACCTTCTAACCCTAAAGAACAGTTTGTTTATTTATTTATTTATTTATTTGTACTTATGTATGTATGTGTGGACTCACTGATACTTATTTTTATTCAGTAGATTACAATCCATTGAAATCACAATTTATTTTGATGCTCAATTATCCTAGCAATTTGGCCAGTGAGAAATCCTTCGAACTGGCATCTATTACCTTTTTTAAAAATTTTTTAATTTTAGATAGAGACACAGCTCAAGCATGGGAGGGGCAGAGGGAGAGAGAGAGACTCTTAAGCAGGCTCTAACAGAGGCTCTGTGGAGCCAGACATGGGATTTAATCCCATGACACTGGGATCATGATATGAGCCAAAATTAAGAGTTGGATGCTCAACTGCCTGAGCCACCCAGGTGCCCCTGTTACCTTTGACATAGCCTTATAATATTTTTAGGACTTTCTTCTGGATTCTTAGTTACCTTCCGGCAAATGAAGATAATTCTCTGTATGTTTACATATTGTTCAATCCTGTGTGGAGGTAACTATTCTCTTATTGCTAATGCTGTCTACAATATGGATGCCCTGATATTTCTACTTGGGTCCCTACAGCCCACTCTAGGGTCTCTAGGGCAGCATGGCTCTGAAGAGTCACACTCTTTGTCTTCTTGGGCTGCTGCACTTCTCTCCATGCATAGATGACCTCCTTCCCCTGTTTAGGCTCTAGCATCCACTCCTGCCTCATCTTTCCCTGTGTGGACTTGGCCGCTATGTAGTTTATGCTTTTATGTATTACCTGTCTCAACTTTGTTGTTGTTTTGTTGAGAAATTTTTCTTCTATGTCAGGAGCTGGCAAACTCTGTAAAGCGCGATATAGTTAATATTGTTGATTTGTGGACCACGTATTTTCTGTTGAATCTGCAACTGTTTCAGCTCTGCCATAGTGAATAAATAAATGTAGTTGTGTTCCAATAAAACTTTATTTACAGATAGCTGGCCTACAGACTGTAGTTTGTTGACCCTTGTTCTTGTTCATGAGGTCCGTAGTTTCAGTCCATAGTTTTCTTTAATATTTGTGTCAATTTGGGTATCAGGACAATGCTGGCATTATGAAATGAGTTAATGTTTTCTCTCCTCTGTTATTTTCTGGAAGAGATTGTGCAAACTTGTTATTATTTCTTTCTTAAATATTTGGTAGAATTTACCAGTGAAACCATCTGAGTCTGAAATTCTCTATCAGACTAGAATCTTCTACCAACTGGGCTGTAGAGGTCAAGGGCTCATTTCATAATAAGCAGGAGTAGTGCTTAGGGACAGGTCAATAGTGAATCTTTCTCTGACCATCTTTTTTTTTTTTTTTAACAAGTGATTGATTACCAAAATAAATTTTTTTGAGGGAGTGCATGCACACAGTGCTCACTTTCCTCTGAAATTTCTAAATGAAACCTTGATCCACTTAGAATAAAACAATAAGCCAATTTTTAATTTTTCTAAATTGAAGAAAATGTAGGAAAACAGTTAAGAATCTATCTATCTATCTATCTATCTATCTATCTATCTATCTATCTATCTTTTTCTCTATCATCTATCTGAAGATGTAAACCCTAGCAAGCAGACAATATAAAAGATATTCTGGCACACCTTTTATTATAGAGGTAGTGACATACATGACACTTTAGTTTAGCATCTGAACTTACAAAATGTTAAAATCTTATAGTGACATATCATCTCACAGTCATAAGTACTGGATGTCAGTTGATATTACTCTTGAAATAATCCAATGAGAAGACAGGAAGTCTAGGCCCTTCATATAATGCTGATAGTTTTCCAATAGCATGCACAGAAAAGTGAATCTTCCTAGACACATGGAGTGATTACTGGCCTAAGTGGAGATCATCACAATATTCTTACTTACATGTAGCCAACAATACAACTTTGACCTGCTGGAAACAAATAATGCTTCAAAATATGTTCATGTAGCCTATAATACTCTTCAGAACTTTCATCTTCTTTACTCTGTGTCCCTTCCCACTTAATTGTCTTTTTATATCAGGTGCTATGTTGAAAGCAGCTAAGAAAAAGGGGCTACAGGTTTATGTTGACCCTGAGGATATATATGCTTGTAGTATATTTGATTCCTCCAAACAGACTAGGAGAAGCCAAGTCTAAAATTAATGACCTTTTTGTTCTTGGAAATGATACATTCCCTAACAAAGAATGAATCCCTGTCCTTGACCTCATTGCCAAAGCCATGTTTGTGCCATTGGGTTTGCCATCTGAATGAGACATTTCTGTTCCACAGACTGTGCCAAAAGATACTGTGTGCTTCCTTTTTTAAAAAAATATATTTCATAATGTTTTTTATTTATTTCTGATAGAGACAGACAGCGTGAGCAGGGGAGGGTCAGAGAGAGAGGGAGATACAGAATCTGAAACAGGCTCCAGGCTCTGAGCTAGCTGTTAGCCCAGAGTCCAACGAGGGGTTTGAACCCACGAACCGTGAGATCATGATCTGTGCCGAAGTTGGATGCTTAACCTACTGAGCCACCCAGGCACCCCACTGTGTGCTTCCTTAAACCATTATCATCCTAGCTTGCTACAGACATTGAGTGGTTACTTGGGTATCTGTGTCCCTTCAGGGCCACTCCTCCTCATTCTCCACCCTGCTCTATGAACAGCAGGCTCAACTTCGGGTATTACATTTATGGTCTCTCTTGCTCTGGTTATGAGTTGGATTGGCCAATGGGAGTCACCTCTTTTTCTAGGTTCTCTTTGTAGGTTCTCTTTGTAGGTTCTCAGCTGACCTGAGGGTCACAAATCCAGTAAGATGGTCTTCTCTGTTTAGCTCTCTTGGTAACCACTGCCTCCCCCTCCCTCCTCAGGCATGGGAGTGATAACTAGAATCACTAGCCCTGAGGATCTTGTGGTTTCCTTGCACCCTGCACATATTTCTGTAAGTAGTCCTTTCTTAAAATTTCATACTTTCTTTATTTGAGCACACTATCTGTTTTTTCCAGCTGGTATCTAGATTGATACAGAAGGATTATTACAACAAATCTTAAATCTTTTTTTTTCCTCTGATGTCATGCCATAATATTTCTTAGCTTGGTTCCCCTAGATTAAGATCAACTCATCAGAAAATTCCTGTGGGCAATAAAAAACTGGAAACTCAATCTTGTATTTCCAGTAGGCAAATTAGTTTTGTGTATCCTCAAGGTCAATTGAATACAAGCCAGTTAAAGCTGGTTGCTCCAATATTCTATTTTGCAAGTTTTTTGGAGTACTCTTTACTTCTGACTATATATACCTTAGTGTCATGTGGGACCCTCACATTCTCAGTGGAATGAACTGTCCTTAAAGGCTGTTCCTCCCAAGGAATTAAAAGATAAGGAAGAGTTCTCCAAAGTTCTCTGTGTAGAAAAATCTAGGCCAAATCTAAGGAAGCTTCAGCAATATTGATGCTTGCTTTTGAAAACAGTGGAAATAGCAGTTACAATGAAACATCTTTCTGTATCTTACATATCTGATGGACACTCTTATCTAACTGAGAGGACTACTTACTGCATGTTGGTCTACTCAGAGCCATCTTCTCTGCATCCTGTTGCTCCGACATTTGGGTAATAACTCTTACTGATACAATTTGCTGCTGATTTGTTCCTGGGGAGTGGATGCAAAGTGCCCATGGCAATGGGCATTCTGAAGGAATGGACATTCTGAAGGAGAATGTTCATATTCAAGTTGGGACCTCTGCTACTCAATAGGAAGGCAAAGTGGCCTCCCTAATGGCCAAACCAGTTCCTGACATTGTACCTTTGTATAGGTTTTGCATAATCCCTAACCTCTAATTCTAGCTTTTTTCATTTCTGAAAGTGCATACGATAATATCTACCTGATGGAATTGTAACAGTGAAATAAAATACCTATGTGAAGCACTGAGTATAGTGTCTGATACAAAGTAAGCCTTCAAAACCTTAGTGATTTTTTATTTTATATATATATATTTACAGTTTTGAAAATTGTGTCTGTTTTTTTAGAGAGTAAAACTTTATGAATATTTGTGTATAAAATATTCATGTGTCAATGGA
Organism: Proteles cristata cristata; assembly: GCA_017311185.1. Classification (NCBI taxonomy): domain Eukaryota; kingdom Metazoa; phylum Chordata; class Mammalia; order Carnivora; family Hyaenidae; genus Proteles; species Proteles cristata. Next base: position 92,209 of record JAESUZ010000047.1, on the reverse strand, counting down.
TATACTTTCAGAGAGTAGTTTGGTAGATAAATTAAACTAGTTTGAGATACCTTCCTCTTAGGGCTCAAGTTTTGCAATAATTATAGTAAATAAAGCTCAGGTCACAGGTTGATTTTCACAATTTCTGAGAGCTGGGATTTCAGAGGTCTGAATTACATTTCTTCTTTTCTTTGTTAAATACTCATAGGGAAAATTTGGTGGAAATTTCCTGTTCATACTAATTATTAGAAAGCTTCTATTAGGTCACACATGGGCACTGTTTTCTAAGTAAAATGCTTTGAATCACATGAAGCCTTTGATCAGTCAGCTTATATCTATGAGTGACCTGGCTTGAGAAGCCAGATGACAACGCATATGTAAGGAAAGGAGCAGGTAAAGTTTTAGACAAAAAAAAATGTGTGACTGTCTAAATGAACATTTACTAACTTTTTCGCTCTCAGATCTGGCTGCTGAAGGTTATTGGAAAAATCACATGGACTTGCTTTCAGAGAATAACCCACATGTGGTCCCTTTCAGACTCTGTCTACGATGCTGATGTCTCACCTGGTTCTGTATTAGTACATCCAACAGTATTTCCCTCCTTGAAGTTCCATAGACACTTCAAAATTAACACATCTGTTATTTATTAGGATTAGATTCAGCTGTGACTAACAGAAAGGCACAAAATAACAGTAGCCTAAATGCGTAGAAATTTCTTTATTTCTCATGTTTAAGAAGTTAAAGACTCAGGCTCTATCTTGCTGCTCTTTTTTCTTTTTTTGGTAGTTTCCATGACCTAGTTAAACTGATGATCCAAGATTAAAAAAAATTTTTTTAATGCTTATTCAGAGAGAGAGAGAGAGAGAGAGAGAGAGAGAAAGAGACAGGCAGAGAGATGGAGACAGAATCTGAAGCAGGCTCCAGGCTCTGAGCTGTCAACACAGAGCTGGATGGGTGGCTCGAACTCATGAACTGTGAGATCATAACCTGAGCTGAGTTCGGACTCTTAACAGACTGAGCCACCCAGGTGCCCCACTCTGCAACTATTAGCTCTGCTTGTCCCCTTATTGGCTTGAGTGCCAATAGGTTGCACAGGTTGAGCAGCTGTTGCCTGCTTTTCTGGCCAAATGGGGCCAAATGACACTCTTGGTTATGTGGGGTTATGTTGTAGTTCTTCTCTTGCCTGGGCAGGAAGGTGAGAGGCCAATCCATGATAGTCTTAAGCTTCCAGTTTCTTTGGTTGGGAGAAGCTGGTAGCCATCTTCAACCTTGGCTGTGAATTAATTCCCCTCTCTGTGTGTAGCATGGGAATATTCCATGCCTGACACTGGCTCACCTTGTGGTATGAGCACTGCTTAATCACACAGCTTCCAGGAGTTGCTGCCAGCTCTTCTGGTCAGATGGGGCCACACTCTTCATAGTGCATGGGCTGATTCGGCTCCGTGCCTGAGCATGGGCAAACTGGGCTCTAGGGTCAGCAGAGTTCCTCATTCGAGGATCTGAATCAGGCCAATCTATAACTTGTCAAGTTCCCTGGTCAGAGTGAACCCCTGTTCTGGTTCTGTCAGTGAACAAAGCTGTTGGTGGGGATTAGTGCTTGAGCACTGCAGGAATGAATTCAGTCGGCCAAGGTTTTTGTCCTGGTTGTTAGAAGTCCCTCCCACTTCTCTATCAGTAAGATTCCCAATGGTTAAGTCCTGTAGATTCCCGTGCAATCCCTGTGCCGTGAGATCAGAGTAGGGGCTCCAGCAAAGCAACTCACAGTGCTATGGTGGCTGGGTGCCCTCCCAGGTTCTCTTTTGTCACTGAAGGAATCAGGGGCTCAGAGACCGGTTGGTGTGGTGCTGAGTTACTTTGTGGGTGGGCAACGCGGTCAGTCTGTAGCCATTTCTCTTATCCTTCTCATACAGTCTGTCTTAGTCTCTGTGGCGCTTGGGGTGCTTCAGCCTCACCCTGTGTTCTAGGATTTCCTCAATGATGTCTTGTTCTTGAATAGTTGCTAGTTCTTGTGAGGGAGAGTGAAGTCAGAAACAACCTATGTCGCCATCTTGGTGGCATCATTCTATTCCTTTCCTTGCTTTCTGCAGTCACATTTTTTCAGGGTGTGTATGGAATCAACTTCACATGCAGAGTTTTATGGATTAATTTAAACAACATGAGGGAAGTATCCAGACCTTTCTAGTTACAGGACCTCATTTTTATATTAGCAACAATAACCATCACTTTCATTGAAAACTAATTTCTGTTCTCCGTGGTCATGAGTTTGTCAGCATCTTTATTAATACCATTTTAATGCCTTTAAAAAGTCTTAATTAATTGGGGATTGAAGTTGGTGGGGAATCTCTGTATTTAATTAAAATAGTTGTTTTATGAAACTGAGAACTTAAAGTTAGACTGTTGTCTGGAGTCCTTAAGGGATTCTTTGTAGATATGTGCAAGGCAAAAACCAGCTGAGGATTTTTGTTCCCATTTTCTTGAGGGAGAGTATTTACTTTATCTTTGTAAAATTAGTGATGCCTATGAACTGGAGTACCAAGGCTCTTTTTTTATAGGCAAGCACTTAATGAAAAGTATGGCTTATATTTGCATTTTTAATCAAATAGTGTTTAAGAAAGTATATGGGTCTCATTATAGTTAGGAAACTCAGAGATTTCATAGGCTCAAGTGATTAGCAATGAAAAAGAACTATATTAAGAGATGTTTAAAAAAATCACTAAAATAAGTTCAAAGCACAGCACCAGTTAATTCAGGTTTCCAATAACTTGTATAATTGATGAAAGAAATATCAGTTGTCCTAATCCAGTGGGTAGAGACAGTGCCTAAGTAGAAATTTAAATGCTTTTCTTCAGTGGCCATCCATCTCTGTCAAGAATTTGTATTAACTTCATGTGACAGCTCCAAGCCATTTCACCAAGAGGCAAGAGAGTTTCTTCCTTCTGAAGTTGTCAGATGCTAGTCTGAAACCAAATAATATGTGACATAAAGCTATTTCCCAAGATGGTTGACTTGTTTTATTATCAGAAGGTAATATACCTTTCATACACCTCCCGAGATACTCAGAAGCACGTGAAGTAAATGCATGTAACAAATTCTTTATTTTGAATATGAGCAGAGAATATACATTTCTAATTAGTAGAAAACTCCAATTTTCTTTATTGGACTTGAAAAAGGTTCAAAAAAGATTTATGTATTCATGCTTTGAAGGAGTGGTAGATGCTTTAGCCTTCTCAGGGCCCCCTCATGTCTCTCTTAGCAGATAACCCACTGGGTTCCTAGTTTCTGATCAGAGCTCTGGTCTTATCAGCGTGTAGTGAGTCAACTTTACTCAGTCTTTCAGCATAAAAAAGTAACGTGGGCAGATGTAAAAGCAAATCTTAAAAGAAGACTTGGTCTCCATTTCAAAAAGGGGAAACTGTCAAATAACAGGCGTTCCAGACATATAAGTCAATATTTCTATTATGTTCATCTCTCGCCTGTAGCTCAACTCATCACCCATCACCCATCAAATTTTAACATTCTTCGAATCAACCAATTTTGTTGAATTTCAACTGGGCACAGCTATTTGCCTAAAACAGTAAGTTTTAGAGAGTAGAGAGAGAAAAGTAAAGGTCAGAGAATCAAGGAGGCCCAGGAGTAGAGGCTTCTTGGATTGAAGGTCTAAAGACCTTCAGTTAACTTTGAATATGGCATTTGAAATACATGGTCATCTGACAGAGCTAAAGAGTGTCTCTCTTTTATATTGGTCCCAACTCAGAGGAGAGATAGGCTAGGATAAGTAATGGAAGTTCCTGTATGCTTCAATGACCCAGCGTGAGAGCCCCTTCTCTGGGATTTGGAAATTTCTACCCAGAGTATCTTCTGTTCTCTAATGGGAATAGATGGTAAACTCTTTTCCTGCCATTAGAATAGCTGAAAGGGGAATTGAGACCTTATCTGATCATCTCTGGCTGATATATCATCTGGCCTTATTGATATAGAATAGGATTTAAGGGTACTTATACGCATGCTGGCGGGTTCTCATGTTGTGGCTCCCCTTCCCTCCCCCACTCTCCCCACTTCCTCCACTTGCCCCTCACCCAGCTCAGATTTTACACCTTAAATTCCATTAGTGAATGGAATGGTAGGCACTGCCTCTAGATGTTAGAGTCTCTTTCAAGACTTCTAATTTAGAATTGAAACTCTCTCTGGAGGTGGACTAATAGCAAGTTTTCCCCTCCTTCCAGGGGAGAGTGTCCTGGATTATTTAGATGGGTCCAATCTAATCACAGGAAACCTTAAAAGCACAGAACCTGTCCACGCTGTAGTCAGAATAAGAGGGAGATGTGACTATGAAAGAATAGCCAGAAAGAAATAGCCTGCAATATTTCAGGCACTACAAGTGGAGAAGGGGACCACAAAGCAAGAAATGGACTGGAAGAGTTAAAGGAACAAATTCTCTCCTACAGCTTCCAGAAACTAATGCAGCCCTGCTGACATCTTTCTTTTGGCCCAATGAGGCCGGTGTTGGACTTCTGACCTATAGAACTGTGCCTACCAAATTTGTGTGTTAAGCCACTAAGTTTGTGGTTGTTTCTTACAGCAGAAATAGAAAACCAATGTGGTGTACATGACTGTGAGCACTACTGTGTTACCTTTTCTCTAGAACTACGGTTTAGGTTCCTGATGGTCACAGCAAAGTTGGCAACTCTTTGTGATTTGTAATCTAGAGCTCTTTCCAGTGAACCAGAATTTACTTAGGAGGTCAGAGAGAAAGAAGACCAGGCCAGAAATTGAGATACATGGGTTTAAGTTCAGGCTCTGTGCTTGGTGATTATGTAACCAGGAGCGAGTCACTTCAACACTCTGGTTCCAGTTTCCTCAACTCTACCATAAAAGCTTTGGAGTAAGATGACCTCTAATTCATTTTAGTGCTGGCCCTTGATGATTTCTCTGAGTGCCAGCCTCATGCTGGGGGTCGTGTTAATGGGATACTCTGTCTAAATGGCCCTTTCCACCAGGAAATGGAATTTGGTGGAAGGTTCCATAAGGAACAGTATTAAGTCTCATACTTAATTTTCTTTCTTTTTTTTAATGTTTTTTTTTTTAAATTTATTTCTAGGAAAGAGAGAGAGAGACAGCATGAGCAGGGGAGGGTCAGAGAGAGAGAGAGAGAGAGTTACAGACTGAAACAGGCTCCAGGCTCTGAGCTGGCAGTCAGCACAGAGCCCGATGCGGGGCTCGAACCCACGAACCTCGAGATCATGACCTAAGCGAAAGTCGGACGCTTAACCGACTAAGCCACCCAGGCGCCCATCATACTTAATTTTCAAATGTAATTTTTTGCTTGTTGTTTGGTGAAGAATGGGTATATACACGTATTTGTCAAAGGGAAATATTTTATCCGAATTTTTATGATTCCTTCATAAGGAATGAGATTTAAGGACTATTTAGGATGTGAGAGAGAGTAAGTAAGATTAGATCGGGGGCCCAAAACTTTTAGTTTAATTTTCAGCAGAATATTATGTATCTTACAATTATTGGAAAGCAGAATTAACTGATCCCACAACGTCTTTTCATTATGAAATACAGATTATTTGATAATGTATCTTTTTCATAATTTTATCCCATCACAGTTTTTGCCTTTGTAGTTTGCATGCAATTACAATTTTCCCCTAGAACATTCTGTACAATGTTTTTGACACGATATTTACTTTAATCTGCCTTGATATGTTTATTTACATTTTTAACTCATTTGATTACTTTCATTAACTTTTTTCCTGATGGAATTTTGAAAACCTATCAACAAAGCCTAAACTGTCCTTAAGCTCTTTTTAGTAATTTTGCCAATAATAATATCTGTTAAATAGTTGCTTGTTTAGTACATATTGAATGACTAGTTATTGAGGGAGAGGAAATTTCTATTTTAGTTTTGGAGTTATTTTGATGTCAATTACAAAACCTTTACTTTAAATTCATATTCTCATTTGTTGTCAGGCAAATGAACATCAGAAGACCGAATGCATTAGAGAAGACCTTCACTTTAATTGCCTTTTTAAAGTGAAGATCAAAAATTTGTATGAAATGCACAAAACTTACCTTAGAGTCATGCTAAGATTCATGTAAATTGATATATGATATTTGGGACCATATAATCATAGAATGTCATAGTTAGCAGGGACTCTAACCTACAGTTATTATTACTTTTGTTATAAACATTTATTTCATGCCATTTCAGTCAAATGTTTACTAAATCTGCTCAAATAATCAGATTAGAAAATTAAATCCCAAGTATAAAATAAGCTTAGAAAAGATAATCCACTGTGCCTGAATAATAAAAACAACTATAAGGGAGTTTATATTTAATTTATAGCCCTTTTTGAATTTACGTTTTTGATTGTTAGTACTTCGTGATGACCTCAAATCTAAAACAAACCATTAATGTGACCATTTAGGGATTGACACAGCAGTGGAATAGACACTGGCAGTGGTCCGACAGGCTGGGATATATGCCCTGGCGCTAACTCTTCCTATCTATGCAATCCTGTCTGAGTTCTTTCATTTCTCAGGTCTTTAGTTATTTCATTGTCCAAATAAGGCTTTTGATGAAGCTTCGAGCTTCATCAATAGTACATTATTTAGATTAAAGTGCTCAGGATAGAGCAGGCTTTCAACAAATCTTTTTGTTCTTGCTTATATTTCATTTGGTTCCGAAAGCATGATACTTCTATAGCACTCTTCAGGCAAAGTCTGACGGCTGTTCATGGCACACATTATACTCTGCGGGGCTTAATGCTTAATGTTCCCTGATGTCCCCGCATGTTAGAATATTCCTTGTAGTAGATTACCTCATCTGCATTCTGGCATGGTGTTAACAGTGAGATAATTCACATAAAAGTATTATAGATAAAAGGCTACTGTATTGTTTGCTAGAAATCTTAGATGCACTTTTGTTATCCATAGAAATTTGTGACGTGAATTTCTGTATTTGCTTCATTTGTGAGCCTATTTTTTCTTTCTCACTTACTTGTAATTTATGCTATCTCTATTTTATATAATGTTGTATAATGTCAGCACTCTGTTTTACAAGGTGGGTTACTAACAAACATATATATGCATATATATGTGTATATATGCACACACACATATCATAATTACTGATTTTAAAATTGTATTCTACAAGAGGGGGTGAGCTTTAGAATTTTGTCCAGTTTGTACATGGTATACTTCTGATTGTTCTTACTTGTAGGATTTAACAGTTTTGTAGTAAAGAAGAATTCAGTTTGGGTATCTGGCTGGAAAGTTTTCTCCTTAAAAACATTGCAAGACAAATTATGAAAGATTGAGTCTATATTATCAAAATTTGTTATATGTTTATAACATGGTATTTGAAACACGTTGTACTTTTAGTTAAACCAATTAACATTTATTTGCTTCAATGATGATTTTTAATTTTCTCACTATGCGAATGAGGGAACTTTACCCAACAGACCTACCTAGGGTCTTCTCAGCTCTCCCAGGCAAAGACTAATTCTAAAGCATTTTTCTCACTTGCATTGGGAATAAATTTCTCCAAGAGAGTGTGGGGATCTTCCTTAGGCCTGGGTGTCTTCAGAGGTAATGTTTTGGGAAATACGATGTCTTGGCCAATAATATTTCAGCTTAATATTGAACCCATTTATGAATTTGGCTGTAATGATACTTTTTTTACTTTCTAATTTACTTCCACTGTTGTCTGAACTCTTTCCATCCTGGGACCACATTTATCTTCCTCCAGTTGGGACATGAGTTTCTGGACACACACATGGTATATCAGCAAGCATGTATACAAGATAAATTATTTTCATTTCTTCTAAACTTCAAAAAAGGTATATGAAAAAATGACAACTGAGAAGTATTTTGTTTTGTCTTGTCTTCCTTAAACATGAACCTCTTAACAAATGAACAGAACATACCTGCTCTGATGTTTTGTAACAGTGATATCTTATTTTCTTTAATCTTATAAGAGGAAATAAATGTAAATGTAAGCACATTTTTTGTTGGCACAAAATCCTTTAAAAACTAATGCTTTTGTTTTTCTTAGTTTTCACACCACCTATTCCATTGTCCCATCCTCTGCACACTAATTAACCCGGAGACTACATTGGAGTAGTATAGGTTGAATGCTTATGGGACCCCGAGAGCTTTAGGAACAGGTTCATTCTATGGGTTGGAAAAATAGCCTGAAGTCTGTAAATGGTTAGTCATTTAATCAGTTCTAAGAAAGCCAGTATCCACAGAGAGGGGCAAAATTTGTAACATTTATTTTCTTCAAAATCTTCTGTAGACTTCAACCTTATATGGCAAGTTTCAAATATTAATTGCTTCAATTCTCCCCTCCCCAAAATAATGAGTTTCTCATTGCTAGAAATATTCAGCAAACAGACAGTGATACCAGGAAGATAAAAATCTCTTGAAATATGTTTGTAAAAGCATTGTGAATGTGTCAAGCATTAAGCAAGAAAAAAGTATTAAAGAACATGAGCTTAACTTCACTTAATGTGTGCCATGGTCTTCCTCAAGTCTAAGATTTAATACCTGAGAATTTAGCCTTTTCCCCTGCTTAATATGGATAACTAAATGTGCTTTCTACCCACAGTGTCATCCAACTCTACTTTCTAACTAGCTCTTATGCCTCAAATATTAAAATATCAAAATATGTATGTGAAGATCCAATAAAAACACTTGAAATTTTAGGAAAGAGATATTGGAAGCCCTTTGGGATGTATAAATGAACAGACTGACTAGGTTTATTTGCAACTTCCAGTTTGGTTGGATGCCTGGGCAAATTCAATTCCTATTTATATGAAGTAAAATTTTGGGACATGAAAATGTCCTCTTATTAGTTTTTTTATTTATGAAATTTCTTAATTGTTTTGGTATTAGAAATAATAAGAAAAATATTTTCATAGAGGTTAAGATATTGCATTATTATATAATATATGAGATGTATAATACATATTATTATATATAATGAAAGCTTACTATTTGCAAAGCACTGTTCTTAAGGACTTTGCATGTCTTACTTCATTAATTTCCACAATGTCCTTTTGAGATTATTAATTTGGTCATCTCCATTTTATTGATGAGAAAACCAGAGCACAGAGACCCGAAACAATTCTCCTAAGGTCATTTGGAATACAATGAGAATTCAAATGCAGACAATCTCGTTCTAGAATCTGTGCTTTTTTTTTCTTTTTTTTCTTTTACAAATAGTTTATTGTCAAGTTGGTTTCCATGTAACACCCAGTGCTCATCTCCACAAGTGCCCTCTAAAATCTGTGCTTTTAACCACACACTGTGCCATCTCCCAATATTTCAAACTCAGAAAGACTTGAGTTCAAATCCTGGCTAGAGCTTGTATCAACTGAATAACCCTGGAAACCAGGTCTCAGTTTTGTCATCTGTGAAATAAGCACATTAATACCTGTCCTACTGGGTTGTTGTTAAGAATAAATGAGATAATCTATGTCAGTGAACAGCAAAGTACTTGTTACAAAGTAGATGGTAAACAAATGTCAGATGCTTCTCTTTCCCCTAATGCAATGGAGTTAAACATTTTTATGAAAAAATTCCCCCTCATATGATCTTTATAAAACCTAGTTCAAATATTTAATATCAAATGGTTTACTCATTCTCCATATCCTTTAAGATTATTGCAAAGAGGAAAAGAACTACTTACCTGTAAGCATAGAAACTTATCTCATTTTTTCTCTCTTTTTGTCTCCTTTCCCTTTGTATGCTCTAGCTTATTGGTGATATGTTACGATGGGGTGGGATTGGGGCTGAGGCAGAAACAGCTGGATTTGTGGCTCTCTTTGGAATTTTAATTATAAGTCCAAGAATGTGCCTTTGATTAGACTTTGCTTTAAATTTTCTTGAAAAGATCATTGTTTACTGACTTGTAAATTAGGAATTACATAATACAGATTCCCCATCTTGTAATAAGCTGAACCCCCAGTGAACGTCACTCTAAGACGAGAATCATATATACAGGATTTTGTGGTGAAATTGGCATATGGAGGAGAGATTTGTTTCTTAGACATCATTCAGATATGCTTCTCCAGCAGTGACTGGCTGTTTATGTAGATGAAAGGTTCAGGCATCTCTGATATCTAAATCTGAGGGCTGTGAGTAGGGAAAAGTGCAATTAACTCAGCAAACTTAAAACCACATTCCTCCATCTGTTGCGTCCCTCCGTGTCAGGCTCTGAAGAAACCAACATTGTGGTGAAAGGGGCAAACAACAGATTGTTGAAAAAATGTGCCCTTCTCCTTCCACGGCTATTCTTTAGAACAGTTTAGCCTGAACATCTTTAACATATCATACACTTATCTGGTATTGGATACATGGAAACAAGTCAGCATTGTGCTCTGTGGGTCATAGGCTGTGGTTTGGCAGGACATGTGCATGGATTCCCAGGCCACTGAAAACCCACGTGAGTAATGGTAACCAAACCCCTTTTCCATTTCCCACCCATACACATGTCTGAAGAAGAAAAAGACTAAACAAAATGTTCTTTTTTTATCCTAAATGAAAACAAATAGAAAAATGAGTGACACAAGAATCTGGTCAAATTTACTGTAAATGCCTCTGGAAAGAGGCCCTATCACAGGAAGTGAGAAGTCTTTTGTTTTCAGGGTTGAAATACCAGTACATGTTCAGTGAATATTTAACCTGTGAGCTCCTTTCGATATGAATGAAGTTCTTACGGACTAACTCTCTTGCTGCAAAAGGTGCTTTGGGTCACTTTGGAGTGTGATGCCTGTCCTCAAAGAACTTGCAGTTTTCTTTGTAAGCATTTAATTTCAAATTTTATGTTTGTCTTCTGGGTAATAATAGGGGAGGTAACATATGAGTTTGTAGCAAAATCCTACTAAATGAATGATAAGGGAGTAAAACAGGTAAAATACCTAAATGATGAAGAGAGAGAGGGAGTGGCTAACAGCAAGTGACAGAGGCCAACAAGATTTCAGAGGCTAGAAATTAAAGGATTTGTAATAGATTTTGTTTTATTTTATTTTTTAGTGTTTATTGGTTTATTTTGAGAAAGAGAGAGTGTGACAGGGGAGGGGCAGAGAGAGAGGATGAGAGAGAGAATCCCAAATAGACTTCGCACCATCAAGCACAGAGGCTGACATGGGGCTTAAATCCCCAAGCTATGAGATCATGACCTGAGTTAAAATCAGGAGTTGGACACTTCACAGACTGAGCCATCCAGGTGTCTCTGTAATAGATTTAAAGGTAAGATGCAGCTGAAAGTGCCTATGGGAAGGATAGTGAGGAAAGCAAGCTGAGTGTTCCCTGTAGAATTTAGCAAAGGCTCAAAAGATGGAGCCACCAAGTAATGCAAAGTCATGGGGCTAGAATCCAGAGGGCTCTTTGAAATTTTGTACAGGCAGCAAACTCCCAGATCTTCATTTCCTCGTGAGGCACTGCTGAGTACTTCTCTACCAGAGCAGAGGCCTGGAGATTTATTTCTTTGGAGTCATTACACCAGATTAGTTCTTGATTTAGGGAGATAGTGTGCAGGAGTGTGCTGCTGGGCTGAAAAGGAATAGAATGGTCTATACTGGATCGTGAGCCACACTGCCCCCCACTGGCTGTCTCCCAGCATGCCGGTTCTCAGGCATTCAGTTTCAGCTTTTCAGGCAGGCCATGAGAGAGATTTTCTCTGAAGAAACTGAAAGGACCTTGACATTCTGACATTTGGAGAAACCTTGATAAGAAATCCATCTTGTTGCCTTCTCGCTCAATGGTGAAGCCCAGCACTTGGCAACTCCCTCTCTCTAACCTTCATGTTCCCTTTCCTTCCCCTCTTCCTGAATGGAGAACATCCAGTTATCCTTGTTTAGTCTCACTCTTAAACATGAATTGATATCCAAGGATCATCAAGTAATAGTCAATAAAAGTTTCTTTCATTGAATAGAGATGATAATAAATAACCAGAAAAAAAGGAAGTAAATGCAATGAAAGGGATAGAAAAAAACTTAAGAAAAAAAACACCCCTAGAATTAATATCCTCAGTGGAATAAAAATCACTGCATCTGTAGTATTAGAATAGGGTACTGTGAGAAGTAACCTTGACAATCAGGAAAAAACATATTGATATTAAAAATACAACGCTCCAAGTTAAAATCAAATAGAAGGCAATATTGAAAAAATGTCTAAGAAAGCAGAATAACACATAGAGAGACAAAATTAAAAGGTATAAAAAGACCGAGGTTTAATCTAGGTTCTAAGAAGTCTTTAGACCATTCACATAAGGGAAATTGTGAATGGAAGACCAGAAAATTGGAAGAGATTTCAAATAATCCCTATAAGGACATAAATCTTCAAATAAAAAGTCCTATTAAATGTCTAGAATATAAATAAAGAACCACATCAAGATTTATTAGGAAGTAGAGAGAATATTCTGAAAAAATCTAGGTTCATAAAACATCATATTTTTAATCTAGGGCTAATAACGACATAAACTGCTCAAAGAAACTGTGAACTAGAAAATAACAAAGACATATTTTCCAAATTATGAGATTAAGTTATATCCTTTCTGGAAATTATAGTACAGTCTAGATTGTTCAAGTTTTCAAAAAAGCATCTCTCCTGCAATCTTTCTTAAAGAACCGTTGAAGGATATAAGAAAAAAAAAGTATGAGACCCAGAAAACATGAGACAAAGGGCTTTCAGGATAGTGGTCAAGGGAAGTCTGAGTTATTCCTGTTAATAGTTATTTACATAGTCATAATAATGGAGATACTGGTTATTATTTTTATCAAAAATTTGATATAATTATATCAGGAAACTAGGGAGAGCTAAAGAAAGTTTATTATCATTGGTGGTGTTGGGAGTGGTGGTTGTGGAATAAAGGAGCCTAATCCTGACTTACCATAATAGGAAATAGTGCTAATGGGGCGCCTAGGTGGCTCAGTCGGTCGGACTTCGGCTTAGGTCATGATCTTGCCGTTCATGGGTTTGAGCCTCGCTTCAGGCTCTGTGCTCACAGCTCAAAGCCTGGAACCTGCTTCAGATCCCGTGTCTCCCTCTCTGACTCTCCCCTGCTCATGCTGTCTCTCTGTCTCTCTCTCTCTCTCTCAAAAATAAATAAAAACACTTAAAAAACAACAAAAAAAGGAAATAGTGTTAAAATCTATAAATCAAGGAATAGCAGTAAAAACACATTATTTAGTGTTACAGAGCTGACTACTGTAAGATTTGCTACAAGCATGAAGTTAGCTGCTTCTGGGGAATGGAGCAGGTTTTCGTAAGGATGAGGCAAGTTTTCTTTTTTTATAGCTTTTTTAGTGCTATTAGAACTTTTAAAACCATGCACCTGCATGACATAAAAATAAATATTAAAAAAAGCATGTCATGTCTTTATATTTATCCATCAGGATAGATTGTTATATTGTAGTAACACACAGCTCCAACATTTCAGTAGTTTAGTGCAGGAAAAGTCATGTGTATACGTCATGTTCAACATGAGTTAGTGGAAGTCCCATATTTCCATTTCTGTAGTCACTCAGGAACCCAGGGATGAAGGTTTGGTGTCAACTGCACTTTCATAATTATTGCAGCAATAAGAAGGAAACTCTGGAGGTTTCTAATTGGCAATTGAGTGCTCTAGCCCAGAAACACCACACATTACTTCTGCTCATGACTTCTTGGTCAGAGTTAGTCACATGGTGACACCTAGGCTCAAGAATACCAGGAAATTTAGGGGCACCTGAGTGGCTCTGTGAGTTGAGTGTGGACTCTCAGTTTTGGCTCAGGTCATGATCTCACAGTTTCCTGGGTTTGAGCCCTGCTTCAAGCTCCCCGTTGATAGCTCGGAGCCTGCTTGGGATTCTCTCTCTGCCTCTCCCCTACTCACACTTCTCTGTCTCTTTCAAGATAAATAAACTTAAAAAAAAAAAAAAAAGAATACCAAGAAATGTAGTGTTCCGTGTGCACAAAGGGTAAGGAGAACCAGTATTAATGAGAAGAATGAGTGACCCTCACATGCATCTTTTCCTTTTGCTTTAGTCTCTCTCCTTTCAGTCTTCTACCTTCCAATCCAGGTAATCAGTGTTAACTCAGTGAATGTTTTTCTACTCTTCATATTTTTATATAAATGCAGCCATTGTCTGTAGATGCTGCTCTATAATTTGTTTTTCTTACTTAGCAATATACTGTATTTTCTAAGGTCAATATATTTTGATGTAACTGACTCTCCATAATATAGCATGAATAACTACAATTCATTTCATCAATCTCTTACTATAGATATTGAAGATGTTTATGAACTTTTGTCACAGAAAACGGAGCAACAATGAATATATTTGTACATGTGTCTTTCTATATTGAAATTTTATTCTTGTAAGGTGATTCCCAGAAGTTGCATTGTTGTGCCAAAGAATAGATGTTTTGAAATTTTAATGGTTATCACCAAATTGCTTTCCTTTGAGATTGTTGCTTATATTTCCACCAGCAAAAATCAAATTGCCCACTTAACCCACATCTTTATGAGCACTATGTAATCTTTCTTTTTTCCTTTTTCTAACTGGATGGGTTAACATTTAATTAAAGGGATATGACAAATGTACTTGAAATGACTGGTGATTAAAAGAATATGTAAACAAGAGAAAAATTAAGTGTGAAGGCAGTATCAAAGATTCTCAAGGGGAAGACAGTTCTTGAACTATAAGGAAGTCAAAGGACATTCCAGAGGAGGAGAAGAACACAAACAACTTCCCAGAGGCAGGGATGCTGCTGCCAAGTTTGCTGAACAGCAAGATATGCTTGCCTGAAGTGCAAAACACACGATGGACAATGGAGTGAAAACAGTGCTGGACTGGTAGGCTGGGGGAGGACCGTACAAGGTATGATGAGCAGGCAGAGAAATTTAGACATGAAATGGAAGGGAAAAGTCAGCGAGGATAGATTTCCCCACGGAAAAGTGACGTAACAGACAGAAGCGGTGCAAAGAGCATGTTGGTCGCAGGCTGCAGGTAGACTGAGTGGAGAAGAGCCAGGGCATGGTTGTAACAATACAGACAGGAACAGGGTTTAAATGACCCAGTCCACATCTCCTTGCATTTAGCCAACACATTTTTGCTTGGAGAGTGAATATGGTAGCATAGGGTTAAACTGTAGTTTTTGTTTGTTTGTTTGTTTTACAATCCTAGGAATCTTACCAGAATGGCAAAAAAAAACAAAAGAGCAGAAATGTGCGAGACATAGAGGCTACAGGAGAAGCAGAGAAAAAAGTAAGACTAAATCAGAACATGAGATGTAAGAAGAAAGCAACATTAGACAGCAAAAGGCAACAAATAATTTGGCAAAGACATTCCCTGTGTAAACACAGCTGTCAGAAAAGGGATCTCAAAGTAAAACTACCTCCTAGAACGAGTAATATAATGTACAACCACTATATGAAGGAAAACTATGATATAGGTTAACCTTTGAGGTGTTTTGACCTGTGAATACAATGCCGCTAGAATTCCTTCATAATTTGGATTGTTTTGACAGATTTTTTAAATTGGATATCTAATGTGGCCTTTGTTTTAGACTGGAGGAAAACAGAAATGCTATTTTTAGAATGTGATGTGAAACCTCAGAGTAACGTATGATCATCATATAAACTAATAGGAGAAAGTAGAGACACAGATAATACAGAATTGTGAGTGAAGATATATATTACACACGCAGATACACAGACACAAACCCTTTCACACCAGTGAAGTAGCCAAGTCACTCACAGGTTAATAAAAATTGAGTAGATTTCAAAATCAAACAACAAAAAATAGTTTTCATTTTTTAATATTGAAATACACCTAATGGCTTTCTGGAAATTCTTTCACCTTTCTGCATCTCTTTCTGCAATGGTGTAGGAGGAGCCATTTTGGCCCACCATCTTTTCATTCTTGAGGGACACTGAATTCTCAACTAAAATAGATTAATGAACAATAACTTTAAATAGGTAACTCTGAAGGGATTTCTTTTACTATTTTATTGCATTATTTTTCTTGGAAAGGGTAAGGGAATGTTTGTGATCACTTCGTCTGGCCCTCCTTTCCACAGACTTGTTTGGACTACTTGCTCTGGTTCATGGTTCCCTGTGCCCATGCTTCCGGATAGTAGCTACGGGTCATGTGACAAGTCATTTCTCTGCTCTCAGGACCCACTTCTTTTGAGTGACACCCTCTTTCACCACTTGGCATTCACACTCCTGTCCCTTCCTTCTGCATCAATGTAAGATATGAAAGATAGTAAATGCCACACTGGTTCTGTCATTCTAGCAGCTCTGTCATTCAATCAACCCACAATCTTATTTTTGTCAGCAGCATCAAAGGGCATTTTGTGGAAAGTCATGCATTCCTTCGTGACATCAACATTATACAGTGAGAGATTTAACCTCCAAAATAAAGTTTTCTAAGCTATCTTGGCTTTTTAATGTTACTCCGTGTAACTACAGTATATACGCCTTTATAGAAACTACGTAGGTGAACTATATAAAGTGCAAAGAGAAAGAAGGACAACATAGAGAAAATTTAAGTTTTTTTACATCTCATTTTCAGTTCAGAATTCTAGAGTTAAAGTGGATTTTTTTAATTATTAATTTCAGATAGAGAATCTGAAATTGGCATTTTAGGGGAATATTATATTGCAGTCAGATGTCTGAGGTGGGCAAGAATTTGCTTTCTAAAATCATTTTCCACCTCCTATTTTGGCGGTTCTCAAACTATTTGTGGTAGAGGACTGGGCTTTTCCCCCATCTCTGCAGACTGGTATCTCTGTAAAAGTCAATAAAACTAATAACAATAATAAAAATACAAACAAAAGCATAAGCCCCCAAATACAATATTAAACTTAAACATAACACAACTCTGTCAAGCTGAGCTAAAAGTTTATAAATGCTCATCTCAAGTTCTGCGTTAATCCTATTTCACATAGCAGCCCAAAGCGCAGGGACCCATTGGACAGTGGTGGACCACACTTCGAGAACCGTAATTGATGTTACTGCACATTAGTATTTATGATTTTCCAGAAAATAGATTCTTCATGGTGTGGAGCAGAACATTACCAGTAGAATAAAATTAATGCAAAAGAAAAGGAACACACATACTTGGCTCTGAAATAGACAAGCTTTTCAAAGTTCCAAGATAGGCCGAGTAACTAAGAACTCACGGGATGTGTGAAGATTGATTTAAAGCCAACTGTGAACACACCAAAAAACTACAGTATATGCATTGGAATGTGATTTCTTAAGTGCCTTATTTCTGTAAGTAGATGGATAAAATTGTAGTCAACCAAACCGCTTTTTGTGTTTTTTGGAAGAAAGTTCTTGACAAGCCAGCTGCGAGTTGAAGGTGAGACCATAAAAAAATCAAAGCACAGAAGTGTTCTGTGCAGTGTGATGTGATCATTGATTGGTGAACTTTGATAAGAATCTGAGCTCTGCTACTTATGAGGTCTGTGAACCTGAAAATGTCACTTTCCTGAGACTCTGCTTCCTTGAGTGGAAAAAGGCATCATTATTATGACATAATAATATATATAGTATATAATATATAGTAACAGTATAATAGTGTATAAGAGTATATTTCTTAAGGCTGCTTACTGATATGGTTAAAATATGGTGCTCAGTATGTATTAGTATTATTGTTTATAATAATCATAAATTGTTTCATATGTCAGTAATATCATTGCAAACTCTAAGGGTGTGAGATCAGTGTACAGTTAAGTGCATTTACCTTATGTTACATATGATAGTATTTTCCAAAATCTTGCACAGAAGGTTAATTGTGTTCCACACCAAAAGTGTCTATACCCTAATAAATTTTGGAAACTCTGCATGTTTTGAGATTCACAAGACACCTTATTGTATTAAGGCCCCTGGGAAATCATTCATAAATAAACCTGTAAACTTTTACATGGCACGCTTTCTTCCTAAGCATATTTGATTACACAATGTTTTATGGGAAAATGTAACAGCTAGTGAGAATTACTATACATTATGTATTTATTACGTGTCAGGTACTAATAGAATAGTTAGCTCATTTAATACCAATTTACCTTTGGTGTCCCCACTTCACAAGGGAGGGTAAGTAACTTGTTCAAGGTTATACAGTCCAGAAGTAGAAGGTTAAGATTCACAGCCAATTGTTTGGTCTCTGGGGACCAAGTGAGTAGCTTACTACCTAGATCCTCTTCCTGGGATCTAGCATTCCATGGAAGATACTTTAGGAAATGCTGATTGTGAACAATATTTTGTTCAGACTGAGGTAGTCACGGTGATGTGTATACACCACGTTGTTCACACTCGTATTCTTTTTGTTACACTGTGACACTCATTCTCTTTTTCTTTCTTAAATTTTACAACTTATCTAGGACCCTGACCAAACCATGTGTTCTTTTCCACACAGTCTTCCTTAGGGCTTTGGCCGTGGTGGTCTCGCTAGACATTTAGCATCTGTTTTGCTGAGTTCATGGACAGATGTCCTACTGAACTCTGGATATGTTGTTTATGTGAATGCTTTTTCTTAACTAGCATCCAGAACTTTGGAAACGGTACTGTTTTATGCTAGAAATTCTAACAGCATAACAGATGTATGGTGATTCGCATTTTTTACTTAACATCTGGAGCTGTTTCAAATTTACTTGGTATGAATCCCAAGTTGCTAACATGAAGAAATGAATTCCATTTGCAGCCCTAATGATTACCATACGAATTAGAAATGATCACCTTTGCTTGTTCGTGTAACTGAACAATTCACAAGTTCAACTAAAAATAACATTTTTGTAATTCTAACTTATAGCAGATGATTAAGCATATGATCTTTAAACTGACAGAAAATAGCATTAAATATATTCATAAAGAGCAGAATAACAAAAGTCACATTTCATTTACCTCTTAGTTTGATTATTAGGGTGACTTATTTCCTAGGTGGTTTTGAGAGGATCTTGTGACAAAGCTAGTTAATTTATTTATTTTAAAGTATATTTATTTATTTTGAGAGAAAGAGAAAGAGAGAGGAAGAGAGAGCAGAGGAGACACACAGAGAGAGGAAGAGAGAATGAATTGCAAGAATGAATTGCTGACAGCACAGAGCCTGACAGGGGGCTCGATCTCATGAACCATGGGATCATGACCTTAGCCAAAATCAAGAGTCAGATGCTTAACCAACTGAGCTACCCAGGTGCCCTGAGAAGCCTACTTTAAAATCAAATCATGGAACTTGAAAAGTCCTTGAAGACTCATCTAGTTCTCTAAGTTCTCACTTAGAGATATGCCATAATAACCTGCAGAGAGGTTAGAATCCACATTTCTGTAGAAATGAAAATGACCCACACAGTTACAATCTTTTGTAGAATAGAAAATAGTCAAGTCTCTCTCTACCTCTTAATTCCATCTGAATATATCTATTTGCTGTTATTTGAACTTTGAGATGTATGAGTGGATGGTAGTGGACTTTTAAAAAAATAATCTAAAATATGCTATTAAATTAAAAAATTATTATAAAATCAAAGGCTTAAATCAATGAAAACTATTCTAAAATACAGAGCAAAGACTTTTTTGATAAAAATTGTTCTACAAGCCAGTGGAACTGAGACATAGAAAAAAAATATAGCGCAGGTCATGATCTTCCGGGTTCTGAGTTTGAGCCCCGCATCAGGCTCTGTGCTGACAGCTTGGAGACTGGAGCCTGCTTCAGTATCTGTGTCTCCCTCTTTCCCTGTCCCCTTCTCCCTCTCTTTCAAATAAAAAAATGTTACAAAAATTTTTAAAGTTTGTTTATCTTTCATTTATTTATTTAAGTAATCTCTATACTTAACATGGGGTCAAACCCACGACCTTGAGATCAAGAGTGAAGCGCTTCTCCAGCTGAGCCATCCAGGTGCCCCTCTCTGACTGCTTTTAAGATTATCCTTTTCTAGCACTTTTACTATAATGTCCCTGGACATTGTTTACTTTGTATTCTGCTTTGAATTTGTGAGATTTTTCATGCTGTTGCTGAATGACTTTCATCAACTTTGGAAAATTAACTATTATCTTTTCAAACATTGCTTGTACCCTACCTGCTTTCTTCCCCTTCTAAAATTCCAATTACACACACACACACACACACACACACACACACACACACACTCACACAAAGGCTTTCTCACCCTGTATATATGGATTTTCTCTCCTCTTTTCCTCTTTGTGTGCCAGTTTGCATAGTTTCTCCTGAATTTCTGTTTCCCGTTTTTCTCCTAACCCAAAACAATCTACTCTGAAACCAATCAGTTGAATTAATTGTGATATTAATTTTTATTGGGTTGGAGAATTTCCATTAGTCCACTTTTTTTATAGTTCTAATTTGATGGCAAAGTTTTCTATTTTTGTAATTTGCTCCCTTAACAAGTTATTCAGTTATATTAAATTGATGTCTGACAATCTAACTTCATTTTTAGCTCAATTTCTATTGTTTATTTTCTTTCTTGGCCTCATTTTTGCATATACCTGGTAGGTTTTAATTTGATACCTGATGTATGTGTGTGTGTGTGAGAGACAGAGAGAACATTATAAAGCTGTAGAGACTATTATCTTATTCCTGAGAGGATTAGTTATGGCTTCTGCCAGATAGAATAATGGAAGATCGTCTTCGTACAAAGATTGAGCCAATTCAAGTTGGGTTTGTTTTTATAAGTCCCCATCTACTTACAGATGGCTTTTTCTCTTAGAATGTACTACCTTACATCAGAAATGTTGATGAGTTTACCAGGATTCTACACACCATTTAGGAATTGGTTTATGCTGCTAGGGAAAAAGAGGTGCAGAACATCAGCACTGTTATTCTCAATTCTTTGGAATTTTTGACTTAAAATTCTCCTGCTTTAGTTTTGTTGTAATTTGTTTTTGATCATTTTACTCAATGGAAAAGACCCTTTCAGGGGAAAGAAAAACAGGTTAGAATTTTGTAATTATCTCCACGTGATGCTAATTTCTCTAATATCTTGACCCTTCCAATCCCGGAGGTCTTAGTATCTCTGTCATGCTCCCAAACATATGTTTTAGAAATGTATGCAGCATCTCATGTTATTTTTGGTGAGGTGGTTGGTCTAGTTAAGTTAGATTATCATGGACAGAGTCCTTGAAAATGATTCTCAGTTCAATCTTCTTTTGGAAGTCCCTCTTCCATCTTGTTGGCCCCCGCTGCCATCACCACTGGCTGTGGAACCGCTTTCTCACCTTTACTTCTGCCCCCCACCCCCTCCATTTGTCGAGTCACCATCAACAAGACGGGCAGAAGGCAGATAAAGTGTGCATGTAAGTTCTTACTTGATTGTTAGTTTAATAAGGTAATTTTATTCTCTCTGGGTCTAGTAGGCACTTGAAATTGGTTGTCTCTCTTGTGGGTGTTCTGGTAGATACACCTAATTTACCTAACTGGTTATCAGACACCCACTGTGAAATCCTCCAACTTAGTTTCAGGAGATATCTTGGTATCTGCTGTCTATTGACCTTGGTTCCTGAAACTTTCACTTCAGCATCCTGTTAGATTTGAATATGAGTTCTATTATATATATAGTTGTAATAATACTACTAATGAGCAGTACTGGTTAATGTACATACAATCTTTTTTGTCCTGAATGTTTTCAGTTAAGAACCTTAAGCTTTTCATAAGTAAAATTTATTATACTGTTTTTTCTTCATCAGTTCTAAAACTCCTAATAGATTTTGACATAGATTCTCGTTAGTAGCTTCTCTTCCTCTTTGTCTACCTCCTTATTTTACTTTTAGGAAGGTTTCTTTATTTTGTCTTCCCACCTGTGCCCATGATTCTTACTTTTGCTATCATATTTTTAATTTCTAGATCTTTTTTGGTTTCTAAATTCCCCTTAAAAATAATATCCTGTTCTTATTTCATGGACAGACTATACTCTAATCCTTGTGGGTGGATGATATAACTCTTTCTGTTTTATTTTCTTCTACTACTTATACAGTCTCACTGTCTTCTGATTCCTTTATATCATTTCTCTTTTTCATGTGAGAAGCTTTGCTCAAATATCTGTTGATGTTCTCTAGCTATTCATTCACACTTAAAATTGAGATCTTGAAGGATCAGTTATAAAACCCTGAACACTGGCAGGAAGGACTCATTGTAAAACAAATAGACAACCATTCAGGTTTGGGGTTGCAACCTACCTATCAGGCATTTTTTTTTTTTAGCTACATTAGCTTTTTTTCAGAGTGAATTCTCCAATCTGATGGAAGTTCATAAGGTTGAAAGGTGGCATTCTGGATCTGTGTAGGTGAAGGCAAGTTCATCTCACTATTTAGTGTGTATATTTTCCCTCAGTTCACTTGTCTTTAGTCAAGCACCTCATTCCAGTCCTCCTTTCTGTCTCTGTTCTTGAGACCAGAACATCTCAAATCTTAGAACAAAGTCATCAAAAAAACCTATACTTTCTACCAGTTGTCATATGGGGGTTAGAGTGAAGATGGGGACTGAGGATCTAATGTTCCTTATATAGGTTTTAAAATTTTATCCATATTTAAAAAATTTTTTGAAGGTTATTTATTTTTGGGAGAGAGAGATGAGGGGGAGAGAGAGAGAAAGAAAGAGAAAGAGAGAGAGAGAGAAAGAGAGAGAGAATCCCAAGCAGGCTCCAAGCTGTCAGCCCATAACCCAGTGCAAGACTTGAATGCACAAATGGCAAGATCATGACTTGAGGTCAAATCAAGAGTCGGACGCCTAACTGACTGAGCCACCCAAGCACCCCTATACCCATGGATTTTGGCTTTATTTCAAATTTTACTTATGAAAAGCTTAAGGTTCTTACTGATCTCTTCAAATGCTGAGGTGTTCAGAGTTCTGAAGGTTATTTCTAATGAGGATCTCCCTCTCTAGTCACTTAATATAGAACTCCCTTTTCCCTCTTTCAGTCTTTTTGTATTGTGGTTATTACCTTGCTTAATTGGAAATAGAATTTGTTTTTCTTTTTGTTTGGGGGGGATTCCTTTTGTTTGTTTGGGGATTCAAAAGGATCTTTAATCTGAAAGGCCAGGGGGCTATTTGAAGGACAACATTTGCGTGATGCAAATATGGAGCTAATTATAAAAATAAGAACCAGTCAACTCACTAATTGCTGGATTTCCAGGCAAACAGGGAGCTTATCACTCTTGGACCTGTTAGTCTGCCTTTGATTAAGGTTAGTGTCTCACTAATGTTTTTGAACCATTATTAAGACCTCAGGAGTTGAAACTGGGACCATGCTATACACTGTAACACCTATTGTTTGTTACTATGATCTGGAGTGAATTGTTGGAAAGAGTTCATCATTCACATACTTAACTAATTCAGAGACTGTTGGTGATTTTAGTTATTAAGCTAAACTGAACTCTAAATTAGTCTTTTTATTCTTCCAGAATTTTCTGGGTACTACATCAATCCAGTGGTCTCTTTCACCATAGTTTTCCTCAAACATAACATTCATCCTTGTCTGCCAAATTAGTTACAAAGTTTGGAACACTATATATGTGTTTTTTAAAAATCCATGACATCTGTTGATTTGGATATGATTCTATCTGGCAGGATATAAGATCTCTCTGCTCACAAAATACTCTAGTCCTTTTAATCTCTCAGTGATGCTATAAACTTCTCAATAGACACTTTATGCATATTTGGCAGCTATGATTTTAAAAAGTGGAGTGGAGAGCAAGAGTAAGAATCCAGAGTAACAGAACTCTTGGGTGATCCTAAAAAAAAATGCATGTACGGAACATTTTATATGAGACAATAGCTTGGGAATAAATCATCTTTCTGAGAAATTAGAAACAGCCTTTCCTTCACAGATCTACCAGTAAATTCCTATTTAAGCTATGCTAAAATAAACCATGCTGGTGTACATCTAAATTACTATTAAATGAATGAAAGTGTTTCTATGACTGTAAACGAGTTAGCTACCTGTTCGCCAATTGTCTCCTTTGGATAACTTCTGTCAAATCACCTCCATTTTGATCATGCCATTTGTTTTCTGATTTAACTTTCATTTCACTACTGAGGCAAATATGATAGCTTCTGAAATAATCTTCACACTTTGAGAGACCTCTGTATATCTTGTTGAAATACTACTGCCCCAATTTAGCAAATTTAGCTTCATCAAGTGTAACTTTGATCATATAATCTTTTGGGGGGAAAAAAAGCAAAAAACAAAAACCAATACCCAAAATCCTTTGTGGGCCACTCATTTTTTAAATTTGTTTACCCAATTGAAGGATATGCGTGCATTTTTTCTCACTTGTCATTTGTTATTTTTCTAAGTATATTTTGTGTTCCATTAAATAAAATTATATGCTTTTCTCTTGTGAACTCACATGACTATAGGACCCAGGCAGGGAAGGAATTTTTTAGTGAAGCAAGTGTATATACTTTGTTTAAACAGTGTTTTTGAGCTATACTTGATATACAATAGACTGTAGATACACGAATGTACATTTGGAAAGTTTTGACACATATATCTACCTGAGAAACCATCACTACAATGAAAATAATGAATGTGTCCATCATCCCAAAAGCTCCCTTGTGCTACCTTAGATAGAAGATTTCCCTTTTGCTCTTTCTTACCCTTCCTTTACAAGTAACCACTGATCTGTCATTATGGGTTCGTTTGCTTATTCTAGAGTTTTATATACAAGGAAGCATACAGTATGTGCTCATATTTTGTCTGACTTTTTTTTTTGTTCAAAATATTTTGAGATATTACCTCCTTGGGTATTGGATATTGTTATATACCTGTAAATGTTATTGAACTTTGTGCTGGGATATAGTTAAACTACTTGGAAATAGTTTGATTCTTTTATTCCTTGCTCTTAAGATTCATTAGATAGGGCAGTCTAGAGCTAATTATTCACCAGCACTGAGGCATCCTTCTGACCCTTCTGATCACTGATCACCCAATGCCCCATGAATCATATAGTTTTTCTACCTGCCTGGTAGAATCAAGTGCTATTCTCAGGCCTGTGTGAGCACTGGCCATCTTTCCTTCTAATCCTCAGCAGCTCTTTTCTTAACCTAGGGTGGTTTCTTCACATGCATGTGCTGATCATTGTTCTTAAATCCTCCAGAGGGAACCGTCTGTAGATTTCTGAAGTTCTTTTTCTGTGATGCTCTCCCATTGTCCATACCCTATCCTGCTAACTCCAGTCACTTTGGTCTATTAGACCTTCAATTCCATCTCTTTAACTCAGGGATCCCTGGACTCCATTTAGGTTCCCTCTGCCTGCACTGCCACCTGGAAACTCTCAAGAAGGCAGCTCAGCAGTTGGCCTGCCTTGATTATTTCCAGTTTCTCCCAGATTACTGTCCTTTGTTGCCTGGTAGGATCTTGAAAACTCTTGTTTCACATATTTTTGGATATTTTGTTAGTTTTAGGCAGAAGACTAAATCCAGTCCCTCTTACATTTTCTAAATGTCTCAACAAGATACAACCTCTTTAATTTTGGAATAGCACCAGTATCTCTCTATGGCACCACCGCCGTATCACTCTCTTTAGTTCAATTGCTCATGTCATTGCTCTATTCTCCCAGGACAGTTCAGGTTCCTTGAAAACAGAAACTACCTTAATGCTTGTCTTTGTTTTCTCTCTTTTCTGTAAGTGGTCGCCTTCTATGAAGTACCCAACAAATATAAGTGAATTGAAGTAATGTAAAATACATTTTGAATTTATACTTCGGAAAATGACTTTTTACTTAAATTCAGTAGTGTCAAGTGAATACTTAGGTGATCAACATCAGAATTTTTCCCTTTGTAAAATGATGGCATAATGAAAGCTATTATGTATATGATATGTATAAAATATTTTTCCCATATTAAATGATATGTTAAGTTACCAGTTAAGTTCTGGACATTTTCCAGAACTGTCATGGTTGTTAGAAATTAACCTGCTTTTAAAAAGCATATTACAGGTACCAGCCAGATTTGTCATAAGGAACCTGACAAATATATTGACATTATCTTTCACTGATGGATGACATGAAAGGTGACTGGAGTGATGTCACATAGTTTTATCACAAGGCTCAGTTTATTGACGCTCTTCATGATGTAATTTTTTGGAAGTGCCTGTCAGTCTTTTACCAAACTATTGTGGGATTTTTTTACGTCTTTATTAAAGTTGTGTATCTGTGGTCTATTCCTCATAATGTCTACTGTTATTACAGGAGAGGCGAGGCATAAGAGAGCTATCAATCAAGAGCAGGATGAAGGCCCATTTTTCAAGTCCTGACTCTGTCAGGAAAACAAAGTTAGAATATATGATTCTTATTTCTTCACTTAAAAAATATGGATAATAATATCTTCTTCAGCAGGTTCCTGTGAGAACCTAATGAGAAAATGTTTGTGGAAGTGTTCTGCAAATTGTAAGGCATCAGACAATACTGGCTCCTACCATTTTCTCAAAATGTCTGTGGCTTATCTGCGGTTTGAGTCCAGGGGTCTGAAAGCTGTGTCTGTTTGCCCTAGTGTCCCTGTAAGTCAATTCACTGAAACTGAGGGTGTTTTTGGTGAAATCTGGGTTCTCATCTAGAAACTGTCAATTTTCTGAGTTCGGAGGAAATGCTCATATTTTAGTTATTTATTGAAAAATATTTATTGCACAACTACTATGGTCCCTGTCCTGTTCTGGTGCTTAGGATAAATCAATCAAGAAAGGAAAAGTCCCTGCCCTCACAGTGCTCCCATTTTGAAAGGGAAAAAAATAACAACAATGGACATGAATAAGCAAATTATTTTGTTGAGGAAACCGTTGCTGTAAGGAAAGATAAAAGCGCACAGGATAAAGGGTGATCAGGAGTGTGGAGTAGGGCGGGTGTGGAAACTTTGCATAAGGCCTCCTAGAGAAAGTGCCAGTAAAGCAAAGGCAGGGAGAGAACATTCTGGCTGTGTGGGTATCTGGAGAGAGTGTGCCAGGCATAAGAATGCCTCATGCCAATATGCTGAGCTGGGAGTATCCAGAGTAAGGAGTGAGAGGTCAGGGAATGAGAAAGGATGGGGCAGATCTCACTGGCCCACAGCCATTGTAAGGACTCTGGCTTTCACTCCCAATGAGGAGCAAACCATAGAGGGCATTTAGCAGAGGAGGGATATGACCTGATTTAGCTCTGGCTTTGGCTATGATATCTGTAATTAGCAGGTCAATGGCTTATTAAACTGAAACCATATTTAAATTCGAATTGTCAGAACAAAAGTTTGGTTAAATAATGTTCAATGATTGATTTTCAGAGTCTGTCAAACTGAAAGTGTTCATCTTTGTGTTTAGCCATGTTATCAGTGATGCCTTGCGGGAAACCCTTGCAACTGACGTGACTATTTTAGCCAGTTTTCAGGAGTGGATGCAGGCCTGCCATTGGCCCAGAGGACCAGACACTCAAAGTGTGGTGTCCCCTCTGTGGCATGTTTATCAGCTTCTGATTCTGTGTACACAGCTTAGGCCATAAGATGAAGCCTCGGCTAGAAAATGTCCCATAAATGCAGCCAAGTGTTTGGCTCTCTCTTGACACTGGAAAAGGGAACTTTTTTTTTTTAATTTCACTTACTTACTTTCTCACAAGAGTGTGAGCTTGTTTTCTGCAGCCAAAACAAACAAGCCTGAAGATGATGATACATGTCACACCCAGCCACAAAAGGAGGGGATTATCTGAGGCAGAACAAATGGCTTCAGCATGGCCTCTGGTTCCTGCCTGCACAACACACCTGATCGAAGATAGTCCACAAGCCATGGACCTCTCTTCCCCCCACCCCCACTTTTATTCCTTCTTCTCGCGAATTTGGGTGTGGGCAAGGTAATTCCGAGTGGAGGACCCAAGTCATGGGTTAGTATGACAAGAGATGACAGGGCCTGTGCTTACATGCCAAGCCCTGGGGTACAGGGAACCACCCTGTCTATTGCAGAAGAAACACGAATACTGAACAGAGTGAGCAATAACATATTTTGGCATGACTGTCTGCCATATCCATGTTCAATGAATGTTCATAATGGCCACTGACATCCCATTTCTTTCTAAAGAGAATAATGCCTAAGCACATAGCTGGATCTCACAATTTTAACTGGAAAAATTGTTATTTCTTGTCCCTGCAATGGGATGTCATCAAGATTCATAGATTTTAAATCACATTGATAAGGAAAATCATACCTCAGATACTTTTGAAATATGAATACCTTGAGCAAGGCAAAATCTGATCCCTGACACAGATGAAGAGCTTACTGGGCCTTTTACTCCCAAACAGGCATTTGAAAGAGAGGTCAAGACCTAATAGTCTCAGACCATCCAAAGGCCATGTGCAAGCTTGATTCCAAGAGGCTAAAAGGAGGATCACTTAAAGGATTTTCAAGGACCATTGGAAACCTTCTACTTGTAAAATGCTGAAGTGAGTAATCTATCATTGCAAATAATTACCATGCTGGAATTTTGAAAGTAAACTTTTGATTGAAGTAAAACATGTATAAGTAAAAGTGCACAAGTTTCTAGAGTATAGCTGGAAGAAGTTTCACAAAGTACACATGTCCATAGAACAACTACGTGTCTCAAGATGTCGACCATTGCAACCCTCTTTTGCTCATGTCCACTAGTGAGCTAACCATTATTCTGATACATAACAGCATTGATTAGCTTGATTTGGTTGGAGGTTTATGCAAATAGAGACACATATAGTTATGTACTTCTTG
The DNA here is from genome assembly GCA_017311185.1 of Proteles cristata cristata. NCBI lineage: Eukaryota > Metazoa > Chordata > Mammalia > Carnivora > Hyaenidae > Proteles > Proteles cristata. Next base: position 63,526 of record JAESUZ010000047.1, on the reverse strand, counting down.
ATGTTTTCAAGATTCATCCATGTTATATGAATGGTATTTTTCCCATATCTGAATGGTATTCCATTATATGAATATTCCACAATTTGTTTATCTGTTCTGTTGATGGATATATGATAATTTTTCCCCCAGTATTTGCCTGTTTTTAATAGTGCTACTGTTCATAGTTTAAAAAAAATATAATTTATTGTCACATTAGCTAACATACCGTGTGTATAGTGTCCTCTTGGTTTCAGGGGTAGATTCCCGTGATTCATCACTTACATGCAACACCCAGTGCTCATCCCAACAACTACCTTCTTCAACGCCCATCATTCATTTTCCCCTTGCTCCTGCCTCCTTATTAACCCTCAGTTTGTTCTCTGTATTTAAGAGTCTTTTATGGTTTGTCTCTCTCTCTGTTCACATCTTTATACATGATTCTTGGTATGTACATTTCGGAGGGGCATTCTACTTAGGGGTGGAATTGCTAGTTTATAGATTTGTGCATATATTTGGCTTCAGTAAATATGACCAAAGAGTCTATACATATTTGCACATTCCATTGCTCCCATTTCTTTTCTTTTTCTTTTTTTTTTTTTTTACAAACAGTTTATTTATTTATTTATTTGTTTATTTATTTTACAAATAGTTTATTCCATTGCTCTCATTTCTTACAGCATTTCTATGTTTCTCTTTGGGATCATTTTCCTTCTGCTTGAAGAACACTAGATTTTTTTTTTCTTAGACCTTCTAGCAAATAGTTTTTTTTTTTTTTCTTAGACCTTCTAGCAAATAGTTTTTTTTTTTCCAGTTTTTGTTTGTCTGGAAACACCCTTATTTCACCTTTTTTTAAAAAAGTTGTTTTTGCTGAGTATAGAGTTCTAGCAGTTTTTTCTTTTGGAATTTTAAAGTTGTGATTGCATTTTCTTATTGTTTCTATCCTTTCTGTTCAGATGGGAAATGTCAGTCTTAGTGTTGCTCCTTAATATAGAACGTGTTTTATGGTATGGTTTATTATAAGCTTTTTTTCCTCTGTCTTGAATTTTTTTTATGCTGAAAAACTGTGCTTAGTGTAGTTTTCTTTGTATATATTTTGCTTGGAATTTCTTGCACTTACTGAATCTATAGCTTGTGTTCTTAATAACTTTTGGAAAATTCTCACTCATTATCTCTTAGTGAAGTACTTGGAATTTTCCTTATATAAAATCATGTTCTTTATTTATTCCATCTCGATTTGGTTGACTTTATTTTTTCTTGTCTAATTACCCTGGTTAGAACCTCTAGTACAATATTGAATAAGAGTGGTGAGAGCTAATACCTTGATTTGTTCCTTATCTTACAGGGAAATTATTCAGTCTTTCACTGTTAAGTACTATGTTGATTGTAGGTTTTCATGAAGCCCTTTATCAGGTTGAGAAATTTTCCTTCTTTTAAAAAAATGTTTTTAATGTTTATTTATTTTTGAGAGAGGCAGAGACACAAAGTGCGAGTGGGGAAGGTACAGAGAGAGACACACAGAATCTGAAGTGGGCTCCAGGATCTGAGCTGTCAGCACAGAGCCTGATGTGGGGCTTGGACCAGCGAATCGTGAGATCATGACCTGAGCCAAAGTTGGACAATTTACAGACTGAGACACCCAGGCACCCTGAGGAATTTTCCTTCTATTCCTACTGTGTTTTTGTCATGAAAGGTGTTGGATTTTGTCAAAAGCTTTTTCTGTGCCTATTGAAGTGGTCATATGGTTTTTAGATTTTATTCTACAAATCTGATGTATTACATTAATTGGATTTTGAGTATTAAACCAATCTTGAATTCTTAGATTAAATTCTACTCAGTTGCAGGTGTGTAAACCTTCCTATAATTTTCTGTATTCAGTTTGCAAGGATTTTTCCATATATATTCATAAGAACTATTTGGTCTTGTGTTTTTTTTTTCTTGTTATATTTCTGTCTGGTTTTAGCATCAGGATAACACTACCATACAATGAGCTCGGAATTGTTCCTTTCCCTTCTGTCTTACGAAAGTGCTTGTGAAAGACTGGTATTAATTCTTGTTTAAATGTTTGGTAGAATTTACCAGAGGTGCTATTAGATGGTCTGAGATTTTCCTTCTGTGGAGTTTCAAAATTAATAATTAAATCTCTACTTGTTACAGGTCTATTTAGAGTTTCTATTTATTCTTCAGTCAGTTTTGGTAATTACTTATAAAAAGTCTTCCATTTCATCTAAGTTTTCCATAGTGTTGGTGTGCAGTTGTCATACTATTCCCTTATAATTTTTTTCTGAATGTCCGTGGTAATATCCCTATTTCTGTCATGATTTTAGTAATTTGAATTTTCTTTCTTAGTCAAGTCAGTCTATATAAAAATCATTACTTTTTAAATATTATTTCTGCCCATTGTCTTGCTCTTATCACTCAGGAATGCAAATGATACAGATGTAGACAGATTCACCATGGTCTGTATGTTTCATATTCTATTCTGTGTTCTCTATTCTTTTCTTCTTTTGGTTTCAGTTTGGAAACAGTCTACTGCTCTGTTCTCTAGTTCACTATTTCTTTCTCCAGTATCACCACTTTACAAGTTAAACTCAATTACTGTGTTCCTAATTTAGTTATTTTTAAGTTCCAGGGTTTCTATTTTAGTTTTTCCTTACAGATTTCAATTTTGGTGGCTAAAGTCTTCACTTCCATATATTTTCTTAGAGATATTAGTCACAATTTTAAAGTCCCTACCTGACAACTCAAAAATCGGGATCACCTGTGACTTTTTTTAGTTTACTTATTCTCTTGATTCTATTTCTTGGGAGCACTGGTAATTTTTGATTGAATGTCAGGCACCATAAACATTATAGAAGTTTTGGTGATATTACCTTATGCTTCATGAGAAGAATTATTCTATCTTCTGACAGGCAGTCAGAGTAAGGGCAGACCTCCTCAATGTAGTCCAAGGGTGTGGTCTCTTGATCTTGGGTCATTAAGAAATAGAACGTCATTATTTTAATACATTAGGTTTTGAATTTTGAGATACAACCTAGCAAATGAATCTTTAACAATATTACTTCAGTATCTGTGACTGTGCAAAAGTCAACACAATATTAGGAAGGATCAATAGAAAAAGTTGTTGTATTCCTTTATTTTAAACTATGGGCTGCTAAATACTGGATTACTACTGAGTGTTTTGTCCCTTGCCACTCACAGAGCTGATACTTAGCAGACAGCTTCTCAGAGTAGATGTTAAATAATGCATTAAATTGAACATCAGAAGTGCTTGCTTTGAGGTTAATAGTATCTAATTTCCAGAGTTGTTGTAAAGAATAAATGTGGGACCAAACAAGCTATGGGTGCCCTGTAAAAAAGTTCACCTTTATTGTATGTTTATGAATGTTTGGTTAGCATACACTTCCTATCCCCTACTTCCTTCACCCCCAGCATACTGACACACACACATCCATTGTTGCTTGTTTTCTTGTTGTTACTTTAGGCTCTGGGCACCTGATATCCCTTATCTAATATCTATATCCTACAGGTGGTTTTTAAGTCATTCTAACATTTTGATTACTCACCATTATAGCTGTCATATCTTATACAATACTTACATTTTTCCAGGTCACTATAAATCTCTTATAAGTTCTTATGTAAGCTTTCAGCCTAAATGCTATTTGAGAAGAAATTATTGGACAATTTATTATTAAGTCAAAGTCAATTTGAACTAATTTCAAATCATTACTGATTTCCCAGAAGTTTTGGATCAGTGACATTAGTTATGAAATTGTGGACTTGTTAACTTCAGGCATTAAACATGAAGACAATGAAATATTAAATAAGGCTTCAAGGTCTCTCATGATATAACAAGAATTGTAAATGAGATCATGAGAGGGGATTTTATCTTCTGTAAGCTTCCTTTTTAAGAACAATAATAGGAAGCAAATTTTTCCCAATTCTTTTCAAATAAAATGAAGGAAAGCTTATTATACTCAACTAAATACTATCATATTTTTATTTCATAATAGGTAGGTTTCAGGAATACTTATTAGAGGACCTTTAGGTTTTTAATTTTTAAAGACTCTTCTTTATTTTTGAGAGAGAGAGAGAGAGCGAGCACAAGCAGTGGAAGGACAGAGAGAGACACACACACAGAATCTCAAGCAGGCTCCAGGTTCCAAGCTATCAGCACAGAGCCCAGCGTGGGGCTCGAATTCATGAACTGTGAGATCATGACCTGAACCAAAGTTGGAGGCTTAACTGACTGAGCCACCTGGGCACCTTCAGGGCACCTTTAAACGGAGATTTTGTAAATCTCTCAAAAAAAGCCAAAATCTTTGCTTCCTCCTATCAAACACAGGATTATTTCCAGAGTTAAGCGGTGTTAATGTTTTTAGATGGGAACAATCTTTTGGAATATGGACTCCTGTTTTCCTTACAAGAAAGCGTTTTACCAAGTTGGTGGAGAACGCTGACATTTAGATTGCACACGCATGGTTGTTCACTGATATGTTTAGACTGGATTAATTTAAGGAAAGAGAAATTTTAAAGTCTGTGTACGAGCCAATGAAATTGAGGAAGTGACTTGGCAAGGTCTAAGCATGGAGCTTTCTGATATTTAAAAGAGCATTTGTTAGTGCGGTATTGTGATTAAGAAAATGCATCCTTGACAAAATGGCCGCGAATGTAATTTTTTTTTCTTTTTAAGAACGCATGTGAGGCCTCTCCATTGGATCCTCACCAACCCGAGAGAGCTGTACATTTTCAGTGAATAACCATTGTGTTCTTACTTCTTTCCAGGAAGGAACTGCCTGTTAAATTCAATTTTTGTTGCCAAAGAAAGATTTCATTTGTGAGCTGGAATCACTGTTTTCTGCACTTTATACTAAAGAAGGGAACTTGATTAATCAAGTTAAAAATAATAGTAAGAGCACAGTTCAGCTTCTTATTTCCACCAGTCCAATTAACAAACTGAATATATTTTGTTAGCTACTTTGATGAAGAGAAAAAAATAGTTTTCTGATTCACTTAAGGTTTATGACTGAAGGACTGGAAAAAAACTAAGGAGAAAAATGTTTGGTTTATTTTTCTCAAAAACTTAGAGATCCTCCTTTTGAAAATTGGGCATTTTTCAATATGCCTTCAAATATAGGCTGGGAAGCAGTGCACTCAGTATGATACTTCTCTAGTTCAGTGTGATTTGTTCTTTAACCACTCTTGTTAGAGCCCACCATGACTCCATCACCAGAGAAGGAATGTTTACCAGGAACCAAGAGGTCACTTTTAAAAGTTCAGTGGCACCTGGGACCAAAGACTCCTGTTTCCTACATATGTTTTGGAAATTTAGTAAAAGGATAGATTCTATTCCTGGGAGAGCAGAAGTGCAGGAAGCTCTAGATTTAAAACAATAAAATGCCATTAATGCCCTATGTGGTACCAAAACATACTCCAAAGCTAATTAGCAACATGCTACATTACTAGTACCAAAATCAATAAACACATCAATGGAGGGAATAGAAACTCTAAAAGTAGACCTTAGTAGATAGAAGAATTTAGGTATTACCCGGGAAAGTGGTCTCACAAATCAGTACTATAAACCAATTTTAAGTCAATAACATTGTGCTGTGATGATTGGATAATATTTAGAAAATATAAAGGTAAAACATTATCTCATTTTATATGCCGAAGTAAACTCAGATAAAGTTAAATATACAATATAGAACCTTTTTTTTTTTTTTTAAAGAAAAATGTGAATAAAGTCCATCTGATTTAGATTAGGGGAAGTCTTTCTAAGAATGAAAGCCAGGAAGAAGCGTCAAATATTGAAACCACTTTAACATTTAGATGTACAAAGTTTAACCATACGAACTTCCTGCTGTGTAAGAATATAAAGTGCTATCAAAATTAAAAGACAAATTAATGAGACAAGCATTAATGTCCTTCTCCCAAGGACATTTGTTAAGATGATTTAAAAAACCAACAAATCTTCAAATAATACATGGTCAAGTCACATAAAAACAAGACATGCAAATGGACCAAAATGGATTTTAAAAGGTTCAGATTTGGGGCGCCTGGGTGGCTTAGTCGGTTAAGCATCCGACTTTCGCTTAGGTCATGATCTCGCCGGTTCGTGGGTTCGAGCCCCGCGTCGGGCTCTGTGCTGACTGCCAGCTCAGAGCCTGGAGCCTGTTTCAGTCTGTGACTCCCTCTCTCTCTGACCCTCCCCTGCTCACGCTGTCTCTCTCTCTCTCTCTCTCTCTCTCTCTCTCTCCTAGATATATATATATAAAAAAAAGGTTCAGATTCATTAGTAAGTGAAAATGCAACTAAATATTGAATTCGTATCTCACCTGTCATGTGGAGAATGCTACTAAGAACGCTGGCTAGGGTGAGCACAAGAACACTGGTCCCATCTCCCCTCGGTGGTAAGAGTGTCAGTCGTTATAACTCTTGGGAAAAAAAATACAGAATGTGTGCTTTATGGAGAAGAACATTTTAACATCGTAATCATTTTAGGAATCCATTCTTTTTTTTCCAGCGTAACATTAAACTTATTTTTTCTACAAATCCATTCTTAAGAAATCATCAGACTTCCAGTCAAATGCTGATAAACAGGAAGACTTTTTTTTTGCAGGATTATTTACCGTGCAAATAACTTGAATAATGCTCCCAATTAATGTCTAACAAAAATAAGATTATTATATAAATGGAGTATTATATAATTATTGTAAATTGTGTTTTCAAGGAATTTTGAAAGACATGGAAAAATATCCATAGTATGACTGGGTAACATATGGTAGGATAGAAAATTTATGTACTGTATGTTATAAATTTTGTAAATTGTGTGTGTGTGTGTGTGCATGCACATACACAGAGGAAAAATGGGGGTTGAAAAATATTTTTTAAAAGTTTATATAACTTATTTATTTTTGAGACAGAGAGAGACAGAGCATGAGCAAGGAAGGGGCAGACACAGAATCTGAAGTAGGCTCCAGTCTCTGAGCTGTCAGCACAGAGTTCGACACGGGGCTCAAACCCACAAACTGCAAGATCATGACCTGAGCCGAGGCCAGACACTCAACCTACTGAGCAACCCAAGCGGCCCTGCTGGTTGAAAAATATTTAAGTGTCAATAGTACTTTTTTTTTCCTCGGTGGTAGGATAACAATATTTTCTATTTTTAGTATTTATAAGTTTTACAGTTCTTACATTGTTTGATTTAATTTTTCATTAGGAGAAAAATATCATTTTTAAGTTAAAAATTCAGTATTCACTTTAATAATGGGATCAGTATACTTGGAATTTTTGAATTTACAATGAATGTCTCATGATGAGCTATGTTAAATTGACTAATGTCTTGATTAATATCTCTGACTCAAACATTTAATACATTCCTTACAAGTTTTAGCAAGCAGGTGACATCCTTGTTCTTCTTTCTCTTCATTTTTAAAGTGTGGCAAGAATAGTGGAACAATGAGTGTCTTCCAACAAATGGAGCAATGCAAAAAGGAAAAAAAATTCAGACATTTTATTCTTGGCAAGACACAGATGATTAGCAACTAGAGAAGTTGGCCATAAGGTGACAAACAATTCTTTCCTCTAGTAAAGGCAACATTTATTCCCTCAAAAGGGAAAACTAGTAAACTGGTATGGTTAGGAACCTCAATCCATAGCATTTCTCTTTCTCCCCTTAACCTCCATCATACTTTTACCCTCCCATGGATAAAATCTCTTGATCTGGTCAGTACCTATGTCCTGATTTCCTCACCACTCACTCAGCCTCTACATCCAACAGCGCAGCTCTTTCCATGCTCATTGCAATAAAAGGGCACTCTCAGAAGTATCATTGCTGAGGTCCAAATGGCTTTGCTTCAGTTTTCTATCTTCATGAAGTCTCCAAAATATGCTAAACTTTCTTTACTTTGAAACAGTCTCTTCCCTTGCCCTTGTGACACTATATCTCCCCTACTAATCATGGGCGTTTTTCAAGGTTTCATCGGCTCTATGCATTTCTGTCTTTGTAGTCTATGGGATGGGAGAGGACACACTCACATTTTCTTATTTTGGCTATTCCTTCCATAAAGATTGTTAGTTTATGAATGTCTTCTGCAAACAGCATATCCCACATGTTATACACTTAGCTGGCAACTGGGTATATACAGATGATGATGATTATGATGAAGAATACCAACTTCAAAGTGTTGTAGGTGGATTAACTAATTTCATTTCCTCAATAATCCTAGAAGTAGATACTACCATTTCTCCCATTTTGCTGATAAAGAAGTCAAGGCACAGAGAGTTCAAAAAACTCTCTCAGATCATGGAGTTAGGAAGAGGGAGTGCCAACATTCAAACCCAAGCAATCTGCGCTGTTAATACTGTGCTGTTAATACTGTCCATGCCCTTAACAGATTCAAACTCGAGTGGGGAAATTCATAAATTAGAGACACTACAACACAGAATGGAGATTGTCACTACAAGATATTGGAGAAATCCTGGAAGCACAGAGGAAGGCCATGCAAGCCATTCTGGGGGTACAGGGGAAGCTTCCTGGAGTTGAGTTTGCAATATGAAGATGGGGGGAAAGGCGGAGATGAGCTTATCAGGTAGAGACAACCACATGTGCAAAGATGTGGACATGATGTGAGAAGTAAGTCTTGTATTTTTGCAGAATTACATATCATTTAGTCTCTTTCCGTGTGGCAGATTCTCCAGAAGGAAACGAGATAGGCAGTGGAAAGGCAACACAAAACATGGGAACCATGCTTAAAATGCTGGCTGTTTTTCTGCAAGTGATGGATGTTATTGATGAATCTTAAAACGGGTAGATATATGACCATCTTTCATTTTATAAAGGGCCCCCTGGAAGCAATACAGAGGATAAAAACAACAGGCTGAGAGATGAGAGAGTCACAGCCAAGTATCCACATTTAGAATGGAGGGGAAGGTCAGACACCAGATTGGGGAGGTCGAATCCACAGGAGTGGCATTTGATTACACAAGGGGGAAGTAGGAGTCAAGGATGACTTTTATGTTGCAGGGTTGGGTGAAAGCTGATCCCAATTCTTAAGATGAGGAATGGAATAGAGAAGCAGGTTCGTGGATGAAGATGAGGAATTTTCTGAAATGGTGAGTTACAATAGGTAACTGAGAAGAAGATTGAAAAAGAAGTTACAAATATAAGTCTTGAAGTAGCATGAGAGGTCAGGGAATACAGTTTGGGAAACCTCAGGTTTGTGAAGAATGGTAGATTAGATCATCTTGGGGAAAGTACAGAGCAAGAAAAAAAGTCACGCAATGGATCCCTCAGAAAATATGGCCATTTAAAGGATGAGGAGAGGCAGAGAAAGCAGGTAAGGAGTTAGAGGAAGATGCCAGGGAAATTGGCATGCAGTTTTGTTAAGCCCTTCCAAATTCATAAGGATCTGACTAGGCTTGGGTTACTTACAGAAATCTAAATTCCATGAATTTCTAGTGGCAAAGTATGTCAGGGAAAGAGAGCTGAAAGTGATAAACTTGGCTTTCTTTCTTTCTATTGTTTTCTAAGAGGCAAAGAAAAGGCTGCTCTCAAAGGATAAACAGAAAGACCTATTCTGTGAAGTGCAGTGGCTTTCTGGGATGACTATTGGAAAGAGAAATGAAAATGGAAGAATGAATAATGGACTTGCCTGAAATGTGGACGTCAGCTTGAGAGAGAAACTTGGCTACTTGTTATTCTTTGAGCCTATGCTTCCCAAATATCTTTGTTTTAATAACTTTTCAATTCTGATTTTACTGTTAGAATCATTGAACCAGGTGATACAACAGCCCCACACCAAGGTACCTACTGAAAAAAAATTAAAATATATATCTATACAATGGCTTGAAATATGAATGCTCATAGCAGCAGTAGTCACAAGAGTCAAAAATCGGGGGAGAAATCCTAACAAGCATCAGCTAGTGAGTGGATAATCAGAATGTGATATATCCATATGGTATAATCCTATTGAGCAATAAATAGGAACAAATTGTTTCATAACAAGCATGGACCTCAAAAAATTATGTTAAGAAAGAAATTGGACACAAAGACTATGTATTGTATGGTTCTACTTATATAAAACTTCTAGAAAAGGCAGAAACGAAAGCAGTTGCTGCCTGGGTCTGGGGATGGTGGCAGAGATTTATTGCAAATGGTCTGAGGGAAATTTATAGGGAGATGAAATGTTCCAAAAGTCTACAAATCCACTAAAAAAAAATCAATGACCTGTACACTTATGATGGGTGAATTTTATAGTACGTAAATTCTGGTTCAGTCAAGATTTATGTACCGTAAGAATCATAGAATTATTATTTTATGGCTGAAGGAGATAATCTATCCAACTTTTACTTTGTTTCAGGTACTTCAATTTTTTTTTCTCTTACTATTTCTAGTTTTATTTAGTTATCCCTCTTCGGTGACAAGCTTCTATACATGATGACTTGTATTGAACATGTCTAGGAGACAGACTGAATCATAGACACTTATAGACAAGTTAAAACATTATGATAGTATATAGTCACCTTCCTAAATGACTAAATAGATTTGTTTGAAGTGGGAACAGGACTTGGTGTTTGGGATAGAGAAGGTTTATGCTTCCTGTTGATTTTCTCATTTCCTTCCCTTGTATAAATTCCCATGTTGGTGACTCACTAGGGAATTCAAGAATTCTAAGAATTCTTGCAGTTTGGTTATATTTCTCTCTGATTTTTCTCTAAAGAAAGTTAAATCTCTTTCATTCTTAAAAGTATATATATGAATCTTAAAGGTATAAATTCTCAAAAAGAAGGTCCTTGAAAATCATATGTATTATTTCATACTACCATTTTACCTATGCATCTCACAGCTTATTAATAGTAGAGATAGAAACAGCCTCCAAGTTTGGTTTAAAATTCTTAAGTGGTTTATGATATTCTTCAAAGATTTTATTCTAGTTATCTAATACTCAGCTCTTTTGAACTTTTCTCTGAGAAACATATCTGTTTATTCATCTAACATGGATCATGTTGGATGATCCATGGAGACCTCTCCCTTCAAGTATCTAAACTGAAGTCATCATATAATCTTCCTCAAAGTGGTTAAGTACTTAAGCTTATGTGCTTTATCGCTTTTGAATGACAGTTTTATTGTATGTTAATTTTGTGAATTTGCATGTGTGAATTAGCTTCCTGAAGCCTTAGTTTGATTATCTATAAAATGATAGTACTTACAGGATTACAATAACATCCCTTTTATTGGTTTGTAGTAAATATCAAATGAGATAATTCATTAAAGTACTCTGCACAAGGCTTCAACAACCATGAGATAGTGGGTTTCTGTTGCTTGTAATTAAGAACACTGATAGAACTGTAGAACCATTTCATCAATGAAAGTTTGCTCAGAATTTGGAATGTATAAAAACAATAAATGCTTTATTTTTGCAGTTTATTTATTTATTATTTTTTGAGATAGAGAGAGTATGAGCAGGGAAGGGGCAGAGGGGGAGAGGGAGAGAAGGAATCCCAAGCAGGTTCCAGGCTGTCAGCACAGAGCCTGACACAAACTCCAGCTCACAAACCATGACATCATGACCTGAGCCAAAATCAAGAGTTGGATGGTTAATCAACTAAGCCACCCAGACACCTCAAAACCAATGAACATTATTTAAATACGAGGATATCCAAGGCTGAGCAAGCTGATTAGTTAACTTATGGACTCATCGCTAGATGATGTGAATTTTATGGTGATGTTACAGTAATGTGGCACCTGGCTGGCTCAATCCATTAAGTGTCCAACTTTGGCTCAGGTCGTGATCTCACGATTCATGGGTTTGAGCCCTGAGTCGCACTCTGTGCTGACAGTTTAGCGCCTGGAGCTTGCTTCAGATTCTGTGTCTTTCTCTCTCTCTGCCCCTCCCCAACTTGTGCGCTGTCTCTCTCTGTCATTTAAAAGTAAATGAAAACATTAAAAATACTTTTTATGGTGATGTTAGAGTAAGGAGGGGCAATGATTTAGAATTATGGAAGCTGTTCAGTCCCATTGGGCCATATCATTTTGGTCCTGAGTGACTGAGGCAGCTGTCACCTCATAGAAGTGTTAGAAAGAGATTAATTTTGCCTACTTCTTGAGTTTTCCCAGAGAGCCTCTGGTATCCAGTTCAGTAGACTACACCGGGGCACTCTGTAGGTTTCACATATGGGACCAACCCTTTGTGGAAGGCATGTAGGGTTGGAGGTGGTAAGGCATTGTTGGGAGCTGATGCTGTACAGTTTGTTGAGGCTGGCCTTCCCAACTATGTCATATGAATGGAAAACACAGTCACATGTCTTTTTTTTTTTAAGTTTATTTATTTATTTTTGAGAGAGAGAGAGAGAATAAGTGGGGGAGGGGCAGAGAGAGAGGGAGTGAGAGAATGGCAAGCAGGCACTGTACTGTTGGCATGGAGCTCAATGTGGGATTCAAACTCACAAATCATGGGATCCATGTCGGATGCTTAACCAACTGAGCCACCCAGGCACCCTTCACATGCTATTAAAGATAGAGAAGGTTCTGAACTACAGAATTTAATAGTGTACTTCAGGTGCCAGGCCAGTCTCAGTCTTTGGAAGAAGGGTACATATAGACTATGACTTCTACGCATTAGATTATTCAATAATTACAGCGTGTAACTGGTTGCACTCTCCACCACAGAGCAAGGGGATCTTTTTTTGCCAAATTGTCCACAAGGGTTCACCCACAGTCATGACAGGTGTTTTTATTTCACTTGCAGACTTCTTTGAAAAGCCTTTGGCATGGATAAGTTCTTGGCATGCAAGCTAAACCCGAAGGGAGTTCCAAGTTGCAGAAAGCCTTTTCTTTGGCTAATAAAATTCCTCTACCTCTTTCATTACCAACCTCCTCTCTCTGCTTCCAGGAATTTCTCATTTTCAGAGGTCCCAAACTGGCTTACACCAACATCTGCATACTGAAAGCTTGATTCTGTATGTTTAAAGATTTTAGAGGCCAGTACCATATATCCTTTTTCCTTCTTCCACATTAAATCTATGCCTTCTTTTCAGACTCTGGTTTCTTCCTGCCCTTAGTCACCCTACAGCTGCGCTTCCGTGGAATACAGACATGAATAGGATTTGCTTATTACATCAGCTTTGGGGCATTCGCCTTGAAGTATTTATTTACAAGTCTCTTGCTCATTGTTTCTATTACTTTCCTGGCCAGTTACTTCCTTTGTTTCCTGCTTCCTTCATCCTCTGTATCATTACCACTCTTTCTCCTTTGTCCATTAAAGTGTTTACAGTTCCATTAAATAAAAGCACAAACACAAGACATGATTCTTAATAAAAGTGTTTACAACTGTGAACAGCATAATTACTTCAACATAATTCTCCTCTGATGAAAGTTCATGGCTAGGACATGAAATGTCTTAAATTGGAGGGGACTTTTTGAAAGTCATCCCCTACCTCCAGGGAGATGCTCACCTACTTCATTGCACACAGAGTCTTTGCCAATGGGAATTTGATAACCTCCTTTCTAGAGGCATCTAATGATGACTCTTAAGAAATTCTGCCTTCTGTTTACACACACATATAGATGATATGAACTGACAAGTTGTCAAATCCTTTGTCTCTTTATTTCAGAGGATAGATTGACACTGAAATGAATTGGTAATTCCAGATTTAGCTCAAGGTCACATTTCAGAGGCTGGTTGTTAAGAACTCCTCAAGCCTACTTTGAACAAATTCTGTTCTGAACATTAATACCAAGATGTCCCTAAAACTGACTGGTCTACAAAAGTTTCTATGCTAGATGCAAAAACCGGGATTTAGCTTGTAGAATTTGGCCTCGGCAAACATCCCTAAAACTGTAATAGAATTTGAGTTATTTCTGGAGGTAGAAAAATAACTTCCTTCCCTCAAAATCCGGTATTAGATTACCATGAAAATTTTTATATTCCCTCCATATTCAGAGAAAGGAGGACAACTAGACAATATTCTTCTTTCAATAGCTATCGATACATATAATGGGTAGAAACAAATTGAGAATATAACTGTTCATGAGCAAAAAAGCCATTGCATGCAGGAACAAATTTAGGTAAATACTGAGGAGACAAAATATGAATTTTTACATTTTGATCTCCATATCTATACCCTATCCTATTTTTATTAGTATTCTCTAACTCTAATTCCCATACTCTGTATGTACCCAACATTCATGCTTTTACCTAGTTTTTCTTTTAAAAACTTGCATGCAGGAAAACATGAAAAATGTATTCACACTATGTTAGCACTTCCAGAACTACTCATATAAAAAAATCACTGAATAAAATTAATTGTAAAACTTTTTGTGAAGTTTCAATTAATCATGGGATTAATGAGAGATAGAATTCTATGTAATGGATTCTACTCCATAGAAATTATATAATATAGGGAGTTGGGTCATAATTTCTGACTTGAAATTAACTATTTGGAATTGTTCTTATGTGATGATAGGCAAACTATTTGAAAGAGAGGTTGTCCAGAAAAATCAAGACACTGGATTGTCACACATTACAGAAGTCCACTGTATCTTCATAAATTTTGCTTTTTCTGTATTAATCTGAGTCTAAATCCTTCCTAACATGATGTTCTCATTTTTATTAATTGGCTGTTAGTTAACAATGGATTTAGACTACCAACATCAACTCTAGAAATTGGTGAAATGTAACTTACATCAATGGGAAAGCTAACACATTATTATAGATTCTTAGAAGTCACTTTGCCTTCAGTAATACTCAAAATAAATAAGCCTTGTATAAGTGGACTTTAGGATATGATTTCTGAATTTATTTGAAAATCATTTCCAACAAATACAAAAACAATCATACCAGTTCTGTGTAAGTTTTTTACGGATTGCCTTCGGACATGGAGGTGCATGGGAAGGAAGAGTGTAGCCACTTCTAGCCTTCTAGTGTTTGTGCAAGTGGCCATTTACAAGACTATTTTAGAGGAAACATAATAAAATAAGTCTGTTACAAATGTGGCCTTTTCAAAACCGAGTATGAGACAAAAACCCCTTTCTTACTTTAAATAGTTGAATTTTTAAAAAATATCTTTTGTTTCTTTCTAACATTCAACCCGACGTTTCATTATGCAGTACCTTTTCTTCTCAAGGAGAAAGTCTATGTTCACATAAACAATAGGTATATAAAAGCTACCTTTCATAGGACTATTCTAATTGATTATTCTTGAAAGTAGGGAAAGCACATCTTCAATGCATTTCATAATGGTTGGCCCAGGATAGATAGTCCATAAATACTGATTTAATGAAGAGAAGACAAAACAAATGAACGGCCAGTTTGAATGATAGACACAGATGTGTTGCTTTGAAAAGGAGCACAAATTTATGTTTAAAAATGACATCTGCCTAAAAGCTCTTTATGGAGTATCTTCCAACTTCATTTAAAGTAATTTTAAAAATGAAAATGTAATAAAAATGAAAACACAGCCCAGTGTAACCTTTACAGACAACCTGCTGCAGATTCTTGGAGAAATCCCAAGACAATAGGTTGCCAATATCTGGACTGATAACAATTGAACTAGGAATTTTGTATAGGAATTGAACTAGGAATACAGTACTAGCTGTATTTTGCCTAATGTAATAAAACAAATTTCCCATACCTGAAATGATGGAAGACACCTCACTCTCTTACTAAGCTCAAATTCAGTCCCACATGGTAAATCAGCTCAAAAACTAGGCAAGCAATTATTCTGCTACTCATGCTTTTGGAGGAGAATAATACTGTTCTTCCATTCCCAGTTTTTCTTCATATTAAAAAATGCAAACTCATTAAGATGACAAATATCTTCAAAAGATGTCACTTCTCCAGGAGTCTACTAAAAAATTGACTGATCAATCAAAACCACACTTACCAGAACTAGAGAATAAGGGAGAATACTACCTTTAATTATTGTCTGAGAAATGTCCCATAAAAGGGAGGTCAGGGGAGGATATTTAAAAGATGTTAGTGTCAGGATTCAAGTTGCTTAAAGCTGGTCTTTTATGGTGGGGAGCATATTAACACTGGGCAAAGTTCATGGCATAATAGTTTAGGATTGGTGAATGCAGTGAAGTGAGGGTCTTGAGTAAATCTTTTTTTTTTTTTAATGTTTTATTTATTTCTGAGAGAGAGAGAGAGAGAGAGAGACCGTGAGCAGGGGAGGGGAGAGAGAGAGGGAGACACAGAATCCAAAACAGACTCCAGGCTCTGAACTAGCTGTCAGCACAGAGCCCAACGTAGGGCTTGAATCCACAAACCGTGAGATCATGACCTGAGCCGAAGTCGGACGCTTAACCGACTGAGCCACCCAGGTGTCCCTTGAGTAAATCTTAATAAGCAACCTATTTGCCTAGATTTAAAAAAACTTTTTAAATAAATTGGTTTGCAGGAATTTACTTCAGCAATCAGTGAAATTGTTTATTAATTTGTATTCCTATTTCTATTTTTAAGTTTATTTATTTATTTATTTTTGAGAGAGAGAGAAGAGCAGGGGCAGAGGGAGAGAGAGAGGATCTGAAGCAGGCTCTGTGATGTTGCTGTCAACACAGATCCTGATGCGGGGCTCAAACCCACGGACTGTGGGATTGTAACCTGAGCTGAATCAAGAGTCGGAAGTTTAACCGACTGAGACAACCCAAGCACCCCAAAAATTGAAATTTAAAAATTACATTTTTTATCAGCCTGTGAATTACCATAATCCCATAAACGTATTTCATGATTCTTTGCATTCATAAAACCATTTGGAATTTTGCAGAGCATATGTCTAAAAACAAGCCTTTCATTTAAAAAAATAGCAATATAACCCTTATTTCTTTACATTGAGTAGTGGGAAGACAGAACAGAACATAATTTCCATTACATTAGAGCCTCGTTAGAAAATTGGCCGGGGTGCTGGCGTGGCTGAGTCAGATGAACGTCCCAGTCTTGACGTCGGCTTACTTCATGATCTCACTGTTCCGAGATCAAGCCTGCTTGGGATTGTCTCTCTCCCTCTCCTTCTGCCCCTCCCCCACACGTGCATGTGTTCTCTCTCTCAAAATAAATAAACAAGCTTAAAAAAAGTGCCATTAGTTTAGCTCCCTGGGTCATTCTTGTTCTGTATGTTGTAGCTTCTTCCATCAGCAAAGAGAAAATATGTAGGTTATAGTTTTGGGAACAAAATTTTCCTCAGAAACAGGTAAATGGCTTCATAATTTTCCTTCAGGTATGATTGGCTCTCTTTTATTTTTTATTTATTTACTTTAAAATTTTTTAATGTTTAATTTATTTTTAAGAGAGAGAGAGACAGAGTATGAGTGTGGGCGGGGGGGAGGGGGGGAGGTGTAGCAGAGAGCCGGGGACACAGGCTCCAGGCTCTGAGCTGTCAGCACAGAGCCCGATGCAGGGCCCGAACCCATGAATGGCGAGACCATGACCTAAACCAAAGTCAGACACTCAATTGACTGAGTCACCCAGGTGCCCCAGGCTGGCTCTGTTTTTAAAAATGAGGATCACATTTCAGTTTTGTGTTTTTTCTCCCTTAAAACGGGAGGTCCACAGCCTCTAATTCATATTCATGTAAGAAGTTCCGCACCTAGATTTCAGGAAGGCAACTGAGTGAGGGAGAACCAGCTAACATAAAGTGAAATCATACATACAAGTAATTTTATTTGTAAATAATTTATAAATAATTTCATAAACATAGTTACAAAGTTGAGAAAATTTTTTTGAATAAGACAAGGAAATGTAGAATCTCCCCACTCCAATCATAATGAAATAACAAATAAGGACAAACTGAACCAAAAAAAATCCATAGTACCAACTGAAACTAGAAAGTGATAAAATTCAGTGCTTCAAAGAGCTACGGCTCAAGCAAGACCTAGGATTCTGAGATGGCAAGAGCAAAACCGGAACATTCCCAGGAGCCAGACTGATGCGTTCACAAAATCCCAACAATTCTCTCTCTGCCTCATTCTGGACAGGAGTAACCTCAGTAGGTTACTTCATATTTTTAAGTGATCATCTTTTATTTTTTTAATTTTTAAAAAATTTTTTAAAAATTTATTTCTGAGAGAGAGAGAGAGAAAGAGAGAGAGACAGTGTGAGCAGGAGAGGGTCAGAGAGAGAGGGAGACACAGAATCTGAAGACAGGCTCCAGGCTCTGAGCTGCCAGCACAGAGCCCGATGCGGGGCTCGAACCCACAAACCGTGAGATCATGATCTGAGCCGAAGTCGGACGCTTAACTGACTGAGCCATGCAGGTGCCCCTAAGTGACCATCTTTTAAATGAGAATTAGCAACCCGATTTTACTATATTTTACTGCAGATTTCTTTCCTTTGTGGTGGTATAGATTGTCTAGAAAATAGCTATTTTTTTGGTATACCCTCAAATACAAACTACTATAATATACAGATCATTAGTTGGGTAGAACTTCCACTCTATAAAGACAAGAATCTGTGTTTTTAATAATAAAAAGAAAAATGGCTGATGTTTCCCACATATTGGCAGAGGGAGCCTGGTTTCTGCTGAGTTTCACTGGATTTTTGTCTTCTTCTAATTCTATACTTTCCAACCTGGAGTGAGTGTCACTTGCAGTGATTTAAAACATATAGACAGCTTCATGTCCTTCTAGTACCTCACCAGCTGGAGTTGGGAACTCTACTTACACAGTTTTAGAAAAATTTCCAAAAACAATTCTGGTATGCCTATCCTGCTAAACACTCCTTTAAAATGATATTTGTTTTGTGAAAAAGTACAGTAAAATAAAAACAAAATAGTTCTTACATGGTTAAATGAATTTGCATTAAACAAGGTGAAACAAGTTTGTTTATTTTTTAAAAGTAGAATTATACATAGATTTTAACATAGTAATATGATTCAGAAATTCCAAGCAGGAAGGGCGCCTGGGTAGCTCAGTCAGTTAAACATCCGACTTCGGCTCAGGTCATGATCTCACGGTACATGAGTTTGAGCCCTGCATTAGGCTCTGTGCTGACAGCTCAGAGTCTGGAGCCTGCTTCAGATTCTGCGTCTTCCTCCCTTTCTCTCTGCTCCTCTCCCACTCACACTCTGTCTGTCTCTCTCTCTCTCAAAAATAAACAACTATTAAAAAAAAGAAATTCCAAACAGGAATATTTTTATAAGCAAAGATATAAAACAGTGAACAAAAGGGCCATGCTGGAGTATTTTTAAAGAATATTTCAATGCAGCCAAAGGTTTTATCCTGAGGTTCAGCAGGAAGATTGTAATCTATTAAATCTGGCTACGATACTCCAGATCACATTCTAGCAATAATAACTAGTGGCTTCGCTTTGTGACTTTGTTAAAGAAGGACTGAGAAGATATCTGCATTAAGAGTTTTAAGGGCACCTGAGTGTCTCAGTCAGTTAAGTGGTCAACTTTGGCTCAGGTCAGTCATGATCTCAGGGTTCATGAGTTCCACCCCCATGTTGGGCTCAGAGTTTTGTGCCTGCTTCAGATTCTGTGTCTCCCTCTCTCCCTGCTCTTCTTCACTTCTCTCTTTCTCTTTCTCCTTCTCTCTCTGTCTCTCAAAAATAAATGAACGGTAAACCGTTTAATGTTGGCCAGGCCTCACTCTTGAGAACTTGCCTGTGGCTCTAAGATGAAGCTGCCTAGGGCCGGCCCCGATCACATCCTGTGGCTCTCCTTTACTCCAAATCTAGGTTCATTCGATAAAAAGATTATTTTTTTCCGATGTAAACCAAAAACAAAAAACTTTTAGTACACATTTTTTTTTGGTTCTTTGGTTCCCCAGTATTTCTTTGCTTTTACAGCAGAACCCAGAATTCCTTGTGGGGCATTGTTATCATTAAGTGGCCTTGCATGAATGGTTCTCTTTCTACTACAATAGCCACAGATCCTTCTGCTTGCCCTGGGTAATTCAGTGGGCAGACATGTGATCCGCACCGTGCCAAGTGTACACTTACCCCGAGACTTTAGATCAGGGACAGTAGGGGCCAGCCAGAGTTTGGATCCTATCAGGAACACCAGTCAAAGCCTCTAAATTGAAAATTGAAATCTAAATTGAAAATCAATTGATTAACAAACACCGTGTTGAAAATTTGGATAAGAATAGTATTGGTAGTGTTACCCACAGGAAGAAGTGGTTATCTTGGTTACGTCACTGATGCAACTGGCAACGTTGAGTGGTGTCCACCAGGCCCTTCCATCTCCCTCCTTTGACTGCAAGGGGATGACCCAGCTTGAGAACCAGGCCAACGTAATTCTTGGTTAAAAGAGGACAGATTTAAGAATATGTGAAAAAATGAATATTAAAACACTGAATGTCTTGACAAAAGTTTATTGAGCACAACAAATGTGTGTCCAGCACCTATATGCTGTGTTAGGTGCTTCTCATATGAATATTTATTTATTTACTTATTTATTATGATTTTTAAAGTTTATTTATTTTTAAAAGAGAGAGAGAATGCGTGCACAAGTGAGGGAGGGGCAGAGAGAGAGAGGGAGAGAGAGAATCCCAAGCAGGCTCCCAACGGTCAGCACAGAACCCCACTCGGGGCTCAAAGTCACAAACCATGATGATATCATGCCCTGAGCTGAAATCAAGAGTTGGACACTTAACGAATTGAGCCACCCAGGTGCCCCTGTCATGTGAATTATTTAAAACCAAAGCATTTCTCATTTTCTTTAAAGCAATCTACCTGATTCATTTATTTTCCAGGTGAGGAATGATACCACGAGAGATGAAATATTCTCTGTAAATTCACAATGGTTAGCGAAAGGCCAGCACTGAAACCGATGCCTGAGTCATGGCTGCTTCCTTTGCTCCCTTAGGCTGCCCATGAATTGCTGTTCTGAGGAGGGTGACTGTCCTGGAGACACAGTGACCAAAGGGGATGAAAGAAGAAATTGTGAGTAGGGCTGTCATGTATTCCTGTAAGTATTTTCCAAAATCTATTCTTTAGGAGGCTTGTAAATAAATATCACCATCTATCTCTGTGAATCTGTTTGCACGTAGCTGGCTCGGGTGCATCCACGTTTAGAAAATACAAATGTTGACCCAGGGCTTAGGTGTGCAGACGCTGTTCTCTTACTGTCAACCTTACTGAGCCTGTTTGTAAAAGGAGCAATTGAGCCAAAATGCAGGAAGATGATGTGGGGACACAGTCTCCATGGCCAGATGCCTAAATTTAAATCCTGATTCTGCCACTTTCTAATTCCTTGAGTAGCCATATTACTTAACTCTTTGTGCCTTGTCTCCTTTCTTGTAAAATGAGGATAATAATAGTATTGGCCTGATTTTTGTGGGGATTAACTGAGTAATAACTACTAGGTTGCCTGTACAATATGTTTTGGCTCTTGTTATTACTTGATATTTGCTAAAGTCTCGTTAAGCTAAAAAAATGTGTCTATAATTCAGGACTATATAGATGTATTAGATGTATTGTTTACAGTGTAAAATAAAAGCAGAATGTGGAATTTAAGAAACAAAACAAAGGAAAAAGCAGACAGATAAACCAAAAAACCCCCAGACTCTTAACTAAAGAGAATACAGAGTTACCAAAGGGGAGGGAGGTGGGGGGATGGGTGAAATAGGTGATGGAGATTAAGGATTACACTTATCGTGATGGAAAACATAAAATAATAAAACAATTAAGAAGCAAAACAAATATACTTGTAGATAAGGAGAGTCAATGTAGTTGTATTTAAGGCAGTTTTGCCGGTTGTCCATTACTTACCTAGCATGACTCTGAATGGATTAGGTGACTTTTTGCCTCAAGCTGGGAAGAACGTCTTAATAACATTATCCTCTGATTTATAATGCTCATTGTTTCCCTTTATTTTCATTGTGAAAAAAGTAGATAGAAAGATAAAGATTTGAAAAACTAGATCTGTATCCTCAAAATCAAACACAAATATCAGAAATGTGTTAGACTCAACAAGGGATCAGTCATCCTGAGGAGAATCTGTGAATGTTTTTTATGGGAGGTTTGACATGTCATTGTCATAATTACCTGCCATTTCCACAGAAACCATCTGACAGACCAAGCGCTGGGCTTGAAGAACATAGAGGTTGGTTTAAACAGCATAACATGCACTTGAATTCTTCCTGAATTCCACTCCCTACTCTGGAGTTTGAAGTCAGTAAACACTGAATAACACGATATTCTTGGCTCTGTGCTAGTTAGTCTCCATTGGCTGAGCTGCTACATTCAGCCATCTTGACAAAAATTAATTATTGTATCCACTGAAAATTCTTTTGATGATGCCAGGGATGTAGAATGATTTACTGGGATTGCTGCTGACAGTTCTGTCGCAGAGTGAAGGGCTCCTGATTTATTGGACTTGCCTTAAGTGGAAGCTTATTTTGGTTTTCATCTGTAGCTCTAATATTTTCTTTATCCAGTACCGATTGTTCTCCCCAGATGAAATTTAGATTCTTCTCTTTTGAAGTAACCTTGAAAGACCCCGACATAACACTTTGACTAAGCTTGAGTCACTAGACTGTGGTGCCACCCTGCGCTAAGTTTTTCTTGCCCCAAGGCCTTTGGCAGCACCGCTTCTGATATGAATACCATTTGTAGTTTGCCTACACTTTTAATAAAACCTTTTTGCTGGAATCAGCACTGCAGCTTCCAAGTTGCTGCTTGCCCCAGAAGGCGATGCCCATAAGTGCCACCATATGAGCAAATCTTGCAACATTTGTGTCTGGTTTTGTTCGCAGATGCTGATGAAGAGACATTCTCCCTAAGAACTCAGGTCGTTCAGGCTCAGCTGCATTTTCACTGGAGTTGAAGCTTGTTTTAGAAAAATTTCTAAAAACTGTTTTTGGCAAATACGTGAAAAAATTATGCAAATAGAAATAGCGAGACACTTTCATTTTAAGAAGAAAGTCAAATACCCTTAACTTTCCTTCTGTCCAGAAACAACACCACTACCACAATGAGGTTACACAAAGATCTTAAGGGTGTGGGCAGGTGCTCAACATCAAGTGGGGATGGGGACACTGGTCTGTAATGACCCTAACCGGGTCAGCTATCTGTCAATCCATGCTTCCTCATCTCTGTATCCCACCTAGCTCCTAGCCCAGGGGAACAGCAGTTCTTTGCTGGGGAGCCTCTAGTTGAGTGGATCAGTGCACCCTTGTGTGCTCTCTGGCATCCGAGAAGTGAATAGGACAGAATCCGCCCAAATCCACCCTGTGACTGGGAAAACAATTCCAGATGATGCAGACAGCATCTCTGTTTACAAAACAAATGCCACGAACAGTCTCATGACAAGTCAGTTCAACTGATGGTGATTTACTTTGAAGATTCCCAAAGTTGATTTTCTTGTAAATGTTTCCTCTTTATCAGAATGAAAACGGTTATATTATTTATTCTAGCTGTAAAATAATACATGTGAAAAATCCCTGCATTGGAGAAAAATATTAAAACAAAGGAAAAGTTACCTAAATTCCAGCTACCAGAAATAACTACTCCTACCATTATGGTGAATATCCTTCTATGCAGTTTTCTACACTACAGTCCTCAAATTGTGCCACACAGATCCCTGGCTCAGATTACATATTATTATTTAAAAAGGAGTGTTTAGTGATAAATTAAGTCTGCGAGGATGCCTGAGTGGCTCAGTTAATTAAGCATCCTACTTCGGCTCAGGTCATGACCTTGTGGTTAATGGGTTCAAACCTTGCGTCAGGCTCTGAGCTGTCAGAGCCTCCTTCCTATTCTGTGTCTCCCTCTCTCTCTCTGCCCCCCCCACTCATGCTTTCTCTTTCTATATCTCAAAAATGAAAAAATGTTAAAACATTTTTTTAAAAAATTAAGTCTGAGAAATGTTAGGTTAAGCACTATTAAGGATGTTTCTCTGCTGTTGACCTTTTCAGAAACTTTAGTGTCTGATTCTGCTATGAGAACCACTAAAAAAATGTTACTGTGTAGTATTTCTCAAACTTATAACACTGGGATTTCATTTTGGAAAACAAAACCTCCAAATCTGGAACCTGCTGTCCTTTCAGCACTTTCTCATATATTAATATACTTTATATGAATGAGATAACAAAACTCAAGCCAATCGTCATCTTGTTTTCATGTAAACTCAACAGTGTAATGTGTAATGAATATATGTATTCATGAATAGAGATCCACATCACCGTTTTTAATAGTTGTGTCATATTCCATTACGCATATGTATTATCTTCTACTTAACAAATTCTCTATTACTGACCACTGGGGCACAAAAACTAAATAAAAACATACACACTAAATTTACAAAAATATTTGCCAAATTGTAATGAGATCAGTAAGCGAAATAGCCATCATTAAGAACACATACAAGAACACAGACAATTCACAGAAAGAAAAACAACACACTAATATAGACACAAAATTCTGTTCAAATTTACATCAATGCTGTGCAAATAAGGACATTGAATTACAATGTATTATTATTCTTTTAAGTTTATTTTTGAGAGAGAGAGAGAGAAAGAGAGAGAGAGAGAGAGAGAGAGAGAGAGAAGTGGGAGAGGGGCAGAGAGAGGGAGAGAGAATTCAAGCAGGCTCTGCACTGTCAGCACAGAACACAATGAGGGTCTTGAACACACAAACCATGAGACCATGTCCTTAGCTGACTGAGTCACCCAGGCAACCCACAATGTTTTATTGATTAGAATTGTAAAGAATAGAAAGACTCACAAAAGTCAGCATTGGTGAGGGGTTGAGAAAATGTACACTATTTTCCCTGTTAGTGAAACACATAAACTGGTGTGACATTTCTTGGGGATAACTTATCTGTATTTATTAAAATTTTCAGAGAGCGTATCCTTGGTTTTAGCAGGTCCACTTTAGACTACTTTTTGGTGGAAAACCTCAGTCACCTTTTATAAACTACCTCTTATTAAGGTCTATGGTTGGGAGTGCACTGTACCAAATCTGTGGGCAAACAAACCTCTATTGTCTACTTTTCCTCAAGAAGCTTATGATGTGCACACTTTGAGCAAACCAAATTCTCTCACACACACACACACACACACACACACACACACTGGACTTTTCACCAAAAATCTTTGAATACCCACTAATAATAATTCATGACTAAAATCATGATGGAAACACTGAAATTAATCAAGCTGTTTCTAGGGCAACTGGGTGGTTCAGTCGGTTAAGCATCAGACTTCTAGCTTGGGTCATGATCTCAGGGTCCATGAGTTTGATCCCACAATGGGCTCTGTGCTGACAGCTCAGAGCCTGGAGCCTGCTTTGGATTCTGTGTCTCTGTCTCTCTTTGTCCCTCCCCTGCATATGCTCTCTCTCTCAAAAATAAATAAGCATTAAAAATAATTTACAAAATAGACCATGTTAAAAAAATCAAGCTCTTTCTAAGCAAAATTTTTCCACTTTTAGTAGTAGTTAAAAGAAAGTTTATGTTCTCAGAAGTTCCTGGAAGGGCTAGCATTTGGTACAACTGGAAATCCT
This sequence comes from Proteles cristata cristata, assembly GCA_017311185.1. Classification (NCBI taxonomy): domain Eukaryota; kingdom Metazoa; phylum Chordata; class Mammalia; order Carnivora; family Hyaenidae; genus Proteles; species Proteles cristata. The sequence goes on along the minus strand of JAESUZ010000047.1, from coordinate 38,102 downwards.
TCTAGTGAGTATAGGCTAACAAAGGTAGGTTTTAAAAATCAGGATTTTATATTTGATGACACACTGGCTGCCTTTTCCTTCTTGTACATGTTTAGACTTTTATTTACATCGTGTTTCCCTACTTTAGTCACTGAATAGTAGTTTTTTTCTCTAGAAGAATAAATTCTGGTGTAGAGGAAGAAGTCAGTTAGGAAATAATATAAACCATTCAGCCAGCTCCACGGGAAAATGAATTGTATTGTACTCCCTGTGGTACCACCAATACCCATTATTGCCCTGCTCATTGGGTGGACTCGTAAGGACTTCTTGACTCTAGTTATGAGCAAACCCCATGTTAATAAACTTAGAATAAACCATAAAAGACTTTCAAATACAGAGAATAAACTGAGAGTTGCTGGAGGGGACGTGGGTGAAGGGATCACTGAACTGGTGATGGGGATTGAGGAGGGCACTTGTTGAGATGAGCACTGGGTGTTGTATGTAAGTGATTAATCACTGGGTTCTGTTGAAACCGATACTACACTGTATTTCACTAGTTTGAATTGAAATAAAAGAATTAAAAATAAAATAAAATATCTTAAAAAATGAACTGCGACTTTTGAAGGTGAGCTCTAAATGGATAGCCTAGCTATCATACCCACTCCACATCCATGTACTCCTTGAGCATAATTTCTTAGGTATAACTATAACATCACTGAATAGAGAGAGTAGGAACTTCTGGGCCAAATGAAAATTTAGCTGAATGAGAACTATAAAGAGTCAGTATTTGGAAATGCTTTTGTGTCAAAATCAGATAGGATAATTAAGATGCAGTATCAAGAAATAGGTGAATAAGTCACAGTAATAAAAAGTACAGCATAAGGAATAGAGTCAAAGGTGTTGTAATAACAGTATAGTGACAAATAGTAGCTCCACTTCTGGCGAGCACAGCATAACTTACAGAGTTGTCAAATCACTATGTTGTATACCTGAAACTACTGAAACGTTTTGTGTAGATTATACTTCAATAGAAAAAATATGTGATTCCACAGATAATGAAAATAAGATGAAAGGAAGGGGAAAGGAGAGGAGAACAAATATGTGTTAAGCACCTTAAGTATAGTAGCTGCTTTATGTATATTTTGCACTTCATCTGATGCTGCAAGAGTGCTTCTATTGTGCTTATTTTGAGTGGGTCTAACAGTTAAATAATTTTCTGAAGACCTCAAACCTTAAGTGTGTATTAGAATCACTGGAAAGCTTGTTAAAACCAGCTTTCTGGGCCCCACCTCTGAAGCTCCTGAGTCAGTAGGTCTGGCATGGGGCCAGAAAATCTACATTTCCAAGTAGTTCCGAGGTACTCCTCCTGCGGCTGCCAGGCCAGGAAGCAAACTTTGAGAACCACTGGAACTTGGCTTTTATACATATTGATTTTAGGAAAGCAACTGGAAAACGTTTTTATTTTATTTTATTTTTTAATTTTACTTATTCTCAAGTTAGTTAAAATACATTGCAGTCTTGGCTTCAGGAGTAGATTCCCATGATTCATCACTTACATACAAAACCCAGTGCTCATCAAAAAGTGACTTTTTCAATGCCTGTCTGCCATATTCCCCCCCACTTTACCCCCTATTCCCATCAATCCTCAGTTTATTCTCTGTATTTAAGAGTTTCTTATGGTTTGCCTCCCTCTCTATTTTTATCTTATTTTTCCTATTCTTCCCTTATGATCATCTGTTAAGTTTCTTAAATTCCATATATGAGTGAAAACATATGATATCTGTCTTCCTCTGACTGTCTTCTTCACTTAGCATAATACCCTCCAGTTTCACCCACTTTGTTGCAAATGAAAAGATTTCATTCATTTTCATCGCCAAGTACTATTCCATTGTATATATAGTCCACATCTTCTTAATTTATTCATCAGTTGATGGACGTTTAACCTCTTTCCATAATTTGGCTATTGTTGATAGCACTGCTAGAAACATCAGTGTGTATATGCCCTTTTGAATCAGCACTCCTGTATTTTTTGGATAAACTCCTAGTAGTGGGTCATAGGGTAATTCTATTTTTAATTTTTTGAGGAAACGCCATGCTGTTTTCCAAAGTGGCTGCACCAGTTTGCATTCCTACCAGCAGTGCAAGAGCGTTACCATTTCCCCACATCCTCACCAACATGTGATATTTCCTGAGTTGTTAATTTTAGCCACTCTGACTGGTGTGAGATGGTATCTCACTGTGGTTTTGATTTGTATTTCCCTGGTGATGAGTGATGTTGAGCATCTCTCCATGTGTCTGTTTACCATCTGGAGGCCTCCTTTGAAAAGTGTCTATTCATGTCTACTCACCATTTCTTCACTGGATTATTTATTTCATGGATGTTGAGTTTGATAAGTTCTTTACAGATTTTGTATACTAACCTTTTATCCAATATGGCACTTGCAAATATCTTCTCCCATTCTGTCAATTGCCTTTTAGTTTTGTTGATTGTTTCCTTTGCTGTGCAGTAGCTTTTCATCTTGATGAGGTCCCAATAGTTCATTTTGCTTTTATTTCCCTTGCCTTCAGAGACCTGCCAAGTAAGAAGTTGCTGTGGCCAAGGTCAAAGAGGTTGTTGCCTGTTTACTCCTGTAGGATTTTTGATGATTTCCTATCTCACATTTAGGTTTTTCATCCATTTTGAATTTATTTTTGTGTATGACATAAGAAAGTGGTCCAGCTTCATTCTTCTGCATGTTGCTGTCCAGTTCTCCCAGCACCATTTGCTAAAGAAACTTTTTTGCCATTGCATACTTTTTCCTGCTTTGTCAAAAATTAGTTGGCCATATGTTTGTGGGTCCATTTCTGGGTTTGCTATTCTATTGTATTGATCTATGTGTCTGTTTTTGGTGCCAATACCATACTGCCTTAATGATTACAGCTTTTTAGTACAGGTTATAGTCCAGGATTGTAATACCTCCAGCCTTGTTTGTTTGTTTTTCAACATTACTTTGGCTATTCGGAGCTTTTAGTGGTTCTATACATAGTTAAGATTGTTTGTTATAACTCTGTGAGGAATGTTGGTGCAATTTGGATTCGGGTTGTATTGAACGCGTAGACTGCTTTAGGTAGTATTGACATTTTAACAATATTTGTTTTTCCAATCCATTAGCTTGGAATGTTTTTCCATTTCTTTGTGTCTTCAGTTTCTTTCATAAGCTTTCTATAGTTTTCAGTGTTCAGATCTTTTATCTCTTTGGTTAGGTTTATTCCTAGGTATCTTATGGTTTTTGATGCAATTGTAATAGGGATTAATTTCCTGATAACTCTTTCTGTTGCTTCATCACTGGTGTATAGAAATGCAACTGATTTCTGTACATTGATTTTATATCCTATGACTTTGCTAAATTCCTGTATCAGTTCTAGCAGTTTTCGGGTAGTCTTTTGGGTTTTCCATGTAGAGTATCATGTCATCTGTAGGGTAAAATTTGACTCTTGCTTTGCCAATTTGGATGTCTATTATTTCCTTTTGTTGTCTGATGGCTGATGCTAGGACTTCCAGCACCATGTTAAACAACAGTGGTGAGAGTGGACATCCCTGTCGTGTTCCTGACTTTAGGGGAAAAGCTCTCAGTTTTTCTCCATTGAGGATGATGTTATTGGTGGGCCTTTCATATATGGCTTTTGTGATATTAAGGTATGTTCCTTCTATCCCAACTCTCTTGAAGGTTTTTATTAAGAAAGGCTATATTTTGTTGAATGCTGTGTCTGCATTTGTTTACAGGACTATAAGGTTTTTATTCTTTCTTCTATTAAGGCAATATGTCACATTGATTGATTTGTGAATATTGAACAAGCCCTGCAGCCCAGGAATGAATTCCACTTGATTATTGTGAATAATTCTTTTAATCTATTATTTAATCTGATTTGCTAATACCTTCTTAAGAAGTTTTGCATCCATGTTTATCAGGGATATCAGCCTGTAATATTCCTTCTTAGTTGGGTCTTTGTCTGGTTTTGGAATCAAGGTAATGCTGATTTCAAGAAATAAGTCTGGAAGCTTTCTTTCTATTTTCATTTGTTGAGAAGAATAGGTTTAAGTCAGCTATAAATGTTTGGTAGAATTCCGCTGGGAAGTTATCTGGCCCAGGAGTCTTATTTGTTGGGAGATATTTGATAACCAATTAAATATCATTGCTGGTTATGGATCTGTTCAAATTTTCTGTTTCTTTCCATTTGAGTTTTGGTAGCCTGTGAGTGTCTAGGATTTTGTTCATTTCTTCCATATTGTCCAGTTTATTGAACAATCAATCTCAAGAAAAAAATCTGGAAAGCCCCCAAATACATGGAAGTTAAAGAACATCTTACTAAATAATGAATGGATCAACCAGGAAATTAAAAAAGAAATTTAAAAATATATGGAATCAAATGAAAATGAAAACACAACAGTCCAAACCCTTTGGGATGCAGCAAAGGCTGTCCTTAGAAGAAAATACATTGCAATTCAGGCCTATCTCAAGAAGCCAGAAAGGTCCAAAATACACAACCTAACCTTACAACCTAAAAGAGCTAGAAAGGCAGCAGTAGAGAAAGCCTAATGCTAGCAGCAGAAGAGAAACAATAAAGATTAAAACAGAAATAAATAATATAGGATTAAAAAAACACAGAACAGATAAACGAATCTAAGAGCTGGTTTTTTGAAAGAATAAACAAAATTGATAAACCCTGAGACAAACCACTCAAAAAGAAAAGAGAGAGGACCCAAATAATTAAAATCACAAATGAAATAACAGAGATCACAAATACCACCAGAGAAAGATGAACAATTATTAGAGAATAGTATGAAAAATTATATGCCAATAAACTGGACAAAATAAATACATTATACAGTATCTTTTTGGGCAAGATTTTTCCCATATTAATGCATAATTAGTTTCATTCAGCAAACAATTCTTCCAGCAAACTGTTCACTCAACATATAGGGTAGTGCTGGGACAAAACATATAATTATAGATTGAAACCGGCTTCTTACCAATAAAATGTAATGGCACAGGAATTAAAGACAACTTTTGGTCATAAAATCAATATATAGTTAACAAGAAAAGGAGACTCTAAAAATGCTAAATCTACCTCATGAAATATTACAGTTATGGGAAGGAACCCACAATTGGGTTGCAGAGGGTGTCTGATTAAGAAGTTTAATTCCGGGTGCCACTTAAGAGAGTAGAATAGAGACCAGGTATGGAGAGTTGAGCTCAAAAACTCAATGATATTGCTGCCTTGATCCATTTTGTTTGGCCCAAACTGACGCTAGCCCCTTATGAAAACACATGCTCTAGGTAACAGCCACAAAGTCACAATTAAGTGCAAATTCCTGAAACAACTTCTCCAATGGCCCTTGTGATTAACAATCTCTCCTTCCTCCCATAGCCTTCCAATTGTGCTCTCTTAGATAAAACCCCTCAGAAATTTACCAAAACTCTGTTCTTTTTGGTTTGAATTGTCCACTCCAGCCTTAGCCTCCACCCAGAGGCCCTAACAAAGGTAAGTGTACAGGTACTGTGATTGCTGCCTGTACCCGGCCTTGTCTTTCCCGAGTGGTCCCTTGCATTGTGCCATGTACCTCCTTCAGAACCTGTGAGTAATAGACTTCTTTATTTCAAGTCTCCTGCGGTCTTTGGCTGAATACCGTCACCCCAGGGCTCTACTAGATATTAATTTAACAAAGTCAAAACGCTAGGGTACAGAGAGATCCAGAACTTCTGAGTAAAATGCTAGGATATAGGGAAGTCTCAGTGGCTGATTATTGGGTGGTGAAGAGTTGTACTAAATAAACTCTATCTACTTCTGATCTAAGATTCAGTTCAAACTATAGGGTAAAGACACATAAACCACCATTGTGCTACAACAGAGCTAATTAAAAGCCTGCCAGGAAGGAGCAAGAAGGATGGGGTAGATAAGACCATTGTTTTCTGACAAGATGGTAGATCTGACATGGATCTTGAAAAAAAAGCAGAATTTCAAAATGTGGAGTTTGAATTTGTTAAATTCAACTAATACTTCTGGGGTATTCATTGCATGTGGGTCAAGGCATCTGTGATACAAAGATAAATTGTCCCTGCCCTGCAAGGTGCCCAGCTACTGGGCATCAGGTGGTGAGAAGGAAATAGAAGTGGGTCCCAGGTGTCATGAGGTTCACAGTGTAGTGGAGAGAACTTTGCAATATAGTGGGATTGAAATTTTGAAAGGGGGTGGAGAAAGACTCTAAGGATGAATAGAAACACAAGTATGGTTATAACATGCATGAGGCCCTCTTTCTGGCTTAGCCACCCAGCGGATGGGGTGTGTGGGCATAAAACCTGAATATGTGCAATGGGAGATTGTGTGAGTTAATAATAATGTAGGTGAACAAAACAGGCCTATCTAGTGAAGTTTCGGCCTAATTGTTAATTAACAGGCTTTATATAAAAGATGTTGGTGAAAGAGAGTGACATGATCCAATCTGTGTTTTTGGAGGATAACTGGGGCCAAATTAAGGATAGATTTGGGAAGCAAGATGTTGGATGTAGGGAAATTAGATGAGAGGTCACTGCTAGAAATCGTGAGAAAGATGAGTGCTTTTGTTTCATTGTATTAGGAAGTTCGAAGATGAACCCAGATTAAATAATTTTTAAGGTGAAATACATGGCATTATATTTAAAAATACCCAAGATAGAAATTTCCTTTCTTCTTTTCTTCCTCCCCTCCATGCCTATTTGTTTCTCTACTTTCTGCAGCCCGACCCCCACCCAACTTTTCTTACCTCTCCCCTCTCTCTCTTTTCCTTCATTTACATTTGGGAATATGTTTCTGAGTCCATGAGAATATTCTTGTGTTACAATTGGTAGAGAGAATGGAATAATAAAGTAGTATGTTGCCATGTTAAAAGTATCTTCTTTGGCTCTCTTATTCTGATAACGCATATACAGGGCTTGCTGGTCTGGACCACTTTAGTCTCTTTAAGGTGGTCTGGACATGTGTTGTACAACTCAGAGCATGATTCCTGTAGGGTCTATGTGCATGGTGTCCCCTGGAGTTGGACACTATGGATCCAGCATTGCTGCTTATAGCCACGACTTCTGGGTAGGCAATGCAGAGTATCCTAGTAAACATGATGGGTTGTAGATTTAATCCTGAATCTTACCACTCCCTCATCCCTCTACTGCTCCCAGCATGTGACTCTTGCTTGATTTCCTATGTTTGCTTTTCTTGTTAGCTGACTCTATTCTATTCATTTTCTGGTCTTGACTTTCCCTTTAAGGCAGTATTGTTATTTAAAAAAAACATATATGTGATGAATTAGTCTTTTGGACAACATATGACAACACACTGATGCAATTCATGCTAAATGCAATTCAAAGCTTCTTTGATAGGTGTTTCCCAATGTAGGCATGGTGTCCATCTCTTTAAGGCAGCAAGGTTTGCCTCATACATTTTTTGAAGCTTCGCTGTCTAACAGCATTTTTTGTGAAATGAATGTAATGCCAAGGTTGTGTTCCAGACTAAAATCCTAAACAAAAGACCGGGCTTTGTGAAATTCCTGATATGATTTCATAATAATTTGTTTATTGGTTATTTTCTAAGTAAATAAAATGAAATATTATTTCAAATCAAAGCATACACATCAAATTCCCAGCAAATGAAATGGAATGACAAAAATTGAGTCAGTGACCAAGAAGTATTTATTGGAGGCCTGTGATGTGCCTAACATTATTTAAAAAAATTTTTTTAATGCTTATTCATTTTTTGAGAAACAGAGAGAGACAGAGTGTAAGAGCAGGTAGGGCAGAGAGAGGGAGACACAGAATCCAAAGCACGCTCCAGGCTCTGAGCTGTCAGCACAGAGCCTGATGTGGGCTCAGACCCATGAACTGCAAGATTATGACCTGAAGCAAAGTTGGATGCTTCACGACTGAGCCACCCAGGTACCCCACACTGTTTTTTTAATGTTTATTTATTTATTTTGAGAGACAGTGGCCACGCATGCTGGGGAGGGACAGAGAGAGAGAGGAAGAGGAAGGTCCCAAGTAGGATCTGCACTATCAGCACCCTTAATTGACTGAGCCACCCAGCCACCCAGTGCCCAATACTGTTTTAAGTGTCTATCCACAAAAGACATAAAAGAATCATCTTTGCCCATAAGGATCATTACATTTAGATGGAGAAACTATGGATAGGAAATAATCCAAAAACAATGTAGGAAAATACAAATTCCTTTTGATAGGTAAAAGCATTAAGCACAATGCTAACCAGCCTATATAGTATCAATGTAGGTTAAGAAAGTGAAACTTTAGTGAAAGTAGCAGACAGGAAAATCAAAGAATAACTTTTCTACTTTACAGATATATTTGACATCGTGCTGGAGGTTGGAAAAAGATATGCTGATTCTGAATAGGCTTTATTAAACTAAAGATACCACTGGTCATGCTGAGGGATAATAGCCCTGAACTCAGGCCAAATGCACAGTATAGGGGAAACATTCTGTCTTGGCAAGAAAATTAGGTGAAACAAACAATAAGAAGCTTTTTTCCAGGTTCAATAAAGATCTGCATAAACTGAAGTTAGGGGAGAACAAGGCAAAATTACGAAAAGATCAAATAGAAAAGAAATGGTGAACCAGCTTGTCTCTGTGACTCATCTGGCACTAAAACTGCTGCCACAGGAGCAATTTCCTGATGTCTTTATAAAGCATCAGGCCCGTACTTAAACTCTAGCCCATCTACCTCCAGAGCTTGTGTCCCTACATCCTTCCTCTTCCCATGAATGGCTCCTGGAAGTATTGTTGGAAGAGTAATAAAATGAGGTGCTTGAGGTTCTTCTAGGAGACAAAAGACATTAGGGAACTCAAGGTAGAGCAGGGAAATTCAAATTCCAATGCTTCAAGAACACTGCTGATCTAGGAGACAACCGCGGCTGCTGGTGAGAAGAGGCTGGTAGAGAGTACCCACTGTCCAGAGGATCCCCTGCTAATCAGCTTCTGTCATCTGGTTCGTTTTTAATTTTAAAATGTTTTATTTATTTTTGAGAGAGAGAGTGCAAGCCGGGGAAGGGCAGAGAGAGAGAGAAAGGGACAGAGGATCCAAAGCAGGCTCTGTGTTGATGGCAGCAAGCCTGACGTGGGCCTAGAACTCACGAACTGTGAGATCATAACCTGAGCAGATGTCGGACACTCAACCGACTGAGCCATCCGGGGGCCCTAGCTTCTACCATCTGTTAAGGTGATGTGGGGATGCTCTGTCTGTTCAGTGTGTTTCAAGAGGAGCCAGAAATCCAGGGAGCACCTGGGTGGCTCAGTCGGTTGAACGTCCGACTTCGGCTCACGTCCTGATCTCATGGTTTGTGGGTTCAAGCCCCCCATCGGGTGCTGTGCTGACAGCTAGCTCAGAGCCTGGAGCCTGCTTCAGATTCTGTGTCTCCCTCCCTCTCTCTCTGACCCTCCCCTGCTCATGCTGTCTCTCTCAAAAATAAATAAAACATTAAAAAAAATGTAAAAGGAGCCAGAAATCCAGTTGTTCATGTAAAAACATCTCTCACATTTAAAATATTGGCATTTAATTCAAATTTGGCTTTTAAAAAATGCTGTGTAGGCCAAATAAAACATATTTCTAGTTAATAATTGGACTGTGAGTCAACAGGTTGCAAACTTTAAGATGGTGTGCCATATTGAGCGGCTTGTATTACTTGAAGGTTTCTGCCCTTCTTTACCAGCAAAAGCCTTTAGAGTAAAAGGGTCCTCTTCCTCTGTGCCTTTGATTTCTCAAAGGAGAGTAAAGCAGAGAGGGAGACTGGCAAAGGATTATAGGCTCAGAAATTGTATGAGTCTCAATCACAGGAGCCCTGAATAGCCTTTTGACTCTGTGCTAATTCCCATGCAGTCTAGATCCACCTGGAGGGTCAGCCTTTGTAGATAGACATGCGCTTAAATACCTTGGAGCATCATTGTAACTAGTCCAGCACCAGGCAGAAGTGAGTGCTCAAGGGACACTCAAATGTTGACTAAAACATTTTGTGTCAATTGAGCCATGTAGAATGGTCCATATTTGATTTTTTTTTTTTATATTTTTATTTATTTCTCGGAGAGAGAGAGAGACAGCGTGAACAGGGGAGGGTCAGAGAGAGAGGGAGATGCAGACTCTGGAATAGGCTCCAGGCTCTGAGCTGGCAGTCAGCACAGAGCCCGACGCGGGGCTCGAACCCACGAACCGCGAGATCATGACCTAAGCGAAAGTCGAACGCTTAACCGACTAAGCCACCCAGGCGCCCCCATATTTGATTATTTTTGAGCTAAGAAGTCAATTCTATAGTATGGTGACTGGCTCCAAGTCATTTCCCTTCTCAGATACTAACCCATGGCTCCTCCATGTGTGGTTGGTCTTAAGCAGATTTGTAAAGTTATCAGAATTTGTTTTGGGGAGAATTTAACATAATGAAAATAAGTGTGAGCTATGAAGCTAGACTGCCTAGGCTTGAAAACTGACTCTGCTATTTTCTAGCTGGTTTGCTTCAGCTTCTTCATCTGTAAAATGGGGCCAAAAGTAGAAGCTACCTTCTAAAAGTAAAACCTCCATTATGAAGCTCAGAAGAGTTACTGTGTGTGACACATAGAAAGGTACCGGGCACATAGGAAGCTCTTATTATTTAGCTCTAGACTGGATGGGAATTAGCACAGAGTCAAACGGCTATTCAGGGCTTCTGTGGTTGAGACCCATACAGTTTCTGAGCTTGTAATCTTTGGGCAGTCTCCCGCTCCCCAATAGTTTTACTCTCCTTTGAGAAATCAAAGGAGACAACCATTCTTTATCTACTTCTCATGATGTGTTACCTAGGAATTGCTCCTGCCATACTCTACAGCCCAGCTTTCTTTTGACAGCACTGTTTATCTTGTGATCCAAACGTCTTGCCCCATCAGCTCTTATTTTCATTGTCACAAGAAAGGCAATTAGATAAATGACTGACACCAGTTTACTAGGTGACTTTATTTACTCTCTTTTGAGAAATCAAAGGCACAGAGGAAGAGGACCTTTTTACTCTAAAGGCTTTTGCATCTACATTTAAAATAAAGCACTTAATGAAGCAGTCTCTTCTTCCCCAAACTTGCCTGGTGGTAAGAAACACGCAAAAATGTTAAACCTCCAGATCACGTCCTTGGAAATTGAGGTTTACTTAGGCCAGGATGGGCTCTGGGAATCCATATTTATAGAAACTACCTCAGGAATGATTATTTGTATAAGGTTGGAAAAACTACTCTAAGCCAAATAACTCAGTTTTTGATGGTTAAATTCTTTATTATAGGCATGTTTTCTTCTTCTTTCTTGGGAGCAGTTCATATGTGCCCCTGAGTCACAAACATGGGCTACTCCTGTGCATCTACACAGATAACTTGAGATCTTAATTTCGAAATTAACCATGAAAGTCTACAGAGAACAGAGCTTGCTTGTAATCATTGCTCATAAAAATGCTCTTCAGATTAGTGTTAACTCAAAGCGCAGGGGAGGGGCACCCTCATGGCTCAGTCTCTTAAGCATCTGACTTCAACTCACGTCATGATCTCATGATTTGTGGGTTTGAGCCCCGCATCGGGTTCAGTGCTGACAGCCTGGAGCCTGCTTTGGGTTCGGTGTCTCCCTCTCTCTCTCTCCACCTCCCCCACTCACACTTGTCTCTCTCTCTCAAGTAAACATTAACAAAGTTTAAAAAAAAAGAGAAGGGGAACAGTAGCACTTGCTTTATCTAGAAACTTCAATGTACACCCTCTCAGCTCACACCCAGGAATTCCACACTCTGGAATAAGAATCTTCATTTTAATAGTGTCTTTGGGTGATTCACATGAATATTAAAGTTTGAGGAGCACAGCTTCAGAGCATGAGAAGAGACTGCTACCATACATTTAATTTACTCAATATATAATTTGACTGGCAATAAAATTATTTTTTTCTGTGTTTTTGATTTTTTTTAAAAATAAGGTAATTTGGTGTTTCATATTTTGACAGTATCATTTTAGCTGAAAATGAAAACATTCAATGAAGTATTTCTACCTGTAAAGAGTTTCCTGCACCTTAAAACTTCCTCTGCATATGTAATACTTTAAACAGTGCATTTTAATAAAAAGAGTAACCATGTAGCTAACTACTACAAACATTAGCGAAGCAAAAATGCTAAGCGTGCCTTCCACACTTGCCAACCTAAAGGAAACCACATTACTGGGGTGCCTGCATGACTCGGTCAGTTAAGCGCCCATCTCTTGATTTCGGCTGAGATCATGATCTCACAGTTGGTGAGATAGAGCCTTGCACTGGATTCTATGCTGACAGTGCAGAGCCTGCTTGGGATACTCGCTCTCTCTCTCTCTCTCTCTCCCTCTCTCTCTCTCTCTCCCCCCTCCCCTGTGCATGCTCTTGCTCTCTCTCCCTTGAAATAAATAAATAAATAAATAGACATTTTTAAAAAAGAAAGAAAAAAGCAAACCACAGTAGTATGATCTGTTTTGATATATCTGTGGTTTCTTTGCAGACTTAGACTTAGCCACCCCTCTAGCTTTGCAATGAAAAGTTACAGAGAAAAACTAAATCTAATTCAGATCAGTGACATTCACTTACTACATAGTATACGTTTTTTCCTGTTTAGTAGAGAGATCAGTTTACATTTTAAAAAATCAAGTTGACTTATTTATGTATGATAAAAATCAACATTTTTTTGTCTTACTTTCCCACCTGCAGCCTACTACTCATGTCCTCAATAGTAGTACATGTCCTCAATATAGTAGCTGCTCACTTAATATTGCTGAATTGAAATAAAATTGAGTTTCACTCATGGACTCTCTATTTGTGCCCTTGGTCCATTTCGGTCTTTTCAACCATGCCTAAATACACATATAGTGCTTGTGGTCCACACCATGTTCAGAGTGATTAAACTTTCTGTGATTCATTAAACTCATTGAGGATTATGTTGCTTTTACACAGTGCTTCTTTGAGGAGAAACATGAGCAGGAAATCATGTTTATGTGAATTTTTCATCTATTTTTAGTCTATTTGGATGCTCATCAAACTCTAAGTGACTCAGATGAAATGTGTTATTTCACGTAAGAAAAAGAAGCTACTGACTAATTGTCTACAGAACATATGATTTTTTACTGGAAAGGTAGTCAGTTTCTTTGAGTCATCTACACTCTCCAATAGGCTATATCCTGGGGGAGGGGGCACCTGGGTATAGTTTTATGTATCAGATATCTCAGGGTTTCAGTAATAGCAGCCACAAATCACCGGTATCGCTGTCTTACTTTTGTGACCATGGCCTTTCTTTCTACTCACATTTGTAAGTCAGATATATATGGAGAATCACTTTCTTAAATTAAGATTTTAGCTAACACAACCAACAACCTAGAAATAGAATTGTTATTGCTTCTTAGAACTAAAACTGACTTGAAATGTCTTTGTCATCAGAATATTGTTAGTATGACTCTATTTAAAGTTAAAAATATGGTGAGGTCCACAGAAAAGCATTTAGTCAAAGCACATTGGGATGATACATCAATGGCACCAAGTACATAAATATAAATACTGTTTTTTTATGATAGCCATAAAATTTTTTATAGCTTTTCACTGACACATGTATCAATGTTTTTTAATTAAACCTCTTTTAAATTCAAACAGTTTTGAAATTATAAACATCTGGGGGAAAGGTTTCCTTCAAAATTTACTAATTTCATGGAACTTTATTATATTTTCAGACTATCTTACATTTAAAAACCAAATTATCTATATATTCCAATACAAAGAGAGCAGACTCAAAATTATTATGTGGTAAATTGCCAACCATAGCTGTTTTTACAATGATCTTGTATATTTAATTTCTAAGGGTATAGAAAGTATTGAAGAAAAACATGTTTCAATTGAAAAATATCTGTTAAGCACGATTATTCCCATATTTGTATAGTTAGGAAGAAACTGTGATACATACATTATCATACTACTATGAATTTAAGCTTAATTTTTTAAGTAAAAATGAAAGGATGGGGGCACCTGAGTGGCTCAGTTGGTTGAGTGTCCAACTTTAGCTTAGGTCGCGATCTCGCGTTTTGTGGGTTCAAGCACCGTGTCAGGCTTTGTGCTGACAGCTCAGAGCTTGGAGCCTGCTTTGGATTCTGTCTCCCTCTCTCTCTCTCCCTCTTCTGTTCATGCACTGTCTCTCTCTGTCTCAAAAAATAAGTATTAAACATTTAGAAAAATTTAAAAGAATGAAAGGATGTTGCATATAATGAGGCAATGCTCAGAACCCCTTACAAATTTCTTGTTGGACCTACAGCTTCTTCTGGATGAAGCCTGTATCTGTGCTGTCCAATACAGTTGCCCCTAGATAGACAGGGCTATAGAGCACTCCAGTGGGGTTCCCAAGACTCAAAGGATGAATTTAAAATTTTATTTAATGTTAGTAAATTAAAATTAAAGTTTAAATAATCACATGTGCTGGTGGCTGTGATCTTTGTAAGTACAATTCTATACAATAAAAATGGAAGAGAATTCCGTTCCTAGGGAACCACTGCTGGCTTTCTGTGGCTGGAATTTTGTCAGTAGATTGCCATATCCCACAAAATGGGGCTAGGGTCTCAGATTTTTTTTAGACTCAACAGCTAATTTAGACCAACTATTAAGAGCGTTTTGTGAAGAGGAGTGGTATGTGTGTTCACTCAAGTAGTTTACTACCAGGATTACTAATGCTACTACATGTACATCTCCCTTCCAAATTCTCTGGTTTTCCAAGAAGTTCATCTAAAATTCTGCTTGTGGGATAGCCACTTTGGTATGAGCTTCTCACTCCTCTTGGCTCCAGTCTGTCCACCACTTCTCCCACTCAATGTTACCCCTGAGTTACTTATTTGGGTTAAAAAAGGAATGTCCAGCATTGCAACCATATTCCAAAGCTTTGTACTCAGGCCCTGTAGATTGAAGGGCTATACAAATGTGACTTCCATGCATGTGACAACGACTGGGAGATAAATCCACAAGCATACACTGCAAATGCAAAAGTTGAAGCCCCTTCTGATAAAGGTCAGAGAAGTAACAGAAGTCTGAATAGCTAACCAAACTCTTGAATAAAATGTATGTACCAATGCTAGAGAGAAAAACAACCACAACATGTTTAGTGTTCTAATTTAGTTTAGAAGACATGAAGGTGAAGAATTTGATCAAGCAATGTGCAGCTCAGTCAGATTTTACTGGTGCCAGAGAGCTTATGAAGAGTCATTTCAACATCTTACATAATAAAGAAATTTATCCAGAGAGGATAAATAACCTGACTCAGATCACATGTATATGGGAAGAGCACTCTAGTTAGTCTACATTTTGAGTTAATGGCTGGGCAAATGGGCTTAACCTAAGAAAACATTTCCTGCTTCTCTAATGCTCTGTTGAGAAAGTCATTTACTGTTGCTTCTAAGGCAAACCTAAAAGACAGCAGTTGAGAACCAACCTAAAGCAGGAATGTCTCTTGTCTCCTTTCTCTAGTGCTAGCCCCAGAAGAGAAATTCCTCAGACAACTCTTCAAATATGAGCTTTTCAGCTACCCGTGATAACCTATAATTTCAAGCCTTTTAAGGTCATTCTGGGAGAGAGGTTTAAGATGAGAGAGTTCTTTTTCCTTTTGAAAAAAGAAACTTCTGGTTTTCTAAACATTTCATAAACCTCTGGAACTCTTTGGAGTGAGCCAGAAGTGGAAAAAGTAACTGGAACTTCTTGGGAAAAATTAGTAGTAGCTGTTGAAAAGAGCATTTATCAGTTATCCAGACACTGAGGAAGTTTAGACATTGCTGAATAGGCAGAGTGTGGGCAGAAATGACCAGACTTGGGATATGGCTGGTCAGATAACCTGGTCTAGAAGTGGGTTGTATTAGCTTCCTAGGGTTACCATAAGAAAGTATTACAAGGTGACTTAATACAATGGAAATTTATTCTCTCATAGTTCTTGAGGTTAGAAATCCAAACTCAAGGTGTTGGCAGGGCCATGCTCTCTTTGAAGGCCTCATGGAAGTTTGTCTCTCAGTTCGGGGTGTTGCTGGCAATCCCAGGTGTTCCTAGGCTGGTAGACAATCATTACCTCTGTTGTCATGTGGCCTTCTCTCCCGCAGTGTTTTCTCCCCTGGTCAGTGTGTATCTGTCTAACTCAGGTAACTCCCACACACGGTGACACCTAGTGGGTCTGGTCATAGACATCTAAACCCTTTGGATGCTGAAATTCCCTGATGTTTGACTACCTTTTACTCTGAGGACTAAAAGTGTTTCTATGGAATTTTGCTGACGCTGCAGAGCTATCAACATGGATCAAGACTCAAATCTATTAACAGCTATGTAAACCTGAAAGACATAAAGTATGTTTGAGAATTTTTTTTTGAGAGCCAGTAAAATTCCACACAAGCAAGATAGAATATGAAACACGTCATTTTATCCATCTTTAATATCTGTAAGCCATATGAGGGGCACAGTCCTATCTGAAATGGACTTCACATCTTTTTTTCATAAAGCAAACTAATGCTTTTTTAAATGTTTATTATTTTGAGAGAGAGAGAGAGAGAGAGAGAGAGAGAGAGACAGAATCTGAAGCAGGCTCCAGGCTCTGAGCTGTCAGCGCAGAGCCCAATGTGGGACTTGAACTCACAAACCATGAGATCATGACCTGAGTTGAAGTTGGACACTTAACCGACTGAGCCACCCAGGCACCCATGGATGCCCTATCTTTGTATATGATAGTTTGTTTCATAAAATGTGACTCTTAAATGGAAAAACAGAGATATGTTTTACCCAGGTCTCTATCAACTTTTCCTTGGCCTCTCTGCCCTCTCTCCCACTGTCAGCTTTGTTTTCGGCCCTTGAGAGAAGCTTTGTCTTATCCACAGTTGAGCTGATGGATCATATTTATCTAGAGCTCCTATATACATAATGTATACGTCACAATCCTAAGGGAAAACTTCATGAGCTCTTCAAGTGTGCTTTTGTTTAAATATTTATAGTGAGGCATTGAGACAGCTGAAATGAATGAGAAACCACATGTTAAATTTTAAATATTAGGTGAATAACATCAAGGAAGTAGAAATGTTTGGCTCTTGTGGCTATAATCATTGGGTCAAATTTGGGTGTTAATATATTATCAGATTACTGTGTGGTGTTCTCAAAGTAGGCAGGAAATAAAGGAGCTGTTTGTCCTAAGACAAAAATTTCTGCAAAAGATATGCTACCATTTGTATTTCTAGAAACTTAGCAAAATCAAAATAGCATTAGTCAAGTATTTTTTTTACAACTATGTAAATTTTATTACATGACAACTTTTCTTACGACATGAACCATAAAACATGATTATTTAAGAAAGTGTTCAACTCATTTCCCTTTTTCTTCCCGACTTCCCAAGGTGGAGCTATTGTTGGGCCTACGCCCAGGCCTAAACATTGTCTAGTCTCTAAGCCAAGTGTGACCTGGCCTGGCCGATCTTCTTTACAGTAAGAATTGAGTTAGATTATGTAGAGAATGGCATTAGCTGAGTCAGGCCTCCTAGCCTGGGGCCCTGGGCCTTGGTTAATGTTTATCATCCTTTTCTCAGGGAGTTTGATCCTATTCCCTGAGCCTCCAGTCTTGGTTACTCTGCCATGAGTGCAACTCAGGGCCAAGGGGCCACTAACTTTCCTACTCTTGCTACCTGTAGCAATCGACTGCCGCTGTGTTCCACCAGCCAGTTTGGAATCCTTGTTACCATACTTCTGTGAACGACACTTCACCATGTTTGACACTGCCATGAACTGACAGGTTGCCCTTCCCCTCTTAGTGTTTCCCTAACCTTCCCAAGCCAGCTTCTCTAGAGTTTCCGTTTGGGAGCTGCTTGTGGTGGGGAGGGTCCTGTGGTCTGGCCACTGCAAAGGGTGTGTAGGGAAACTCGAAAGGTGATCTGACTGAAAGGGGCGGTCCGTGAGATTTGCCATGAAGTTGCATTTGTGAACAGACACATCATTTTCTTCAGATCAAACACGTATTTGAGGTGGCTTTGGGAGAGGCCGGTGGAGATTATGGGCAGTGGGGTGTAAGTCCTCCCAGGGTCCCCTCTTCGTTCTAATGAGCTTAAACTATTCTTTCTTGTTTTCTACAAAATCTTTCTTTTATTTCAAGATTTTAATAAATGGTAGGAAGAAAACCCCCATAAACATTGTTTGTTTCTTCTTTGAAAACAATATAATCATATTGATACTTGACCCGTGGCCCTAAATATCTTAATCCAAAGTGACTAATTGTAGCAGGCCGTATGTATGTCAAGGGTGACATAATTTGGAATGCTTGGATCAAGGTGTGGCTGGCCTCTCTAACTTTGCCTATGAGACCATTCAAATAATAGGAATAAAGATCTTACTTCTATTTCACTTTTTCCCTTAAAGTCCCAGGTATGATCTCACAGTGTCTAAGATAGTAAACCTCCTCTTGAGAATAAACATTTACTTTGGGTTTTAATTTCTGCTTCAAAACAAGATACTTATCATTGAAATATTTTCACAGAAAACCCAGTTAAGCCATTTATTCTTATTACGCTTTTCTTGACTGCTTTTCTACTGGCATTTCCCCCACCCTCCTTTCTCTTTCTACTAAATAAAGTCACATTTCTTCACGACTTCCTTCGAAAATGGAGTATGGGACAGAGATAGAATTAGGAGACATTTTTTAAAAAAATTTTTTAAAATATTTTTATTTATTTCTAGGAGAGAGAGAGAGACAGCGTGAGCAGGGGAGGGTCAGAGAGAGAGGGAGTCACAGACTGAAACAGGCTCCAGGCTCTGAGCTGGCAGTCAGCACAGAGCCCGACGCGGGGCTCGAACCCACGAACCGCGAGATCATGACCTAAGCGAAAGTTGGACGCTTAACCGACTAAGCCACCCAGGCGCCCCAGAATTAGGAGACATTTTTTTTTAAGGGGGAGGATAAAACCTAAATCTGAAACAAATGAGACACTAGAAAAGAGAGGAACCTATAGAGAAGTTTCCTTTAATGCTATTGATCTTAAGCTACACAGACTAGAAGACAGAGCTGCTGCACTGCACAGTTCCAAGGGGCTCATAGTCTATTATATAGTTCATATGAATAGTGTCCATATGAATAACACTCCCTAGATTTGTGCAGTAAGCAACCTGTGCAACCATATGCTTGCTGTGACTTAATATAACGTGGAAATGTAAATGAATGCAACTTTTTGAAATTCAGAATTATCTTGTCTTATTTGTCAACATCTGACTAAGTAATGATCCAAGCCTAGAGCTGGCTTATTCCTTTTTTAAAAAGTTAGTTTATTTTATTTTTTTGAGAAAGAAAGAGTGAGAGTGAGAGTGATTGTGTATGTGTGTATATGTGTGTGTGTGTGTGAGAGAGAGAGAGAGAGAGAGAGAGAGAGAATGAGAGAATTTTAAGCAGGCTCCACACCCAGCACAGAGCCCAATGTGGCACTCGATCTCATGGCCCTGAGATCATGATCTGAGCTGAAATCAAGAGTTGGACACTTAATTGACTGAGACACTCAGGTGCCCCTTAATCCTTTTTAAATTCACCAGGCACACTTTATCTCATTGTCTTTGTCTTCCTTTGGATCTGTTTCTTTTGCAGATACTCCTAAAATATCTGATGTTTGGGTATCATATTTTAAATAATAAAGACCAAATATGCTGCTTTCCTTACAGGACTGATATTCTCTAACTCTTTTTCTTTTGTAATTCTATGTAAGATCTGTGACATTTATTGAAAGAGCTGGCTACATAAATGGGAAGCTGTGTTCAGTAGTAAATGTGGATCCAACCTCTACACCCACATACACCTCTGGAGGGGAGCCAGTGGTCCTGAGAGTCAACTTAGGATGACATCAGGTTTTCTTGCATTCTCTCTTCTAAGTTATGTGAGAGAGCTGAAGAAGGGCAGTCATTCCAGGCAAGTGCCCCAGTGTAGTGAGGACATAGCTTCCAGAGTCTTAACTGAAGACCCTTGACTTCCCTTCCTGTTGTGACATGTTGTGAATTTCTGTCTTAGTATAATCTGCTATTTTTTTGATAAAGGGATGTGGTTTTCATGGCGCCTCACTATAAAATGCATAATGATATCAGTGTAGTCACCTCCTCCCTCAAAGATCTAAAATTCTTCTTATGTACCAGAAAACTGGCTTTAGAGATGACTTAGAGCCATTTCAAGGATTTCAATAGACTGATTACTGAAAATACAAGCTGTCCAAATAAGAGAACAAAATTAGGACTTCATCAACCAAAACCAGCATTTGGAGTTTTGCTAAAAACCACTTGGACAAAACTCAAGAGTAACCAACAAGACATGGGTCACAGCTTGAGGAAGAAGTACTGTCATTGGGGCATGCGACATCACAAAACCTTTTGTAAGGCTTTGGAGCCTGGAGACCTGCCCTGTAGCTGCCAGTTAGGGTGCTCGTCCTGGTGTTTTCCATCCTGCTGAAAGTGCTGTACTATCAGCTCTAGGCTCAGAAGAAGATACACATTCCAACAGACTTGGGCTTTTGACCCAGTGGTGTCCATTTGCAGCTTGGCCAGTGTCTAATGTGGTAGCTTGGCCTGAAGCACTGTCCAACTGAGAAGCAGTGAATTAGTTAAGTCAGAGAATAAGAAGAGAACAATGAGAGGGAGGTGAGAGTTGCGTAGACACACAGAAGGAAGTATTAGTGGGTGTCTGGGGTGTTGCAGTGCCAGCTGGCCACAAATGTCCTCAGTTAAAGTAAGCCAGGGGAACTTCTGTTTGTCACGGGCCACCTGGCTTCAATGCCTGACCCTACGTCAGCCACCATGCTAGCCCGGTTCTAATAGTGAAGGGATCTGATCACTGAGGCTGGTTTCATCACCTTTAGTGGGAAAGACCACAACACCTGCCTTATGGAAAAGTGTTAACCAGACACAGCCAATGGAGAGTAAAGAAAGACTATGGAAAAAGAAAAAGTCAAGCTGTGCAAACCTGGAGGGTAAAGGTTCTCTCCTTCTACACACTTTTCCTTCCTTTTGGGAGATTTCTGCCTTCATCCAAAACAAAACAAGGCCCCAACTTGAACAAATGCCAACTAGTTAATGCACAAATGAATTGCTAAGGTTGCTTGCAAACCATACCCAGATTTTAGGCACACAGACACTTTTAAAATTCTGAACACTTGCATGAACAAGCTCATTTTAAAGTTGAACAGCCAGCCTGACAGCAGAAAATCTTGAGGCATTAAGCAAGGGAACTCCTGAAATTTGTAAGCACGTCCATTTTAAGAATATGAGGGTGTGCCGGCACACATTTTTGGCAGCTGTGGCCATGTGGCTAGGTGAAAATATGCAGAGCAACCATGAATGGGAAGAAGTTGATAATTTAGGGCAGAGCACAGGGCGTTCAATTCCACACTCAGAGGCAAAGATGATATGATATCATGCCAACTGTGTCCATGTGCTCTGACGGATCTAGCATATCAATGAACTGGAAAAGTTGTCTCCTCTGTCTGTGTAAGCATGCCACTGATATCCCTCATCCCAAGATACATTCCAACCATTTACGTTTCGTGCTTCCTGGAAAACAAAATTTCAGACTGCCTGGAAGGTTTTGCTACTTTATGACATTATTGCCAGCATTTCATTAAAACCATATTTAGTTGAATGCCTTCAGAAGAATTTTATATACCAAAAATGGACCCTGGACTGAATCTTAATATGTTGGTATCTTTTGACAAATAATAGGTAACTTGAAAGAGAACTGAAGTTCTTTAAAGGTAACATCACTGACTTAATATCTACCTATATAATGAACTAAAAATAACACAAAAATGATTGAATGTTTGGTTTATATGGTGCCACAAAGACATGTTTTAAAGGCTCCAGAGGAAACCTCTCAAAGACAGCATGAAATTTGATTCCTTCTGCTGTCACAGAGCCAAACATTGGTGGTAAGGAGTTTGGCCTCAGCGAGATCAGTGTATATACATTATGGTCATTGTTCAACAATACCAGTAATTTGTAGTCTTAAATTAGTTTTGTGGCTGTTTGTTAGTTCCTGGGAACCCTAAAAAATGAAGTGTTATAGAACCTCAAAGAGGAAATTTATTTAGAGTTGATCAGTTGGTGAAAAGAAATCCATCACACTATGTGGATGATACAGTGTACAGTCTTATCCACTGGTTGATGGAGGAATATTCTTGTAAGAATGTGCAAGAGTAAACCCTGAATGGGACTCCGTTAATCCAGCAGTATCAATGTTCTGACTGTGGCTCTTCAGGAAATAAAAAAAAGTAAATTTGAAGTTATTTTAAATATACTTAACTATACGAGCATTCAAAGTTCTCTAATATTGACAAATAGTAGGGAAGATTAGAATAGTAGCAGGGCTTATTTTGTCAAATGGGCCTAATTGGCCAAGTCAAGAAAAAAAACTCTAAAGATCTTGATAAGCTGTTGCTGTCATACACTAAGGTTAACTGAATTCAGCATTTTCAATTTATATAGAGTACTGAAAGTTCTTTAGTGAAAGAGGTATGTAATGTATAAAAATTAAACATGCTGTGTGAAGTTTTATTTTCAAGATGTGCTTGTCCATAAGTTCCTTTTTCATGAACAATTTTAATGTAAATATAGCTCTGTGCCAGCTTAAACTGTTATATAGTTCAAAGATGTGAAGTTTAGACGAACGATATTTAAAACTATTGAAATATCACAAAACAAAGTCCAAGTTTATTGCAATAATTTGGATATTTTTGTAAGACAAATGGATGTCATAAAACTCGTATCACTAGCATGTACATAAACAGCACTATAATGTGGAGACATCCATAATTAATCTAGGTTCTGGGATTCTTTTTCAAAATTGAATCTAATTCTGTCTTTCTGAAACTTTTTATGCCATACTTTGATGTGTGGAAATCTAAACATAGATGATTAGCTTATGTTTTCCTTCTGTGGTAGTTCATGGTAATTTGCAGCAGGCAAGACGCTTCCACATTCTGCATCTGTAGATGTGCTGTGTATCAGACACGCGGCAATGATTGTGTAGCATGGCTGCATTTTGTCCTTGCATCTCCACCTACTTCCACAGAGATCTTTGAATTTCTTTTAAGGATTTACCTTCTTACTCCTCCTCTTCTTCCCCTTCTTCTACCCCCTTCATCATTACCCTTCCCCTCTCCTATGGCTTCTCATCTTCCTCTCCTCTTTCCCTTCCTTTTCCTCCTCCTTTTCTCTCTCTAATTATATACATAACATATATAACATATATATGTTTTAGATGAGAATATTCAAATACTGTATAATATGTTATATGGTAGCAGTATTTTGCACTGTTGAATTTTAGAAAATAAAATAAATAAAAATCATATTGCCACCAACCTTAGATCACCATTTTAAACTCTAATACATATCCTTTCCAATCTTAGGTCTCCATATAACATATATAATATACATATATAGTTTCTCATATATACATACATTTTTACATATAGGTATACCTATTTTGTGTGTTGTGTTTGTGTACACACATATATAAACACATGCATATCTGTGTGTGTGTATTTATGTGATCTGTTGTTTTACAACCTTTTTCTAGTTAGCCATCTCCACTTTACAATTTCAGTAAAGTTTTATCTCATATAATACCTAAATCTTACTTAAATTTCTCCAGTTGATTCCAGAAGGACCATCGCTGCTGCTTTGTCC
Organism: Proteles cristata cristata; assembly: GCA_017311185.1. Taxonomy (NCBI): domain Eukaryota; kingdom Metazoa; phylum Chordata; class Mammalia; order Carnivora; family Hyaenidae; genus Proteles; species Proteles cristata. The sequence goes on along the minus strand of JAESUZ010000047.1, from coordinate 14,407 downwards.
AAATAGTATGTAATTAACCTGGTGCTTATGCCCGCAAAAGTCTTCTTTTGTCTAGCACAGTCCCTTTTTATCAAGACGTTGACCTGTTGAAAAAACAAAGCCAGTTGTCCTGCAGAATGGGTTTCCTACTCTTGAATGTGTTGTTTAACAATTATGGGAGGAGCAACTCTACGGAATATTCTAAATGGACACACTTAAATTTTTAAATTTTCTATTCATGGTTTGAAAGTGAAATACTCACCGATAAGTAATTTGTTCTTCCTATCTAGAAGCTTTTAAGATATTTTTCTTATCCAACAGGATATACCTAGATATATTTCTTTCTCATGAAAACTGAGTCTAAGTGTGCAGATTCAGCTCTTTTCTCAGCCCAAGGATATTATTTTTCATGCATCTTATTTTTTCTTCCCAAATACCCCCTATTGGCTTGCTAGGTCTTTCACAACTTTTCACTTTTTCCCACGTTACTTCTACTTCTTTCCTTTTTATACTTTTAGATATTTCTGGCTATTGATCTGGTCATTCAGTGGTCAAACTTCTTTATTACCCACTGATCTTCTTAATTTGAAAAGAATGATTTGAATCTCTAGAAAATCTTTTTTGTTTTTTGTACTGTGTTTGAATCTTCTTAAGTACTCATGATTAATTTTTGTTCAGTTGATCATCTGTCTCATACAGCAATTCTGTCTCACAGTGTGTAGTCTGATCCATTTCTTTTAGGCTGTAGGGCTTCCATGGAAGGGAACGTTATTTCCCCTGCCAGCACATTGGATTTCAGGTCAGTTGTAGAAATACCAATGAGACTGATGGGATGGCTGTTGTGATGATCTGATCTGTAAACCTGTGGGCTACAGGCAAAATATCAGCACACTTCTAGGCCACTTACAGTGTTCCTGGAAGAAGTCTTTATATTCTCTGTCTTAACTTCAGTTTGTTAACTGAGTTAAGGTAAGGAAGATTTTTCATTTGAAGTCTTGGAAACTAGAACATAGATCATAAAGAGATAAGACCCATAGTCCAAGAATTCAATACATAGCCAAGATTCATTCACACGTCAGGGTGAAAGACATGATCTCAGGGATAGGCAAGAACTCAGACCGAATGCTACCCGAATTCCCTGTATTAGGAAAATGCATGAGAAAAACTATAACAAAACAACATATTAACCCAAGCAGGGACCTCAGCCTGGACCAAAATGAAGAGACACAGCCTGGACCAAAATGTGGTTGAGGTAGTGCGGCCAGGACTGATACACACAGTCTCTGAGTGGTTCACCCAAATTTAGTTCTTGACTATGTCACTCATTTGTTGTGTGACACTGGCAAATATTTAACATATTTTTGTCTCATTTCTTCCTTTATAAAATGGGGAGTGGGAATAATGGTAGAACTTATCCCACAACAAGCAAGTTAATAAATGAAAAACATTGTAGAGAAGAATCTGGCACATAATATATGCTCAGTAAAGGTTATCACATTAGTATTCTACATATCAGTTTAAGAAAACACTGTTTAAGAATACATGAGTGCTGGATAAGGACTCTTAAAATAGAAGAGACATTTCAGAAGGGAAATTTTGATATGGGAATCACTAAACTATCTCAGCAAACCATTGGTATGTGGGGAAAGAAAGGCAAGATAAAAGTAGTCCAAAAGATGGGGGATTATATAAGGAGGGAAGAATGTGGGGAACATGAAAGTGTTTCAAATTCTTTTCATATTGGAGAGGTGGGGAAGCAGGTAGGATTAGAGCATTATGGTGGGGAAACAAGAATGTAGTTAATATCTTGTTTTTAAAGCGATCATAGTGACATATGCGTCTGATTAAGAGAGCAGGGAAAGAGATGGTAACCATTAAGGGAACGGAAAAATACACCAGAACCTTTAAATTAACATGGAGGAAATAGGAATGAGCAACAGCTCCATCAAACTGACAAAACCAAGGGGAAGGAAAATAGGAAAATAACAGTGTAAGTTAAGTAGTAAACAACGGAGTAAGGTGGAAGGAACAAAATCAATGACAGTAGGCCCTCTGCTAAATGTGAATGGATTGAATTCACCTTAAAAGTCTGAAATTGGTACTTTGAATTAAAAAACAAAATTTGTGTGTGAGTTTACAAGTGCATGTGAAAAGTAAAAAAGCTCTTTCCTTCCCTCCCTCCCTCCTTCCTTCCCTTCCCTCCTTCCTTCCTTCCTTCCTTCCTTCCTTCCTTCCTTCCTTCCTTCCCTCCTTCCTTCCTCCCAGCAAAGGGATTGGGCAACACAGGGAATGTGAACTTAAAGAAAACAGGAATAAAATACTAATATCACACAAGATGAAATTAAAAGTTAAAAACAGAATAAAAAGGTACATTGTGTAATGAGAGGAATCTAAGTTGATGGAGATTTGGCGTAAAATGACAACATAGTGACAACATATGGTGACTTCTAATATACTAGTCATAGTTTTGGCTACCATGTAATTTTACAGTCACATTGATGTGGCATTGAAGAAACTCAAAATATGAAGCACCAATCATTAATCCAACCAAAATACTGACATTTCAGGCTGCTATAGACATTTCAAAACGGCTTCTTTACTTTTGCCAAATAAATTCAATTTTTATCAACTGCTGCAGGATAAGGGGCCTTTGTGCAGAATTAAATGAAAGAAAAAGAACAAATATGATAACAGACTTATCTTCCTAGCTCATATTCACATATGCATTCCACACATTCCTCTTTTTTGATTCCATTATGCCTCATAGTACCACATGAATGATTAACCCTCAAGAAGCTGTAATTTCTAAGATTAGTTGATTGGGGACACCACAGTACTGTTTAAGCCTTCATATGTCAATAACACATGAGACGCCAAGATATGGAGGAGGCTGAGGCCTGTCCTATTTCTTTGATATTCTGGTCTCTCCTTTGTATAATTCTTTGAAACATTTAAGAATTACACTAGTAGCTTTGGTAGTAACTTTATCTATGATGTCAAATAATGTAATATTAAAAAATATGAGAGGAAAGAAATCCCAGGGATAATCTAGTACAAGCTCTAATTTTAAAGATGAGAAAAATGAGATCTAGAGACTTATTGATTGGGTACAGGACACAGTCATCAGTGGCCAGAATGCTAGAGGTCAGCTCAAAATCCTAGAACACTGGGAACAAAACAAAACTAGCAATCTACCTCTTGGTGTCTAATTAACAGCTTTCTTCATTGTTCCCTAATGACTCTTAACGGAAAACCATAATTTGCAGAAAGTTTTTATACTTACCTCAAAATAATACTAAAAGGTATTTAAATAAAAATTAAAAGAGATAAATAGGGCAAGGTTGTGCTATTAAAATTTATATGTATTCTTACTCTAATGTGTAGGGTAGGTGGGCATGATAGTATGTCATAAAAAGTGACATAAATTATAATTTTTGTTATAACTTCAAATAAGGGTGCTTATTTAGTGTCACAATCTTCTACTGTTTTAACGATGATAGATAATATATTTCTTTCAAGATTGTCTTATAGCTATTCAGAGTAAGAGGAAAACCTTATTTCAAATACACTTTCATTTGGGAAAGAATAATTAAGTATTTTTGCTTTTAATAAAAAAATGGTTGGACTCATGGAATCCAAAAATTGGAAGGGCGTGTTAGAGATTTCTAGTCTCACTTCCTACCCGAAATAAGAATCTCTTCTGCAATGTCTCTGAGAAGCAGTCCTGTGGTCGCTGCTTGCATATTTCCAGTAATAAGAAACACACTATTTGTAAAGAACGCTTTTTACCAAGATGTCATAAAATTCTTCCATATTGAGTATAAGTTGGCTACCCTATCCTTTACAACTTTAGCTCAATATAAGATCTTCCCTCTAAAGCAAAGGAAAGTCTGTACTATTTTTAATAGTCACTGCAGAAACATTTAGAGATTGTCATTCTATCTATTCTAAGTGTTCTCTTCTGATGCACTAGCAACTTCAAGTTTTTTAGCTGTTCCATATAAAATACAACTTTGATATTTCTGGGAATTTCAGTAGTTTCTCTGAATATAGCGATTTGCCAGTGTACTCCTAGAAATTAACCCTCCCATAATGATTGTGGGTTCCCGACACTTTCTTGTACATTCCAGGTGCTGCTTAACAGCTCAGCTTAAGTTAGTCTACCATGTTCTGGATCACGGAATTAAACTTCCAGTATGGTTTTGGCTCATGTTTAGCTTGGGGGTCAATAAAATATCTCAGATCTTTTCAACATGAAACTTAGTGAAATCATCTCCCTGATTCCCTCCTGGTGAAATTTAGGTGATAAAATTTAAATGCAGAGCTATGTTTTTCCCTGCTAAATTTTTTATGGTTTGTTCCCACCATTCTAGCATTTTGAGTTGGCACAGACAAGTGACAAAGTTTGGTGGGCAATCTGGGGCTTAGCCCAAGTAAAGATAGTATGGTATCTATCATGATGGAACCATAAGGATGGTTATCTAGTGAAAATTCTGGACCTTAGAGAATGAGCTTGGGAGGGAAGACATCCTAGCCTTTAAAGAACTAGCTGAGGCAAACCATGAGAGACTCCTGAATGCTGAGAACAAACTGAGGGCTGATGGGGGTGGGGTAGAGGGGAAGGGGGGTGATGGGCATGGAGGAGGGCACTTGTTGGGATGAGCACTGGGTGTTATATGGAAACCAACCTGACAATAAACTATTTAAGAAAAAAAATAAAGGACCGGCTGATAGGGATAAAAAGGTATCAAAAGAAGAGTCAGGCAGAAAAGGAAAAATGAAAATCTTCCTAAGACAAAATCCATTATTTGCAATTTTATCTAGAGCTTGCTAAGAATAGGATACTTTTTCAATACGTTAACATTTTATTATATAGACTCAATCATTTATGCCAAAAATGTCATAGGGATAAGTTAGAGGTGAATTAGTAGTCAAAGAATTTCTGTTACTCTTTTTAAAAATAATTTTCTAATGTTTATTTACTTTTGAGAAAGAGAATCAGATAGAGACAGAGACAAAGACAGAGACAGAGTGTGATTAAGAGAGGGGCAGAGAGAGGGAGACACAGAATTCGAAGCAGGCTCCAGGTTCTGAGCTGTCAGCACAGAGTCTGATGAGGGGTTCAAACTCATAAGCCGTGAGATCATGACCTGAGCCAAAATTGGATGTTTAACTGACTGAGCCACCCAGTTGTCCCTCTGTTATTCTTATTTTTTTTAGAGCAAGTTTTTTCAATGTCAGCACTATTGACATTTTGAGCCCAGTAATCCTTTGTTCAGGAAAGTTGTCTATTGAATTATATAATGTTTAATGGCATCCCTGGCCTCTACCTACTAGATGCCAGTAGCATTTCCTACCCCAGTGTGGCAATCAAAATATATCAGATGCTGATAAATGTCCTCTGGATAAAACTGACCCTAGTTTAGAACAATTGGTCTAATTCAGTGCATAATTAAACTACACCAATCATGGTAAAGACAGATTCTTTTAAGTTTGGTGTTACATAGCCAACAGCAAACATTAATTGTAGGGAGCATGACCGTTATTGTTATAATATGTTCTAGGCTCTTTTTTGTGCATCATCTATATAAGGGATTGTTTATTTTTTCATCTGTTGGCTTTATGCTATTAGAAAGACCTCATGGGGGCGCCCGGGTGGCGTAGTTGGTTAAGCGTCCGACTTTCGCTCCGGTCATGATGTCGCGGTTCGTGGGTTCGAGCCCCGCGTCGGGCTCTGTGCTGACTGCCAGCTCAGAGCCTGGAGCCTGTTTCAGTCTGTGACTCCCTCTCTCTCTGACCCTCCCCTGCTCACGCTGTCTCTCTCTCTCTCCTAGAAATAAATAAAAAACATTTAAAAAAAAAAAAAAAAGAAAGACCTAATGGGTATTAAATCTTCAAAATATTTATTCATTAAGTAAATATTTGCTGGATTGATAATATGTCCCAGGTAGAATTTATACACATTAGGGTTACATTAATAAATAAGACAGATAACCCTGCATTAATATGTGTGTGTGTCTATTTGTGGTTTGTGTGTATGTGTGTGCATAAAGACACAAATATGTGCAAATGTGAAGTGAAGATGAGAAACCAATGAAAAAATCTTAAATATATATATGTATATATATGAAAATAAGGTAAAAGGAGAGAGATAAAAAGAGAGTGAGGGAAAGAGACTCTTAAATACAAAAAACAAACTGAAGGTTGCTGGTGCTGGAGGGGTGTTGGGTGAGGGATGGGCTAAATGGGTAATGGGCATTAAGGTGGGGAGCAAATGTTGGGATGAGCACTGGGTGTTATATGTAAGTGATGAATCACTAAATTCTACTCCTAAAATCATTATTACACTATATGGTAACTAACTTGGATTTAAATCAAATTTAAAAATTAAAAAAAAGTGGATATATATACAATGGAATATTACTCAACCATCAAAAAAATCTTGCCATTTGCAAAGATGTGGATTGAGCTACAGAGTGGTATGCTAAACGAAAAAGTCAGAGAAAGACAAATGCTGTATGATTTCAGTCATACGTGCAATTTGAGAAACAAAACAGATAGACATAAGGGAAGGGGAAAAAGAGAGGGAGGCAAACCATAATAGAGACTCTTAAGGATAGAGAACAAACTGAGGGTTGATAAAGGGAGGTGGGCAGGGGATGGGCTAAATTGGTGTTGGGGATTAAGGAGGGCTCTTATTGTGTTGGGAACTGGGTGTTATTTGTGAGTGATGAATCACTAAATTCTATTCCTGAAACCAATATTATACTGTATGTTAACTAACTAGAATTAAAATAAAAATTTGAAAAAAATAAAGCTTTTGACATACTCTGAAATAAAAGTATATAGTGTTATGAAGTCATGAGGTGCTATGAAGGGAACTAAATAAAGTAAGGCATAGAATGAAGTACACTTGTATCCCGCTCTGTAGAAGACAACCTGTTTGAGGAGAGGACATTTGAGCAGAGAATGAATGGGAAGAAAGAAGGAACCATTAAAGTTCTGTGGAAACAATATTTTAGACAGATTATTGTCATGGGCTGAATTGCATCCTTTTCAAATTCATATATTGAGGGCCTAACCCCTAGTACCTCAGAATCTGTTGGTCTTTGTAGATAAAATCCTTAAAGAGGTAATTTAGGTTAAATGAGGTCATATGGGTCTCTAATCCAATGTGACTTGTTTCTTTAGAAGAAGAAGGGATTTGGATACAGACACAGAAAGAGCGGCCATTAGAAGATATAGTGAAAGGAAGCGTCTATAAGCCAAAGAGAAAGCCTCAGAAGAAACCAAATCTGCTGATGCCTTGATCCTGCCCTTCTAGCCTTCAGAAAGATGAGAAAATAAATTTCTATTGTTTAAGTCATCCAGACTGTGGTATTTTGTTATGGCGGCCTTAGCAAACTAATACAAGCATGTCAACTGGAAAGAGTTTGATAGGTTTGTGAACAGCGGGAAGGTCAGAATGAAAGAAGGGGAGACTCGTAAGAGGTGGGATTGGAAAGAAAGACAGGAGGTGGTAAGAAGGCTGGATTTTTTCCCTAGCAAATGTGAACAGGCTGTTGAGCAGGAGATTGACATGAGAAACTTACATTTAAAGAAGGGCAATCTGACTACAGCATGCACCGCTGACTTTGGGGAGCTAGTGCAGAAGCCAGAGCGTGGTTAGCAGGCACGTGCAATAGCCCACATGAGACGACAACGTGGCTTGGACCTGGCTCCTGGTGATGGCATAGGTGAGATATGATTGGATTCAGAGTGTGTTCTGAGGGCAGAGCCAACAGATTTTGCCAATGAACTGCACGTACTGTGTGAAGGAAAGAGAAACTAATGTGAATCTGTATTTTGCATGTAAGTAAAAGGGCTAATGATGGTTATCTATTTTCTGACGTGGGAAAACCTGGAGGGAGAATTATCCTAACCTTTGAATGTAGGCTATGTTTTGTTATGTTAAGTGCACCATGAAATGTGTTTCCTTTATTTAAAAAGTTGTAAGTGCAGCATTTGGGGGAAATGCAAAAAATATAGGAATATATTAATCCCCTCTTTTGTAATCTCACTCTTCAGAGTTGAGCATTTTGCCAGCTAATGGTGCATATTTCCAAATGTTTTTCCGAGGTGTGTTTACTTTCTCTCTTACAATCTCTCTCTCTCCCTTTCCCCTATCGCACAGTCATTCACACACTCTCAACACACAGGCATGCACACACTTCTTAAAAACTGGTTTCTATTGTGATAAAAATGGTGCCACGATTCTCAAAAGATACAAAAGTCAATGGCACATACATTTATCCACCCCCCCCCCTCTTTTTTTAACTTTAAGGAAGCTTGATAGAATTGTATGTAGAAGGTCAGACAGTGGGTGGTAAAACCACCACTTTGTGGAAAAAGTACTGGATTCTCAAATGGCACTGGTTGCTGTTATTCTGGGCTCCACATTCTGGATCTTTGTTTTCAACTGGATTTGGTTTTTATTAAGGTGAATTTTGTTCAATATATTCAAACGTTATTTGTAATTTTACAAGTGGATCATTTTTGGAGACTGATGAGAAATTATAAATACCAACCAAAGGATTTCTTAACTTCTTCTTTGGCTAATTATTACTATTTTAAACAGCCTAGGTCTTTTTATGTAGTAATCTATTTTTTTCTGACATTTTTATATGATTATACCAAATGTGAACAAGGCAATTCAAGAAATCAAATTTACTTGCTGAATTCACCAAGTCACCAGATGGGAAAAACAGAAATGAAAAGGATTCCATATAAAACATGCAAGGGAAGGGACAAAATAAAGTAAAATTTTTTATCTGAAATATTTTAACAGATTAAAGTTTTTAACCCATAGAGGTACCATGAAATAAGGTAAAGTAAAAAATTATGTGTGTGATTACTACATTTTATGTATTATAGCAAAACATTGTGATACGATGTGTATGATTCTGGAGCAAAGATTCTCAATCATAAACCAACTGATTCTTAGTAGCCCACCCTGTTCTGTTCTATCTGGTCCTTCTCAATCCACATACAATAAGAAATATATTCTAGAACAAATGAGTTACACAGTACTCTCACACAGAATGAGCCAATTCAGAGGACCAAATATATCCCTGGGGGAAGGACATAGACAACCTTTATGCCAGCTTTGGAAAGAGAAATTATGTCTCTGACAGTCACTGTGATAAACCTTTAATGTTGACATCTAATTTAGTCCTTGCATTAACCCTAATGAATGTTATTATTCCATTTTGTAGATGAGCAAACAGACCCAGAGGTGTTAAGTGATCTGCCCAAATTCTTCTATCCAATTACTTGTAAAACAGGATGGAACGTACATTGTTGACTCAGGGGCTAGGATCTCTCTTCCACGATTCAACGCCCTCTGCTCTGCACTGGAAGGCTGCAATGGTGTTTATTAGAACGTTCATCAGTGGCAATTTTCATGTGTATGTCACTTGGCTTTATAGCTTTTTTATATTAAAAATGTTTAATAACTGTACTTCCTATTTCTATAACTACATACATAGTCAAACTCATTGTGTTTTAATCATCTTTATATCTCCAGGCTATAACACTGCACTTTACACAGAATGAATGTGAAATAGGCATTATTAGAAGGGATAATAAGGATTGATCATCTGGCATCTCAGAAAGAGAAATTATCTGTAACAGTAAAAGCCGATTTTTATTTAAAACCATATTATATATACATTATACATCAAAATAAAGCAGAAAGAGAAGCATGAAAATTGTATTTAGGAATGAAAGGTTGGGGGCAACTGGGTGGCTAATCAGTTAAGCTTCCTATTCTTGATTTTGGCTCAGGTATCGATCTCATTGTCTGTGGGATCAAGCCCCGTGTTGGGCTCCGCACTGCCAGCACAGAACCTCCCTGGGATCCTCTTTCTCTGCTTCTTCCCGTTTTCTCTTTCTCAAAATAAATAAATGAGCATTTTGGAAAAAAAAAAAAAAGAAATCTAAAGGTGGAATCAATAGTTCCCAAATTGTATAGACAAAAGATATAATCAATTACTGAGAATTAAATAATTTCCTTTATTGGGTTAATCTTTACAGTGTTGAAAGAAGTTTTTTTAAGTTTATTTGTTTATGTTGAGAGAGGGAGAGTGTACTCAAATGAGCACAGGCAAGGGAGGGCCAGGGAGAGAGGGAAAGAGAGGATCCCATGCAGTCTCCACTCTATCAGTGCAGAGCCCAAGGTGGGACTCGATCTATGAACTGTGAGATCATGATCTGAGCCAAAATCAAGAGTCCACACTCAACGACTGAGCTACGCAGGTGCTTAGGGAAACTCGTTATTTTAAATTATTTCTCAGTAGTTGTACAATCCATTATTCTTCCTTGAACTGTTAACATTTGTTTTGTAAATAGTTACCAAATGAGATAATTTATGGCTATACATATATTTCTCTGTCCAAATGTTAAATTGGCATGTATAATAACACAGATTTTGAACTTTTCTTCACTTTTAAAAAACATTTAGCTGATACAGCTTATCTAGGACACAGCTGCAGGTATTTACGTAAGCTAATTACAATAAAAGATGGCCAAATTCCTAATTTTGTGGTGTCATATTAAGCAGCTGAATGGTTTTTCAACTATATATTACTTCTGAATCTTAAGATTTTATGATATTGTAAATAATTTATACACATACTACATTTTTTTCACAAATAATTTTGTCCTGGCTACAGGAAGATTTCTTTTACAAACAGGTTAGGTGCCAAATACGAGTGTGATTTGTTTCTTGACTTTCAAAACTGGAAAAAATAAGTATAACATTTTTAAGATAATGACGTAATAAATTTTTATCTTTTATAATTCCCAGTTCCAAGTAATTTAACGGTTTCCTTATAAGATCTTCAGTTGGTGGATTCAGATCACAAATTTTTCCCATTGTGGAGAAAGGATAACTTGCCATCAAAACTGAGATAAGCAGTCTTTTTTCTGGAAATGGAAGGGTCAGATGCAGACAAAGTTCTACTGGGAAAGGAAGACAAAGTAGAAAACCAACTGCTTTTCCCAGAGGATTGTGGGAATGGGAAGATGGAAATAAAATACAAAATAAGACTTCAAACTATGGGCCCAAATCTTAGGGAACAAATTGTGTTGTTTAGTTTAAGAGAAAAACCTAAAGTAGAGGAATATTAGGTCATTCCCTTTTGGAGCCCTAGAAAAAGACTACCCTCATGTATGTTCTCAAACAACATGGTGGGAGGAGTGGTGCACATTAGCCATAGAAGAAGAAGATATTTGCACAAACAAGCCCGTCTTGGAGTTCTGAAGCCGAATTTGGGCTCAAAAAAGAGTCCCATAATTTGACACACTTTTTGGGGGAAATGGAATAGACTTAAGAGTTTGGTGAACCTGACAGAGGGGCTTATCATAATAGAGGCAAAGGATGTTTCACAAGGACTAGTGAAAGGCAGACTTATTGATGTAGGGGCTCCAAAGAAGTTATATGCAGACCTTGTAAGAGACCCTCAGTGCAAATGGAAGCTAAAGTAGGATTGTGTCATCAAGATGTGCAAACAGGAGAACACTAGCTGTCTGGAGGCCAGCTGGCTGCCTAATGACCAGGCTGAGTAGAGAGCAGGATGGAGAACAAAGATTTCGAAAGACAGAGATCAAGACGAAGACTTATGCATTTGGATTGTTGTCCCTCCTTCACAGTGAGGTCATGTAAACCTCCTATCTCTCTTGCTTTTAAAAATTTTTTAATGTTTTATTTATTTTTGAGAGAGAGAGAGAGAGAGACAGCATGAGCAGGAAAGGGACAGAAAGAGAGGGAGACACAGAATCCGAAGACAGGCTCCAGGCTCTGAGCTAGTTATCAGCACAGAGCCTGATACGGAGCTCAAACCCACAAACCGTGAGATCATGACCTGAGCTGAAGCTGGACGCTTAACCTACTGAGCCACCCAGGCGCCCCATCTCTTACTTTAACCCAGATCCTTCTTGAAGGTGAGCCTGGAGAGTGAGAATATTTGAATGACTAAGTAGTGATTAGTAACGGAAACACTCTATTGTTTTAGAAGATTTTGAGGTGCCGCTAATAGGCAAGGTTAAACTCTCACTGTCTTCCACTATGAGACAAGAACTTATGAGGAAGGGTAGGTACATTTTCTTTGCTCATTTGCAAGTATACGGTCCTGCATTTCTTGACAACTCTTCTCAGTCATCTTTTAAAAAGTCAACCATTGGGGCGCCTGGGTGGCTTAGTCGCTTAAGCGTCCGACTTTCGCTTAGGTCATGATCTCGCGTTCGTGGGTTCGAGCCCCGCGTCGGGCTCTGTGCTGACTGCCAGCTCAGAGCCTGGAGCCTGTTTCAGTCTGTGACTCCCTCTCTCTCTGACCCTCCCCTGCTCATGCTGTCTCGCTCTCTCTCTCCTAGAAATAATAAATTAAAAAAAAAAAAGTCAACCATTTTCCTGGATTGGGACACGACTAAGGCACGGAGCTCCCATCCTCTAGTGTTGTAGGAAGCTTCTTAGTAGCCACAGTATTGGGTCACCTTGCTTTGCCACACACTGTCTTCTTTTGAAGACTTTAAAGGTCTTGAGCCTGCTGAATTATTCTTGGGTAGTAATGATTTGTGAGGAGGAGCATTTTCATCAGCTTCGGGCTTTAAGTTTTCCCTTTCGGTCTTTAAGAAACATTGATGCTGATTCTCCGTGTATGCTTTGTAGCTAGTCAATCACATTTCTTTGTCTTTGGTTAACTGGTTGATTTGTAAACTTATTAAACAAATATTTACAGCAGAGTTGCCAGGCAGAGTGAACAAAACTGAAACATCAGACATGGTCTCTGTCCTTATGGAATTCAGATTTTATTATTTGGGTGAATGTTGTCACAGAGGCGCAGCACAACTCCTGCATGTATAGCTTGTTCCTTATTCTTTACAAATATCCCCACTGTCAAACAACCCATCCTTTATGTATATACTGTGTCATTTTTTCCCACTTTCCATTTTTATTTTTCTCTGCTGTTATTCCCCTTGTAATTGTATACCTTTCAATAATACTTTCAACTTTCTCACTATGTTTTCACTTATAGGACCTTATAAAGTTCCCAATGTTTGGAAAACAGTTAAAAGTTACTCATGCCTACAGAAAGCACGTTGACTAATAAAATTCACAATGGCCAAGTCTTTAACAACCTGCTACAACCGCTAACACTATGTGCTGGTGTTGAGCTTTTGCTCTGAGGCATAGTTTTATTCATATCCGAAGCAATCTCTGAGTTGAAAGTTGGTAAGTTAAAAAAAATAACTACTTTTTAGGAAAAAAAGCCTAATTAATTAACTGAAGTAAAGATAAACAATAAAGTAGTACCCATAAAGATAAAATTTGATTAAAAATTCCTACCTTTAAAAACGTATTAAGGAGAGAATTATTTAAAAATAATATTGAAAAATATAAAAAACCTCCATAATAGAGGTTTGTATAAGCTGTATGTATAAGCTGTTAGGGGACTCTAAATGAAGGAATGTTTAATTTTCTACAGAGACGAGGTTATATTTGATGGGGGCCTTGAATACGAGGCAGGAACTGGCTGAATTAATAGGAAAAAATGAGGCCGATACAGGGAACTCCATACGTACAGGCAGAGAGGTAAGACCACCATGTGGTACAACATGGGGGAGAGAGAGGAGGCCAGAAGGTAAATTGGGCTCTGATGATGAGATATTCTGTATGTCATGCTAAGGAGGCTGCAGGTAATTCTATAAGCAGTGGAGAGTCCTCAGATGCTTTTTTTTTTTTCAAATAGTTTATTGTCAAATTAGTTTCCACATAACACCCAGTGCTCATCCCCACAAGTGTCCTCCTCCATTCCCACCCCTCCTCCCCCCCACATCCACCAGTCCTCAGTTTTTGTCAGCATTCAAGAGTCTCTCATGGTTTGCCTCTCTCCCTTTCCCCACCATTTCCGCCCTTCTTCTCCCCCTTGGTCCTCTGTTAAGTTCCTCCTAATCCTCCTATACGCGCAAACATATGATATTTGGCCTTCTCTGCCTGACTTATTTCGCTCAGCATAACACCCTCAAGGTCCATCCATATTGCTACACATGGCCAGATTTCATTGTTTCTCATTGCCATGTAGTATTCCATGGTATAGATAAACCACATCTTCTTGATCCATTTGTCCGTTGATGGACACTTAGTCTCTTTCCATGTTTTAGCTATTGTGGAGAGTGCTGCTGTGAACATTGGGGTACATGTGCTCCTATGTCTCAGCATTTCCATATCCCTTGGTTAAATTCCTAGCAGTGCTATTGCTGGGTCATAGGGGAGCTCTATTGTGAACTTTTTGAGGAAACTCCACACTGTTTTCCAGAGGGGCTGTACCCGTTTACATTCCCACCAACAGTGTAGGAGGATGCCCGTTTCTCACATCCTCGCCAGCATCTC